>OU343219.1:31657311-31702775 GCA_910596185.1 Chrysanthemum makinoi
AGGGTTCAACTAGGAACTGGTGTCGCCACCAGTTCGGCTAACCAATGAAAGCCATCCGAAAATGAACCAGAGAGGACCCGTTGAAACCGATACAAATTGGTGGAATTAGGTCTCATCGAGATCTATTTATCCGGTTAATCGTCACAGGGTACCAGCCGCCGAAATGTGCTGGTACCCTGCTATACTATATATAAAGAAAAAACCAAAAAGTAAAAAGTGAAAAGTTGAAACTGAAAAAAGAAATGTTGAAACATATGTTTCAAAAGGAAACTATTAATACACATAAAAAACCGGGTTGAACCGGGATGCTTCAAACCCGGCGGGTTGACCCGGTTTAATTTGACTCGTTTTCGATCCAACCCATCGGGTTGACTCAGTTTAAATCGACCTTTTTTTGACCGGAAACGGTTCAACCGGGTCGAACCGGGGTTCACAACATTATGTTTAATCCCCAAATCTTTAAACTTTTATTGTTTTTCGTTTATAACCCATAAACTTTTTTTTATCACTAAACCATCTGTCGCTATAAAATCTCGTTGCTATGCACGAATATCATGTGTTTTAGAATGAAAGTGAAATCGTGAGGGTAAAAACTGTAAACTTTGGTTTCGTTTCAGTCATATGCTGTACCTAAACCCCTAAGCAAGTGATTCATCAAAACCGCAAATTAACTAAATAACACACCCAGATTACCAATTAATAATAATTTGATTATTGTTGTTTCGGTCATGGAAGAGCAGACATGACGAGTGCTGGAATTCTACAGTGGCATTGGTGGCATGGTATCTCGCTTTTATGTTTTATATAAATTTTTATAATTGAAATTAACATGTTGAATCAAACAGAGATATTCAGCTATGAAGGCTGGAGTGAATGCAAAAATGGTCGAAGCTTTCGATATAAACGACTTAGCTAACGATGTTTATCACCATAATTTTGCCCATCATCCATTCCAGGTCTATACTTTGCTCAATATATTCTATGTTTTTATTTTAGCTCAAATTTATAGGTGGATGTTGAAAGATACTATTTGTGTACGTAATTAGGATTGCTTAGTTAGACGGTGTTTAGGTTTGCTTTCTGCTTCTGTTTGTAAGATTGGATTTCCCTATGCTGTCAAACGATGCGTCCCGAAAAAGGATTACTTAGAGAGAAAGTGCCAATCAAATTCACTTTACGCAGGGTTTTAGGTTGGACATAAAAAGAGATTTCAGATAAGCACTATGAATAAGCAGGCGCGTCTGCTAAGAAAAATAAGCAGCACCCAGACTTTGGCATTACTTAGAGGGTAATTGGGATTGCTTATTCAAGCAATGTTTGCTTAAATTTCTTGAAGCAACAGTTTTGAGTGTTTGTGTACACACTTATCTTCTTATTTTTAGAGCAAATAAGCACTTAAAAGTAAGTAGTTAGTACTGAATTCTATTATTGAGCAGATAAGCAATTAAAATTAGCAATCCCAAACACCCCCCCTTAATTAAGTGATTATATCCTTAATTCATATGTTAAGACAGCTAAGGCATATTGAGCTTGTGTTTAGATTGTACCTGCTTATTTATGATTAAATAAGCACTCTAAAATAAGCACCCTCTCAAAACTGTTAATCTGCCATAAATAAAGCATTTAAATAACCAATTCCAAACGCCGTTAGAATGTTATGAATATTGTTCAGATAGTTATTTTGGAGGTGGTGAATACAGGGTAATATTCAGACATTAACTGCTGCTGATCTTGATCATTACCAAGCTAATGTGTGGCTTCCTTCTCCACCATGTCAACCATATACTCGACAAGGTAAAGTTCCTGATATCAGTTAAGTTCTGATCATTACATTGATTATGGTTTATTCTCGAGCTAACTTTGTTTTTAGGTCTTCAGAAACAATCTGCTGATGCCCGTGCCTCATCGTTTCTTACAATCCTTGATATTATACCTCAATTGGTGTTACCTCCAGTTATGATTTTTGTTGAGAATGTTGTTGGTTTCGAGGTTTGAATCAAACTTTTTAGCTCAACTTGTGATACGTGTATTAACATATACGTGAGTCATTTAGTAAGGTGTTTATTTGTTTCAGACATCTGATACACATCAAATGATGGTTAAGATACTTGAGGAAAACTAGTTCGTGACACAGGAGTTTATCTTGAGTCTGCTCCAGTTTGGTGTGCCATACTCACGTCCGCGTTACTTTTGCTTGGTATGTCGGTTTTTACTAGCTTCTTGAAGATTCTCAACAATGTTGAATATAATTGTATTTGTTTATGTATGTTTTTTAGGCAAAAAGAAAGCCATCATCTTTCATAAACCCGGAGTTTAATGGACAGCTTATTCGTGTGCCAGAACCGTTATTTGACAGCAAAACAAGTACTTCTAATGAGATGCTTCAAACATGCCTCCCCATAGAAAGATTTTTGGAATTTAGAAACTCTACGAAGAATACTTATTCAGATGAAGGTTCTTTAGATCAGTACTTTGTTCCATCGAGCTTGAGTGAAAGATGTGGGAGTGCCATGGGTATCCTTGATATTAGGTTATTTGTTTTTTATATACATATATAACCTTATAGTTGCTTTAGTCCATAGCTGCCTTGTTGATGCAATAGTTGTTCCTTAAAGTAGTATAGATATTGTCTATCCTGATTCAAAGCGCTGCTGTTGTTTCACAAAGAGTTATTATCGTTATGTGAAGGGCACAGGCTCCCTTTTGGCGACTGTTATGGTGAATATCTACGAACATTATATTCTGTTTTTTGTTATAAGTAAACCATCATTTTTTTTGCAAATTCCAAAATAAGACTACACTTAGCAACGATTATCGTTCTTTGACAAGAGGTGCCGAGTTAAGTATTACCTTTGCAGTTACATTTCTACAATTTTTCTGAAACTGATCATTCTTGAACCACATGATATCCTTTCTGGTCTTTTAAATTATGGTTGATTTGCAATGACAGTGAAGGACAATGATTCGAAAATTTGTCGCTCCAACTTTCTATGATTTTGATTTTCATTGTTGTTGCAATCACATATGCTGACTTTTTTTCCAACTTGTCTATTTGCAGCCTACGATAAGAGACAAAACATCACTGGAGGATCTACGCCTAAGATACTTTACCCCCAGAGAGGTGTGTATATTCTTGTATACATATTGTTCTTCTTTAGTCCTTATTGGCATTATTCCACAAGTTACTCACGAAACCATATTTTAGGTTTCCAACTTGCATTCTTTCCCCAAGGAATTTGAGTTTCCAGAACACGTAACCCTTCGACAACGGTATGCTTATGAAGCCCTTTCTTACCCCTCATTTCTGCATGATGGAGACTGAGATTAACCAATTTGTAGAAGTACTATTAGAAGTCTGATCCTATATGCGGATCTCTGCATCCACTAAATTAACTGACACCCTCGGTTCTTAACAGAGAGATCACTTTGACTTTTGCTACACAATAAGTATTGACATTTGGACTGTTCCATCCTCTTGTTCAACTGCTTTTACATAATTGAACAACAAGCATTTTGTTCATAGTAGTTCGCTTTTACTTTAACTTTGGCACATAATAGGTTACTCTTTTCATAATTTTTAACAACCAGAAGACAAGTAAATACATATTAATTTACAAATTGAAAACTATGTTGTGTGGCTTTCAAGAGTCAAACTTGAACTCTTTCAGGAATCCATCAAATTTCACCAACTTTTTCAATACATGTGCACCCTTATTCTGTCTCTGTATACATTTTTAAAATATTTCATGGAATTTGGAGCCAAAGCTAGTCTCTTAAAAGTCAAATACAGACTTTTTCTTTTTTGGCACACCAGGAGTGCATGAGTAAATAGAAAAGAATTGCCTCCTAAAAATTTGGATGATATTAATCCCTTGAAATTTGTAGCATTTTCTTTCTGGATAACTTGATAAAAAAACACATATATTCTATTATTGCCATTGCAAAGAATCTGATGTTGTAATAGTTTCACAAAATTGTTTGTTCGTATTTTAGGGCATGCTTAGTATTAACAAAGTCAGTCAAACAATTTTCTTAAACTATGTATTAGCTGAAAATTGTAGTTCTCACAGAATAGATATAGTAGGTACTTACATTGGTTTTTGTATGATAATTTCTTAATCAGTGTGTTGTTCTCTTTCTGCAGGTATGCATTGCTGGGAAACAGTTTAAGTGTAGTGGTGGTTGCTCCACTGCTCCGTTATCTATTTAGTGACCCATAGTCATCAGTCTCAGTTGGCAGAGCTACTCCCATGGAAGTTCTTGTATTTTGATCTGGAGGACTTGTTTATGAAGCTAAAACAAGAACCACGTGTATCATAAAGATTTTGCTCATATGTCAAATGTACAAGGCCTGCAATATATGGTTTGAAGTGTTCAAATTGTATTGATAGATTACTTTTTTTAGAAAGACACTTGAGAAGTATGGATAGCCTACAACATCATTTGGTGTTGTAATTGTATGAGAAATTCATGATTCTTAATTTCTTATGTATTAGTATCTTATTACATGTGAAGATATTTCGAGTCACCCGTTATTCGAGTCTTCAGTACAAGTGATGGTGTTTTTTCGTGAATGCTTGTCTCCAATGATTTTAGATACATGATATAAATGTGCTTATATTCTTCTATTGAGCAAGTATAGGTGAAAAAACATTAATGATGCTAGGCGTTGGACGTTTGGGAGAATATGGTGTTGGCATCCCTCCTTTTGATCTATCTTTAGCCATGTGCAACCAAACACAAGTCATGTACAAATGAATTAGTAAATTTTGATTGATCCAAGGGTTTTAAGAGAATATAAAGCTCTGTCAGTTTTGTGTATTGTTAAAAGTTAAAACTGAACTGATATTCATAGCAACTAGTCTTTCTCGTGTGACTTACTAGAGCATCCTCAATAGTACTACGTCTCGGGGTGGGCAATGGTTGGCATCGGTGTTACCATCGCAGGCATCTTGGCCTGAGGTCAGGCTTCATGGTTGGAAAGCCGATCGTGAAGACTGTGAATTTTTTTTCTTTTCTTTTTGCTTATTAAAGGGTATGCATGTTGAGAGGTATATTGTAGTGATGAAAGTAGCTAGCGGTGATGCTAAAATTATTGTAAGGTAGAAGTGATAGGATAATAGTTGAGAAAAAAAAAATGATATCAACGATGGACGATTTACCTTTTTAGATTTACTGAAATACGTAACATACTTTATTAATTGTTAGTATCGTTAAAATACTTTCAAAATATTTGTCAATATCGCTAATATGACCGGGTCAACTTGACTAAAATACCTTTACCTTTTTTTGCGTTTGAAATTGTTTTTGAAGGGTATTTTAGTAAAATCACATGATATTGACAAGTATTGGAAAAGTATTTTAGCCATGGTGACAATTAATGAAGTATGTTACTCCCTCCGTCTCGAAATAATTGTCCATATTTCCTCAAAATAATTGTCCACCTTCTATTTTAGTAATAAAAGAGAATTTAAGGAATATTCTACCCACTTTTATTAAATATGCTGTGACAATAATTTTGAACGATATATTTGGGTGTGAATTTTCAGGTATAACCATATCAAACCTTCTTCTAAAGTACGCCTACACGCTGTAACTCTTCCAAAACACAAGGGCACAAAAGAAACAAAACTAGGGTTTAATTTCGGCAGAAAATCACTTCACTAAACATGAAACGAACACCAAAATTTCTTGTTAGATCCCAATCAGTCAAACATCACATTTCACCATTTTCATCAAAAACTGAAAAACCCCTTTCACAGAACAAAACCCATGTCTCAGAATTCAAATATTCTGACCCCAGTTTGAAAAACCCAAATCTCAACAAACCCTTTTCCAAAAATCCACTTTTGAGCAAAACCCAAGTCTCAGAATTGTTAATTTATTATAAAAATGATCCGTATTTAGCTTTGCAGCGTTTTAATTCGGCTTTGAAAAAAGGGCTTGTGTTAGATAATGAGTTTAGTGAGCCTTTTATTCTTCTTGTTCATATATTAATGTCTAGGAATAGCTATTATGGAACTGCTAAAGAGTTGATTAGTAAATGTGTTTTCGGGTTTTCGGATAGTGGGTCAAGTGATCTTGTGGCGCAAATTTTGAGCACTGCGAAAAAATTTGATTTTGGTCATGATTTAAGTGGTAGAATAGTGAATTATTTGCTGTGTAGTTTGGTTAGGTCCGGTCGGTTTGATGATGCTATTGTTTGTTTTAGGAAAATGGTGGAGAACAATGTTGTTCCTTGTGTTCCGTATGTTCATGTTCTTTTGAATGCGTTGGTTAGGAATAGTAGGATTGCTAAAGCTCGAGATGTTTTTGGTGATGTAGTTAGATTGGGGATTCCTTATGATTGTGCAGTGATTAGGGTTATGATTCGGGGGTGTTTGAAAGAAGGTAAAATCGATGAGGCGGAAAAGTATTTTTGGGATGCAAAGGCTAACGGGATGAAACTTGATGCAATGACTTATAGTACGGCGATTTATGCGGTTTGCAAGAAACCGGATGCTATTTCTGCTTGTGGCTTATTGGATGAGATGAAGGATAAAGGATGGGTTCCTTCAGAAGGAACTTATACGAATGTGATTGGAGCTTGTATGAAGCAAAGATGTTTGACGGAAGCGTTAAGGCTAAAAGACGAAATGATTAGTAGTGGGGTCCGTTTGAATGTGGTGGCTGCAACAAGTTTAATGAAGGGATATTGTGTTAAAGGAGATCTTCATAGTGCTTTAGATTTATTTGAAAAGATCGTTGAAGATGGTCTTTGTCCAAATAGGGTTACATACTCGGTCTTGATTGAAGGGTGCTTTAACAATGGGGATGCTAAAAAGGGGTTTGAGTTGTATACACGGATGAAAAATGAAGGTATCAAACCAAATGTTTACAATGTCAATACTTTAGTAATTGGGTTCTTCGAGTCTGGTTATATAGATGAAGCGATGAAGCTCTTTGATGAAGTGGTTGAAACTGGTATTGCCAATGTGTTTACTTACAATAATATTATTTCATGCCTTTGTAAATTAGATAAAGTGAAAGAAGCTAGTGCCATGTGGGATAAAATGTTGTTAGATGGTGTATCCCCCAATATTGTTTCATATAATAATATTATACTTGGCCACTGTAAAAGCGGAAATATGGATGTAGCGTTAGATCTGTTTAACACATTGCAAGAAAAGGGTTATAAACCTAATGTCATCACGTATAGTATTTTGATCGATGGGTATTTTAGGAAAGGTAAAAGTGAGGAAGCTTTAGGTATCTTTGACCTAATGGTTGACTTAGGGTTTATTCCGTCTGACTATACGTTCAATATAGTTATTAATGGTTTGTGCAAAGCTGGTCAAACTTATGAGGCTAGTAGCATGTTGAAGAAAGTGGTGGAAAAAGGTTTTAATCCAACGTGTATGACGTATAATAGTATTATTGATGGGTTTGTTAAAGAGGGAAATATTAATTCTGCATTGACTGTTTATACTGAAATGCATGAAGTTGGGATCACCCCTAATGTTGTAACATACACCTCTCTGATTCACGGGTTTTGCAAATGCAAAAACATGGATCTTGCTTTAAAAATGAGGAACGAGATGAAAAGCAAAGGTCTTGAATTGGATGTTACGGCTTATAATGCTCTAATTAATGGATTTCGTAAAATCAGGGACATGGGAAGTGCTCGTGATATCTTCAATGAACTTTATGAAGTTGGATTATCTCCAAATAATGCAGTTTATAATAGTATGATAAGCGGATTTCGGGATCTTGATAACATAGAAGAAGCTGTTGACTTTCAGAAGAAGATGGTCAACGAGGGAATGTTATGTGATTTGCGCACGTACACTACTTTGATTGATGGATTACTAAAGTCGGGGAAAATAGTGTCTGCTTCTGATTTGTATACTGAGATGCTTGCAATAAATATAGTACCGGATGTGATTACTTATACGGTTTTGGTCAATGGTCTTTGTCATAAAGGTCAACTTGAGAATGCGCGTAAAATCTTGGAAGAGATGGATAAGAAGAGTCTGGTTCCTAGTGTAGTTATATATAATTCATTGATTGGAGGGTATTTTAGGGAGGGGAATTTGCTAGAGGCGTTTAAACTGCATGACGAGATGCTAGATAGAGGCTTTGTACCAGATGATAAAACGTATGATATTCTTGTTACGGGTAAAGTCAAAGGAGATGCGTCATTGATGGAATTTAATTCGTGACACAGGAGTTTATATTAAGTCCACTGCAGTTTGGTGTGCCATACTCACGTCCCCGTTACTTTTGCCTGGTAATATCAGTTTTCACCACATGAAAAATCTTAAGAATCATAAATTTAATATTTATTTGGTTTATGTATGATTTGCAGGCAAAAAGAAAGCCGCCATCTTTTTGCAAACCTGAGTTTAATGGACAGCTTATTCGTGTGCCGGAACCGTTATTTGACTGTAAAACAAGTACTTCTGATGAGATGCTCCAAACAAGCCTTCCTGTAGAATTTTTTTTTTTGGAATTTGGTGACTCCACGAATGAAAATACTCTTTTTGTTGAAGGTTCTTTAGATCAGTACTTTGTTCCATCGAGCTTGAGTGAAAGATGGGGGAGTGCTATGGGTATCCTTGATATTAAGTTATCTGTTTCTTATACATATATACATTGAAATTGCTTTAGTCCATGGTTGGCTCTTGGATGCATAAAGTTGTTCCTTAAAGTGGTATAGATATTGTCTATCCTGATACAAAGCGCTGTTGTTGTTTCACAAAGAGTTATTATCGTTATGTGAAGGGCACGGGCTCCCTTTTGGCGACCGTAATGGTAAATTTCTACTAACATCATATTTGGTTTTTGGTTACGAATAAACCCTCATTCTAATCTGTGATTTTAGACAAATGGTACCGAGTTAATTGTTCCTTTTTGCAGTTAAATATCTCTAATTTCACTAAAACCAGTCATCCTTGAATCTCATGGTGTCCTTTTTGGTCTTCAAAAATGGTTAATTTGCAATAAGTCATGGACAATGGTTTGAAATGTTAATTACTTGAACTTGATCTGGTCTTAGTATGATTTCTTTGACTGCACTTTTGGGTTATTGCAATCATAAAGGCTGAGTTTTCTTCAAAATTACTTTTTTGCAGCCGACAATTAGAGATAAAACATCACTGGAGGATCTACGTCTAAGATACTTTACCCCTAGAGAGGTGTGTATGCTAGCTCTTTAATGCGTATTATTATTCACTAGTCCTTATTGGCATTATTTCACAAGTTACTAAGCAAATTATATTTTAGGTTTCCAACTTGCATTCTTTCCCCAAGGAATTTGAGTTTCCAGAACATGTAACCCTTCGACAGCGGTACGTTTGTTAATCCCTTTCTTACCCTAGTTTCTGCATGTGAAGACAAAGATTAGCAAACTTATAGAAGTCTATTAGAAGTCTGATTCAGACTTTTATATGTGGATGTCTACATCCACTAAATTAACATTTACCCAGGTTCGTAACAGGGACGGAGCCAAATGGTGCGATGGGTTGGCTAAGGCCCACCTAAAACGTTTGTTAGATACTAATAACATGTGTATATTATAACATGTAAATCCACTCAATGAGTAATTGGTCCACCCAAAGATTAAATAACTCGCTCATGCAAATTAACAATTTGGAGTAGAAAGACCAAAATTGATTGCTGATGACTAGACAAAACTGTAGCCCATACAAACTAACTTGCTATTCGGTTCCGTAGATTGTAATGTTTAATTTCTTTTCATTATCTTTACTTGCTGAAAGTTTTAATGGATGATGATCGTTAATCTGGTAATTCAATAATAGATACTAAGAAAGATATTCCAAGTCGACTTTTAGTTTAGATTCTGGTTTAGACGATTTTAGTGAAACCCTTTACCATAACACTCTTAAAGTTTACACATTTGCGTATTTGTTTCGGCCCGCCTGAATGAAAAATCCTGGCTCTGTCACTGGTTCGTAACAGAGAGCTCACTTTGACTTTTGCTACACAATAAGTATTGACTTTTGGACTATTTCTTCCCCTAATTTAAGCACTTTTTTCGTAGTTAAATATAAACAACAAGCGTTTTGTTTCATGTAGTTCGGTTTTCCTCTAGCATAGGCACATAATAGGTTACTCTGATCATAATTGTCTCATCCAGAAGACAACTAAATACATATAATCTACAAGTTGAAAACCACGTTTTGTGGCTTTCAAGAGTGAAATATGTACTCTTTTTGGAATCCATCAAAACGCGCATTTACATCGTATTTTTAAGAGATGGGCATTTACATTGGTTTTTCAAAATGAAGATTATTAAAGATTAGGTGTTGTTTTCTTTATGCAGGTATGCGTTGCTGGGAAACAGTTTAAGTGTAGCGGTGGTTGCTCCACTGTTCCGTTATCTAGTTGGCAAGGCTACTCCCATGGAAGCTCTTACATTATGAACCATGTATCATAAAGATTTTGCTCATATCTTATGTTTACTAGTCCTACAAGATGTTAATTGAAGTGTTGTTGAAGTTGTATTGATATATTACTCTTTTTAGGCACACAATTGAGATATTGCATAGGCTACTACACAATTTAGTTTTGTAATTGTAACACAAAGGCATGATCCTTGGTGGGAGATACATTTGGTCATCCATTCATTGAGCTTTTGAGTCTTGAGTACATGTTATATATGGTGTTGTTTCGTGCATGATTGGTTCCAATCATTTTGGATACATGCTATACAGTGATAAACATGGATGATGGTAGTCGGTTAGACGTTTGGAAGATGAATATATTGTTGGCATCCTTTCTCTTGATCAGTCTCTATGATCCAAATCTCAATTCCTTCCTAAATCAATTCATATCTAGCTGTGGTTATTATACCATCTTTTTCGCCATGCCCCAAGTACGATACAGTATTGTACAACTTAACAGTTAAAACAAATATGACAAAAAAGGGACACATGAAGTAAACAACATTTTGTTTATCAGTACGCAAAAATGCGTAGTAGTTGGTCTTTCTCATATGATGATAACATTTGCGCCTTTGTGGATCTGCCCTATGATAATGACAACAAATTTTACATGCGTCATTAACATAAAAATAATATGAGTTTGAGTGATGATTGAAAGGCTTAAAAGTTCTTTAATAAATGAATGTAAAAAAAAATGTTTATGACTTTGTTGACTAATGTGAAGACTTGAAGATCACAGAAAGTAAAGAAAATAATAAAACAATGTCCATAAAGCTTAAGTTAACATTTGTTTTCTTTAAGGTTTGGACTTTTCAATTGACTAATAAAGATGTAACATTATATAACACTTCATGAGTTGAAAAAAACTGGTGTCACATAGTGAGCAATCATTATTATCTCAATCTGTTTTTCCTCCTACAAGTAATTGTATCCTTGTTCAAATATGATTATTTTAACTCTAAATATGATATAAGAGAAGAAAACAAAAAACAAAAGCCACAGTTAATTTTCACCCAACATTCGAATAGTAATTATATTAGTTCAAAAGTGAGTTAGGAACTAAATAAACAAATTAACTTCATCTTTTGATTTACTTATATAAGAGTCCAGATCGAATTCTTCATTCATGAGACAAATACATATGACAATCCGAGATCATAAGTTCCGCACAAAGGAAGAAGTGCATCCGACACATTCATCATCTTTTGCTCCACTGTTTATAAGGATCGATGAGCTCAAACATACAAACCTAATCAAATATTGAACATTGATTGGAAAAGATTCGACAAAGAAACCCGAAACCAAAATGGCTTGTTACCTACTCTCACATGGCTTTGCTATTATGATTCAACTAGTACCTAACTATACTTGTCACGTCTTTATTATCCAATTTTCATTTGTATCCTTTTTTATTAGGGTCCCCATTGATCGAGTTGCATGATTCAACCATATATAAGCTTCCAACCTTAAAATTAAAACCAAAGAATTATTGAACTAATTAGAGGAAAAGGGAGCCCAATCGTGATGTCGTGTTGTGGATCAACTTATAAAACGTTATATTACTACTCAATAAAAATTATACACCCATGATACGTGCCAATTTGGATTCCACTGATAAGCTAAACCATCAGTGGAAACCATTGCTAAGCCAAAAGTTAGTTATAACTTTTGGCGGGAAAAGTCTGTTTACTCCTTCCTCCTATTTCTCCTTCCTCCCAATTGTATAAATACTCTTTCCCATTTCATTTGTAATTCATTCGCTGAAAAGACTTGTAATCTTCTTCTCTCTTAATTCCATTACAAACTAAGTGAATCATTTGATTACAAATACGGTTTCATTTCTTCTTATGTGATCCCCTGTTTGTTTTCATCAACAACTACATTTCATAACTGATTTCTGGTTGTTTACAATCTGGTACGTATCAAGTGGTATCAGAGCCCTTTTCTGGCACCATATTATCTTCAAGAGTGTTATATTGGCATTCTTGATTTTCCGGTTATCTTCTCCGTTTCAATTCCGGCAAGAAACAGTTATCTTTCCGACGAATTTCGTTATTACGGGTTAAATTCTTGGTCGATTATTGTTCAATTTTGGTCAAGAAACAGTTACTTTAGTCAAGATTTATAACAACCCGTAAAATTTCGGGTTATTATAATAATATTTATCACGTCAGAAAATTCAAATCAATTATTTTATGACAAATGCCAATATTTAAATTTAAAAACGAGAGGTCATCTCGTTTCTTTTAAAAATAAGACACCGCACACATGATACCTGTCTACTAAGTATTCGTATATAAATGTGAAATTTATTATTGTCCAAGTTAAAATTTAAGCATACATAAGCTTAATCCATTATTTCGAGAAGTTATCTCACTTTATTAAAAACACGAGCTCGCGCACCGAACCACCAATAGAAAGTATGGTCTTAGTCTAATAAACACATTTTTGAACCAATATTGATGTTTTTATATTTCCTTTATAAAAACACACTCGAAAACATATTTTACACGTTAACCGTCTCCAACGTGTAACTGAAATATTCCAATTCACGTTTTAAAACGTAAATAAAATACCAAAACTTTGAGGAAGTTCACGTTTTAACTTCCCACTCCTTTCTACTCTCATTGTGTCGCATTTTATGCAACGATACACAATCCAACTCGTTTTATACATATTTCGTATATACATTTCTCGTTATGGAATTATTTCCATTCAAACTACAAACCGAAATTTTCAGACTGATGTTAATAATAAATTATATTCATTAGTCTCAAGGCATTGCTTTCGAAACTTTCCCAATCCTAATTGAGCTTAAAAACGAGAGCATATCTCGTGAAACGCGAAAACTACGAAATAAATGAGCCGCACGACTTTAAACTCTTAAATTAATTTGATTTATTAATTAATTTAAATTCGAGAAAACTATACATATGAATACTCGTTTTTATTAGAAAAATTATTTCGGACGCAATTAAGAACTGCCGTATTTTTAATCGGTCGTTTGCTACGTCAAATGGGACCCGCAAGTGTTATTTATATAAGGTTATTAAAGTTTCAAAACAACCCCTTATTAATTTACATCACCGCCCCCTGATTTATCTTTTGTCCACGTTTGGCCCCTCAAGGGGGTATATAAACCCAAAAATTAGGTTTTCTCTCTAATATATCACCACCACCACCGGAATTCTTATATTCCGGCGCCGTCGCCGGAATCCGGCCAATTTTCGGCCACCTATGTTTTTGATACCAATGTGTAGATCGTCTTCCCTACATCGTTTCCAGAGCGTTTGGGTTCAAATGGAGCTCGTTTGGTCGTGTTTTAAGTACCACCACCGCTCACCACCCTACTCCACCGTGAGCCATCACCCTCCCCATCCTCTCTATTTCATTGGTAAGGACTCACGCGCCCTTATTTCGTTTATTTCATCATTTTTCTTCAAACCCTAATCGGGTTTAACTAATAAAAACGTTTTTGGTTATAAAAACTAATAAAACTTAATGTTTTATCATTAAAACGCATGGATCTTTAATCTTGGCTCTTGAATCGTTTTGACTCGCTCCAAGTCGTGTGACTCACTCCGAGTCAGTTGACTCGTCCGAGTCAACTCACGAGTTGAGTTGACTCAGACCCGTTTCATGTTATTTCGTGATGTTATTATATTATGAGCATATATTTCGTCCTTGTTATTATTTTTGAGTTGATGAATTTTGGTTAAAGTTGCTCCGAAGTGCTTTCTTCTATTTTGCAAATTAAACCTTGGTTTTAAAAAGTAAATGGTCATTTGTGTTGCACTTGTCTCAAAGCTGAGAGAACTGACGTGTGTTGATAATATGCAAACCAAGAATGTTTTTAATTCAAATATCTGAATCTAAGTAAGCATATGCAATATTTAGAGAAACAGTGCTTTGTATAATTAATATTGATGTTGAATGTGTAATTGTGTCAACTAGTTTGCATTACTGTATTGGAATGTTGTATGCATGATTCATATTGTGCTATAATTTGTTCGTGTCTCTATTTGGATTTTTCATTACATTATTATTTGGTTTTCGGTAAAAACAAAATGTGACACGAAAGAAAGTGTATGTATTGTTTTGGAAATTAAAATTTGGTGATGGGTTATTTATGTTTATTTTGACGTCAATCATTTCATTTAACATTTAATAACCTAACTCATTATTCTCGTTTTTAGTCGATGACGTTTCAGATACTTATTGGATCACTACTCGGGATTGATATGGGATTTGAATATGATTTGGATAATTGGACGATCGAAATACTTAACGGATTAAATATTTTGGACTTAGAAATATTTATCAAAGCCTAAGCTTCGATCGATTAATTGATTTGGACGAAAACTATTAAGAATTTGACTTGGATTATTTTGGACAATTGTTGTAAGTTGTATGAGCATTTATTGGACGTTTTGGACTTGAGACGATACAATATATTAGACTCGTAAAGAATTTAATATATTAGACTCGTAACAAACCTAAAATATACAATAAACACTTATTCAACTAATAACGACTTATCAATTATAAACTTTTCGAGAAATATTGTTTGCAACATGAGTTTTATAAAGTCACGATGACTTGGGCACGTTGTATAAGCGGTCAAGTCATGCCGAAATTTATAAAAACGTTCTAAACTTATAATTTAAATCCAAATCCCTTTTTATTTTTATAAAACTCGACAAAAAAATCCAATCATGTATTACTTTTATGTAGTAAAACTTTATTGTTCGAATTGCAAATTCAAACCTAACATTAATTATAAAACATGTTTGTTTTATACAATCTATTTGGGATATTGGGTAAACGCCGAAACGTACTAATTGACTTTCTCTATCGACGTTTGTCTTTATCGCTATATCCTTAACTCCTTTTGTCATTCCTTCTTGACTCAAGTACTCATTAATACTTTTCTCGACTGTGTCGATCATCTATTCCTTATTTGGTGTGAGAATACTTGAGTCACTATACGAGTCAATTCTTATACGAAGGTTTCGTATACATTATTCCTCCATCTTTTCCAAGAGCCAAGACGTGCGAATTATTTTCGCAACTACACTTTTCGATCATTATCGACAATTAAAATAATTTATGAAACTTTACATAAAATGTTATAAAATATTTGACTTGGATTTTAAAGAATCCAAATACTTTTGCTTTTGAACTTTAAGCATTTTAAAAACATAAATACTTGTAAACTTACAAACGTTGTTTTTGAATATAAGACTTAGACTAAAAACCACACCATACTTATCTAGGTTGCGTGTCGGAGCCGTGCACTATCACTCCTTGATTTAATTCTCTTTAGACTTCATATTGCACTTTGCCAAGGTGAGTTTCATAGCCCCTACTTTTACTTGTTTTATAACTGTTTTGGGGGAAGATACATGCTCATTTTTACTTAAATGATTTTATTACTAAAATTCTGCATTCTATGCATACTATGCCCTTTGATTGATATGTTTTAAGATACATCATACCTAGATGCTTTAAGGACCACACCAAAACTTTTGACCTAGAATATTACGCAACTTAGCCTAAGGCTTTAGATCCCAAAGTGCCCTTTTCATGAACCGTCAATTCCTGCTGGGAAGCACGAATGTTATAAATAGATCTATTGAGGGTGACTCCTCTGTTCGGTTAACCCCTCTTGGGTCAAGGCGAAACATATAGCATGTCGGGACCGAGTGTATTGGGATAAACACTCGCCATGGGCTCCTTATTTGTATGACTTCCTTGTGCATACATAAACTGTCGTAGCTTCGGTTGCATGAACTTAGTGCTAGCGTAATAGATTCAATATATGACATTATATTCGTTGTAATGTACATATACCCTACTTATGGTCCACTAATGAATTCTCTATTATCAAATCCTTTTATGAATTGAAATCATAAACTTTATGACATTATGCAAGACGTAATGATCATCAAAAACCAAATTTGAAACAGTGTACTGAAATCCCTTTTAAATAAACCTATGAACTCACCAGCGTAAGCTGGCCCCTTTTAACATGTATCTTCAGGTTTTGAGGTGATAGCTTATCTTTGGAGGCTCAAGGCAAAGGCATGGCATAGTCATAGACGACTCTGATTTATGTATTGGGACCACTCGTTTATAATGGGCCATTTTCCGCACTAATTAATAATGTAAACATTGTTTTTAAGAATGAATAAAAGTTTATTTATGAAAAACCAATTGTTCTATGCTTATGTTGTGATATCAATTTAGTAGCACCCAAATACTTGTATGCTTCCGCTGAGTCATTTTTGGGGGTGTTACAAGATTCTTCTTGAGTTGTGAATTCAATTGCTTAACCATATAGTACAGTTCTGGTCATCAATGGCGGTTGCAGCTATGATGTTGGCTGAGTTGTCTATGGAAGATTTTTTCGCAAGATATGGTACAGTTCAAGAGTATTATGAATCACTTACTTCAGCGTTTCTTAAAGAGGGTTTGAAGGAGCGGTATCTAGTCAACTATTTTGTGTGTGGGTTGCCATCTCAAATTAGTTATGAGTTTCGATTTTTTCCACCCAAAACCATCTCAGATGCATGTCATTTGGCAAAATTGGAAGAAAAAAAGTACCAACTAATCAATGGAAAAACTAATCCACCATCACTTGTTAGTTCATATTCTACAGATTTAAGTGGACTCAAGAACAATAAAAGAGATTCATTTGATTTGGGTTATGGTGTTTCAAAAAAGGAAGAGTTAGTTGCAAATGGTGGGAACAATCAAGAAAGTTCGTTGACTAGGTCAACCACTATTGGGAGTAAGTGGGGATGTTCAGAGGTTATTACTCATACGTATGGTGTGACTTCTGGGGAAATCAGAGGAAGAAATAGCAGAATTGGTAATAGTGAAAATGATGCGACCAACGTGTTCGATGAAACGTCTAGACTCTTGAAGGTACAGAATGAATTACCACTTCTACCTGTTTCTAATCTGAGCAATACATGTGAAATGATTGGGGTTGGCTATAAAGAAAGAGTCATTAACAAAGAAAAGGATGTTATGATACATGATTTTAGTGTTAGTGATGTTAGTGTTGTTTTTAATACTTTTGATGATAACATTGTTACTGATTCTGATATAAAGAAGCCAAATAAAGATAATGGAAATGATATGGAAGATGAGGAGGTTATAGATTCAAGAAATGCAAAGGGTGTGATTGAAGTCACCATTGGTTTGATGGGTACGAGTTTGTTGGGTTGTGATATGCTTGTTAAAGAAAAAAATGAGATTGAGGAGAGTGAGGGAAGAATAGATTTAGGAAGATTGGTTTATGGTGATGAGGGTATGAAGGTAAATACACGTAAGAAGTTAGATAGTGAGAGTGTAGGCTCAGAGTTCATGGTTATGGAGGTTGATGAATTTCAAGACTGTGCAAATTTAGTGAACAATTCTTTACCATATACAAAAGGAAAGGAAGTTGTAAAAGGTAAATGTAGCAGCTTGGTAGAAAATAAAGATGAGTATGGCATAGATCAAAATATGAGTAAAGAGGATAATGATCTTATTTTAAGCGACCTGGTGTTGGGAACATACTGTGATCAGAAGTGTTTTGAAGGTTGGGCAGATGGGTATAAAAGTTTTGATGTGGCTAATTATGCATATGATGTGACAGTTACTTGTGATGATCAGTTGTATAAATAGGAAGAAGGTACAAAGCAAGTTAAAATGAAGATGAGTGATAAAGAAGTTGCCGAAAAGAATGAAGATAAGGGAACAAAGGATGCAACTTTTAATTGCTTAATATTTGATACATGGAAGTGGTTGAAAAAGAAAATGAAACACAATACGACTAAAATTGTTTGTTCATGGTGGGTGGACAAACGAAAAGGGAATAAGGCTCGTCCATGGTGGCGGGACAAACAAAGAAAGAATATGGGCAAAATGAGTTTGAGTTGGTACTTAATGCAAAGAGAGGCTGTGAAAAAGGAAATTGACATGTGGAAATGGCCAAGAAGGAAAAAGGGAGTTGTGGGATGTTTCATGGTTACTCAAAAATTTGTTTACTTAGTACGTTGTTTTGATCAAGATGGGTTATACACTAGCAGATTGAGTAGGGTAACTGGAAATGGTTTGAAGACCAAAGCTGTCAAGACTAGTGTGGATTTTGATTATTTTGAGGTTTTTCTGGTTGCAACTGGTAGATTACTGGAAGAATGGCATGGTTACTACAGGGTTGTTCTTGGCATGGTGTTATTGGTGGATTAGTCACTTTTGATTTCGGTGTTAATGATGGATCAGCTTGAGTTTTGACACTTCTGATGGTGTTTGTTTTGAAGTGTGGACTGTTTGTTTCATTTCATTCATGGAAGAATAGATCAACAAAGGTGGCATCTAAATACTGTTTAGTTTATGTTCATCACCGCACACTTGGTGACATGTTGGAATATTCATCAGCTTATCCACTTGATGACATTCATGGAGGATATATTATATGTTAGTTGGTTGAAGGAACAAGTGAACAAGACATGTGGTAACTACTGGAATTGCGAAGTTGTTTGCAAACTTAATTGTCAAGTGGCTGATATTCCACTTAAGGGGCGTTTGGGCTCAAGATTCTTACTAGCATTAGGAGTGTTTTGTTTCAATTCAGTGAAATGGGTCAGTTTTGTATGTTACTTAGAAGCCTATTGAAGAAGTACCCTGGATTTGATCAAGAGGAAGCAACTGAAGATGCTATTTGACTGTGGAAAGTCAAATGTTAAGGGGAAGGGTTTGATACGCGCCAATTTGGATTCCACTGATAAGCTAAACCATCAGTGGAAACCATTGCTAAGCCAAAAGTTAGTTATAACTTTTGGCGGGAAAAGTCTGTTTACTCCTTCCTCCTATTTCTCCTTCCTCCCAACTATATAAATACTCTTTCCCATTTCATTTGTAATTCATTCAGTGAAAAGACTTGTAATCTTCTTCTCTCTTAATTCCATTACAAACTAAGTGAATCATTTGATTACAAATACGGTTTTATTTCTTCTTATGTGATCCTCTGTTTGTTTTCATCAACAACTACATTTCATAACTGATTTCTGGTTGTTTACAATCTGATACGTATCAACCTACTTGAATGACTTGGTACACTACTTGACTATTTGCTACAACGTCATGGATCCTATATATGCGTCAAATATTCATTCACTGTGATTTAATAAGATAACAAGTGATCATAATAAGTTGGTGATTTAACAGGTGATCATGCTAGCAGAGTTGTCGGAGCTATTCCTTGTGGGGTGGACACTGACCGGTGCCAAAAGGCACCGGATCGGGTGTTCCCGCCAATCTACACCTTTTGTGAAATAAGCGTGGTGGCAATTTCCGACATGACACGAGACACAAAAATACAAAGGTTATGGCTGAGGCTAAAAAGGCCTGGGTTGTAAATGGGTCGATACGACTAAACACATTTAATAAATGGGTTAGGTCTGGGTTGTAAATAGGTCGACACGATTAACACATTTAATAAATGAATTAGGTCTGGGTTAATATTCTCAACCCGCTTGAAAATTTCAAAAATCAAAATACCGCAAGTTGGGTGTTAAGTTTCACAGATCTAAAACCCAACTCGTTTATGTTTATGATCTATCATAAATTACAAGAGTATTTCAAGTTGGTCTATTTTTATGTTTAAATGTTTATCGTGTTGCTTTAAATTATTTTACCACTCGCCTTTTCGTTAACTTTTAATTCTAGTTCGAAAAATAAAACAGTTGACACAACTGATTCGTTTAATAAACCGGGTTCTTGTTTAACTTTTTAACTCAATTGACTAAACATATCTTGAGCAGAGTTATTTTATATACCAAATTTTTCTTACATACCAAATGACTCATCTTCACCATTCATCTAAAAGGAAATCAATGTCTGAGATTAAAAGCATTTTATTATTTCACATATTTTTTATAATTTAAATATCTCTTAAACCGTTAGTCGTTAAGCAAAAATAATTACACCATCGCCACGAGCATTTAATTATCTTTCTATAGACGGACACTTTGATATACTTTCGAAAAAAGGAAAAAATCGTTTTTTCATGTTTTTTCGTTTTTCTTCGAAACTGAAATTTGCATGAAATATCATATATGATTTAACACTAATATAAAGGTCACATGTTTATATTAGTGTTATATCACATATGATATGTAATATCATATGTGATACTAGTGTTAAATCATATATGATAAATCACATATGATATACATATCATATATGATTTAACACTAATATCACATGTGGTATTCAAATTAGTGTTAAATCATATATGATTTTTTCATGCAAATTTCAGTAACATAAAAAAACGAAAAAACTTAAAAAAAAGGTGAAAACACAAAAAAAAAATAAATAAAAAAAAATAAAAAAAAATTAGTATGTCAAATGGCCTATTTATAGAAAGATAATTAAATGATCGTCGTAATGGTATATTTTTTTTTTCGCTTGACGATTTGAAAGATATTTATATTTGAAAAAAATGATGAAAGTGGTTTTTTAATTGTCGGGATTAATCTCATTCATTAGATCTAATAAAAATGGATAGTGGAGATTGATCTCTTATTATGTAAAGAAGTTTTTGTCCTCAAATGATCTTAAATCTAAGTTAGACTATTCGTAATTGAGCAATCTACCACGTATACTCAGCTCCAATGACGCATTGTCACTCGCTATGGCTTCCCTCATTCACGCTTCATCAACAAATTTTGGGGATAATTTGGTTAATTTCTAGTCCAAATTTAATTTTTTTGATTGTGTGTGTGAGAGTGCATTGTGAAGTGTATTTGTGTTTAAATTAGATATTTTTGTGTAGCTGGTTTGGTAGTCACTAGTACAACTATTTGAAGATTGATTTGTTAAAGAGAGTAAATATTGATGTGAAGCTTATGTGTTGATGATAAATACACTCACCACTGCATCTAGCCACACTAAAGTGCTTAACATAAGTTTAACAAACAATTGATAATCATTCGTAGGGTTATAAACTAACTGAACGTTCATATTTCACTTGTTTGATAAAAGTTCGTTTATTTATTAAATGAACAAACATGAACAATATTTTACACGTTTAATTAAATGAAAGAACATGAACAAAAGTCGCCTCTATTCATTTGTTCGTGTACGTCCGATTATGCGTTCGTTAACTTTCGTTTATATTCATTTGTTTTATTATATTCGTATATCATATCTTTTAATTGTATAATTTTAAAATTGGTTTGTCTTAACAAAAAACACTTATAAGTCTTTAATGAACGAACATAAACGAACATGAACAACTCATTTTTTTGAATAAACGAACATGAGCAAGAAAATTTGTCCGTTTAAACGTTTGTGTTTGTTTATTTGTCCGGCTAAAATTAAATAAACACACATGAGCAATACTCCGTTCGTGTTCGTCCTCTTAGTTTACAACCCTAATCCCTCGTCAAACAAAGTCAACAAGGTTTTAATTGAAACTCTTCCTAAGTACAGGGACACCAAAGATAAAACAGTTTAACAAAACTAGGGTTTATCATCCTTCAGAATTTCTGCAGAAAAAAACACTTCAAGAATCATCAAAAACAAAAATGAAAACTCGATTCCGACCATCAATTCCCAATATTAAATGCCACCCAACAAAAAATCACATTTCATCATTTTCATAAAAACTAAAAACCCATTTCACAAGATCCAATTCTGAGCAAAACCCATGTCTCAGAATCCCAATTTTCACCCAAAAATGACCCCAGCTTGAAAAAACCAAATCTCAACAAACCCCAAAATCCAAAAACTGAAAAACCCTTTTTCCAAAATTCACTTTTGAGCAAAACCCATGTCTCAGAATTGTTAATTTATTATAAAAATGATCCGTATTTAGCTTTGCAGCGTTTTAATTCGGCTTTGAAAAAAGGGGTTGTGTTAGATAATGAGTTTAGTGAGCCTTTTATTGTTCTTTTTAATATATTAATGTGTAGGGATAGCTATTATGAAACTGATAAAGAGTCGATTTGTAAATGTGTTTTCGGGTTTTCGGATAATGGGTCAAGTGATCTTGTGGCGGAAATTTTGAGCACTGCGAAAAATTTTGATTTTGGTCATGATTTGAGTAGTAGGGTAGTGAATTATTTGCTGTGTAGTTTGGTTAGGTCCGGTCGGTTTGATGGTGCTATTGTTTGCTTTAGGAAAATGGTGGAGAACAATGTCGTTCCCTGTGTTCCGTATGTTCATGTTCTTTTGAATGCCTTGGTTAGGAATAGTAGGATTGCTGAAGCTCGAGATGTTTTTGGTGATGTAGTTAGATTGGGGATTCCTTATGATTGTGCAGTGATTAGAGTTATGATTCGGGGGTGTTTGAAAGAAGGTAAAATCGATGAGGCGGAAAAGTATTTTTGGGATGCAAAGGCTAACGGGATGAAACTTGATGCGATGACTTATATTACTGCGATTTATATGGTTTGCAAGATAAAGGATGGGTTCCTTCTGAAGGAACTTATACGAATGTGATTGGAGCTTGTATGAAGCAAAGGTGTTTGACGGGTGCGTTAAGGCTACAAGACGAAACGATTAGTAGTGGGGTCCGTTTGAACGTAGTGGCTGCCACAAGTTTAATGAAGGGATATTGTGTTAAAGGAGATCTTCGTAGTGGTTTAGATTTATTTGAAAAGATCGTTGAAGATGGTCTTTGTCCAAATAGGGTTATATACTCGGTTTTGATTGAAGGGTGCTTTAATAATGGGGATACTAAAAAGGGGTTTGAGTTGTATACACGGATGAAAAATGAAGGTATCAAACCAAATGTTTACAATGTCAATACTTTAATAATTGGGTTCTTCGAGTCTGGTTATATAGATGAAGCGATGAAGCTCTTTGATGAAGCGGTTGAAACTGGTATTGCCAATGTGTTTACTTACAATAATATTGTTTCATGTCTTTGTAAATTAGATAAAGTGAAAGAAGCTACTGACGTGTGGGATAAAATGTTGTTAGATGGTGTATCGCCCAATATTTTTCATATAATAATATTATACTTGGCCACTTGTAAAAGCGAAATATGGACGTAGCGTTAGATTTGTTTAACACATTGCAAGAAAAGGGTTATAAACCTAATGTCATCACATATAGTGTTTTGATCGATGGGTATTTTAGGAAATGTAAAAGTGAGGAAGCTTCGGGTATCTTTGACCAAATGGTTGACTTAGGGTTTATACCGTATGACTATACGTTCAATATAGTTATTAATGGTTTGTGCAAAGTTGGTCAAACTTCTGAGGCTAGTAGCATGTTGAAGAAAGTGATGGAAAAAGGTTTTAATCCAACGTGTATGACGTATAATAGTATTATCGACGGGTTTGTGTCACACCCCCAAATTACCTGTTTTGCAGCGGAATGGAATTCCTGGGGATTGACTGTCATAGCATCACAATCACAGTTATATTGAACGACCTAAAGTGTCGTTTGGAAAATACATCGCTTGATTTAATAAAAACATTCAGAGTTACAAAGATAGGTCCCAATTGAAAGTTACTATGTGCGGAAAATAAGTTTAGTACAAGTCAAACGATGTTTTTAAAGTGTATAAATCCCATGTGAGACGCGTCGTCACCGCGACTCTATGCTATGTCCACATGCATGCCATGAAGTGAATGCCTTAGTTACCTGAAAATACATTGCTAAAAGTGTCAACACAATGGTTGAGTGAGTTCATAGAGTTTAAGTTGGAATGTAAAGTCTTTCAAAATCGTTTATGCAGCAAAGGCATTGTAAATCCACTCAGTTCCAAGTTCCGCCCATACAAAACTTGCAACCTGTGTGTTCACAACCCACTGCCAAAATATGTATAATTTATGTTCAAACACATGATGTCAAATGAATTCACATAATAGTGCATGACTTTATGTATCAATAGTTACTTAACATAATTATACCAAGACATTTAGTTCAATGAAAATCCCAAGACATTCAGCTCAATGATGTTCCCAAGACATTCAGCTCAATGATAATCCCAAGACATTCAACTCAATGATAATCCCAAGACATTCAGCTCAATGATAATCGTATAGAAATTCTAAATATGACAATATTGCTACCTCGTATGATTAAACATTCATTTCAGTTAAACATGTAGTTTCAAATATCATGAATGTCATAAAAATAGTTGAGCATGTATCTCCCCCAAAAGTAATTCAAAACAGTTAAAAGAGTAGGGGCTATGACTCACTTGGACAATGATGCGATGGCAAAAGTGAGTACACCGAGATGTAGCGTGAATCTCTATACTTGACCTATTATGAATGATATGATACATAATAAGTTATGATGTAATGTTATGCATGCAATTCGGATGATATTTATACCACTTATACGCTTTTGAAAATAGAATTTATCGTCGAAATATATGTTTATGACATCTCGTCATGTTATAAAATACTTTACAAGTATTTACGTTGAAATGATATCCGACGATAATCATTTAGTGATTTATTGTGAAATTATAACTTTTCGTCGTAAAATAATGTTATTGAAATTTCCATGAAAATGACCAAAACGGCTTCTAAAATCTAGTCGTAAAATGGTGCACGTCGAGCGTTAGGAAACAAACTCAACGGTTTTGGGAAGCTCGTATGATAATCTCAAAGTTTTAGTACATAAGTTTTCATCCTAGAGGTCTCGAACATAAAGAAAATAGATGAAATATGGTACTTTTAGTCCAAAATATAGTTTAAGGATGGTTTTTCGGCAAAGTTTGAGCGACCGTAATGAATTCATTACAACTCCGCTAAACAAGCAATTAGACATTTTGGAAAGTATACTTGGCGATTTCACTTTTACTAGAAGACTTCTCTTCATAAAAAGTTCTAATTCAATGTTAAAAACAACCTTTTACTTGGGACTAGTTTTTGCCGCAAAACTTGTTTATTAGAAATCAAGTTATAGTTTTTCTTATATGATAATAGTTACGGCAACTTTTGTAAACATGTGTAATTTAGTCGTTACAAATCCGTTTTCTACGTTTTAAAGATCCTTAACTTCGTATCGAAGTATACTAACATATTTTTAACAAATCGACGTAATTTACAACGTCCAAGCTTCATTTTTGACTCGTACAAAATAAATAATGGTTGCTGAAATTTCCAGAAATTTATATTTTTCGTCGCCAAATTGAAAAATTCATAACTTCTTCGTTATAACTCCGTTTTAATCCGTTCAAGCGGCCACGGTTTCGTTTTAAAGTATATTTTCTAAATATCTAGGCCAAATATTTTTACCTACTGTCGGATTTTCCAGAATTTCAAAATAAGGACAGACCCTTTTCAAAACGTGTCGAAATGAGTTTTTCTCGTGCCAAACCTATTCTAACCCATTCAAAACAACTCCGAAGCTATTCTAATCCTACCATACACCTTCTTAGGGTGTCATGGGTTCCTAGACATCACCAAAACTAATATATAACAAGGAGTAATTATAGGATGGATTATATATACTTAACACTTAAAACATTAAAAACCTTAAAAATGATATAAACATCATGAGACTTGCATGTTTCTCAAATAAAATGATATGACCATAAAAATGAATGTGAAATAATAACATGAATATGAATGCTTACTAGTGATATGATGAGGTTTAAGGACAAAGGGTTTCCTAATCACTTGAGGTTTTTATTGCAAAACCTAAGCAACAAGTGATACTAGTGTGTTTAAATAAACTTGTCTTGAAAATTATATGAGATGATCTTCCACCTTGGTCCTTGTGGCCGGTTAGCAAGAGAAGAAGGGAAAAGATGATAGCCTTTTTTTTTTACTTGGAGATATGAATGAAAAATGTGAAGATATGAATGAGTTTAATACAATATTGTTGTAAGATATTATGTAGATTTTAAGAGTGAGTCATCCCTTGTGTCGACACAAGGGTGACTAGCTCTTACTAGTTGAATTTTTTTTTTTTAAAACATTTATAAGTAGTGTCATTTGTATAATAATTTAAGGATAAGTAATAACTTGTGTAAATATTCAAGCTTGTAGGGTAGCGTTAGTTAAAAATAAATTTTAACGGGTCAAGATAAAATATATTGAGGTCATAAAAATTATAAAAATACATTTCTTGAAAGATTTGAGTGAATAAATATTTATCGGGTAGGATTTAAGGAAATCGTCGTAATTATATAAATTTAACAATTTATATACAAAATAAATTTAAAACACTGGGTAAACTCATAATATTATTTTTATAAACTTAATATGAATATAAAAATATATCGGGATACTTTTTGGAAGTAATGGATCAATTGTTCAAAATAATTAATTACGCGATAGCGTTTATTTAATATGAAAATTACGCGTTTAAGGTAAAATGCAAAACCATGAATAATATTGATATGAAATGATGACAATGATGTTAATGAAATGTAGACTAAACTTAGTCTATATGAAATGTCCTCGATGATATGATCATGAATTCACTGCTAAACCATTACGGTTACGTGAATTTGATACTCGTAAACCTAGTTTACGATAAACGATAAATGATGAAGCATGAATAAATGTTTTGAAATATGACCTGAAAATACGAGTTGTCACATTTTGTTAAAGAGGGAAATATTAATTCGGCATTGTCGGTTTATACCGAAATGCATGAAGCTGGGATCACCCCTAATGTTGTAACATACACCTCTCTGATTCACGGGTTTTGCAAATGCAAAAACATGGATCTTGCTTTAAAAATGAGGAACGAGATGAAAAGCAAAGGTCTTGAATTGGATGTTACGGCTTATGATGCTCTAATTAATGGATTTTGTAAAATCAGGGACATGGGAATTGCTCATGATATCTGTAGGATCGTGAATATTATGTTGTTAGATGATTCGGGTGGTCTAGGATGGTGATAGTATATGAATGCCATGGTTAGAGAGATGAAGAGAGTAGAGAGGGAATTCTAGAGAGATAAATAAAAGTGTAAAAGGTTAGATTAGAACTTCCAACCCTCTACCTTGGAAGGTAGAGGGTATTTATAGGTTACAAAGTAAACGACCTCCTGACGGCCTGTGGATCAGGTATACAGTGGATAAAGACCCGTCCTTCCTCCACGGTGTTGCACTACGCTAAACTAGGCTAATAACTAACTAATAAAACAGTAAATAACGATATGTCTACGAGCTAACATATGCTAGACTATAGATGGGGTGACCGACACTTCACTATGGAATTTCCAATTCCTAACAATCTCCCCCTAAGGGAGGTCACCCCATGTTTTACATTTCGAATCCTAGCATTCTAATTTGTCTTCTGTTCTTGAGCTCGTAGACTTTAATTCTTCAACATCCGCATCATTGTGCTTTAGCAGTGACTCTTCATAGTCCGATTATATTGTACTTTGAGTGGAGGCCTTTAACCGATCCAGGTCATTGATGATCTTCGAGCTTTCTTTGAGATCATCAGCCACAACAAATCTCTCTGGATCATCCATAGTAGTGTTGCCTTCATGTGATGTTGTGACTTTTGGACCGACATGCTCACACTTTCTGGATCATGACATCTTTCCATCAGAGTAGCGGAAGCTTTATTGGTTCATGATATTTGCGCAGAGAGCATAGTATAAAAATATCGAACCAGGTTATGTAGATATGCACCAGTTATGTATATATATATATATATATATATATATATATATATATATATATATATATATATATATATATATATATATATATATATATATATATATATATATATATATATATATATAGGGAGGGTTAATGTGAGATCAAACTTAAAATTGTAAAAATAAGATCAAATCTAAAAACCACTAAAACATTTATAAATAACAATTTTAGCAATCATACACAAAAAAAAATATTTTAATACAAATTAACATTTTAGCAACTAATAACCAAATGATACATGAGTTTGGATTAGTGATACATCTGATACACATTACACTAATAAATATTCCAAAACCTGATACACATACAAAAACCCGATACACATTAAACTTCTAATCAAAGTGTATCACCTAGGTTTCGTAAATTTTAAAAAGAAATCTATCGAAACTTTAACAATTTTAGTTGTAGTAAATAAAAAAGTTATTTTTATTGTAAGGAGAGTATCTCTTGTCAAATTTTAGTTCGATCTCATTTTAACAACTTTAAGTATATATATATATATATGTGTGTGTATATATATATATATATATATATATATATATATATATATATATATTATAAAGTTATATATTTGTCCCATTTTATAAGTCCATGTTTGAAAAGTCAAAGTATTTATCTTGAGAGTTTGACCGTAATTATTTTTTTAGTGTTATATAATACTTGATGAAAAATATACCAATGAAAATAAATTTAAAACAAAAATCAATTTATATATTTTGTATCAAGTATTATATAAAACGAAAAAAAATAATTACGATCAAACTCCAAAGAAAAATACTTTGACTTTTCAAACATGGACTTTTAAAATAGGACGGATGGAGTAATTATATATATAACCATAATCCGGTAAAACGCACATGGAATATAAACGAATTAAAACATTTAATAACATCATCATTTCCACAAGATCACAACGGAGAACATTTCACTTATGCGTAAGTGAGGATCTTTATTAAATATCAGATTAAGACAATGTAGCACGAAAATTAACTTAAAACGTTAAGCACGCATACACCCTATTGAATTGGATAATTCAATGATCTATTGAATAATTATATTCAATGCTCTATTATTTTGGTCGCGAACCAAAATGTTTATCATATTCTGAGACTTGCAATCTCATCATTTTTAGGTTTCGGTTTGGAACCTCCGCTACATTGTGCTTGACCTATTTGTGCTTGTTCATTATCATCAAGGTGAGTTCATAGCCTCGCTTTCACTTTTATTTTTAAACCTCGCGAGGGAGATACATGCTCTAAACTATAACACAAGTTTTTTCATAAATGTTCGCTTCTTGATTATTGGAATTGCCTAAGTAGTTAGCCATAAGTCCCCTGTATCATGAACTATTACTCACCGCGAGTGAACGCAGATATCGTGAATAGTACTATGGGGAGTAACGACCCCGTCTTGGTTATAGGAAATAACCGGGGCGCACCATATATGAATTGCATTAGGTAATTGGCTATTACCTCCTTTGGGGCAAACTTACGTACACCAGTAATTCGGTGTATGCAGTTGAGTCTTGGTTGCATGAGCTTAGCGCGTAATAATCTGTGATTTTCTTTATGATATTGTTAGTTTACAATTATCATTTTCATATTCTTGTGTTCAACTATTATTTAAACCTATGGATTTCACTCAACATTATTGTTGACGTTTTTTTAAGCATGTTATCTCAAGTAATCAGTAAAGATTATGTTCGAGGCACGGAGTAGGGCATACCAAGACCTTCCTTGTGGTGTAAACATAAAGTTGTCATTTCTTTCAAACTCGTGCTCTATATTTTGGGAAAACACTTGAACAATTTGGAATATTTTGTAACATCTATGAGTTTTCGATGAATGATAACTATTTTTAATAAAATGTCTCTTTCGAGTCGTTTTCTATGATTATTGACTATGATCTCCATTCGAGTAACACCCCGATTAGTCTTCCGCTGTCATTATGATCACGGGGGGTGTTACAAATAAACCTAACAATAGACCTACTTCACTTATATTTAGACAAATGTGATACACTTTTTTCTTTAATCATTTCTCACTAATCAATTTTTCAAATGCACTAATCACATTTATTTTTAGGCCTGAAAGTGTCAAAATGATTTTTGATTTGTTAATTAGTGGCACATGTTTTTAGAGAAGGGACCGTATTAGTAAATATTCTAAAACAGAAAAACAGCAGCTGGCTTTTATCTTCAAATAACGGTTGGTTATCATTCTGGTCACAGGGCAGAATGCATCTGTCGTCAACAACCACAACATATTCTCATTTATTAAAAACAACAACAAACAACATACCATGTAACCCTTGTTCTAGTTTTCGTTCATGTCTTTCTATTGTTAATTCATCCTCATCAACAAAAAACAAGAAGAGTAATGGTGTTCACGTACCAAGACAAAAGTATATCGCGATTTCTAAGTCGGAACTCTTAGATTCCATTGTCTTGATGTTTGATTCACCTAAACAGAAACATGATTTTCTTCAAATGTCTTCGTAAGTTACTTACTTAACTTGACTCGACCTACTATACCTTTGTAATTAATACTACCCGTGCATAACAACGATATTTTATCAGTGATATTTTGGTTACACAAAACGTTACACGATACACTTAACCAAAATATAATTATAACTATACGCCGCTTTAAAATCTCGTTGCTATGCACGTGTACTCGTCTAGTATTAATAAACTGTGTTTCAGTTTACATTAATGTATTATCAAGTCAACTTTTATATTTTTGAGTGTTTCGTTAAATCGTGAGTTTCTTAAATAAATTTTAAGTTTTCAAGATTCTTGAATTTTCAAGAAATAGGATACACCCATTATACGTAGTATAGATAATGTCCAGAATAATTCGTCGTATGACTGAAAGACTTTTAATAATGTGACCAGTCCATAATATAATTTACTTCATTCTGCCAATTTATACCTTTTATAAACTCTGTATTTTTGTCTAGCAATCTAGTTTATTTGTTCAAGTTTATCTGTAAGCTAACAATTTAGCTTGAATTTCAGGTGCTTGGACTCTATTTTACATGCTGAACATAAAAGCATATTAGAGGAAATGCGAGAGGATTATGATGTTACTCATTCTGCGCAACCCAACAAAACTAGTCATGAGGGTACTTCTCAACAAAACTCGATTCCTGATGACAAGGATTCCATGGTTATCGACCTGTCCGACATTTTGGGATACGCAACCCAAAATAACGAAAAACCTATAGACATTTCCAGGTTTGGCAAATTTTATTCTATTGTGAACTAGTATAATGGTCGGTTTCTTCAAAATTGCGACTCTAATGTAATATCACTGTATCACATATGATATTTATATCCGCAACCTCTTTAGCAAGGTTTGGTCTATTATGTATGTAGCAAGTTGACATCTGCGTGCTCGCCAACCTGAGGAAGAATTTTATCATCTAATTATTTTGTTATTGTTGTGTCACCTTTCTGTTCTGTTGTTAATTACGGAGAAGGGTAAGTTCTTTAGTAAATCGATTATGACCACTCACTTAGAAGGAAATTAGAGAAAAGTCGAGCCTTTTTGTGTCTGATGTATGTGGCCTAACCGGTATTTTTGTGGCCGTATCTGGACTCTACCTGGCCATCCCAAGATGTTCATCCACTATCTAATCTTTGGAGAAAGAATTATGATTATTTTATTTTTTTTGGTAAAGATAAAAGAGAATGTGAACTTCTTTTTTTTTTTTTTTTTTTTTTGGAATGGTTTTACAACATGATATGACTTAGTTTCTGTTGGCTAACTCAAAGTTTGGCATGTAGGGTTCCAGTTGACACACGTTTCCAGCGTGCTTTCATTCAACTACTATACAATGCTCAATTTGAAGAATTATCTGCAGCTGATTTGATGTTGACATCAGCTTTAAATACTGATTATCTACTCACTCTCCCTGTTTATGTTGATTGGAAGAAGGCATCAGACTCTAAAGCAATCATTTTCAGGTGATTTTATTTCTATGCTCATGCATTTTGTTTACTTAATGCTTATGCATTTTTCTATCTTTTGGTCATTTATGATTATATCTAACTTGATTTCAGGTTTGCATTCTGGATAATTTATTGCAGGTCTGTGTTGACACATTTGTACTGAGTACTGACCTTTCATCATACAGGAGGGGATATGCAACGGAGAGGCAGAATGGTCTCTTAATAGGTGAAAAACTTGATTACTTGCAGTCTAAAATTCTGCAAGCACTTTTCTTCGGTATCTCTGAACCATTAGGAAAAATTGGCATGTGGTTTGTTGAGGTAATTGCTAATTAAAAGCCTATGTTCATCAATATTATGTTCATTATGAGCTCACCATTTAATTTGGAATTTGCAGGCTTTGTTATCTAACCAAAAGCCCATCTATATATTAATATTATAATCACAAATCATCTTATAATATTAAAACGCACCTTACATCGCCTTTCGGGGAAAAAAACGCACCTTGCATCAAATTTACACTTTTCCCATGTCAATATACCTTACACTTTATGGCCTGTAATCTTGATTTTGTTGTAATAGGCATTTGAAAGGAGCATCGAGGGACAAGATGTGGAGGTATGGATAAAAAGGATGAAGCTTTGGTTCAAGGAGCTCCCTCTTTTCAGAAAATCATACATGTTTGATGAACTTATGGCTGATGATATGTTAGGGGCTGATGAACTTTCTGATAAAGACCTTCCCATATGGCTTGCTGCACAGAAGGCAGTTGCTCGTTATGAAGGAATTTTGTCATCAGCTGGACCTCGTGGCAGGCTCTTAAGGAAATTGCTTACATGGACAGGACTAATACCCTCCATGCCCGAAAAGATATTCAACCTTGATTCTAACAGCACTGCATCTGAAGCTTATTTGAGGTTCGTATTAGACTCATTATGTTAGGCATATTACCATATTCTGTTAGGCATATATACAAGTCCATGTATTGTAATTCCATGCAAGATAAAAAGACAAATATACACTTTGTTACTTCCGTCTCTACAGTTTCTCTCTAAATTCTCTAAATGTTGCATCACTTCACACTATGCGTCTATGCTAGTCTTTATACGAATTCCAGTGACAAAGGCTCTTCCATTTTCATCTTCGTTTTTCTTATTGGGGTTTTGTTTAATGAAACACGCATTTACCTTGTATTTAAACTTGGATAAATTTGTAGGCTGAGAAAGAGAGTAATACAATAATTGTTTATGCAGGCCTATTTTCTTGTCAAGGATATCACTTAGTGACATATGGGAGCCTGCTTCAAGAAGATTATGTGAAAATAATCCTTGGAAAATGCTGAAAACTGCTTTTTCAATTTTTTTGTCTCGGTCAGTCCTACAGGTATGGTGCTACACAAACAACCCGGTATAAACTTGCTAAGGGCTTGATGTTAATTAAAAAAAATAAAAATAAATAAATAAATAAATAAATCTATTGCTCTCATATAATATATTCAACGTCAACATATTTTGTTTATAACACTTTTTTTCTACATTGTGTTTTATCAAAATAGTGTATTAAAGGACACAAATTGTTTCTATATGTAACTAGTTATGAATATTTGGCGTATATCACAAGTGGTTAGGGATATAGGTTAATATGCCCTTCGTGTTAGACTTTTTGTGTTTTTATACCTTTATATATATTTGAGAACTTGATAAGTGATATCTGTTCCAATTCTGATTAGGAGCATAATACATGTTCTTTTAAAAACCATTTTTTTTATTTATTAATAAGCATAATGTGTTACCATCATCTAGACAGTGAACTTTTTCTGGTTATAGGAGCCTGCATTTCAAGAATTAATCTTGCTTTATACAAAAGAAACTGAGGATAAAGAGAGCATATACCAACTACCGGTGTTGCAGTTAAAGATTTATGAGAAGATTCACATTCCTGATTTTCCTGTAAGTTCCGGTTACCATGCTGCTTAATTCTACACAGCTGCTCCTGATTATGTAGTGAGATTTTTCAAGCAAATTAAATATACTAATGTCTTTTATTTTTTGTTGGTCATTTTCCCTCACAAGAAACTGTCTTTTCGCATTTTGGACACGGTAAATATAAGTAACTATTATTATGAGTTGTGTAATTATGTGTTTTTCTTGTATTAGTCTTTTCTTTTCCTTTTTGTACTTTAAATTTGCTGGTGGTAACCCTACCGCTGGTCTTTTTGCATATGGTTTAATCAAATTTTTATCAATTTACTGGTAATTATAAGTAGGAAATTTGCCATTACTCTTGTCGTGGCAAATATTACATTTCACTCTAAAATATTGGTCATATACAGTATCTCTTGAAATTTTTGTGCTTGAATTTTGTGAAGGTACGGTTGGATATTGCCACGGTTCTGGGGCTGTTGGCCTACTTCATAAACTACAAATTTGAGAACATTTTGTCCTCGCCGTAAGTATCTCGTCGCTTTTGATATAATTATCTTGTGCTAAAGGTTCTGCAGAACAGCATGACCCAATAACTTGTGTAGATTTTGATCTGCCAAGGATTTATTTTATCTTTTACGTGGCTTTATTTACTGATAAAATGTGGTTTATAACAAAAATTTCCATATGTATTCATATTAAGAGGATTAATGCATAAATTTTTTTAATGCAGATCAGCAATACTTCTAGATGTGATTGCAGCAAGTGCTCTTGTATTATATGCATCTCGTATAGTTTTGGGATACAAACAGACATGGGATCGGTATCAAGTAAGTTTAGAAACTGAGTTTGCGTAAATGACAAAGTCTTGAATTTCTCAACCTCATTTTTTTGAGTCTTTTTTGTAGCTTTTGGTCAACAGGACGCTCTATGAAAAGACTAGCCAATGGTTTTGGATCTGTTTACTTTCTTTTAAATGCTTCTGAACAGCAGCAAGTGCGGAATTCTGACACATTACTTTGTTTGAGAAAATAAAATTTTACCCTCTGCAATGATTAATTATTGACCTTAAACTTTTATTATATTGTGCTTTTGGAAATTCGAGGTGTTAAAATAATATGTGTAGCTAATTGTAACAAAGATGATATAGTAATGCTATCAAGGACAAAATGTCTAAGGTTATGTTACTATTTTACGAAAATCAGAACCTGTGAGCAAATCGTGATATATTGTCGTCAAATAAATATAGTTACTAGATGAGCGGCCATAAAATTAATTTACTGGAAAATACACCAACCATTTTTCCTTCAGAATCTAATTCTTTCCGTTTGAATATTTTCTGCAGTACAAGGAAGCCATTTTAGCTTATGCCATTTTACTCAAAGCTGAGGGTACCCATGTAGCGTTTTTCTGCACAGACTATTTCGATTCTATGACCATTCAATGCTTTTAGATATTATTACTAACTTGCAGAACCTTCTGGGAATTCCTGGTAATACTTTTGGGTTGACTCTAGATTATTAGTGCCAGTTTGAACCAGTTTTATCTATAAAAGGGTCCATTTGGGTTGTTTTATAGCTCAAACAAGTCAAATGGAATTAATTGTTTCGCTAAAGGGGAAATGGGTTAACATTTGCTAAATTCTATTGTCAGCATGCATACCTATCATAATGGACAAATTGATTGCCATATTAAAAAACAACCCGTTTCAACCCAAACCCCTACCTGTAGCCCGCTCATCATCTCACTCTTGACGATGAATCGCAAAGTGAGCATCCAAGTGATTTTATTTTTTATGATGCTTGATTAGCATTGTAATACCTTTGTACAAGTATTTATTCACACATGTGCTATATTATTTGTTTACAACTTTACCACATGTGTGCACAAGTCCAAATTATCATGCCCTACTAAACTGATACTATTCCTGGCGTTTTAACAGACCTAAGAAATGAGTTATTGACTATAATTGCGAAACTTATATTGATTACAGTTTTCATTTTAAGTAAACTCTAGTTTATATTTTTTGCAGGCCACTTTTGCAGAGAGTGCTCAAGATCAGTGTGAGAGATTTATGTATGATGCGTTTAGGAAGAAGGTAATGAGACAAGAGTTATCTGTACAACCGAATGCGCTCTCTATGAAAAAGTGTGACAAAAATATAATGTCGGTTTTTAAACATTAATAAAAGGCATGAATTATGATTGTGGCCGAGTTGTATACTATCCTGTGGTTTCTCCTTTCTAATATGTGTATTTTACAGGTTGAAATGCCAATTGATAAAGCTGTAAATACATTGATGAGGTTGGAGCTTGTCATTGAAAAAGAAGTTGATGGAAGGGTTGGATTACTACCAATTCCATGTTGTGAGGCATACACGATCCTTAAACTGCGTTGGAACAGTTTTGTTAGTTAAGTTTGTTCATATTTATTAGGTTATACAGAAGTCATAGATGGTCAACAATAGTCCAGGAATTGATGCAAACATATTCCAAGGTGGCTCGAAGACCGCCAAATGCATTCACTACCGACCATGGACAAAAGCAATGAAAGGGAATTTAGTAGGCCTTAGGTAGTCAGTCTTCTGAAAATTCATTTAAGGACTCATGAATCCTTTGCCATGTATAGTTTATCTAGTTATGCTATTTGTATATTAGTTGGTTGTTGGCAAGTCCTGATTATACAGTGATTATACATTTCATACGATTTTATTGGAGGATGCATCTATTTCATTTTCAGACAGAGTAATTATTGCATGCCCATCATCTTCTATAATCGTATTATGCAATATGATTCCTGTTGACAAATAAAGGTATTCAACACAATGTGAAATAGAGAACGCTCATGTATAGTGAACAGTACATTGAACCATAAATACATTTCAAAGTGGAGTTACGGAAGACTGCTAGAATGTAATAAAAACCTACGAAAAAAATGTGAGAACATGTGTTACATGACCATGGGAATGGGTAAGTCTTAGGGTGTGTTTGTTTCATTAAGATGTTTTGGGTCTGAATCTGACTACCACATCTTACTGGTAAGATGTGGCTAGAAAGTCTAAATCTGAACGAAATAATGTTGTTTGTTTTTGTATAATCGTCGAATGATTTTAAATGCTCGTTTTTGCAATTTGTTTATTAAACCAACGCAATGCGATAATAAGTAACTTATGTAAATATAAAACAAGACTTTTTATCATAAATATAACATAGTTAATAAACAATCAAATATATTATATAAAGTTTACAAAACGAGTAAGAGGCAGTAAGACAAGTCCCCCACCTCTTACTGAGTAAGATGTTATATGTCTAACTGGGTCTTACTCAAAAGAAAAAAACAAACAACCAAAACGTCTGCCCTCCTCTTACTGGTAAGAGTAAGAGGGCTAGTAAGACTTTTTTTTTAAAAACAAACACACCCTTAGTTTTTTGTTGGCTAGGCTTGTATAACTAGATTCAACATATCGAAAACAAAGGAAAACTGAAACTACATATACAAATCCTTACAAAAATATAGCTATCGATTAGGGAGTTGTTGCTCTTACCTAACTCTTCTATCACTCATTTACGTGATGTAGAATGTGCAAGTGTAGACTGTGTATATTATTTGCAACTATGTCATATGCGCGTGTGTTCAGAGCTGCATATGCATTCAGGATACGGATTTTGGTAAAATGACTCTTCAAATCTGAACCGTGCTCTCCCTTTAATTCCATCTGGTGAGCCCTCTCTTTTCCTTGGAGCCCCTTGCCTGGATATGCAATTAGGAAGGCTTCGTTAACTTTTAACTTGTTGCAATTATCAACAATTATATAGGAAGAAATATTAAATAATGAGGTGCATGGTCCAATAGATAATAACTTTCTGGAACAGATGAATGAAAAATTAAAGGAAATGAATCTTTTCTTTTTTTATTTGGCTAAAATAATCACAAGAGATAAAATGCACCTACTGGGAGTAACACTTAAAGGATGCAAATTCATTACCTTTTCTTGTGCAAGCGCTCGACAAGATGTTGCAATGCTATTCCTTCATTTAGTTGCCCATTTTCCAACTTATCAAATATTTCCACAAGACCTTTCCTGGTATGAGAAACATGATGTGTAAGTTCAATATCTAATAATTTTTTTAGAAGCAGAATATCCAACATACTTGACAAGATAAAATTAACGAAAAAGTGTTCTAAGAGCTTTTTCCATTGGAACTAAACATTTTGTTGTATCTGATGCATTGATGGCCTCCATTAGATTGCTAGTTTGATGTAGTACAATTCCGTTTTTTATCCAAGGACAAAGTAACATCTTGTTCCATGGTAAAAATATATAAGAAGAAGAATAATGAATTTTACGAAACACAGCTAATTCCATGTGAAACTATAATAAAACTAAAGCTTACTAGATCCCTCTGAGGTAAACCAAAAATCTAAATTACACTTTGTATCCTTACGTTTTCACTTTTCATACTTTTACAGGTTATCATAAATCCGAAGTTGTGAACTTACTAGAGTCAGATTTTTATTTTTTATTTTTTACTTTGGTTTATTCAACATTACCTACTCTTCTCTCCTTTATGTGTGCTATCATGGCCCCTTCAGTGTAATGCATACAGTACATATCAAATTTGGAGGAGCTTTCAGTTTCCATGATTTTCCTACTCAAAACATGAAAGCACTCTTTATGATCCATCGCCGTTTCTATATTAATGTGAGATTTTGTCCAGCTAGATGTATTGAGTAAATCAAATTGGGAATGTTAATGCCCCATACAATTTTCCCTTCATCTATCAAATTCACTCTTATTTAAATGACCCTTGGAATATACTCTCGGGTTCCTCACAGAATTTTCAATTACATTTCTAGTCCATCTCAAGGCAGTCTTAATCTTGGTCCTAAGCTTCATGAAAGAATGGGTATACCTACAAGGTGGCGGCCCATTAACGGGTCAAATGGGTTGAAAGCCTCTCAAAGTGTATTTCAATGCTTACAACCACCTAAATCGGTTTGTTCAGAAAAATCAGATCATTTTTTTATTTTTCTGATAAGATACTTTTTCCCAATTTTATTCAATATGTAACCTATATAAAATTCAAAATGATATGGCCAAAAGTGTTGGAATGCGCAGCCCAACCAGACCCATTTTGACCCACATTAAAAAAGTACCTGTCAGGACTGATCGTCTTCCGGTGGCCTAAGAATCTTCGATGACCTTCAACAGCTCTTGCCATGTTACCTGAATGTGTTGGTATGAATACATCACTCTCTAGAGAGATAATATAATCAAGTGCGGCCATTTGGGATGCATGATTTGAGTATACTCTCAGCTCTTCTTCAGTTGATACCATTTCCTGTCATTATTTAGTTTAAATTCCATAGAAAATAACCAAATGGTCCTCATCTTGCAAAAAAAACAGGATTCAACTTCTGAATAGACAAACCTTGAATAATACATTCGGGAAACGAGAGGTAAGCTCTGAAAGATGAGTTTTACCACCATAAATTTCCCCAGCTGCAATATATACAACTGTTGACCGAGGATAACCAAGAGCCTGAAGAAAAACTCCAACCTCCTTTGGAGTTAATGGGCATAGACCTGAACTTCTTTGCTCTGTTGAATTTATTTTCTTTACTTTCCAGTGGTTTGTGTTCTCCCTGCAATAACAACAATAATAAATCTTAAAGATAGATGCTAGCAGTAACAGAAATAGTTAATGTGTGCCACTATATTGACAACTTTTCCATTTCAACTATATTTTTGAGGTTCAGATTGTATTATATTAAAAGGTCATATAAGAAAAAAGGGCATAATCATTTCACCTTAACAATCTCAGCTCTTTGGATTCTGCATCAGATAGGCCATATGTACAACCGGAAAAGGCCAGCATATCTTTCTCATATCTCAGATGAAGAGAAATGTATCTTCCGTTGTGTGATTTGAGCCGTTCAACTAGCTTCTGCGGTGTCACCAGCATGTATGCTCAGGGCCTAAATATAAAAGAGATTCCATCTATGACTTCTTAAATGCACCGACATTTTGGTAGACATGACATATACTGAATTAAGATCCAAGATCTGTTGCCTAACAGATATAGCTAACCAAGTTCTCAAAGTCAACAGGTTTCAGTAGAGGTGGCAAAGTGGGCAGGTTGGGTCATGGGTCAAAAGAAATCAATTTTGGTACGAGTCGGTTTGGACCAGTCTGACCTGAAACCATAATTAGCCACTTTTTAAAATTATTTAGAAAAATACACTTTAGGGGACTTTTGACTCATTTTTTTTAATAAAAGATCTTTTATTAGTCACCTTTGAGACAAAACATAACCCAAATTGACCCATTTATAAATAACTTAGTCAAAAGTGCCACCTCCAGGTGTTAAACCATAAAAACTGGCAGTGAATCCAACTCTTCCTAATTCTAGTTTCTTGGTTTTCTTTATAGGTAAGCATTCTTAACAATGAAGAAACAGAAATCAGTGGGCAGAGTTTAAGATGCTATAAAAAATATACGTTGGAAAGATAGTGGTCGCAGTAGTGGGTATATAAAGGATGTATTTAGAATCGCCCTAATATATGATAATTTGCCATCGATGTTTTTTTTCAATTACATAAGCAAGCATGGCATATACTGAATCACGAACACGAATATATGTTTCAAGTTTGAACAATAAATGTATGTGACTTATCAAACTTAAAGATCATAGATCATTATCATCCAAACTCTTCCAGGTCTAAATTTCATAAATATCATTACATAGTAGTGTCATCATGATGACAGGAATACTATATGTGCCAAAATCATTCATGATGTAATCGAAGGTCATGACAGGAATAATCAATTACTGAAGTAGAGGTATGAAGGGACTCCCATACCTTCCCAAGGGTTTCAATAGAAGGGGAAAAGCGAAGAGCGTGATAAAGAGCACGACAACGCAATCGCTGGATGTCGAGCGGTAGATCATTGTTTGCCAGTCGAGAATCCGATTTTGGTACATGAATCACCTGCACAAAAACCAGTAAGCTTTGAAAATTAAAATTAGATGCAGATACTTTATCACATATGAAGATATTAGTTACAGTACTTAGAAGATAAATATGGTAACAACTGGTAAGAAAAAGGTTAGTTACATAGAACAAAAATTAAGAAATAATAACAATAAAAGCCTAGCCCTAACATAACTAGAATATGAAATAAATATAACTTTAAATCCTAACATGTTTGTTATTTTATGTGTATGCTTATAGATATTAAGTTTGAAGGCAGAGCTGACAGATGAACATGTAATAACGCAAACACGCAAACTGGAGTAGAGCAGAGGACTGGACCAAAGATTGTAGACTAACCAAGTCCAACCATAACAGGAGATGAGAAGGTCAGAACGACCAGATGAAAAAGGACAAACAATGAAACCCGTACATAAGATAGTAGTCTCCCCAAGCCAGCTAACTTGCTTCTGATGTGTAACTACTGATATTGAATATCTTAATTATCTTAACTCAGAAATAAACACAAAATTTATAGAGACTCGAAGCAAAAGAAATAGAATAAGCAGACTTGGTAGGAACGAAACAGTAATGAAAGACGACAATGTTTTCTACTACCAAAGGGCCTTTGGCATAGCATTCCAAGGTGTGTGATAGGGATATTCAGTAATAACTGCAAATATACATGTACTATACTTCCCATGTTACTTGACAAGTATAATCATAAATCTCTTTATTCCATCAATGAAAAAGATTTTATAAATACAAACATATGCTCAGAGCAGATGCCACCGTTATAAATATAACCACATATGTTTCTTTTGTTCACCAATAATTTTATTTTATTTCGTATAACCAATGGCATTAAAAAGACAGTACAGGGCACACATAACAGAGTATAAAGAGTACATGCCTGATAATCCTCCCATAATTTGGTCATCTCCTCATAGTAACCTAAACTGCCCCAAGACGTAAAGTGCTTCCTTGCTCGAGGAATAGAGACCAACTCCTCAGGGAGCTTCTTTATGACTCTAACATCCCATTTTAAGCTATCAATGAAATGGTCTTCATCAAAGATATCTGAAAATATACTGCACAACAACCAATTAGAATACTAAACCATAAAATGTGCATGTAGAGAGAAAGAGTAAAAGGTAGTAATGTAGTAAAAGTTAAGAGTACCTTTTGTCTTGCCAAAATGAGCGTTTATCAAGTTCAGGAATTACTAAGGTTGCATTCATCATGCGCGAAATTGTTACCATATCAGCAATCTGTTAAATAAAAAGTTAGTAAATTTTGTGCACGGTGAGCTAGAAGAAAGCGATCCTTACAGCTTTACAGTTAGCGCAGTTTTCATATGTAAAATTCCTCACAAGTAGATCATTTAAACAGTAAGATTATGCTAAACTAGAACACTGCCTTAGACAACTAATGCATTTTGTCATGTTTGTCTCTATAGCTATAATAGTATGTTTCTTCAACAACCATACAAGAATATCATAATCACAATAAATAAGTACTCGAAATAAAGGTATGAACTACTCACACCAGTGCGCATCTGATTCAATCCACCATTGCTTCTCACGGTGATATAACGGTCCCTTCCTTGAAAAGCTGAAAAAAAAACAAATAAATCAAAAGATTGCACATACGAGTTCCGAGCGTGTGTGTGTGTGTGTGCCCGAAGCGAGAAATGCTTGTATCTTAGACTACTCCCGGCAGTCACGCTACTTCACCTTCCACCTCAGCGTCACATCAACTTTCTCCCTCCCCTCACTCCCTCTCACTTTTCACTCCCAATAGTCACCACTCCCTCATCTTTCATTAAAATACCCACTTTTATACAAACATACCCCAATAAATACCCCCACACATACTCACAAACCAAATAATTAATAATATAAACATTAAGGGGGGCCCACAATTGCACACAACCATAGGAGGTGAGCCTCTCACCGTTCGTCTCCTTTTTTACCTTGGCTCACGCGGCACACAAACACCTCCCAGTAAGGTGGCGCGTGACTTATGCATGTCATGTAGGGCTTACCGCCCTTGCTGGGACTAGTCTTAAAGGCCAAAAAATTACAAATTTGAGTATTGTTTAAAAACATTGCTACAAAGCCTAAAACTTACAATAACTGTTTATATAAATATAATGGTTTTGTCATGACATCGTTGGTATTTAGCATTGCTCATCAAAACAGCCTGACTGCTTATTCCATCTAGCTCTGATTGTTCTGACAAAGAAAACTGATTATGCGTATTTGCTTATTTTAGGGTGAATAAGTTGTTTTCAGTAACAACTTCGAGATGGCTTGTTTACTTTATTCTGAGGGAACACAAGTTTCTAATATCTGCTTACAAGAGAAACCTGCGTATTATTTTAAGATGAAACCAAATGTATTTATTCCTTGCAGGTACATTTTCTTCCTAATTAAGGTATCAAAAAAGGTGTTCGGCTTTCATTTTTGTGCGTAAGTTTTACATTAGAAAGGTTCACATGTTGACACCATGTTACTCGCGCATAAAAAGTGCAAGTTGGATACATTAATTTAGAAAACCCTTATTAATGAGCATAAACATAAGGTGGCTAATACTTGATTAAAAATGGTAACAACATCCGCTACTAAATGAATATTTTAAAGATTGTTTAATCCTTGAACTTTTATCATTTTTCATTTATAACCCATAAACTATTTTTTCCCGCAATGACTACATACTGTATTGAACTCGTAAGTTGCATCAAGGGTCACCCAAAACACAAGTAGTTTGCAAGTATAATTATTTGCCGCTATACACCGTCGCTTTGTGTAAATATTCGTCTATTATAATGAAAAAAAATAATAATAAAATACCTTGATAATTAGAAGAGGGTTTAACACATGAATGCAAAGCAGCAGCATTAAAAGGAGGAAGTTGCCATAGTTTTGTTTGATGGTGGTTTTGTTGGTGGGAATGGGATGATGAAGAAAATGAGGGAATGGGATTGAGTTGTAAAATGGATCTGGTGGTGTAGAAATTGAATATGAAAATGAAAATTATGAAAACTGTTAGTAATCTAAATACTGTTTTCAGTGAAAACATTTCTCCTCCTCGACTTGACTGCTGCTACTCACCAAATCCAATCAGATCTCCATGTCCATGGCTATTTTCCACTACCCACTGGTTAATATTCTTGTTTTTATATGACTTTTAAAGCTAGAGAAGATACCAAACTTTTTTTTTTATATAGAAGGGACTATCCATTTAAAATGATTGAAAGTAACCATTTTATTATTTCACATATTTTTTATATTTTAAATATCTTTTAAACGGTTAATCGTTAACTGAAAATATTTACACCGTTACGAAGAGCATTTAATTATCTTTCTATAAACAAGCACTTTGATATACTTTCGGAAAAAAGAAAAAAAAATCGTTTTTTTCACGTTTTTCGTCTTTTTTTACGTTACTTGAAATTTGTATAAAAAAATCATATATAATTAAACACTAATTTGAATATCACATTTGATATTAGTGTTAAATCATATATGATATGTGATATGATATGTATATCATATGTGATTTTACACTAATTCACATGTGATATTAAATATCATATATGATATAACACTAATATTATATATGATATAACACTGATATCACATGTGATATTCAAATTAGTGTTTAATCATATATGATTTTTTAATGCAAATTTCAGTAACGTAAAAAAACGAAAAAACAAAAAAAAAGGTGAAAAACACGGAAAAAAAAAATTTGTCGAAAGTATATCAAATTGCCTATCTATAGAAAGATAATTAAATGCTCGTCGCAATGATATTTTTATTTTCGCTTAACGACTAACGGTTTGAAAGTTATTAATATTTGAAAAAAGATGATGAAAGTGGATTTTTAAATTGTTGTGATTAATATCATCCATTATATCAAATAAAAATGGATGGTAGAGATTGATCCCTTAGTATGTAAATAATCTTTTGTCCTCAAATGATCTTAAATCTTAAAGTTAACACTTTTTTTTATCTTATACTAAGAACGAAATCTTCAAACTAACACTCTCTTCCCCCCGAGTTTATTTTTGTAGAGTAAAGGAAAGTTTTGCGATGTTAATAAAAAAAATTGTGTTGATGAAATTTTTTAGGAGAAGAGGAGAGAGTAAAATGGAGTAAATTAATATTTATCTTGTATATATCTTTTATAAGGTTGAGGATTTATTACAAAGTGGGTAAAATTAAAAAGTGTAGAAAGTCATTTATAGTGTGACATGTGTTCCTCCCTTTAAATTATACATAAAATCCGCCCAGAGGTAATATGGTCTTTTGACCCATTTTTTTTTGTCCACCTCAAATTTCAAACGCACATATCTCTTAAACCATAAACTTTTAGAAAAAATCGATTTCACCATAATTTTTAAAATTCGATTCTCTTTAATTTGGTATAAATCTTTTTAATTATTTCGAAACTTTTTTTTGACATATTCATTGGGTCATGATTTTCTTGATGTTTTTGCTATTTTC
>OU343219.1:31702875-31785469 GCA_910596185.1 Chrysanthemum makinoi
GTTCCTATGTATTAATATAAATCATTGGATTGAGTATTTTAGGAGGGGAATTTGCTAGAGGGTTAAACGCAGGGCGAGGCTAGATAGAGGCTTGTACCAGATGATAATCCTACCGGTTTGAGCCAATAGTTTTCTAACACACTTACGTTTTCACATAAAACACTAAAACAAGTATAAGTCATTTTATGATTTAATAATACATATGTTAAAACTAGTGTTTACATATTGGGCAAATATATACATAACTAGTATGTATTATAATGGGTAAAACTACAACCCATGGAGCATATCCATAACCCATGGTATTAACCCATATCCATTTGACTAGATGCATTGCATCTATTAGATACATTGTATCTAAGGAAATACCCATGGACCAACCCATAACCCATGACCCATGACCCATAACCAAAAAACCCATGGGCAAAGAGGAGCGTCCCACGGATCCCTGAGGTTACACTAGATGGATCCCTTAAGGGAGGGATCCGTGGGATCCGGGGACATTAACTAGTTTTTCTTCTATATAATAGTGAGCCATTTCTTCCTTTTGGGTTGCCACTCCCACACATACTTTCCCCAAGTATTGTAACTCTCTAACCACTGATCTTAAGGGATCTTCTATGTAGTTTGTCTTTTGTTTTGTGTGATTCTCTAGGTTCCTCTTAAAGGCGAGATCACCACTTCTTGAAGTCAAGCAAGCTCAAATCCATGAGTTGCCGCTTCGTCATCAATCAAGACTACTGAGGTTCTCTTGTTGATAGTTCTTTCTTCCTCCATAGAAGTGTTGTGTCGAAGGCATTAGTGAAGGATGCCAAAAGAGTCAAGACGAAAACATTAGTGAAAGCTTAACCGTGGAGTCAAAAGCATTAGTGAAGAATGCTAAAGGAGTCAAGACGAAGGCATTAGTGAAAGGTGCCAAGCGTTCGTGTCAAGGCATTAGTGAAAGATGCCTAGGAGTCAAATCAAGTGGCATTAGTGAATTATGCCAAGTCGATAATCGATGAGGTGCATCGTTATACAAATAGTGATAGTTTATTTCCAAGGATGTTGATATCCTTGATGGTGTTGTAATAAGGAGTGGGTCTCCTTTGGGGTTAGGTGTTGTGTAGTGTTGGGTAGTAGTTCCTCCATTATAATGGAACTCGGTACTTAGCCTAGTACCGGATAAAGGGTAGGCGACGTTGTGGTAGGTGTGGTTCTCTTTGGTGAAAGAACCCGGTGGTTAGCCTAGTACCGGAAAAAGAGTAGACGAAGTTGTGAAGGCTTCTAATCCATAAGGAGTGGTGTCGTAGTGATTACAACTCTCGAGTAGGTGACTCGGGATGGAGTAGGGCAAGAAGGTGCCCTTGTACCGAACCACTATAAATACTCGGGTCGTGGTTATGTGCTTCTTACTCTTTATCTTTCATTACACGTTTATATATCTATCTATCAATGTCCAACATACACATCTTAATAGATTGACATAAGTCGATCTAAATATTTTAAAAAGAAGTTTTAATTGGTAAATCTATTCAACCCCCCTTCTAGTTTTCCACAAAAATGATTTCATTAACACCAACAACTACATAATGGTAAAAGTATGCAGTAACTGATGTTTTTGAGATGTTTACCAGCAATTGCTTGGGTTTGTGCGGAAACAACTTCCATGGTGGTTCGAGCTTCTCGTTGCTCAAGGGTCTCTCCAACACAAGCAATCACCTTAAGACCTTGAGAAAGAGCATATGCTACCTTCTCTCCAACAAACTGAACAAGAAGAAAATAATGAGTTGATTTTCATGGGCTAATTAAAATAGCTACCAAGGAAAACTGTGAGTTGAGAACCATAGTGTGATTAGCGTACCTCATTTGTTACATTTAGAAGGGCTCTCCTTTCAGAGTGACCGAGGATGACCCACAGGACGCCCAAATTGGCGAGCATCTCAGCACTACACATATACAAAAATAGCTTATTTAATAATACTAAAAACAATCTGAAGAAAGCATGTGCCCAATCGTATGACACTCTAGTTACAACTTAAATATGTAATATAAGAACAACCGTCAAAACAAAGTTACGAGCTACAATCATTAAAACTAGATTAAACACAAGGACATTCATAATTAAACATAGATTTTAAAAAGCCAAATCACTTGAAAAGTAAAGGTTTAAAAAAAAACAAAAAAAACAATGCATTTGAGAATCAAGGACATGACAATTGTATGGCCAAAAAAGAATGGTAAATGATACGATGAGACATACCTAACTTCACCGGTGAATGCACCACCCTTCGTAACTTTGGGCAGCGACTTGGATTTTAGACCTCAATTCACTTTTGACAGTGGTAAGAAACACAAAAGGAGGGCTCACCACCACCTCTGCACATACAACAGATTGTTCAGAGCTACACAATCAATAATGCAAATAAACAAGACACACGTTATAAAAAAGCCATGACCCCTACCTTAACACAATAAAAAATGAATATGATAGCAGATATTATTTACATGTTTTTAAAGTAAAGCACCCACCAAAAGTTATGAATAGTGAATACGACAGGAAAAATACTTACCAAAAACATCGGTGGATGGAATGTCACCAGCATTAAGTGTTGTGACAATCTTCTTCACATCATCAACAGTTCCATTCTGTCAATCAATAACCATACGATACAAATCAGTTCTAAATACTACTGAAACACATCACATATCTTACCATAACAAATTACAAACTCACACTAACATACATTCAACGCAAAGCTAACAGTATTTAATCAAAATCATTCGTTCCATATTGATCAAGGTCAATTACCTTAAAGATGTACAAAACATAGGTTTCTGCACAAGTCAGCTTCTTCAAAGTTGACTTTTTGTAGAGAATCGTTTAAGCCCATCTAGGATATAGTAACAATGATTTGCACAGCAGAATAATAAACAAAGGAGTCAAAGTTACTTCAAGTTTTCTATATAACCATAAACTAACAAAACCAACTCAAACCCTGGGCGTTTACAAGACCTACGCCTAGGAACATACACACGCTTTTAGTGTTTACATCTTGCTTGACTTTTTGAAAAACTAATGACTAATACCCTTTATATAGAGGGTTTACAATAAAACCCTAGAGTGCATAGAAAGCTAACTTAAGAAAGATTATAACAAATCTTCTAAATCTTATCTTTAAAGAGATATTCCTCCAGCTTTTAATTCTTCCATATATAAATTACGAAAGCTGTCACATTAAGCCCTTGTAGTTTTGTAATCATCAAATTATAATTCCCAACAATCTTTCCCTATTTGATATTACAAAACTATCTTCAATGCTTCCCCTTGAACTAAGATATTCCCCTTGAACTAAGATAATCTTGAACATGTCACCTGATCCCTAAAACCCCTAACTTCCCCTTTTTGAAATCATCAAATAGGGGTCTTGCACCTTGAATAATACTTCCCCTCAAGTGATGCATGTAGATGGCTTTATGTAGTAATTGCTGATGAAGAAAACTGAATATAACCAATTGATGAAGAAGTTGAATTTCCCAAACTTGCGTCTTATGTCTTGTAACAACTATGTCTAACCCACATAGTTATAAATGATTCCGAACTTATACCAGGAAGAAATATAAGCATATTATAACCTCTTGAAAAATCCTCAACAATATGAGACACTGAGCACAATAACGTAACTCCTTCAAGTGATAGCAAATGTGAGCATTAAGCACCATAAGTTTGTAGATCACACACTTTTGCTAGATTCGCCAAGTCTTTGTCACAACTTTATAAAGCACGAACAAGTTACCTTCTGCCAAAAGGTATGATAAGACACGTACCTGTGAAACTCGACTGCAACATAAAATAAATGATATTCAACCTTCTTCATAATCACATCTTCAAATAATCAATGAAAAATATCTAAGTGCAATAACATCATCCTCTCTTATGTAACTGTTGCCTCACTTCGGCAATTCTACCGTATTCCTCAACTGTATCGTTGCCTCACTTCGGCGATTCTACGAACACCAAGGATTCACTTGTCACATAATTGATTAAAAAGCCATTGCACCAAATACAATTCATAAATAGCCATTATCGTTGGGATAAAAACATGCGCGTTGTCAAGCCAAAAATATAATAATTACGAGGGTTCATCATTGAATAAAAATTCAACTCACCATGACTAGTAATCAATACTGGAATTAACTTCGGACAACCAGAATTAACATACCACGCTACCAGAATTAACTCCCAATTACAAGTATTAACCGTGCTCGAACAGTATTAAATATAACTACCATAATTAATACGCGTACACCAGTATTAACTTTGCCAAAACCAATAACGCACCAATGAGATCATGGGACCAATACTTAAATTAAAGTGAAAATTACATGAGAGGACACTGTCCTCATCATACATCTTGCAGAGGACCAACTTTTTATGTTTTACACAAGAGGATTAGTTGGTCGCGAATAAAATAACGTGCCCAAAAAACTCAATACGTGTCACTATCACAACGAAGATAAAAAAAAACAAACAAATCTTTGGTCTCGAAAATTTAATCGTGTCCGGGGAAAAAACGCATATGTCGCGACATACAATCTGCATTTACTAACTTTTGGATATTAAATGGAAATAATATAGAAAAGTGCAAAATTCACCCTTAACTTTTTGATACTTACAAAATTTTTATATAACAAACTTTACTCGTCAAATATCTAGCGAATTCGAAAATAAAAAATATATCGTTTCGAAGAGATTTGGATTACGAACAAAACGAGCCAAATATCGATATGTTTTTTTTACGTACTTACGATTTTATAAAAAATGTTAAAGTTTGATATATTTTTTAAAAACAAAAATAAACTTTCAAAACACACTCTTGGAAAAAAAAATAATAAATAGATAAATCATTTCACTACCTAATTAGAACACCCTAAAATGAAAAGTACATGTTATTATGCACATTATACAAATTGATAAACACACAAAGCTTCATACAAGCTAACAAGTTGATGGTATATATAGTTTTGAAAATCGGACCGGACCAAAGGGTTCAACTAGGAACCGGTGTCGCCACCGGTTCGGCTAACCAATAAAAGCCATCCGAAAATGAACCAGAGAGGACCCGTTGAAACCGATACAAACTGGTGAATCAGGTCTCATCGAGATCTATTTCTCCGGTTAATCGTCACAGGGTACCAGCCGCCGAAATGTGCTGGTACCCTGCTATACTATATATAAAGAAAAAACCAAAAAGTAAAAGTGAAAGTTGACTGAAAAAAGAAATGTTGAAACATATGTTTCAAAAGGAAACTATTAATACACATAAAAAACCGGTTGAACCGGATGCTTCAAAACCCGGCGGGTTGACCCGTTTAATTTGACTGTTTTCGATCCAACCCATCGGGTTGACTCAGTTTAAATCGACCTTTTTTTGACCGGAAACGGTTCAACCGGGTCGAACCGGGGTTCACAACATTATGTTTAATCCCCAAATCTTTAAACTTTTATTGTTTTTCGTTTATAACCCATAAACTTTTTTTTATCACTAAACGATCTGTCGTTATAAAATCCCTTTGCTATGCACGAATTTCATGTGTTTTAGAATGAAAGTGAAATCGTGAGGGTAAAAACTGTAAACTTTGGTTTCGTTTCAGTCATATGCTGTACCTAAACCCCTAAGCAAGTGATTCATCAAAACCGCAAATTAACTAAATAACACACCCAGATTACCAATTAATAATAATTTGATTATTGTTGTTTCGGTCATGGAAGAGCAGACATGACGAGTGCTGGAATTCTACAGTGGCATTGGTGGCATGGTATCTCGCTTTTATGTTTTATATAAATTTTTATAATTGAAATTAACATGTTGAATCAAACAGAGATATTCAGCTATGAAGGCTGGAGTGAATGCAAAAATGGTCGAAGCTTTCGATATAAACGACTTAGCTAACGATGTTTATCACCATAATTTTGCCCATCATCCATTCCAGGTCTATACTTTGCTCAATATATTTTATGTTTAGCTCAAATTTATAGGTGGATGTTGAAAGATACTATTTATGTACGTAATTAGGATTGCTTAGTTAGACGGTGTTTAGGTTTGCTTTCTGCTTCTGTTTGTAAGATTGGATTTCCCTATGCTGTCAAACGATGCGTCCCGAAAAAGGATTACTTAGAGAGAAAGTGCCAATCAAATTCACTTTACGCAGGGTTTTAGGTTGGACATAAAAAGAGATTTCAGATAAGCACTATGAATAAGCAGGCGCGTCTGCTAAGAAAAATAAGCAGCACCCAGACTTTGGCATTACTTAGAGGGTAATTGGGATTGCTTATTCAAGCAATGTTTGCTTAAATTTCTTGAAGCAACAGTTTTGAGTGTTTGTGTACACACTTATCTTCTTATTTTTAGAGCAAATAAGCACTTAAAAGTAAGTAGTTAGTACTGAATTCTATTATTGAGCAGATAAGCAATTAAAATTAGCAATCCCAAACACCCCCGTTAATTAAGTGATTATATCCTTAATTCATATGTTAAGACAGCTAAGGCATATTGAGCTTGTGTTTAGATTGTACCTGCTTATTTATGATTAAATAAGCACTCTAAAATAAGCACCCTCTCAAAACTGTTAATCTGCCATAAATAAAGCATTTAAATAACCAATTCCAAACGCCGTTAGAATGTTATGAATATTGTTCAGATAGTTATTTTGGAGGTGGTGAATACAGGGTAATATTCAGACATTAACTGCTGCTGATCTTGATCATTACCAAGCTAATGTGTGGCTTCCTTCTCCACCATGTCAACCATATACTCGACAAGGTAAAGTTCCTGATATCAGTTAAGTTCTGATCATTACATTGATTATGGTTTATTCTCGAGCTAACTTTGTTTTTAGGTCTTCAGAAACAATCTGCTGATGCCCGTGCCTCATCGTTTCTTACAATCCTTGATATTATACCTCAATTGGTGTTACCTCCAGTTATGATTTTTGTTGAGAATGTTGTTGGTTTCGAGGTTTGAATCAAACTTTTTAGCTCAACTTGTGATACGTGTATTAACATATACGTGAGTCATTTAGTAAGGTGTTTATTTGTTTCAGACATCTGATACACATCAAATGATGGTTAAGATACTTGAGGAAAACTAGTTCGTGACACAGGAGTTTATCTTGAGTCTGCTCCAGTTTGGTGTGCCATACTCACGTCCGCGTTACTTTTGCTTGGTATGTCGGTTTTTACTAGCTTCTTGAAGATTCTCAACAATGTTGAATATAATTGTATTTGTTTATGTATGTTTTTTAGGCAAAAAGAAAGCCATCATCTTTCATAAACCCGGAGTTTAATGGACAGCTTATTCGTGTGCCAGAACCGTTATTTGACAGCAAAACAAGTACTTCTAATGAGATGCTTCAAACATGCCTCCCCATAGAAAGATTTTTGGAATTTAGAAACTCTACGAAGAATACTTATTCAGATGAAGGTTCTTTAGATCAGTACTTTGTTCCATCGAGCTTGAGTGAAAGATGTGGGAGTGCCATGGGTATCCTTGATATTAGGTTATTTGTTTTTTATATACATATATAACCTTATAGTTGCTTTAGTCCATAGCTGCCTTGTTGATGCAATAGTTGTTCCTTAAAGTAGTATAGATATTGTCTATCCTGATTCAAAGCGCTGCTGTTGTTTCACAAAGAGTTATTATCGTTATGTGAAGGGCACAGGCTCCCTTTTGGCGACTGTTATGGTGAATATCTACGAACATTATATTCTGTTTTTTGTTATAAGTAAACCATCATTTTTTTTGCAAATTCCAAAATAAGACTACACTTAGCAACGATTATCGTTCTTTGACAAGAGGTGCCGAGTTAAGTATTACCTTTGCAGTTACATTTCTACAATTTTTCTGAAACTGATCATTCTTGAACCACATGATATCCTTTCTGGTCTTTTAAATTATGGTTGATTTGCAATGACAGTGAAGGACAATGATTCGAAAATTTGTCGCTCCAACTTTCTATGATTTTGATTTTCATTGTTGTTGCAATCACATATGCTGACTTTTTTTCCAACTTGTCTATTTGCAGCCTACGATAAGAGACAAAACATCACTGGAGGATCTACGCCTAAGATACTTTACCCCCAGAGAGGTGTGTATATTCTTGTATACATATTGTTCTTCTTTAGTCCTTGTTGGCATTATTCCACAAGTTACTCACGAAACCATATTTTAGGTTTCCAACTTGCATTCTTTCCCCAAGGAATTTGAGTTTCCAGAACACGTAACCCTTCGACAACGGTATGCTTATGAAGCCCTTTCTTACCCCTCATTTCTGCATGATGGAGACTGAGATTAACCAATTTGTAGAAGTACTATTAGAAGTCTGATCCTATATGCGGATCTCTGCATCCACTAAATTAACTGACACCCTCGGTTCTTAACAGAGAGATCACTTTGACTTTTGCTACACAATAAGTATTGACATTTGGACTGTTCCATCCTCTTGTTCAACTGCTTTTACATAATTGAACAACAAGCATTTTGTTCATAGTAGTTCGCTTTTACTTTAACTTTGGCACATAATAGGTTACTCTTTTCATAATTTTTAACAACCAGAAGACAAGTAAATACATATTAATTTACAAATTGAAAACTATGTTGTGTGGCTTTCAAGAGTCAAACTTGAACTCTTTCAGGAATCCATCAAATTTCACCAACTTTTTCAATACATGTGCACCCTTATTCTGTCTCTGTATACATTTTTAAAATATTTCATGGAATTTGGAGCCAAAGCTAGTCTCTTAAAAGTCAAATACAGACTTTTTCTTTTTTGGCACACCAGGAGTGCATGAGTAAATAGAAAAGAATTGCCTCCTAAAAATTTGGATGATATTAATCCCTTGAAATTTGTAGCATTTTCTTTCTGGATAACTTGATAAAAAAACACATATATTCTATTATTGCCATTGCAAAGAATCTGATGTTGTAATAGTTTCACAAAATTGTTTGTTCGTATTTTAGGGCATGCTTAGTATTAACAAAGTCAGTCAAACAATTTTCTTAAACTATGTATTAGCTGAAAATTGTAGTTCTCACAGAATAGATATAGTAGGTACTTACATTGGTTTTTGTATGATAATTTCTTAATCAGTGTGTTGTTCTCTTTCTGCAGGTATGCATTGCTGGGAAACAGTTTAAGTGTAGTGGTGGTTGCTCCACTGCTCCGTTATCTATTTAGTGACCCATAGTCATCAGTCTCAGTTGGCAGAGCTACTCCCATGGAAGTTCTTGTATTTTGATCTGGAGGACTTGTTTATGAAGCTAAAACAAGAACCACGTGTATCATAAAGATTTTGCTCATATGTCAAATGTACAAGGCCTGCAATATATGGTTTGAAGTGTTCAAATTGTATTGATAGATTACTTTTTTTAGAAAGACACTTGAGAAGTATGGATAGCCTACAACATCATTTGGTGTTGTAATTGTATGAGAAATTCATGATTCTTAATTTCTTATGTATTAGTATCTTATTACATGTGAAGATATTTCGAGTCACCCGTTATTCGAGTCTTCAGTACAAGTGATGGTGTTTTTTCGTGAATGCTTGTCTCCAATGATTTTAGATACATGATATAAATGTGCTTATATTCTTCTATTGAGCAAGTATAGGTGAAAAAACATTAATGATGCTAGGCGTTGGACGTTTGGGAGAATATGGTGTTGGCATCCCTCCTTTTGATCTATCTTTAGCCATGTGCAACCAAACACAAGTCATGTACAAATGAATTAGTAAATTTTGATTGATCCAAGGGTTTTAAGAGAATATAAAGCTCTGTCAGTTTTGTGTATTGTTAAAAGTTAAAACTGAACTGATATTCATAGCAACTAGTCTTTCTCGTGTGACTTACTAGAGCATCCTCAATAGTACTACGTCTCGGGGTGGGCAATGGTTGGCATCGGTGTTACCATCGCAGGCATCTTGGCCTGAGGTCAGGCTTCATGGTTGGAAAGCCGATCGTGAAGACTGTGAATTTTTTTTCTTTTCTTTTTGCTTATTAAAGGGTATGCATGTTGAGAGGTATATTGTAGTGATGAAAGTAGCTAGCGGTGATGCTAAAATTATTGTAAGGTAGAAGTGATAGGATAATAGTTGAGAAAAAAAAAAAAAAATAAGATATCAACGATGGACGATTTACCTTTTTAGATTTACTGAAATACGTAACATACTTTATTAATTGTTAGTATCGTTAAAATACTTTCAAAATATTTGTCAATATCGCTAATATGACCGGGTCAACTTGACTAAAATACCTTTACCTTTTTTTGCATTTGAAATTGTTTTTGAAGGGTATTTTAGTAAAATCACATGATATTGACAAGTATTGGAAAAGTATTTTAGCCATGGTGACAATTAATGAAGTATGTTATATATTTGGGTGTGAATTTTCAGGTATAACCATATCAAACCTTCTTCTAAAGTACGCCTACACGCTGTAACTCTTCCAAAACACAAGGGCACAAAAGAAACAAAACTAGGGTTTAATTTCGGCAGAAAATCACTTCACTAAACATGAAACGAACACCAAAATTTCTTGTTAGATCCCAATCAGTCAAACATCACATTTCACCATTTTCATCAAAAACTGAAAAACCCCTTTCACAGAACAAAACCCATGTCTCAGAATTCAAATATTCTGACCCCAGTTTGAAAAACCCAAATCTCAACAAACCCTTTTCCAAAAATCCACTTTTGAGCAAAACCCAAGTCTCAGAATTGTTAATTTATTATAAAAATGATCCGTATTTAGCTTTGCAGCGTTTTAATTCGGCTTTGAAAAAAGGGCTTGTGTTAGATAATGAGTTTAGTGAGCCTTTTATTCTTCTTGTTCATATATTAATGTCTAGGAATAGCTATTATGGAACTGCTAAAGAGTTGATTAGTAAATGTGTTTTCGGGTTTTCGGATAGTGGGTCAAGTGATCTTGTGGCGCAAATTTTGAGCACTGCGAAAAAATTTGATTTTGGTCATGATTTAAGTGGTAGAATAGTGAATTATTTGCTTTGTAGTTTGGTTAGGTCCGGTCGGTTTGATGATGCTATTGTTTGTTTTAGGAAAATGGTGGAGAACAATGTCGTTCCGTGTGTTCCGTATGTTCATGTTCTTTTGAATGCGTTGGTTAGGAATAGTAGGATTGCTAAAGCTCGAGATGTTTTTGGTGATGTAGTTAGATTGGGGATTCCTTATGATTGTGCAGTGATTAGGGTTATGATTCGGGGGTGTTTGAAAGAAGGTAAAATCGATGAGGCGGAAAAGTATTTTTGGGATGCAAAGGCTAACGGGATGAAACTTGATGCAATGACTTATAGTACGGCGATTTATGCGGTTTGCAAGAAACCGGATGCTATTTCTGCTTGTGGCTTATTGGATGAGATGAAGGATAAAGGATGGGTTCCTTCAGAAGGAACTTATACGAATGTGATTGGAGCTTGTATGAAGCAAAGATGTTTGACGGAAGCGTTAAGGCTAAAAGACGAAATGATTAGTAGTGGGGTCCGTTTGAATGTGGTGGCTGCAACAAGTTTAATGAAGGGATATTGTGTTAAAGGAGATCTTCATAGTGCTTTAGATTTATTTGAAAAGATCGTTGAAGATGGTCTTTGTCCAAATAGGGTTACATACTCGGTCTTGATTGAAGGGTGCTTTAACAATGGGGATGCTAAAAAGGGGTTTGAGTTGTATACACGGATGAAAAATGAAGGTATCAAACCAAATGTTTACAATGTCAATACTTTAGTAATTGGGTTCTTCGAGTCTGGTTATATAGATGAAGCGATGAAGCTCTTTGATGAAGTGGTTGAAACTGGTATTGCCAATGTGTTTACTTACAATAATATTATTTCATGCCTTTGTAAATTAGATAAAGTGAAAGAAGCTAGTGCCATGTGGGATAAAATGTTGTTAGATGGTGTATCCCCCAATATTGTTTCATATAATAATATTATACTTGGCCACTGTAAAAGCGGAAATATGGATGTAGCGTTAGATCTGTTTAACACATTGCAAGAAAAGGGTTATAAACCTAATGTCATCACGTATAGTATTTTGATCGATGGGTATTTTAGGAAAGGTAAAAGTGAGGAAGCTTTAGGTATCTTTGACCTAATGGTTGACTTAGGGTTTATTCCGTCTGACTATACGTTCAATATAGTTATTAATGGTTTGTGCAAAGCTGGTCAAACTTATGAGGCTAGTAGCATGTTGAAGAAAGTGGTGGAAAAAGGTTTTAATCCAACGTGTATGACGTATAATAGTATTATTGATGGGTTTGTTAAAGAGGGAAATATTAATTCTGCATTGACTGTTTATACTGAAATGCATGAAGTTGGGATCACCCCTAATGTTGTAACATACACCTCTCTGATTCACGGGTTTTGCAAATGCAAAAACATGGATCTTGCTTTAAAAATGAGGAACGAGATGAAAAGCAAAGGTCTTGAATTGGATGTTACGGCTTATAATGCTCTAATTAATGGATTTCGTAAAATCAGGGACATGGGAAGTGCTCGTGATATCTTCAATGAACTTTATGAAGTTGGATTATCTCCAAATAATGCAGTTTATAATAGTATGATAAGCGGATTTCGGGATCTTGATAACATAGAAGAAGCTGTTGACTTTCAGAAGAAGATGGTCAACGAGGGAATGTTATGTGATTTGCGCACGTACACTACTTTGATTGATGGATTACTAAAGTCGGGGAAAATAGTGTCTGCTTCTGATTTGTATACTGAGATGCTTGCAAAGAATATAGTACCGGATGTGATTACGTATACGGTTTTGGTCAATGGTCTTTGTCATAAAGGTCAACTTGAGAATGCGCGTAAAATCTTGGAAGAGATGGATAAGAAGAGTCTGGTTCCTAGTGTAGTTATATATAATTCATTGATTGGAGGGTATTTTAGGGAGGGGAATTTGCTAGAGGCGTTTAAACTGCATGACGAGATGCTAGATAGAGGCTTTGTACCAGATGATAAAACGTATGATATTCTTGTTACGGGTAAAGTCAAAGGAGATGCGTCATTGATGGAATTTAATGCGTGACACAGGAGTTTATATTAAGTCCACTGCAGTTTGGTGTGCCATACTCACGTCCCCGTTACTTTTGCCTGGTAATATCAGTTTTCACCACATGAAAAATCTTAAGAATCATAAATTTAATATTTATTTGGTTTATGTATGATTTGCAGGCAAAAAGAAAGCCGCCATCTTTTTGCAAACCTGAGTTTAATGGACAGCTTATTCGTGTGCCGGAACCGTTATTTGACTGTAAAACAAGTACTTCTGATGAGATGCTCCAAACAAGCCCTCCTGTAGAATTTTTTTTGGAATTTGGTGACTCCACAAATGAAAATACTCTTTTTGTTGAAGGTTCTTTAGATCAGTACTTTGTTCCATCGAGCTTGAGTGAAAGATGGGGGAGTGCTATGGGTATCCTTGATATTAAGTTATCTGTTTCTTATACATATATACATTGAAATTGCTTTAGTCCATGGTTGGCTCTTGGATGCATAAAGTTGTTCCTTAAAGTGGTATAGATATTGTCTATCCTGATACAAAGCGCTGTTGTTGTTTCACAAAGAGTTATTATCGTTATGTGAAGGGCACGGGCTCCCTTTTGGCGACCGTAATGGTAAATTTCTACTAACATCATATTTGGTTTTTGGTTACGAATAAACCCTCATTCTAATCTGTGATTTTAGACAAATGGTACCGAGTTAATTGTTCCTTTTTGCAGTTAAATATCTCTAATTTCACTAAAACCAGTCATCCTTGAATCTCATGGTGTCCTTTTTGGTCTTCAAAAATGGTTAATTTGCAATAAGTCATGGACAATGGTTTGAAATGTTAATTACTTGAACTTGATCTGGTCTTAGTATGATTTCTTTGACTGCACTTTTGGGTTATTGCAATCATAAAGGCTGAGTTTTCTTCAAAATTACTTTTTTGCAGCCGACAATTAGAGATAAAACATCACTGGAGGATCTACGTCTAAGATACTTTACCCCTAGAGAGGTGTGTATGCTAGCTCTTTAATGCGTATTATTATTCACTAGTCCTTATTGGCATTATTTCACAAGTTACTAAGCAAATTATATTTTAGGTTTCCAACTTGCATTCTTTCCCCAAGGAATTTGAGTTTCCAGAACATGTAACCCTTCGACAGCGGTACGTTTGTTAATCCCTTTCTTACCCTAGTTTCTGCATGTGAAGACAAAGATTAGCAAACTTATAGAAGTCTATTAGAAGTCTGATTCAGACTTTTATATGTGGATGTCTACATCCACTAAATTAACATTTACCCAGGTTCGTAACAGGGACGGAGCCAAATGGTGCGATGGGTTGGCTAAGGCCCACCTAAAACGTTTGTTAGATACTAATAACATGTGTATATTATAACATGTAAATCCACTCAATGAGTAATTGGTCCACCCAAAGATTAAATAACTCGCTCATGCAAATTAACAATTTGGAGTAGAAAGACCAAAATTGATTGCTGATGACTAGACAAAACTGTAGCCCATACAAACTAACTTGCTATTCGGTTCCGTAGATTGTAATGTTTAATTTCTTTTCATTATCTTTACTTGCTGAAAGTTTTAATGGATGATGATCGTTAATCTGGTAATTCAATAATAGATACTAAGAAAGATATTCCAAGTCGACTTTTAGTTTAGATTCTGGTTTAGACGATTTTAGTGAAACCCTTTACCATAACACTCTTAAAGTTTACACATTTGCGTATTTGTTTCGGCCCGCCTGAATGAAAAATCCTGGCTCTGTCACTGGTTCGTAACAGAGAGCTCACTTTGACTTTTGCTACACAATAAGTATTGACTTTTGGACTATTTCTTCCCCTAATTTAAGCACTTTTTTCGTAGTTAAATATAAACAACAAGCGTTTTGTTTCATGTAGTTCGGTTTTCCTCTAGCATAGGCACATAATAGGTTACTCTGATCATAATTGTCTCATCCAGAAGACAACTAAATACATATAATCTACAAGTTGAAAACCACGTTTTGTGGCTTTCAAGAGTGAAATATGTACTCTTTTTGGAATCCATCAAAACGCGCATTTACATCGTATTTTTAAGAGATGGGCATTTACATTGGTTTTTCAAAATGAAGATTATTAAAGATTAGGTGTTGTTTTCTTTATGCAGGTATGCGTTGCTGGGAAACAGTTTAAGTGTAGCGGTGGTTGCTCCACTGTTCCGTTATCTAGTTGGCAAGGCTACTCCCATGGAAGCTCTTACATTATGAACCATGTATCATAAAGATTTTGCTCATATCTTATGTTTACTAAGCTAGTCCTACAAGATGTTAATTGAAGTGTTGTTGAAGTTGTATTGATATATTACTCTTTTTAGGCACACAATTGAGATATTACTACACAATTTAGTTTTGTAATTGTAACACAAAGGCATGATCCTTGGTGGGTATGTGAGTACATGTGGAGATATATTTGGTCATCCATTCATTGAGCTTTTGAGTCTTGAGTACATGTTATATATGGTGTTGTTTCGTGCATGATTGGTTCCAATCATTTTGGATACATGCTATACAGTGATAAACATGGATGATGGTAGTCGGTTAGACGTTTGGAAGATGAATATATTGTTGGCATCCTTTCGCTTGATCAGTCTCTATGATCCAAATCTCAATTCCTTCCTAAATCAATTCATATCTAGCTGTGGTTATTATACCATCTTTTTCGCCATGCCCCAAGTACGATACAGTATTGTACAACTTAACAGTTAAAACAAATATGACAAAAAAGGGACACATGAAGTAAACAACATTTTGTTTATCAGTACGCAAAAATGCATGCGTAGTAGTTGGTCTTTCTCATATGATGATAACATTTGCGCCTTTGTGGATCTGCCCTATGATAATGACAACAAATTTTACATGCGTCATTAACATAAAAATAATATGAGTTTGAGTGATGATTGAAAGGCTTAAAAGTTCTTTAATAAATGAATGTAAAAAAAAATGTTTATGACTTTGTTGACTAATGTGAAGACTTGAAGATCACAGAAAGTAAAGAAAATAATAAAACAATGTCCATAAAGCTTAAGTTAACATTTGTTTTCTTTAAGGTTTGGACTTTTCAATTGACTAATAAAGATGTAACATTATATAACACTTCATGAGTTGAAAAAAACTGGTGTCACATAGTGAGCAATCATTATTATCTCAATCTGTTTTTCCTCCTACAAGTAATTGTATCCTTGTTCAAATATGATTATTTTAACTCTAAATATGATATAAGAGAAGAAAACAAAAAACAAAAGCCACAGTTAATTTTCACCCAACATTCGAATAGTAATTATATTAGTTCAAAAGTGAGTTAGGAACTAAATAAACAAATTAACTTCATCTTTTGATTTACTTATATAAGAGTCCAGATCGAATTCTTCATTCATGAGACAAATACATATGACAATCCGAGATCATAAGTTCCGCACAAAGGAAGAAGTGCATCCGACACATTCATCATCTTTTGCTCCACTGTTTATAAGGATCGATGAGCTCAAACATACAAACCTAATCAAATATTGAACATTGATTGGAAAAGATTCGACAAAGAAACCCGAAACCAAAATGGCTTGTTACCTACTCTCACATGGCTTTGCTATTATGATTCAACTAGTACCTAACTATACTTGTCACGTCTTTATTATCCAATTTTCATTTGTATCCTTTTTTATTAGGATCCCCATTGATCGAGTTGCATGATTCAACCATATATAAGCTTCCAACCTTAAAATTAAAACCAAAGAATTATTGAACTAATTAGAGGAAAAGGGAGCCCAATCGTGATGTCGTGTTGTGGATCTACTTATAAAACGTTATATTACTACTCAATAAAAATTATACACCCATGATACGTGCCAATTTGGATTCCACTGATAAGCTAAACCATCAGTGGAAACCATTGCTAAGCCAAAAGTTAGTTATAACTTTTGGCGGGAAAAGTCTGTTTACTCCTTCCTCCTATTTCTTCTTCCTCCCAATTGTATAAATACTCTTTCCCATTTCATTTGTAATTCATTCGCTGAAAAGACTTGTAATCTTCTTCTCTCTTAATTCCATTACAAACTAAGTGAATCATTTGATTACAAATACGGTTTCATTTCTTCTTATGTGATCCCCTGTTTGTTTTCATCAACAACTACATTTCATAACTGATTTCTGGTTGTTTACAATCTGGTACGTATCAAGTGGTATCAGAGCCCTTTTCTGGCACCATATTATCTTCAAGAGTGTTATATTGGCATTCTTGATTTTCCGGTTATCTTCTCCGTTTCAATTCCGGCAAGAAACAGTTATCTTTCCGACGAATTTCGTTATTACGGGTTAAATTCTTGGTCGATTATTGTTCAATTTTGGTCAAGAAACAGTTACTTTAGTCAAGATTTATAACAACCCGTAAAATTTCGGGTTATTATAATAATATTTATCACGTCAGAAAATTCAAATCAATTATTTTATGACAAATGCCAATATTTAAATTTAAAAACGAGAGGTCATCTCGTTTCTTTTAAAAATAAGACACCGCACACATGATACCTGTCTACTAAGTATTCGTATATAAATGTGAAATTTATTATTGTCCAAGTTAAAATTTAAGCATACATAAGCTTAATCCATTATTTCGAGAAGTTATCTCACTTTATTAAAAACACGAGCTCGCGCACGAACCGACCAATAGAAAGTATGGTATTAGTCTAATAAACACATTTTTGAACCAATATTGATGTTTTTATATTTCCTTTATAAAAACACACTCGAAAACATATTTTACACGTTAACCGTCTCCAACGTGTAACTGAAATATTCCAATTCACGTTTTAAAACGTAAATAAAATACCAAAAACTTCGAGAAAGTTCACGTTTTAACTTCCCACTCTTTTCTACTCACATTGTGTTGCATTTTATGCAACGATACACAATCCAACTCGTTTTATACGTATTTCGTATATACATTTCTCGTTATGGAATTATTTTAATTCAAACAACAAACCGAAATTTTCTAGACTGATGTTAATAATAAATTATATTCATTATTCTCAAGACATTGCTTTCGAAACTTTCCCAATCCTAATTGAGCTTAAAAACGAGAGCATATCTCGTGAAACGCGAAAACTACGAAATAAATGAGCCGCACGACTTTAAACTCTTAAATTAATTTGATTTATTAATTAATTTAAATTCGAGAAAACTATACATATGAATACTCGTTTTTATTAGAAAAATTATTTCGGACGCAATTGCGCAACTGCCGTATTTTTAATCGGTCGTTTGCTACGTCAAATGGGACCCGCAAGTGTTATTTATATAAGATTATTGAAAGTTTCAAAACAACCCCTTATTAATTTACATCACCGCCCCCCAATTTATCTTTTGTCCACGTTTGGCCCCTCAAGGGGTATACAAACCCAAAAATTAGGTTTTCTCTCTAATATATCACCACCACCACCGGAACTCTTATATTCCGGCGCCGTCGCCGGAATCCGGCCAATTTCCGGCCACCTATGTTTTTGATACCAATGTGTAGATCGTCTTCCCTACATCGTTTCTGGAGCGTTTGGGTTCAAATGGAGCTCGTTTGGTCGTGTTTTGAGTACCACCACCGCTCACCACCCTACTCCACCGTGAGCCATCACCCTCCCCATCCTCTCTATTTCATTGGTAAGGACTCACGCGCCCTTATTTCGTTTATTTCATCATTTTTCTTCAAACCCTAATCGGGTTTAACTAATAAAAACGTTTTTAGTTATAAAAACTAATAAAACTTAATGTTTTATCATTAAAACGCATGGATCTTTAATCTTGGCTCTTGAATCGTTTTGACTCGCTCCGAGTCGTGTGACTCACTCCGAGTCAACTCACGAGTTGAGTTGACTCAGACCCGTTTCATGTTATTTCGTGATGTTATTATATTATGAGCATATATTTCGTCCTTGTTATTATTTTTGAGTTGATGAATTTTGGTTAAAGTTGCTCCGAAGTGCTTTCTTCTATTTTGCAAATTAATTCTTGGTTTTAAAAAATAAATGGTCATTTGTGTTGCACTTGTCTCAAAGCTGAGAGAACTGACGTGTGTTGATAATATGCAAACCAAGGATGTTTTTAATTCAAATATCTGAATCTAAGTAAGCATATGCAATATTTAGAGAAAAAGTGCTTTGTATAATTAATATTGAAGTTGAATGTGTAATTGTGTCAACTAGTTTGCATTACTGTATTGGAATGTTGTATGCATGATTCATATTGTGCTATAATTTGTTGGCGTCTCTATTTGGATTTTTCATTACATTATTATTTGGTTTTCGGTAAAAACAAAATGTGACACGAAAGAAAGTGTATGTATTGTTTTGGAAATTAAAATTTGGTGATGGGTTATTTATGTTTATTTTGACGTTAATCATTTCATTTAACATTTAATAACCTAACTCATTATTCTCGTTTTTAGTCGATGACGTTTCAGATACTTATTGGATCACTATACAGGATTGATATAGGATTTGAATATGATTTGGATAATTGGACAGACGAAATACTTAACGGATTAAATATTTTGGACTTAGAAATATTTATCAAAGCCTAAGCTTCGATCGATTAATTGATTTGGACGAAAACTATTAAGAATTTGACTTGGATTATTTTGGACAATTGTTGTAAGTTGTATGAGCATTTATTGGACGTTTTGGACTTGAGACGATACAATATATTAGACTCGTTAAGAATTTAATATATTAGACTCGTAACAAACCTAAAATATACAATAAACACTTATTCAACTAATAACGACTTATCAATTATAAACTTTTCGAGAAATATTGTTTGCAACATGAGTTTTATAAAGTCACGATGACTTGGGCACGTTGTATAAGCGGTCGAGTCATGCCGAAATTTATAAAAACGTTCTAAACTTATATTTTAAATCCAAATCCCTTTTTATTTTTATAAAACTCGACAAAAATCCAATCATGTATTACTTTTATGTAGTAAAACTTTATTGTTCGAATTTCAAATTCAAACATAACCTTATTTATAAAACATGTATGTTTTATACAAATTATTTGGGAGCATGGGGTAAACGCCGAAACGTACTAATTGACTTTCTCTATCGACGTTTGTCTCTATCGCTATATCCTTAACTCCTTTTGTCATTCCTTCTTGACTCAAGTACTCATTAATACTTTTCTCGACTGTGTCGATCATCTATTCCTTATTTGGTGTGAGAATACTTGAGTCACTATACGAGTCAATTCTTATACGAAGGTTTCGTATACATTATTCCTCCATCTTTTCCAAGAGCCAAGACGTGCGAATTATTTTCGCAACTACACTTTTCGATCATTATCGACAATTAAAATAATTTATGAAACTTTACATAAAATGTTATAAAATATTTGACTTGGATTTTAAAGAATCCAAATACTTTTGCTTTTGAACTTTAAGCATTTTAAAAACATAAATACTTGTAAACTTACAAACGTTGTTTTTGAATACAAGACTTAGACTAAAAACCACACCATACTTATCTAGGTTGCGTGTCGGAGCCGTGCACTATCACTCCTTGATTTAATTCTCTTTAGACTTCATATTGCACATTGCCAAGGTGAGTTTCATAGCCCCTACTTTTACTTGTTTTATAACTGTTTTGGGGGAAGATACATGCTCATTACTACTTAAATGATTTTATTACTAAAATTCTGCATTCTATGCATACTATGCCCTTTGATTGATATGTTTTAAGATACATCATACCTAGATGCTTTAAGGACCACACCAAAACTTTTGACCTAGAATATTACGCAACTTAGCCTAAGGCTTTAGATCCCAAAGTGCCCTTTTCATGAACCGTCAATTCCTGCTGGGAAGCACGAATGTTATAAATAGATCTATTGAGGGTGACTCCTCTGTTCGGTTAACCCCTCTTGGGTCAAGGCGAAACATATAGCATGTCGGGACCGAGTGTATTGGGATAAACACTCGCCATGGGCTCCTTATTTGTATGACTTCCTTGTGCATACATAAACTGTCGTAGCTTCGGTTGCATGAACTTAGTGCTAGCGTAATAGATTCAATATATGACATTATATTCGTTGTAATGTACATATACCCTACTTATGGTCCACTAATGAATTCTCTATTATGAAATCCTTTTATGAATTGAAATCATAAACTTTATGACATTATGCAAGACGTAATGATCATCAAAAACCAAATTTGAAACAGTGTACTGAAATCCCTTTTAAATAAACCTATGAACTCACCAGCGTAAGCTGGCCCCTTTTAGCATGTATCTTCAGGTTTTGAGGTGATAGCTTATCTTTGGAGGCGCAAGGCAAAGGCATGGCAGGGTCATAGACGACTCTGATTTATGTATTGGGACCACTCGTTTATAATGGGCCATTTTCCGCACTAATTAATAATGTAAACATTGTTTTTAAGAATGAATAAAAGTTTATTTATGAAAAACCAATTGTTCTATGCTTATGTTGTGATATCAATTTAGTAGCACCCAAATACTTGTATGCTTCCGCTGAGTCATTTTTGGGGGTGTTACAAGATTCTTCTTGAGTTGTGAATTCAATTGCTTAACCATATAGTACAGTTCTGGTCATCAATGGCGGTTGCAGCTATGATGTTGGCTGAGTTGTCTATGGAAGATTTTTTCGCAAGATATGGTACAGTTCAAGAGTATTATGAATCACTTACTTCAGCGTTTCTTAAAGAGGGTTTGAAGGAGCGGTATCTAGTCAACTATTTTGTGTGTGGGTTGCCATCTCAAATTAGTTATGAGTTTCGATTTTTTCCACCCAAAACCATCTCAGATGCATGTCATTTGGCAAAATTGGAAGAAAAAAAGTACCAACTAATCAATGGAAAAACTAATCCACCATCACTTGTTAGTTCATATTCTACAGATTTAAGTGGACTCAAGAACAATAAAAGAGATTCATTTGATTTGGGTTATGGTGTTTCAAAAAAGGAAGAGTTAGTTGCAAATGGTGGGAACAATCAAGAAAGTTCGTTGACTAGGTCAACCACTATTGGGAGTAAGTGGGGATGTTCAGAGGTTATTACTCATACGTATGGTGTGACTTCTGGGGAAATCAGAGGAAGAAATAGCAGAATTGGTAATAGTGAAAATGATGCGACCAACGTGTTCGATGAAACGTCTAGACTCTTGAAGGTACAGAATGAATTACCACTTCTACCTGTTTCTAATCTGAGCAATACATGTGAAATGATTGGGGTTGGCTATAAAGAAAGAGTCGTTAACAAAGAAAAGGATGTTATGATACATGATTTTAGTGTTAGTGATGTTAGTGTTGTTTTTAATACTTTTGATGATAACATTGTTACTGATTCTGATATAAAGAAGCCAAATAAAGATAATGGAAATGATATGGAAGATGAGGAGGTTATAGATTCAAGAAATGCAAAGGGTGTGATTGAAGTCACCATTGGTTTGATGGGTACGAGTTTGTTGGGTTGTGATATGCTTGTTAAAGAAAAAAATGAGATTGAGGAGAGTGAGGGAAGAATAGATTTAGGAAGATTGGTTTATGGTGATGAGGGTATGAAGGTAAATACACGTAAGAAGTTAGATAGTGAGAGTGTAGGCTCAGAGTTCATGGTTATGGAGGTTGATGAATTTCAAGACTGTGCAAATTTAGTGAACAATTCTTTACCATATACAAAAGGAAAGGAAGTTGTAAAAGGTAAATGTAGCAGCTTGGTAGAAAATAAAGATGAGTATGGCATAGATCAAAATATGAGTAAAGAGGATAATGATCTTATTTTAAGCGACCTGGTGTTGGGAACATACTGTGATCAGAAGTGTTTTGAAGGTTGGGCAGATGGGTATAAAAGTTTTGATGTGGCTAATTATGCATATGATGTGACAGTTACTTGTGATGATCAGTTGTATAAATAGGAAGAAGGTACAAAGCAAGTTAAAATGAAGATGAGTGATAAAGAAGTTGCCGAAAAGAATGAAGATAAGGGAACAAAGGATGCAACTTTTAATTGCTTAATATTTGATACATGGAAGTGGTTGAAAAAGAAAATGAAACACAATACGACTAAAATTGTTTGTTCATGGTGGGTGGACAAACGAAAAGGGAATAAGGCTCGTCCATGGTGGCGGGACAAACAAAGAAAGAATATGGGCAAAATGAGTTTGAGTTGGTACTTAATGCAAAGAGAGGCTGTGAAAAAGGAAATTGACATGTGGAAATGGCCAAGAAGGAAAAAGGGAGTTGTGGGATGTTTCATGGTTACTCAAAAATTTGTTTACTTAGTACAGTGTTTTGATCAAGATGGGTTATACACTAGCAGATTGAGTAGGGTAACTGGAAATGGTTTGAAGACCAAAGCTGTCAAGACTAGTGTGGATTTTGATTATTTTGAGGTTTTTCTGGTTGCAACTGGTAGATTACTGGAAGAATGGCATGGTTACTACAGGGTTGTTACTGGCATGGTGTTATTGGTGGATTAGTCACTTTTGATTTCTGGTGTTAATGATGGATCAGCTCGAGTTTTGACACTTCTGATGGTGTTTGTTTTGAAGTGTGGACTGTTTGTTTCATTTCATTCATGGAAGAATAGATCAACAAATGTGGCATCTAAATACTGTTTAGTTTATGTTCATCAGCCTGCACACTTGGTGACATGTTGGAATATTCATCAGCTTATCCACTTGATGACATTCATGGAGGATATATTATATGTTAGTTGGTTGAAGGAACAAGTGAACAAGACATGTGGTAACTACTGGAATTGCAGAAGTTGTTTGCAGCTTAATTGTCAAGTGGCTGATATTCCACTTAAGGGGCGTTTGGGCTCAAGATTCTTACTAGCATTAGGAGTGTTTTGTTTCAATTCAGTGAAATGGGTCAGTTTTGTATGTTACTTAGAAGCCTATTGAAGAAGTACCCTGGGTTTGATCAAGAGGAAGCAACTGAAGATGCTATTTGACTGTGGAAAGTCAAATGTTAAGGGGAAGGGTTTGATACGCGCCAATTTGGATTCCACTGATAAGCTAAACCATCAGTGGAAACCATTGCTAAGCCAAAAGTTAGTTATAACTTTTGGCGGGAAAAGTCTGTTTACTCCTTCCTCCTATTTCTCCTTCCTCCCAACTATATAAATACTCTTTCCCATTTCATTTGTAATTCATTCAGTGAAAAGACTTGTAATCTTCTTCTCTCTTAATTCCATTACAAACTAAGTGAATCATTTGATTACAGATATGGGTTTCATTTCTTCTTATGTGATCCTCTGTTTGTTTTCATCAACAACTACATTTCATAACTGATTTCTGGTTGTTTACAATCTGATACGTATCAACCTACTTGAATGACTTGGTACACTACTTGACTATTTGCTACAACGTCATGGATCCTATATACGCGTCAAATATTCATTCACTGTGATTTAATAAGATAACAAGTGATCATAATAAGTTGGTGATTTAACAGGTGATCATGCTAGCAGAGTTGTCGGAGCTATTCCTTGTGGGGTGGACACTGACCGGTGCCAAAAGGCACCCGGGATCAGGGTGTTCCCGCCAATCTACACCTTTTGTGAAATAAGCGTGGTGGCAATTTCCGACATGACACGAGACACAAAAATACAAAGGTTATGGCTGAGGCTAAAAAGGCCTGGGTTGTAAATGGGTCGATACGACTAAACACATTTAATAAATGGGTTAGGTCTGGGTTGTAAATAGGTCGACACGATTAACACATTTAATAAATGAATTAGGTCTGGGTTAATATTCTCAACCCGCTTGAAAATTTCAAAAATCAAAATACCGCAAGTTGGGTGTTAAGTTTCACAGATCTAAAACCCAACTCGTTTATGTTTATGATCTATCATAAATTACAAGAGTATTTCAAGTTGGTCTATTTTTATGTTTAAATGTTTATCGTGTTGCTTTAAATTATTTTACCACTCGCCTTTTCGTTAACTTTTAATTCTAGTTCGAAAAATAAAACAGTTGACACAACTGATTCGTTTAATAAACCGGGTTCTTGTTTAACTTTTTAACTCAATTGACTAAACATATCTTGAGCAGAGTTATTTTACATACCAAACTTTTCTTACATACCAAATGACTTATCTTTACCATTCATCTAAAAGGAAATCAATGTCTGAGATTAAAAGCATTTTATTATTTCACATATTTTTTATAATTTAAATATCTCTTAAACCGTTAGTCGTTAAGCAAAAATAATTACACCATCGCCACGAGCATTTAATTATCTTTCTATAGACAGACACTTTGATATACTTTCGAAAAAAGGAAAAAAATCGTTTTTTCATGTTTTTTCGTTTTTCTTCGAAACTGAAATTTGCATGAAATATCATATATGATTTAACACTAATATAAAGGTCACATGTTTATATTAGTGTTATATCACATATGATATGTAATATCATATGTGATACTAGTGTTAAATCATATATGATAAATCACATATGATATACATATCATATATGATTTAACACTAATATCACATGTGGTATTCAGATTAGTGTTAAATCATATATGATTTTTTCATTCAACTTTCAGTAACATAAATAAACGAAAAAAACTTAAAAAAAAGGTGAAAAACACAAAAAAAAAATAAATAAAAAAAAATAAAAAAAAATTAGTATGTCAAATGGCCTATTTATAGAAAGATAATTAAATGATCGTCGTAATGGTATATTTTTTTCCGCTTGACGATTTGAAAGATATTTATATTTGAAAAAAAAATGATGAAAGTGGGTTTTTTAATTGTTGGGATTAATCTCATCCATTAGATCTAATAAAAATGGAGGGTGGAGATTGATCCCTTAGTATGTAAAGAAGTTTTTGTCCTCAAATGATCTTAAATCCAAGTTAGACTATTCGTAATTGAGCAATCTACCACGTATACTCAGCTCCAATGACGCATTGTCACTCGCTATGGCTTCCCTCATTCACGCTTCATCAACAAATTTTGGGGATAATTTGGTTAATTTCTAGTCCAAATTTAATTTTTTTGATTGTGTGTGTGAGAGTGCATTGTGAAGTGTATTTGTGTTTAAATTAGATATTTTTGTGTAGCTGGTTTGGTAGTCACTAGTACAACTATTTGAAGATTGATTTGTTAAAGAGAGTAAATATTGATGTGAAGCTTATGTGTTGATGATAAATACACTCACCACTGCATCTAGCCACACTAAAGTGCTTAACATAAGTTTAACAAACAATTGATAATCATTCGTAGGGTTATAAACGAACTGAACGTTCAGTATTTCACGAACTGTTTGATAAAAGTTCGTTTATTTATTAAATGAACAAACATGAACAATATTTTACACGTTTAATTAAATGAAAGAACATGAACAAAAGTCGCCTCTATTCATTTGTTCGTGTACGTCCGATTATGCGTTCGTTAACTTTCGTTTATATTCATTTGTTTTATTATATTCGTATATCATATCTTTTAATTGTATAATTTTAAAATTGGTTTGTCTTAACAAAAAACACTTATAAGTCTTTAATGAACGAACATAAACGAACATGAACAACTCATTTTTTTGAATAAACGAACATGAGCAAGAAAATTTGTCCGTTTAAACGTTTGTGTTTGTTTATTTGTCCGGCTAAAATTAAATAAACACACATGAGCAATACTCCATTCGTGTTCGTCCTCTTAGTTTACAACCCTAATCCCTCGTCAAACAAAGTCAACAAGGTTTTAATTGAAACTCTTCCTAAGTACAGGGACACCAAAGATAAAACAGTTTAACAAAACTAGGGTTTATCATCCTTCAGAATTTCTGCAGAAAAAAACACTTCAGTAAATCATCAAAAACAAAAATGAAAACTCGATTCCGACCATCAATTCCCAATATTAAATGCCACCCAACAAAAAATCACATTTCATCATTTTCATAAAAAACTGAAAAACCCATTTCACAAGATCCAATTCTGAGCAAAACCCATGTCTCAAAATCCCAATTTTCACCCAAAAATGACCCCAGCTTGAAAAAACCAAATCTCAACAAACCCCAAAATCCAAAAACTGAAAAACCCTTTTCCAAAATTCACTTTTGACCAAAACCCATGTCTCAGAATTGTTAATTTATTATAAAAATGATCCGTATTTAACTTTGCAGCGTTTTAATTCGGCTTTGAAAAAAGGGGTTGTGTTAGATAATGAGTTTAGTGAGCCTTTTATTGTTCTTTTTAATATTTTAATGTGTAGGGATAGCTATTATGAAACTGATAAAGAGTCGATTTGTAAATGTGTTTTCGGGTTTTCGGATAATGGGTCAAGTGATCTTGTGGCGGAAATTTTGAGCACTGCGAAAAATATTGATTTTGGTCATGATTTGAGTAGTAGGGTAGTGAATTATTTGCTGTGTAGTTTGGTTAGGTCCGGTCGGTTTGATGGTGCTATTGTTTGCTTTAGGAAAATGGTGGAGAACAATGTTGTTCCCTGTGTTCCGTATGTTCATGTTCTTTTGAATGCCTTGGTTAGGAATAGTAGGATTGCTGAAGCTCAAGATGTTTTTGGTGATGTAGTTAGATTGGGGATTCCTTATGATTGTGCAGTGATTAGAGTTATGATTCGGTGGTGTTTGAAAGAAGGTAAAATCGATGAGGCGGAAAAGTATTTTTGGGATGCAAAGGCTAACGGGATGAAACTTGATGCGATGACTTATATTACTGCGATTTATATGGTTTGCAAGATAAAGGATGGGTTCCTTCTGAAGGAACTTATACGAATGTGATTGGAGCTTGTATGAAGCAAAGGTGTTTGACGGGTGCGTTAAGGCTACAAGACGAAACGATTAGTAGTGGGGTCCGTTTGAACGTAGTGGCTGCCACAAGTTTAATGAAGGGATATTGTGTTAAAGGAGATCTTCGTAGTGGTTTAGATTTATTTGAAAAGATCGTTGAAGATGGTCTTTGTCCAAATAGGGTTATATACTCGGTTTTGATTGAAGGGTGCTTTAATAATGGGGATACTAAAAAGGGGTTTGAGTTGTATACACAGATGAAAAATGAAGGTATCAAACCAAATGTTTACAATGTCAATACTTTAATAATTGGGTTCTTCGAGTCTGGTTATATAGATGAAGCGATGAAGCTCTTTGATGAAGCGGTTGAAACTGGTATTGCCAATGTGTTTACTTACAATAATATTGTTTCATGTCTTTGTAAATTAGATAAAGTGAAAGAAGCTACTGACGTGTGGGATAAAATGTTGTTAGATGGTGTATCGCCCAATATTTTTTCATATAATAATATTATACTTGGCCACTGTAAAAGCGGAAATATGGACGTAGCGTTAGATTTGTTTAACACATTGCAAGAAAAGGGTTATAAACCTAATGTCATCACATATAGTGTTTTGATCGATGGGTATTTTAGGAAATGTAAAAGTGAGGAAGCTTCAGGTATCTTTGACCAAATGGTTGACTTAGGGTTTATACCGTATGACTATACGTTCAATATAGTTATTAATGGTTTGTGCAAAGTTGGTCAAACTTCTGAGGCTAGTAGCATGTTGAAGAAAGTGATGGAAAAAGGTTTTAATCCAACGTGTATGACGTATAATAGTATTATCGACGGGTTTGTGTCACACCCCCAAATTACCTGTTTTGCAGCGGAATGGAATTCCTGGGGATTGACTGTCATAGCATCACAATCACAGTTATATTGAACGACCTAAAGTGTCGTTTGGAAAATACATCGCTTGATTTAATAAAAACATTCAGAGTTACAAAGATAGGTCCCAATTGAAAGTTACTATGTGCGGAAAATAAGTTTAGTACAAGTCAAACGATGTTTTTAAAGTGTATAAATCCCATGTGAGACGCGTCGTCACCGCGACTCTATGCTATGTCCACATGCATGCCATAAAGTGAATGCCTTAGTTACCTGAAAATACATTGCTAAAAGTGTCAACACAATGGTTGAGTGAGTTCATAGAGTTTAAGTTGGAATGTAAAGTCTTTCAAAATCGTTTATGCAGCAAAGGCATTGTAAATCCACTCAGGTCCAAGTTCCGCCCATACAAAACTTGCAACCTGTGTGTTCACAACCCACTGCCAAAATATGTATAATTTATGTTCAAACACATGATGTCAAATGAATTCACATAATAGTGCATGACTTTATGTATCAATAGTTACTTAACATAATTATACCAAGACATTTAGTTCAATGAAAATCCCAAGACATTCAGCTCAATGATGTTCCCAAGACATTCAGCTCAATGATAATCCCAAGACATTCAGCTCAATGATAATCCCAAGACATTCAGCTCAATGATAATCGTATAGAAATTCTAAATATGACAATATTGCTACCTCGTATGATTAAACATTCATTTCAGTTAAACATGTAGTTTCAAATATCATGAATGTCATAAAAATAGTTGAGCATGTATCTCCCCCAAAAGTAATTCAAAACAGTTAAAAGAGTAGGGGCTATGACTCACTTGGACAATGATGCGATGGCAAAAGTGAGTACACCAAAATGTAGCGTGAATCACTAAACTTGACCTATTATGAATGATATGATACATAATAAGTTATGATGTAATGTTATACATGCAATTCGGATGATATTTATACCACTTATACGCTTTTGAAAATAGAATTTATCGTCGAAATATATGTTTATGACATCTCGTCATGTTATAAAATACTTTACAAGTATTTACGTTGAAATGATATCCGACGATAATCATTTAGTGATTTATTGTGAAATTATAACTTTTCGTCGTAAAATAATGTTATTGAAATTTCCATGAAAATGACCAAAACGGCTTCTAAAATCTAGTCGTAAAATGGTGCACGTCGAGCGTTAGGAAACAAACTCAACGGTTTTGGGAAGCTCGTATGATAATCTCAAAGTTTTAGTACATAAGTTTTCATCCTAGAGGTCTCGAACATAAAGAAAATAGATGAAATATGGTACTTTTAGTCCAAAATATAGTTTAAGGATGGTTTTTCGGCAAAGTTTGAGCGACCGTAATGAATTCATTACAACTCCACTAAACAAGCAATTAGACATTTTGGAAAGTATACTTGGCGATTTCACTTTTACTAGAAGACTTCTCTTCATAAAAAGTTCTAATTCAATGTTAAAAACAACCTTTTACTTGGGACTAGTTTTTGCCGCAAAACTTGTTTATTAGAAATCAAGTTATAGTTTTTCTTATATGATAATAGTTACGGCAACTTTTGTAAACATGTGTAATTTAGTCGTTACAAATCCGTTTTCTACGTTTTAAAGATCCTTAACTTCGTATCGAAGTATACTAACATATTTTTAACAAATCGACGTAATTTACAACGTCCAAGCTTCATTTTTGACTCGTACAAAATAAATAATGGTTGCTGAAATTTCCAGAAATTTATATTTTTCGTCGCCAAATTGAAAAATTCATAACTTCTTCGTTATAACTCCGTTTTAATCCGTTCAAGCGGCCACGGTTTCGTTTTAAAGTATATTTTCTAAATATCTAGGCCAAATATTTTTACCTACTGTCGGATTTTCCAGAATTTCAAAATAAGGACAGACCCTTTTCAAAACGTGTCGAAATGAGTTTTTCTCGCGCCAAAACTATTCTAACCCATTCAAAACAACTCCGAAGCTATTCTAATCCTACCATACACCTTCTTAGGGTGTCATGGGTTCCTAGACATCACCAAAACTAATATATAACAAGGAGTAATTATAGGATGGATTATATATACTTAACACTTAAAACATTAAAAACCTTAAAAATGATATAAACATCATGAGACTTGCATGTTTCTCAAATAAAATGATATGACCATAAAAATGAATGTGAAATAATAACATGAATATGAATGCTTACTAGTGATATGATGAGGTTTAAGGACAAAGGGTTTCCTAATCACTTGAGGTTTTTATTGCAAAACCTAAGCAACAAGTGATACTAGTGTGTTTAAATAAACTTGTCTTGAAAATTATATGAGATGATCTTCCACCTTGGTCCTTGTGGCCGGTTAGCAAGAGAAGAAGGGAAAAGATGATAGCCTTTTTTTTTTACTTGGAGATATGAATGAAAAATGTGAAGATATGAATGAGTTTAATACAATATTGTTGTAAGATATTATGTAGATTTTAAGAGTGAGTCATCCCTTGTGTCGACACAAGGGTGACTAGCTCTTACTAGTTGAATTTTTTTTTTTAAAACATTTATAAGTAGTGTCATTTGTATAATAATTTAAGGATAAGTAATAACTTGTGTAAATATTCAAGCTTGTAGGGTAGCGTTAGTTAAAAATAAATTTTAACGGGTCAAAATAAAATATATTGAGGTCATAAAAATTATAAAAATACATTTCTTGAAAGATTTGAGTGAATAAATATTTATCGGGTAGGATTTAAGGAAATCGTCGTAATTATATAAATTTAACAATTTATATACAAAATAAATTTAAAACACTGGGTAAACTCATAATATTATTTTTATAAACTTAATATGAATATAAAAATATATCGGGATACTTTTTGGAAGTAATGGATCAATTGTTCAAAATAATTAATTACGCGATAGCGTTTATTTAATATGAAAATTACGCGTTTAAGGTAAAATGCAAAACCATGAATAATATTGATATGAAATGATGACAATGATGTTAATGAAATGTAGACTAAACTTAGTCTATATGAAATGTCCTCGATGATATGATCATGAATTCACTGCTAAACCATTACGGTTACGTGAATTTGATACTCGTAAACCTAGTTTACGATAAACGATAAATGATGAAGCATGAATAAATGTTTTGAAATATGACCTGAAAATACGAGTTGTCACATTTTGTTAAAGAGGGAAATATTAATTCGGCATTGTCGGTTTATACCGAAATGCATGAAGCTGGGATCACCCCTAATGTTGTAACATACACCTCTCTGATTCACGGGTTTTGCAAATGCAAAAACATGGATCTTGCTTTAAAAATGAGGAACGAGATGAAAAGCAAAGGTCTTGAATTGGATGTTACGGCTTATGATGCTCTAATTAATGGATTTTGTAAAATCAGGGACATGGGAATTGCTCATGATATCTGTAGGATCGTGAATATTATGTTGTTAGATGATTCGGGTGGTCTAGGATGGTGATAGTATATGAATGCCATGGTTAGAGAGATGAAGAGAGTAGAGAGGGAATTCTAGAGAGATAAATAAAAGTGTAAAAGGTTAGATTAGAACTTCCAACCCTCTACCTTGGAAGGTAGAGGGTATTTATAGGTTACAAAGTAAACGACCTCCTGACGGCCTGTGGATCAGGTATACAGTGGATAAAGACCCGTCCTTCCTCCACGGTGTTGCACTACGCTAAACTAGGCTAATAACTAACTAGTAAAACAGTAAATAACGATATGTCTATGAGCTAACATATGCTAGACTATAGATGGGGTGACTGACACTTCACTATGGAATTTCCAATTCCTAACAATCTCCCCCTAAGGGAGGTCACCCCATGTTTTACATTTCGAATCCTAGCATTCTAATTTGTCTTCTGTTCTTGAGCTCATAGACTTTAATTCTTCAACATCCGCATCATTGTGCTTTAGCAGTGACTCTCCATAGTCCGATTATATTGTACTTTGAGTGGAGGCCTTTAACTGATCCACATCATTGATGATCTTCGAGCTTTCTTTGAGATCATCAGCCACAACAAATCTCTCTGGATCATCCATAGTTGTGTTGCCTTCATGTGATGTTGTGACTTTTGGACCGACATGCTCACACTTTCTGGATCATGACATCTTTCCATCAGAGTAGCGGAAGCTTTACTGGTTCATGATATTTGCAGCAGCGTAGCAGAAGCATAGTATAAAAATATCAGAACCAGGTTATGTAGATATGCACCAGGTTATGTATATATATATATATATATATATATATATATATATAGGGGAGGGTTAATGTGAGATCAAACTTAAAATTGTAAAAATAAGATCAAATCTAAAAAACCACTGAAACATTTATAAATAACAATTTTAGCAATCATACACAAAAAAAAAAATATTTTAATACAAATTAACATTTTAGCAACTAATAACCAAATGATACATGAGTTTGGATTAGTGATACATCTGATACACATTACACTAATAAATATTCCAAAACCTGATACACATACAAAAACCTGATACACATTAAACTACTAATCAAAGTGTATCACCTAGGTTTAGTAAATTTTAAAAAGAAATCTATCGAAACTTTAACAATTTTAGTTGTAGTAAATAAAAAATTATTTTTATTGTAAGGAGAGTATCTCTTGTCAAATTTTAGTTCGATCTCGTTTTAACAACTTTAAGTATATATATATATATATATATATATATATATATATATATATATATATATATATATATATATATATATAAATATATATATATATAAAGTTATACTCCTTCTGTCCCATTTTATAAGTCCATGTTTGAAAAGTCAAAGTATTTATCTTCAGAGTTTGACCGTAATTATTTTTTCGTGTTATATAATACTTGATGAAAAATATACCAATGAAAATAAATTTAAAACAAAAATCAATTTATATATTTTGTATCAAGTATTATATAAAACGAAAAAAAATAATTACGATCAAACTCCAAAGAAAAATACTTTGACTTTTCAAACATGGACTTTTAAAATAGGACGGATGGAGTAATTATATATATAACCATAATCCGGTAAAACGCACATGGAATATAAACGAATTAAAACATTTAATAACATCATCATTTCCACAAGATCACAACGGAGAACATTTCACTTATGCGTAAGTGAGGATCTTTATTAAATATCAGATTAAGACAATGTAGCACGAAAATTAACTTAAAACGTTAAGCACGCATACACCCTATTGAATTGGATAATTCAATGATCTATTGAATAATTATATTCAATGCTCTATTATTTTGGTCGCGAACCAAAATGTTTATCATATTCTGAGACTTGCAATCTCATCATTTTTAGGTTTCGGTTTGGAACCTCCGCTACATTGTGCTTGACCTATTTGTGCTTGTTCATTATCATCAAGGTGAGTTCATAGCCTCGCTTTCACTTTTATTTTTAAACCTCGCGAGGGAGATACATGCTCTAAACTATAACACAAGTTTTTTCATAAATGTTCGCTTCTTGATTATTGGAATTGCCTAAGTAGTTAGCCATAAGTCCCATGTATCATGAACTATTACTCACCGCGAGTGAACGCAGATATCGTGAATAGTACTATGGGGAGTAACGACCCCGTCTTGGTTATAGGAAATAACCGGGGCGCACCATATATGAATTGCATTAGGTAATTGGCTATTACCTTGTCACACCCTCGCCGGAGGCGGAAACGCGAGGTGTAACGGAAGGGAACATAAGCACAAGATAATAGAACATACCAACGTTAATATTTAAAAGAAAGAGTACACCATTACAATACCAGTTTAGCCGTCATCGGCAAATATATTACAAAGTTTAGATCCCAAAATATTGCGTTCTATTACATAATGATTTGTAGTGACAATTGAAAACTTCATTATGCAAGACTTGGTAGAAAAAGCTTACTAACGATCACCTGAAATGCATGAGAGAAAAACGGGTCAACTATGAAAATAGTTGGTGAGTAAACACGTTTAATAAAATAAGAAAACTCGTAAGAAAGAGTCCAAGGTTTCGGTCATCGGAAATAGTCCACAAAGCAAAGGCGTTGTGTATTCACTCAGTTCCAAGTTCCGCCCATACAAAACTTGCAACCTGTGTGTACACAACCCATTGCACAAAAATATAGGGTGTCAAGTAGTCAAGTGTAAGTGGTCATAATAGTTCACAATATAGTACCAAGTATATAATAATTTAGAGATGCTCCGAACATGGGAGACTTTGCACTGCTCCGAACAGGGGAGACTTAAATTGAAAATGCTCCGGTCCCATAGGGAGACATTTTGCTCCGGACCGGGGAGGCTTTAAGTTGATGCTCCGAACATGGGAGACTCTATAGTGATGCTCCGAACATGGGAGACTTTATAGTGATGCTCCGAACATGGGAGACTTTAGGACAAGGTCATAACACGTACGGTTCAATAAGTTCAAATAAGTCGTAATTTCGTAATTTTAGTTCAAGGATTTGATTCGAGTTCACAAGTTCTAATCAAAAGAGTTCACAAAGTAAGAATCAATTTTATTCAAGTATAGTTCATGCATTCAGCCCCAAAAATATAGTAAAACGGTAAAAAGGGGATGTGATTACTCACTTGATGAATAGATGCGAAGACAAAAGTGGGTACACCGAAATATAGCGTGAATCTCGAAACTGACCTATTATGAATGATATGATATGAAATAAGTCATGGTGTAATGTTATGCACGCAATTCGGATGATATTTATACCATTTGTGAGTTTTGAAAAATAATACTTATCGTCGAAAAATACTCGTTTGACGTCTTGACCATTCTTAAATTACTTTACAAGTATTTACGTCAAAATGTCATCCTACAATGGTTTTATAATGATTTATAGTGAAATTATCACTTTTCGTCAAAAAGGTCTCGAACATAAATATAACAAGGGTTAAAGATGGTGATTTTGTCTAATTGTTGTGTAAAAAGTGAGTTTCGGCCAAGTTTAGACATCCATAAATAATTTACTACAACTCCGCTATACAAACGGTTTGTCGTTTTGAAAAATATGCTCGGTAAACTTGATTTTAATAGAAAACATTTCGTTCCAAAAAGGTCCACATCATGGTAAAAAAACAGCCCTCAACATGGTCATTTTAGTTACCGTAACACTTGTCTCGTAAAATAATATAGTTTTTCTGAAAATAATAGTTACGGCAAGTTTATGAAAACGTGTATATCTTAGTCGTTTCAAATCCGTTTTCTACGTATTATACGTCCTTAGCTTCGTATCAAAGTATACTAATAGATTTTTGATAAGTCAAAATAATTTATAAAGCTTAGGACTCGTTTTTGACTCGAATAGAGTAAAAATAGTATGCTGAAATTTTCAGAAAATATATATATCGTCGTCAAACTTGAAAAATTCATAACTTCTTCGTTATAACTCCGTTTTAATCCGTTCAAGCGGCCACGGATTCGTTTTAAAGTATATTTTCTAAATATCAAGGCCAAAAATTCGTGCCTACTGTCGGATTTTCCAGAAAATCAAAATAAGGACAGACCACTTTATATACTTGTCGAAAATAGTTTTTATCGGACAAAACCTATTCTAATCCCTTCAAATCAACTCCAAAACTAATCTAATCCTACCATACACCTTCTTAGGGTGTCATGGGTTCCTAGACATCATCAAGACCAAAGTATACCAAGGGGATAATTATAGGATGACCATATATATAAATAACTCTAAAAATCATGTAAAATGGTATAAACAACACAAATCATGCATGCTTGCTCCAAAAATGAAGAGATAAATATGAGATGATAAGGAAACATGAAAAATGAAAGAAACATGCTTACAAGTATTATGATGAGGTGCAAAGAACCAAGGTTAAACCTAAACACCCTAGGTTTTTATTTCAAAACCTTAATGAGAGTGTTATCTAGATTGTTTATGCTTGAACTAGAGAAAAATTTTGATGATCCCCTTGAAAACACCTTGGAGGCCGGTTTGTGAATGAAAGAACAAGAGAGGAAAAATGTTTTTGCTTGACTTGATAATAATAGAGTGAATGAGTGAAATGAGATAAGTTAGACTTTAAGTTGTGTACAAGTTTAAACAATCAAAGAAAAATCACCAACTAGGCTACATCCCCCCCCCCCCCCCCCCCCCATGGCCGGATATGGGGGGATTGTGTCTCTCAAAATACATTTTTTTTTTTTTTTTTTTATATTGTGTATATTTGTTAAAAAAAATGTAAGTGAAATGTCTAGGTAATAATAGCTTGTAGGAATATATACACATTAGTGTATTAAAGGAAATTTTAAGTGAAAGTAACTTTTAATAGATCAAAGTAGAATGTAATAAGATAATAAAATTTGTAAAAATACATTCCTTGTAAAATTTAAGTGATAAAATAATTATCGAATAGTTTTTAAGAAAAACGTCGTAATAATATAAATTTAACGATTTATGTACAAAATAAATTTAAAACACTAGGTAACTCAAATTATAGTTTTTATAAACTAAATGTAAGTATAAAATATATCGATCATTTTAGAAGTAATGGATTAAATGTTCAAAATAATAACTCACGCGATAACGTTTATTTAATATAAAATTTACGCGTTTAATGTGAAATGCAAAAATCATGAATGAACCGTTATGAAATGATGAATATGGAGTATGAGAAATGACCGGAAAATGAGAATTGGGACATTCTTCCCATGTCGAGGAATCACGTCCCGTGATTCGATTAACGATACTATGGTCCGAACCTCGACAAGAGTTCTAAAAGTTCATGCTCGTACGAATAGTCTAAGTGATCATATTAATGCCCATGCGTACAGGTTCCCCATTCAACTAAGTACGTGCCCGTGATTAGATTTGATTGGGTAAACTTGCCCAATATCGAACGTAGCTCTCAAAAGAACCTTTAGGTAGTCGATTCTAATTTAATCTCACAACTCATCAAACAAGAACTGTCATGAGATTAAACTAAACCGACTTGAGTAAACTTGTCTCTTAGCTTGATTTTCGCAACTCATCAAACAAGAACTGTCACTAGATCAAGCTAGGAAACAAGTTGTTAGAAAGGTAGGATTCAACATCCTTGAATGAAGTCTTTTGAAAGATTTGCTCGATATTCGATTTGCTTACACAATCAAATCAAATCAACAAAATATATAACAACTAAGGTCAATACCGATAGGTCTCAAATTAATCAAGGTCGTGAACGTGGTAAGAATTGGAAGGATGTTATGTACTCAAAATCATGTCGTACAGAAATAAGGTAGTCGTTCGAAATAATGTACCCGTTAAGCGTTATGGCTTCCTCGGTACCCGATAGAATGCTCACTCACGCGTGCGGGAGGAATTTCAATGTTCGATCTTGTGGGCCTCTATTGCCAATGCCAAGTTTGGACGATTACCTCCTTGATTGGGAGTTCTTTTGACTTTGGGCCAGCATTATGCGAAGGTGATCTAGACTTCCACACTCGTAACATGCTTTTCTCTCCCTTGATTCCCAGCCTGTTTGAGCAATTTCGCGAAGTGGCCCGTCTGTCCACATTTGTCGCATGCCCCGGTGTCTCTAAGTGATGATAATTACATCGAGTGCACAAAGGATGTGGACTCGATATCCTCTGCGCTCCTGGGTGGTCGCCCCATAGTTCGAGTTATTCCGCCTCTTGTTTTCCTTGATTCGGTTTGGTTTCCCACTGGTGATCCTCCTCCGCGCTTTTGTCCATTGTCGTTTGCTTTTGTTAGTTCTCCGCACTGATCACATCATTTGTCAAGCGAGTTTACGCCATACTTCACGGCTTGTAGAGTGGTTGGTTTCGACGGTGACATCCCTCCCTAATTTCGTATCAATCCCCATATATATCGGTCAATCAACTTCTCCACAGTGGAAACCATGTGAGGAACCATCCTAGTTAATTCGTGGAACCGGATCGTGTACTTGTCAATCTCTACTCCTACCATCAAGTGGTTCCAAAATTCTTCTTCCGGTTTACGCACTTCATCTTTTCTGCAGTACTCATCAGTTAGTAGTTTCTTAAATGCTTCCCAAGTTAACGCATTTGCTGCCCTCTTCCTCTAATCTGCAGTTGATTGTTCCACCAGGTCAAGGCTCGACCTGTAGTAGACCCAGAGAACTCAACCTTGTTTCCTTCAGCACATTTCGTGATACTAAGTTTTGACTCAACATTCTCGAACCATGTTAGCAGTCCAATGGCACCCCATACCATGAAATTCCATTGGCTTGCATGTCATGAAAGTTTTGTAGTGCATCCTTGACCGGCGTTTGAAGTACCTTCTCCGTTGTTGGTTCGTCTAGCATCGAGATGTGTTAAAATTTGGGTGAGTAGATCCGCTATTCCAGCAGCATTGTTTTCTGGATTGTCATTGTTGTTTGGGTTACCGTTGTTGTTACCTCCTCGAGCGTGTTTCTTGCAGCCATGATCCTACAGAGGACCAAAACATCGGTTGAGCAAAGCGACATTCGAACGGTCGATGAGGTGTAGAACGGTGGTAATGTGTGTTACTGAGTGAATCGAAATATGCAGGATCGGGGACATGCTATGTCTAACAAGTCGAAAGATGGAAAAGAGAAGATATGAACAAGGTACGGTAATGTAGACGTGAACGTAAAAACATGCCATGCATACCCACCCACCAATGCAACTTGGTGACCGACTCAAAAGACTCGACTAAACATGATTTAAATTTACCTTTCTTATCATTGCATGGTTCTTCATAAATTAGACATAGTTGATCAGGCTATGTATAATTTATGATTAACGATGCAACGATAGGACGAGATGACTCGGATGATGTTCAATGTTTAATAAAATAAAATAAAAAAAATTTTTCCGGTTATAAATGTGATTTTTATTTTTGAAAATCGGCATTCTCTATAACCTTTGGCTCGGTATACAATCATTACACCTCACGGAGGCGGAAACGCGAAGTGTAACGGAAGGGAACATAAGCACAAGATAATAGAACATACCAACGTTAATATTTAAAAGAAAGAGTACACCATTACAATACCAGTTTAGCCGTCATCGGCAAATATATTACAAAGTTTAGATCCCAAAATATTACGTTCTATTACATAATGATTTGTAGTGACAATTGAAAACTTCATTATGCAAGACTTGGTAGAAAAAGCTTACTAACGATCACCTGAAATGCATGAGAGAAAACGGGTCAACTATGAAAATAGTTGGTGAGTAAACACGTTTAATAAAATAAGAAAACTCGTAAGAAAGAGTCCAAGGTTTCGGTCATCTGAGAATAGTCCACAAAGCAAAGGCGTTGTGTATTCACTCAGCTCCAAGTTCGCCCATACAAAACTTGCAACCTGTGTGTACACAACCCATTGCACAAAAATATAGGGTGTCAAGTAGTCAAGTGTAAGTGGTCATAATAGTTCACAATATAGTACCAAGTATATAATAATTTAGAGATGCTTCGAACATGGGAGACTTTGCCTTGCTTTCGGACAGGGGAGACTTAAATTGAAAATGCTCCGCTTCCCATAGGGAGACATTTTGCTCTGGACCGGGAGGCTTTAAGTTGATGCTCGAACATGGGAGACTCTATAGTGATGCTCTGAACATGGGAGACTTTATAGTGATGCTCCGAACATGGGAGACTTTAGGACAAGGTCATAACACGTACGGTTCAATAAGTTCAAATAAGTCGTAATTTCGTAATTTTAGTTCAAGGATTTGATTCGAGTTCACAAGTTCTAATCAAAAGAGTTCACAAAGTAAGAATCAATTTAATTCAAGTATAGTTCATGCATTCAGCCCCAAAAATATAGTAAAACGGTAAAAAGTGGATGTGATTACTCACTTGATGAATAGATGCGAAGACAAAAGTGGGTACAGAAATATAGCGTGAATCTCGAAACTGACCTATTATGAATGATATGATATGAAATAAGTCATGGTGTACTGTTATGCACGCAATTAGGATGATATTTATACCATTTGTGAGTTTTGAAAATAATACTTATCGTCGAAAAATACTCGTTTGACGTCTTGACCATTCTTAAATTACTTTACAAGTATTTACGTCAAAATGTCATCCTACAATGGTTTTATAATGATTTATAGTGAAATTATCACTTTTCGTCAAAAAGGTCTCGAACATAAATATAACAAGGGTTAAAGATGGTGATTTTGTCTAATTGTTGTGTAAAAAGTGAGTTTCGGCCAAGTTTAGACATCCATAAATAATTTACTACAACTCCGCTTATACAAACGGTTTGTCGTTTTGAAAAATATGCTCGGTAAACTTGATTTTAATAGAAAACATTTCGTTCCAAAAAGGTCCACATCATGGTAAAAACAGCCCCAACATGGTCATTTTAGTTACCGTAACACTTGTCTCGTAAAATAATATAGTTTTTCTGAAAATAATAGTTACGGCAAGTTTATGAAAACGTGTATATCTTAGTCGTTTCAAATCCGTTTTCTACGTATTATACGCCCTTAGCTTCGTATCAAAGTATACTAATAGATTTTTGATAAGTCAAAATAATTTATAAAGCTTAGGACTCGTTTTTGACTCGAATAGAGTAAAAATAGTATGCTGAAATTTCAGAAAATATATATTTCGTCGTCAAACTTGAAAAATTCATAACCTCTTCGTTATAACTCCGTTTTAATCCGTTCAAGCGGCCACGGATTCGTTTTAAAGTATATTTTCTAAATATCAAGGCCAAAAATTCGTGCCTACTGTCGGATTTTCCAGAAAATCAAAATAAGGACAGACCACTTTATATACTTGTCGAAAATAGTTTTTATCGGACAAAACCTATTCTAATCCCTTCAAATCAACTCCAAAACTAATCTAATCCTACCATACACCTTCTTAGGGTGTCATGGGTTCCTAGACATCATCAAGACCAAAGTATACCAAGGGGATAATTATAGGATGACCATATATATAAATAACTCTAAAAATCATGTAAAATGGTATAAACAACACAAATCATGCATGCTTGCTCCAAAAATGAAGAGATAAATATGAGATGATAAGGAAACATGAAAAATGAAAGAAACATGCTTACAAGTATTATGATGAGGTGCAAAGAACCAAGGTTAAACCTAAACACCCTAGGTTTTTATTTCAAAACCTTAATGAGAGTGTTATCTAGATTGTTTATGCTTGAACTAGAGAAAAATTTTGATGATCCCCTTGAAAACACCTTGGAGGCCGGTTTGTGAATGAAAGAACAAGAGAGGAAAAATGTTTTTGCTTGACTTGATAATAATAGAGTGAATGAGTGAAATGAGATAAGTTAGACTTTAAGTTGTGTACAAGTTTAAACAATCAAGAAAAATCACCAACTAGGCTACATCCCCCATGGCCGGATATGGGGGGATTGTGTCTCTCAAAATACATTTTTTTTTTTATATTGTGTATATTTGTTAAAAAAAATGTAAGTGAAATGTCTAGGTAATAATAGCTTGTAGGAATATATACACATTAGTGTATTAAAGGAAATTTTAAGTGAAAGTAACTTTTAATAAATCAAAGTAGAATGTAATAAGATAATAAAATTTGTAAAAATACATTCCTTGTAAAATTTAAGTGATAAAATAATTATCGAATAGTTTTTAAGAAAAACGTCGTAATAATATAAATTTAACGATTTATGTACAAAATAAATTTAAAACACTAGGTAACTCAAATTATAGTTTTTATAAACTAAATGTAAGTATAAAAATATATCGGGATCATTTTAGAAGTAATGGATTAAATGTTCAAAATAATAACTCACGCGATAACGTTTATTTAATATAAAATTTACGCGTTTAATGTGAAATGCAAAAATCATGAATGAACCGTTATGAAATGATGAATATGGAGTATGAGAAATGACCGGAAAATGAGAATTGTGACATACCTCCTTTGGGGCAAACTTACGTACACCAGTAATTCGGTGTATGCAGTTGAGTCTTGGTTGCATGAGCTTAGCGCGTAATAATCTGTGATTTTCTTTATGATATTGTTAGTTTACAATTATCATTTTCATATTCTTGTGTTCAACTATTATTTAAACCTATGGATTTCACTCAACATTATTGTTGACGTTTTTTTAAGCATGTTATCTCAAGTAATTAGTAAAGATTATGTTCGAGGCACGGAGTAGGGCATACCAAGACCTTCCTTGTGGTGTAAACATAAAGTTGTCATTTCTTTCAAACTCGTGCTCTATATTTTGGGAAAACACTTGAACAATTTGGAATATTTTGTAACATCTATGAGTTTTTGATGAATGATAACTATTTTAATAAAACGCCTCTTTCGAAGTCGTTTTCTATGATTATTGACTATGATTCCATTCGAAGATAACACCCCGATTAGTCATCCATTTGTCATTATAATCACGGGGGTGTTACAAATAAACCTAACAATAGACCTACTTCACTTATATTTAGACAAATGTGATACAATTTTTCTTTAATCATTTCTCACTAATCAATTTTTCAAATGCACTAATCACATTTATTTTTAGGCCTGAAAGTGTCAAAATGATTTTTGATTTGTTAATTAGTGGCACATGTTTTTAGAGAAGGGACCGTATTAGTAAATATTCTAAAACAGAAAAACAGCAGCTGGCTTTTATCTTCAAATAACGGTTGGTTATCATTCTGGTCACAGGGCAGAATGCATCTGTCGTCAACAACCACAACATATTCTCATTTATTAAAAACAACAACAAACAACATACCATGTAACCCTTGTTCTAGTTTTCGTTCATGTCTTTCTATTGTTAATTCATCCTCATCAACAAAAAACAAAAAGAGTAATGGTGTTCATGTACCGAGACAAAAGTATATCGCGATTTCTAAGTCGGAACTCTTAGATTCCATTGTCTTGATGTTTGATTCACCTAAACAGAAACATGATTTTCTTCAAATGTCTTCGTAAGTTACTTACTTAACTTGACTCGACCTACTATACCTTTGTAATTAATACTAGACGAGTATCCGTGCATAACAACGAGATTTTATCAGTGATATTTTGGTTACACAAAACGTTACACGATACACTTAACCAAAATATAATTATAACCATACGCCGCTTTAAAATCTCGTTGCTATGCACGTGTACTCGTCTAGTATTAATAAACTGTGTTTCAGTTTACATTAATGTATTATCAAGTCAACTTTTATATTTTTGCGTGTTTCGTTAAATCGTGAGTTTCTTAAATAAATTTTAAGTTTTCAAGATTCTTGAATTTTCAAGAAATAGGATACACCCATTATACGTAGTATAGATAATGTCCAGAATAATTCGTCGTATGACTGAAAGACTTTTAATAATGTGACCAGTCCATAATATAATTTACTTCATTCTGCCAATTTATACCTTTTATAAACTCTGTATTTTTGTCTAGCAATCTAGTTTATTTGTTCAAGTTTATCTGTAAGCTAACAATTTAGCTTGAATTTCAGGTGCTTGGACTCTATTTTACATGCTGAACATAAAAGCATATTAGAGGAAATGCGAGAGGATTATGATGTTACTCATTCTGCGCAACCCAACAAAACTAGTCATGAGGGTACTTCTCAACAAAACTCGATTCCTGATGACAAGGATTCCATGGCTATCGACCTGTCCGACATTTTGGGATACGCAACCCAAAATAACGAAAAACCTATAGACATTTCCAGGTTTGGCAAATTTTATTCTATTGTGAACTAGTATAATGGTCGGTTTCTTCAAAATTGCGACTCTAATGTAATATCACTGTATCACATATGATATTTATATCATAACCTCTTTAGCAAGGTTTGGTCTATTATGTATGTAGCAAGTTGACATCTGCGCTTTCGCCAACCTGAGGAAGAATTTTATCATCTAATTATTTTGTTATTGTTGTGTCACCTTTCTGTTCTGTTGTTAATTACGGAGAAGGGTAAGTTCTTTAGTAAATCGATTATGACCACTCACTTAGAAGGAAATTAGAGAAAAGTCGAGCCTTTTTGTGTCTGATGTATGTGGCCTAACCGGTATTTTTGTGGCCGTATCTGGACTCTACCTGGCCATCCCAAGATGTTCATCCACTATCTAATCTTTGGAGAAAGAATTATGATTATTTTATTTTTTTTGGTAAAGATAAAAGAGAATGTGAACTTCTTTTTTTTTTTTTTGGTTTTTTCAACATGATATGACTTAGTTTCTGTTGGCTAACTCAAAGTTTGGCATGTAGGGTTCCAGTTGACACACGTTTCCAGCGTGCTTTCATTCAACTACTATACAATGCTCAATTTGAAGAATTATCTGCAGCTGATTTGATGTTGACATCAGCTTTAAATACTGATTATCTACTCACTCTCCCTGTTTATGTTGATTGGAAGAAGGCATCAGACTCTAAAGCAATCATTTTCAGGTGATTTTATTTCTATGCTCATGCATTTTGTTTACTTAATGCTTATGCATTTTTCTATCTTTTGGTCATTTATGATTATATCTAACTTGATTTCAGGTTTGCATTCTGGATAATTTATTGCAGGTCTGTGTTGACACATTTGTACTGAGTACTGACCTTTCATCATACAGGAGGGGATATGCAACGGAGAGGCAGAATGGTCTCTTAATAGGTGAAAAACTTGATTACTTGCAGTCTAAAATTCTGCAAGCACTTTTCTTCGGTATCTCTGAACCATTAGGAAAAATTGGCATGTGGTTTGTTGAGGTAATTGCTAATTAAAAGCCTATGTTCATCAATATTATGTTCATTATGAGCTCACCATTTAATTTGGAATTTGCAGGCTTTGTTATCTAACCAAAAGCCCATCTATATATTAATATTATAATCACAAATCATCTTATAATATTAAAACGCACCTTACATTTCGGGAAAAAACGCACCTTGCATCAAATTTACACTTTTCCCATGTCAATATACCTTACACTTTATGGCCTGTAATCTTGATTTTGTTGTAATAGGCATTTGAAAGGAGCATCGAGGGACAAGATGTGGAGGTATGGATAAAAAGGATGAAGCTTTGGTTCAAGGAGCTCCCTCTTTTCAGAAAATCATACATGTTTGATGAACTTATGGCTGATGATATGTTAGGGGCTGATGAACTTTCTGATAAAGACCTTCCCATATGGCTTGCTGCACAGAAGGCAGTTGCTCGTTATGAAGGAATTTTGTCATCAGCTGGACCTCGTGGCAGGCTCTTAAGGAAATTGCTTACATGGACAGGACTAATACCCTCCATGCCCGAAAAGATATTCAACCTTGATTCTAACAGCACTGCATCTGAAGCTTATTTGAGGTTCGTATTAGACTCATTATGTTAGGCATATTACCATATTCTGTTAGGCATATATACAAGTCCATGTATTGTAATTCCATGCAAGATAAAAAGACAAATATACACTTTGTTACTTCCGTCTCTACAGTTTCTCTCTAAATTCTCTAAATGTTGCATCACTTCACACTATGCGTCTATGCTAGTCTTTATAACATTCCAGTGACAAAGGCTCTTCCATTTTCATCTTCGTTTTTCTTATTGGGGTTTTGTTTAATGAAAAACGATTTACCTTGTATTTAAACTTGGATAAATTTGTAGGCTGAGAAAGAGAGTAATACAATAATTGTTTATGCAGGCCTATTTTCTTGTCAAGGATATCACTTAGTGACATATGGGAGCCTGCTTCAAGAAGATTATGTGAAAATAATCCTTGGAAAATGCTGAAAACTGCTTTTTCAATTTTTTTGTCACGATCAGTCCTACAGGTATGGTGCTACACAAACAACCCGGTATAAACTTGCTAAGGGCTTGATGTTAATTAAAAAATAAAATAAATAAATAAATAAATAAATCTATTGCTCTCATATAATATATTCAACGTCAACATATTTTGTTTATAACACTTTTTTTCTACATTGTGTTTTATCAAAATAGTGTATTAAAGGACACAAATTGTTTCTATATGTAACTAGTTATGAATATTTGGCGTATATCACAAGTGGTTAGGGATATAGGTTAATATGCCCTTCGTGTTAGACTTTTTGTGTTTTTATACCTTTATATATATTTGAGAACTTGATAAGTGATATCTGTTCCAATTCTGATTAGGAGCATAATACATGTTCTTTTAAAAACCATTTTTTTTATTTATTAATAAGCATAATGTGTTACCATCATCTAGACAGTGAACTTTTCTGGTTATAGGAGCCTGCATTTCAAGAATTAATCTTGCTTTATACAAAAGAAACTGAGGATAAAGAGAGTATATACCAACTACCGGTGTTGCAGTTAAAGATCTATGAGAAGATTCCCATTCCTGATTTGCCTGTAAGTTCCGGTTACCATGCTGCTTAATTCTACAAAGCTGCTCCTGATTATGTAGTGAGAATTTTCAACCAAATTAAATATACTAATGTCTTTTAAATTTTGTAGGTCATTTTCCCTCACAAGAAACTGTCTTTTAAGCATTTTGGACACGGTAAATATAAGTAACTATTATTATGAGTTGTGTAATTATGTGTTTTTCTTGTATTAGTCTTTTCTTTTCCTTTTTGTACTTTAAATTTGCTGGTGGTAACCCTACGCTGGTCTTTTGCATATGGTTTAATCAAATTTTTATCAATTTACTGGTAATTATAAGTAGGAAATTTGCCATTACTCTTGTCGTGGCAAATATTACATTTCACTCTAAAATATTGGTCATATACAGTATCTTTTGAAATTTTTGTGCTTGAATTTTGTGAAGGTACGGTTAGATATTACCACGGTTCGGGCTGTTGGCCTACTTCATAAACTACAAATTTGAGAACATTTTGTCCTTTCGTAAGTATCTCTTAAGCTTTTGATATAATTATCTTGTGCTAAAGGTTCTGCAGAACAGCATGACCCAATAACTTGTGTAGATTTTGATCTGCCAAGGATTTATTTTATCTTTTACGTGGCTTTATTTACTGATAAAATGTGGTTTATAACAAAAATTTCCATATGTATTCATATTAAGAGGATTAATGCATAAATTTTTTTAATGCAGATCAGCAATACTTCTAGATGTGATTGCAGCAAGTGCTCTTGTATTATATGCATCTCGTATAGTTTTGGGATACAAACAGACATGAGATCGGTATCAAGTAAGTTTAGAAACTGAGTTTGTGTAAATGACAAAGTCGTGAGTTTCTCAACCTCATTTTTGAGTCTTTTTGTAGCTTTTGGTCAACAGGACACTCTATGAAAAGACTCTAGCCAGTGGTTTTGGATCTGTTCACTTTCTTTTGGATGCTTCTGAACAGCAGCAAGTGCGGAATTCTTACACATTACTTTGTTTGAGAAAATAAAATTTTACCCTCTGCAATGATTAATTATTGACCTTAAACTTTTATTATATTGTGCTTTTGGAAATTCGAGGTGTTAAAATAATATGTGTAGCTAATTGTAACAAAGATGTTATAGTAATGCTATCAAGGACAAAATGTCTAAGGTTATGTTACTATTTTACGAAAATCAGAACCTGTGAGCAAATCGTGATATATTGTCGTCAAATAAATATAGTTACTAGATGGCGCCATAAAATTAATTATACTGAACAATACACCAACCATTTTTCCTTCAGAGTCTAATTCTTTCTGTTTGAATATTTTCTGCAGTACAAGGAAGCCATTTTAGCTTATGCCATTTTACTCAAAGCTGAGGGTACCCAGGTAGCGTTTTTCTGCACAGACTATTTCGATTCTATGACCATTCAATGCTTTTAGATATTATTACTAACTTGCAGAACCTTCTGGGAATTCCTGGTAATACTTTTGGGTTGACTCTAGATTATTAGTGCCAGTTTGAACCAGTTTTATCTATAAAAGGGTCCATTTGGGTTGTTTTATAGCTCAAACAAGTCAAATGGAATTAATTGTTTATTAAAGGGAAATGGGTTAACATTTGCTAAATTCTATTGTCAGCATGCATACCTATCATAATGGACAAATTGATTGCCATATTAAAAAACAACCCGTTTCAACCCAAACCCCTACCTGTAGCCCGCTCATCATCTCACTCTTGACGATGAATCGCAAAGTGAGCATCCAAGTGATTTTATTTTTTATGATGCTTGATTAGCATTGTAATACCTTTGTACAAGTATTTATTCACACATGTGCTATATTATTTGTTTACAACTTTACCACATGTGCTACAAGTCCAAATTATCATGCCCTACTAAACTGATACTATTCCTGGCGTTTTAACAGACCTAAGAAATGAGTTATTGACTTGCGAAACTTATATTGATTACAGTTTTCATTTTAAGTAAACTCTAGTTTAGATGTTTTACCATCTCTACCTTATATTTTTTGCAGGCCACTTTTGCAGAGAGTGCTCAAGATCAGTGTGAGAGATTTATGTATGATGCGTTTAGGAAGAAGGTAATGAGACAAGAGTTATCTGTACAACCGAATGCGCTCTCTATGAAAAAGTGTGACAAAAATATAATGTCGGTTTTTAAACATTAATAAAAGGCATGAATTATGATTGTGGCCGAGTTGTATACTATCCTGTGGTTTCTCCTTTCTAATATGTGTATTTTACAGGTTGAAATGCCAATTGATAAAGCTGTAAATACATTGATGAGGTTGGAGCTTGTCATTGAAAAAGAAGTTGATGGAAGGGTTGGATTACTACCAATTCCATGTTGTGAGGCATACACGATCCTTAAACTGCGTTGGAACAGTTTTGTTAGTTAAGTTTGTTCATATTTATTAGGTTATACAGAAGTCATAGATGGTCAACAATAGTCCAGGAATTGATGCAAACATATTCCAAGGTGGCTCGAAGACCGCCAAATGCATTCACTACCGACCATGGACAAAAGCAATGAAAGGGAATTTAGTAGGCCTTAGGTAGTCAGTCTTCTGAAAATTCATTTAAGGACTCATGAATCCTTTGCCATGTATAGTTTATCTAGTTATGCTATTTGTATATTAGTTGGTTGTTGGCAAGTCCTGATTATACAGTGATTATACATTTCATACGATTTTATTGGAGGATGCATCTATTTCATTTTCAGACAGACTAATTATTGCATGCCCATCATCTTCTATAATCGTATTATGCAATATGATTCCTGTTGACAAATAAAGGTATTCAACACAATGTGAAATATAGAGAAGCTCATGTATAGTGAACAGTACATTGAACCATAAATACATTTCAAAGTGGAGTTACGGAAGACTGCTAGAATGTAATAAAACCTCTGAAAAAATGTGAGAACATGTGTTACATGACCATGGGAATGGGTAAGTCTTGGGTGTGTTTGTTTAAGATGTTTTGATTGACTGGACACCAGCATCTTACTGTAGATGTGGCTAGAAAGTCTAAATCTGAAGCGAAATAATGTTGTTTGTTTTTGTATAATCGTTCGAATGATTTTAAATGCTTCGTTTTGCAATTTTTTATTAAACCAACGCAATGCGATAATAAGTAACTTATGTAAATATGAAACAAGACTTTTATCATAAATATAACATAGTTAATAAACAATCAAATATATTATATAAAGTTTACAAAACAGTAAGAGGCGTAAGACAAATCCCCACTCTTCTTGCAGTAAGGCGTTATATGTCTAACTGGGTCTTACTCAAAAGAAAAACAAACAACAAAACGTCCCTCCCTTACTTCCGGTAAGAGTAAGAGGCTAAGACTTTTTTAAAAACAAACACACCCTTAGTTTTTTGTTGGCTAGGCTTGTATAACTAGATTCAACATATCGAAAACAAAGGAAAACTGAAACTACATATACAAATCCTTACAAAAATATAGCTATCGATTAGGGAGTTGTTGCTCTTACCTAACTCTTCTATCACTCATTTACGTGATGTAGAATGTGCAAGTGTAGACTGTGTATATTATTTGCAACTATGCATTGATCACGATGGGAATGACTCTTCAAATCTGAACCTGCTCTCCCTTTAATTCCATCTGGTGAGCCTCTCTTTCCTTGGAGCCCTTGCCTGGATATGCAATTAGAAGGCTTCCGTTAACTTTTAACTTGTTGCAATTATCAACAATTATATAGGAAGAAATATTAAATAATGAGGTGCATGGTCCAATAGATAATAACTTTCTGGAACAGATGAATGAAAAATTAAAGGAAATGAATCTTTTCTTTTTTTATTTGGCTAAAATAATCACAAGAGATAAAATGCACCTACTGGGAGTAACACTTAAAGGATGCAAATTCATTACCTTTTCTTGTGCAAGCGCTCGACAAGATGTTGCAATGCTATTCCTTCATTTAGTTGCCCATTTTCCAACTTATCAAATATTTCCACAAGACCTTTCCTGGTATGAGAAACATGATGTGTAAGTTCATATTTAGAAGCAGAATATCCAACATACTTGACAAGATAAAATTAACGAAAAAGTGTTCTAAGAGCTTTTTCCATTGGAACTAAACATTTTGTTGTATCTGATGCATTGATGGCCTCCATTAGATTGCTAGTTTGATGTAGTACAATTCCGTTTTTTATCCAAGGACAAAGTAACATCTTGTTCCATGGTAAAAATATATAAGAAGAAGAATAATGAATTTTACGAAACACAGCTAATTCCATGTGAAACTATAATAAAACTAAAGCTTACTAGATCCCTCTGAGGTAAACCAAAAATCTAAATTACACTTTGTATCCTTACGTTTTCACTTTTCATACTTTTACAGGTTATCATAAATCCGAAGTTGTGAACTTACTAGAGTCAGATTTTTATTTTTTATTTTTTACTTTGGTTTATTCAACATTACCTACTCTTCTCTCCTTTATGTGTGCTATCATGGCCCCTTCAGTGTAATGCATACAGTACATATCAAATTTGGAGGAGCTTTCAGTTTCCATGATTTTCCTACTCAAAACATGAAAGCACTCTTTATGATCCATCCCGTATATTAATGTGAGATTTTGTCCAGCTAGATGTATTGAGTAAATCAAATTGGGAATGTTAATGCCCCATACAATTTTCCCTTCATCTATCAAATTCACTCTTATTTAAATGACCCTTGGAATATACTCTCGGGTTCCTCACAGAATTTTCAATTACATTTCTAGTCCATCTCAAGGCAGTCTTAATCTTGGTCCTAAGCTTCATGAAAGAATGGGTATACCTACAAGGTATGCCCATTAACGGTCAAATGGGTTGAAAGCCTCTCAAAGTGTATTTCAATGCTTACAACCACCTAAATCGGTTTGTTCAGAAAAATCAGATCATTTTTTTATTTTTCTGATAAGATACTTTTTCCCAATTTTATTCAATATGTAACCTATATAAAATTCAAAATGATATGGCCAAAAGTGTTGGAACGCGCATTCCAACCAGACCCATTTTGACCCACATTAAAAAAGTACCTGTCAGGACTGATCGTCTTCCGGTGGCCTAAGAATCTTCGATGACCTTCAACAGCTCTTGCCATGTTACCTGAATGTGTTGGTATGAATACATCACTCTCTAGAGAGATAATATAATCAAGTCGCGCCATTTGGGATGCATGATTTGAGTATACTCTCAGCTCTTCTTCAGTTGATACCATTTCCTGTCATTATTTAGTTTAAATTCCATAGAAAATAACCAAATGGTCCTCATCTTGCAAAAAAAACAGGATTCAACTTCTGAATAGACAAACCTTGAATAATACATTCTTGAGGAGAGGTAAGCTCTGAAAGATGAGTTTTACCACCATAAATTTCCCCAGCTGCAATATATACAACTGTTGACCGAGGATAACCAAGAGCCTGAAGAAAAACTCCAACCTCCTTTGGAGTTAATGGGCATAGACCTGAACTTCTTTGCTCTGTTGAATTTATTTTCTTTACTTTCCAGTGGTTTGTGTTCTCCCTGCAATAACAACAATAATAAATCTTAAAGATAGATGCTAGCAGTAACAGAAATAGTTAATGTGTGCCACTATATTGACAACTTTTCCATTTCAACTATATTTTTGAGGTTCAGATTGTATTATATTAAAAGGTCATATAAGAAAAAAGGGCATAATCATTTCACCTTAACAATCTCAGCTCTTTGGATTCTGCATCAGATAGGCCATATGTACAACCGGAAAAGGCCAGCATATCTTTCTCATATCTCAGATGAAGAGAAATGTATCTTCCGTGTGGATTTGAGCGTTCAACTAGCTTCTGCGGTGTCACCAGCATGTATGCTCAGGGCCTAAATATAAAAGAGATTCCATCTATGACTTCTTAAATGCACCGACATTTTGGTAGACATGACATATACTGAATTAAGATCCAAGATCTGTTGCCTAACAGATATAGCTAACCAAGTTCTCAAAGTCAACAGGTTTCAGTAGAGGTGGCAAAGTGGGCAGGTTGGGTCATGGGTCAAAAGAAATCAATTTTGTACGAAGTCGGTTTGGACCAGTCTGACCTGAAACCATAATTAGCCACTTTTTAAAATTATTTAGAAAAATACACTTTAGGGGACTTTTGACTCATTTTTTTTAATAAAAGATCTTTTATTAGTCACCTTTGAGATAAACATAACCCAAATTGACCCATTTATAAATAACTTAGTCAAAAGTGCCACCTCCAGGTGTTAAACCATAAAAACTGGCAGTGAATCCAACTCTTCCTAATTCTAGTTTCTTGGTTTTCTTTATAGGTAAGCATTCTTAACAATGAAGAAACAGAAATCAGTGGGCAGAGTTTAAGATGCTATAAAAAATATACGTTGGAAAGATAGTGGTCGCAGTAGTGGGTATATAAAGGATGTATTTAGAATCGCCCTAATATATGATAATTTGCCATCGATGTTTTTTTTCAATTACATAAGCAAGCATGGCATATACTGAATCACGAACACGAATATATGTTTCAAGTTTGAACAATAAATGTATGTGACTTATCAAACTTAAAGATCATAGATCATTATCATCCAAACTCTTCCAGGTCTAAATTTCATAAATATCATTACATAGTAGTGTCATCATGATGACAGGAATACTATATGTGCCAAAATCATTCATGATGTAATCGAAGGTCATGACAGGAATAATCAATTACTGAAGTAGAGGTATGAAGGGACTCCCATACCTTCCCAAGGGTTTCAATAGAAGGGGAAAAGCGAAGAGCGCGGATAAAGACACGACAACGCAATCGCTGGATGTCGAAATGTAGATCATTGTGTTGCCAGTCGAGAATCGATTTTGGTACATGAATCACCTGCACAAAAACCAGTAAGCTTTGAAAATTAAAATTAGATGCAGATACTTTATCACATATGAAGATATTAGTTACAGTACTTAGAAGATAAATAAGGTAACAACTGGTAAGAAAAAGGTTAGTTACATAGAACAAAAATTAAGAAATAATAACAATAAAAGCCTAGCCCTAACATAACTAGAATATGAAATAAATATAACTTTAAATCCTAACATGTTTGTTATTTTATGTGTATGCTTATAGATATTAAGTTTGAAGGCAGAGCTGACAGATGAACATGTAATAACGCAAACACGCAAACTGGAGTAGAGCAGAGGACTGGACCAAAGATTGTAGACTAACCAAGTCCAACCATAACAGGAGATGAGAAGGGCAGAACGACCAGATGAAAAAGGACAAACAATGAAACCTGCATAAGATAGTAGTCTCCCCAAGCCAGCTAACTTGCTTCTGATGTGTAACTACTGATATTGAATATCTTAATTATCTTAACTCAGAAATAAACACAAAATTTATAGAGACTCAAGAAAAGAAATAGAATAAGCAGACTTGGTAGGAACGAAACAGTAATGAAAGACGACAATGTTTTCTACTACCAAAGGGCCTTTGGCATAGCATTCCAAGGTGTGTGATAGGGATATTCAGTAATAACTGCAAATATACATGTACTATACTTCCCATGTTACTTGACAAGTATAATCATAAATCTCTTTATTCCATCAATGAAAAAGATTTTATAAATACAAACATATGCTCAGAGCAGATGCCACCGTTATAAATATAACCACATATGTTTCTTTTGTTCACCAATAATTTTATTTTATTTCGTATAACCAATGGCATTAAAAAGACAGTACAGGGCACACATAACAGAGTATAAAGAGTACATGCCTGATAATCCTCCCATAATTTGGTCATCTCCTCATAGTAACCTAAACTGCCCCAAGACGTAAAGTGCTTCCTTGCTCGAGGAATAGAGACCAACTCCTCAGGGAGCTTCTTTATGACTCTAACATCCCATTTTAAGCTATCAATGAAATGGTCTTCATCAAAGATATCTGAAAATATACTGCACAACAACCAATTAGAATACTAAACCATAAAATGTGCATGTAGAGAGAAAGAGTAAAAGGTAGTAATGTAGTAAAAGTTAAGAGTACCTTTTGTCTTGCCAAAATGAGCGTTTATCAAGTTCAGGAATTACTAAGGTTGCATTCATCATGCCAAATTGTTACCATATCAGCAATCTGTTAAATAAAAAGTTAGTAAATTTTGTGCACGGTGAGCTAGAAGAAAGCGATCCTTACAGCTTTACAGTTAGCGCAGTTTTCATATGTAAAATTCCTCACAAGTAGATCATTTAAACAGTAAGATTATGCTAAACTAGAACACTGCCTTAGACAACTAATGCATTTTGTCATGTTTGTCTCTATAGCTATAATAGTATGTTTCTTCAACAACCATACAAGAATATCATAATCACAATAAATAAGTACTCGAAATAAAGTTATGAACTACTCACACCAGTGCGCATCTGATTCAATCCACCATTGCTTCTCACGGTGATATAACGGTCCCTTCCTTGAAAAGCTAAAACAAATAAATCAAAAGATTGCACATACGAGTTCGAGTGTGTGTGTGTGTGTGCCCGAAGCGAGAAATGCTTGTATCTTAGACTACTCCCGGCAGTCATGCTACTTCACCTTCCACCTCATCACATCAATTTCTCCCTCCCTCCACTCCTCTACTTTTCACCTCCAATAGTCACCACTCCCTTAAATTTCATTAAAATACCCACTTTTATACAAACATACCTCACTAAATACTCTACACGCAGTCACAACCAAATAATTAATAATAAAAACATTAAGGGGCCACAATTGCACACAACCATAGGAGGTGAGCCTCTCACCGTCGTCTCCTTTTACCTTGGCTCGCGCACACAAACACCTCCCAGTATAAGGTGGCGTGACTTATGCATGTCATGTAGGGCTTACCGCCCTTGCTGGGACTAGTCTTAAAGGCCAAAAAATTACAAATTTGAGTATTGTTTAAAAACATTGCTACAAAGCCTAAAACTTACAATAACTGTTTATATAAATATAATGGTTTTGTCATGACATCGTTGGTATTTAGCATTGCTCATCAAAACAGCCTGACTGCTTATTCCATCTAGCTCTGATTGTTCTGACAAAGAAAACTGATTATGCGTATTTGCTTATTTTAGGGTGAATAAGTTGTTTTCAGTAACAACTTCGAGATGGCTTGTTTACTTTATTCTGAGGGAACACAAGTTTCTAATATCTGCTTACAAGAGAAACCTCATGATTATTTTAAGATGAAACCAAATGTATTTATTCCTTGCAGGTACATTTTCTTCCTAATTAAGGTATCAAAAAAGGTGTTCGGCTTTCATTTTGTTAAGTTTTTACATTAGAAAGGTTCACATGTTGACACCATGTTACTTCTCAAGCATAAAAAGTGCAAGTTGGATACATTAATTTAGAAAACCCTTATTAATGAGCATAAACATAAGGTGGCTAATACTTGATTAAAAATGGTAACAACATCCGCTACTAAATTAATATTTTAAAGATTGTTTAATCCTTGAACTTTTATCATTTTTCATTTATAACCCATAAACTATTTTTTCCCGCAATGACTACATATTGTATTGAACTCGTAAGTTGCATCAAGGGTCACCCAAAACACAAGTAGTTTGCAAGTATAATTATTTGCCGCTATACACCGTCGCTTTGTGTAAATATTCGTCTATTATAATGAAAAAAAAAAGAAAAAAGAAACGATATGAATAATAAAATACCTTGATAATTAGAAGAGGGTTTAATACATGAATGCAAAGCAGCAGCATTAAAAGGAGGAAGTTGCCATAGTTTTGTTGTTTGATGGTGGTTTTGTTGGTGGGAATGGGATGATGAAGAAAATGAGGGGGGAATGGGATTGAGTTGTAAAATGGATCTGGTGGTGTAGAAATTGAATATGAAAATGAAAATTATGAAAACTGTTAGTAATCTAAATACTGTTTTCAGTGAAAACATTTCTCCTCCTCGACTTGACTGCTGCTACTCACCAAATCCAATCAGATCTCCATGTCCATGGCTATTTTCCACTACCCACTGGTTAATATTCTTGTTTTTATATGACTTTTAAAGTTAGAGAAGATACCAAACTTTTTTTTTTATATAGAAGGACTCGCCATCCATTTAAAAAGATTGAAAGTAGCCATTTTATTATTTCATATATTTTTTATAATTTAAATATTTTGAAACTGTTAATCGTTAAGTGAAAATATTTATACCTACCAATAAAGCATTTAATTATTCTTCTATAAACAAGACTTTGATATACTTTCTAAAAAGAAAAAAATGGTTTTTATAGTTTTTTCGTTTTACGCTACTTGAAATTTGTATGAAAAATCATATATAATAAACACTAATTTGAATATCACATTTGATATTAGTGTTAAATCATATATGATATGTGATATGATATGTATATCATATGTGATTTTACACTAATATCACATGTCATATTAAATATCATATATGATATAATAATATATCATATATATATAACACGATATCACATGTGATATTAAAATTGTTTAATCATATATATATTTTTTAACAAATTCTGATGAACGTAAAAAACAAAAAAAAAAAAAAAGGTGAATAACACGGAAAAAATTTTTTAAAGTATATCAAATTAGCCTGCTATAGAAAGATAATTAAATGCTGTCGTGAATGATATTTTTATTTTCGCTAACTAATTAACGGTTTGAAAGTTATTAATATTGAAAAAAGAGATGAAAGTGGATTTTTAAATTGTTGTGATTAATATCATCCATTATATCAAATAAAACTGGATGGTAGAGATCCCTTGGTATGTAAATAATCTTTGTCCTAAATGATCTTAAATCTTAAAGTTAACACCTTTTTTTATCTTATACTAAGAACGAAATCTTCAAACTAACACTCTCTCCCCGAGTTTTTTTGTAGAGTAAAGGAAAGTTTTGGAATGTTAATAAAAAAATTGTGTTGATGAAATTTTTTAGGAGAGGAGGAGAGAGTAAAATGGAGTAAATTAATATTTATCTTGTATATATCTTTTATAAGGTTGAGGATTTATTACAAAGTGGGTAAAATTAAAAATTGTAGAAAGTCATTTATAGTGTGACATGTTGTTCCCTTTTAAATTATACATAAATCACTTCAGAGGTAATAGTCTTTTGACCCATTTTTTTCGTTCATTCCTAAATTTCAAATTCATATATCTCTTAAACCATAAACTTTTAAAAAATCGATTTCATCATAATTTTTAAAATCTGATTCTCTTTAATTTGGTATAAATCTTTTAATTATTTCAAACTTTTTTGATATATCATTGGGTATGATTTTCTTGATGTTTTTGCTATTTTCGATCCTATTTTTACCTTAAAATTGCCAATCATAAAATACTTAAAACACAAAAAGTTTTAGATTTTGATTCACTCTTTACCCAGAATTTGAATCACTCAAATCGAGATGATATATAGTGAGATATCGCACGCGTTAAGATGACGTTTTAGTCATATTTATTTATCACGCGTGTTTGATGAAATGTCTAACTTAGATTTTTAGTGTTATAATTGAGCTAAATGAACTAATTTTTGTCCTACAACGCATCATTAATCATTTTATTAATGTAAAACTCAAAAAGTGATGTTTTTTAATAGTTAAAGTTTTAACTTAAAAGCGATAGACTGATGAATTAATTCAAAATCGATGAATCAACAAATGATGAATCAAACAAACCGATGAATGATGAACCAAATAAAACCGATGAACCAAATCAACACATAGTTCATCGGTTTATTTTGGTTCATCAATCATAATTCTTTAACATGTTGGTGTTTGTTTTGTTTTGTTCATCGTTTATTTATTTTTTCATCAATTATGTTTTACGGTTTGCCTTTGGTTTTGGTTCATCTTTGGTTCATCAATCATAGTTTCAGTTTTGGTTTGGTTCATGTTTGGTTTAGTTCATCAATTTTTGGTTTTGGTTTGGTTCACTTTTTTTTGGTTCATCAGCTTTTGTTTGGTTCATCATTTGGTTAGGTTAAATCAGTTTTGGTATTATGCTTTTTTAAGCAGTTTGGTTTGGTTCATCAGTTTGGTTATTAGTTTTAATAGTTAAAAACATTAACAATTAAAAAACATCACTTTATGAATCTTACATTAATAAAATGATTAATGATGCGTTATGGGACAAAAATTAGTGCATTTAGCTAAACTTTAACACTAAAATCTAATTTAGACATTTCATCAAACACATTGTATGCAACAAATATGAGTAAAATACCATCTTTAACGTGTGATATCTTACCTATATGACATCAAATTTGAGTGATTTAAATTTCTGGGTAAAGAGTGAACAAAAATCTATAACTTTCATGTTTTAAGTTTTTCACGATTCAACATTTATGAAGGTAAAAAATAAGGCCGAAAATGCCAAAAAAAATAAAGAAAATCAAGAACTATTTGATATGTAAAAGAAAAAGTTCGAAATATTTATCAAGATTTATACCAAATTAAAGAGAATCGAATTTTAAAAATTTTGGTGAAATAGTTTTTCGAAAAGTTTGTCGTTAGAAAGTTATTCTGGTTTGAAATTTGGGGTGGAATATAAAAAAAGGGTTAAAATGACATAAATACCCCCTAACCGAATTTAATAAGAAAAAATGAGTGAATGTGTGACACTCGCGTTACATGAACTTTCAAATTTTTAATTTTTTTACTTCTAAAGGATCATAATCAATTGAATAATATATTTATTCTTCAACTCTTGTTGACAAACACTTCATGTAATTTGTGTTTAAATCGCTAGAATACGCCTCTAATTCTCGAACATATTAATAGTATTTATCTTGCATGTTATCCATGTTTTACCCGATTATTTAATTCATGTCACATTAATAGAATAAATCAATGGTTGCATGTTTGTAATCTACTAAGTAACTTGCGGGACCGGAAGCGAAGACGAGTGGGAGGACGGACTAGGAAATGGCAATATCTTAAAATTCGAAACGTGCGACGCAGAAAAGGTCTATATGTTTTATAATATTTTAGTATACACCAAATTGTCTTCTTTCAAAAATTCACAACATTCAAAAATCCTAACAAATATTACTCTTAATCATCAATTAAAAACTTTTAACCATCAAATTGTATTTTCAAAAAACATATAAGTAAAAAAAAACAATTAAAAACGTAATATATTTCTTCTGTTTCATTTTAAAACTTTGTACTTGTATAAAAAAAAGTCAATGTCATCAAATTTTTTAGATATATTATCAACAAAAGTTGACTACATATTCTTAAATTATTTGTTACCACATTAAAATAAATAAATAAATAAATAAAAATTTTTAAAAATCTCTGCATTATGTCACGTCAGTTTACTAGTTTAAAATAAAGAAAGCTACTGAATTTTATAGAAGAAAATAACACTCTCTACATTATGTCGCGTCATTTTAAATTATGTCATGTCAGTTTACTAGTTTGAAATAAAGCAAGCTACTACATTATCTGTGTATAAATCAATACATACATATTTTATTTTAAAAAATTGTTCATGGAACACCAATTTTCTTCTATTGTTAGTAGCTCCCATTATATATCTTAAAAATTTTTATATTCTTGTAAGGACCTCTCACGATATAAATCTAAGCAATAACGACTATCCTTGCAATAGTCCCTATCATCGGGCTAAACATGCCAAATAGTCAAAATTGAAATTATAACAACACGAATACTTCATTCGAGGAACCAAATTTCTAAAAGTCTCTCTTTTTCTCTCCATATATCACGATACATTATACATGACATCAAGAAGTTAGGGTTTTACTCTTAATTCGAATTTAAGCAAGATTGAAGTAAGATATCATCTTATCCAAGCTCAATAACCAATAAAGCAGGGTTTTTCTCATCTTATTCAAGGTATATATCACAACTTGTTTTCAAATTCGTGTGTTTTGGCTTACTAATTATGGGTAAAGCCTAAAGATTAGGCTTTTATGCCAATTATAGGGTTGTTGTGAAATTTTACATGATTATGTAAAAATATGATTTTGAGAAATCATCAAGAACCCTAGTAATCGTGTATAAATGATTAGCCAAGTGATGTATAGCATATTTAGATGTTATAACACCATTTTATGGTGTTAAATTTCAGAAATCATGTTGGTATGGTTACATAAGCCATGAACCAAACACCCCTTTATGGCTTATTTATTCTTTTAGTGCTTATTATAATAAGCCTAGTCATGTTCTTAATAAGCTTCATGTAGTTCATATGTTCCTAGGTTATACGGGTTAGTTGGGGACATCTTATAAGGAGCTCGTGATTCTACTCAAGCAACTTTGAGGTGAGTAACATATTTAAGTATAGAAACGGGTCCTCGGTAACCCGTTAGTGCGCCATTCTAATTGTAGTATTCACGTTCATGTTCATGTAGTATATTCGAGTTACGAGTTCACGGTGTTATAATTATACGTTATGTGCCTAAATGAGTTACTCATAGTATGTTTATAAGTGAATTATGTTAGACGGGTCGAAACAACCCCGAATGACCCGTTTGCGTTTAGTTATGTGATTTTAACTCTAATTCCACGATATTACTAGCATAACGTCCTAAGTGGTCGACATAGTTGAATTAGCCGTCCTAAGTGGACGATTTGCATAAGTATATGAATTATGATCCAAAACATGGGTATAGACGTCTTAAGTGGACGACATGTGTTATTATGTCATGACATGCTCCGAAAGGGAGCCTAGACGTCCTAAGTAGACGACCAAGCCTTTCTTAGCATCTCATTTTGTAAAATGAGACTTAGACATCCTAAGTGGATGACCAATTTGTATAGCGACTCAAAGTCATGGAGTATATGACTTAGACGTCCTAAGTGGATGACTAGAACATTTTCAGTTATATTGGACCAATATGGGTTCATAACGTCCTTAGTGGGCGACTAGTATATAATAACAAACAAGTACTCATTGTCTACGAAGAAACCATAGTATTATGCCATGTTATGATTAGTATCTTTGATATGTTATCTCACTAAGCATTGTACTTACATTGCTTTGTTGTACTGTTAGGTGAAGCTAGTGGTAGTGCTATGAAGGGTACGAAGACCGAGAACTAGACCTCGGTGGGATACTTGGGTAATGAGCCTTTTCCCTACACGCTCTCTTACCAAGAAACGCCCTAGGTTGTATGCTTTTGTATATGAACACATAAACTCATGGTTATGTGATGATCAAGTAGATAAGTAGTTTCTTTTATAGTTTAAAGGGTGTTTGGCATAGTGCCATTTTTGCCCATATTGACCCATTTTGATCATGTACGGGTCAAGGAGGATGATATATGTTATGTATAGTTTTATGTGTTAATATAAGTGTTGGTGTTAATATTAAATCAGTCCATGTAAAAAAAATCTAGGCAGGGTGTTTCAAGTTGGTATCAGAGTTGTGGTTTAAGGGATTTAGGTATCAACTGTAGATGGGTACTTAGACTTAAACCTATGCTCTGTGGAACCTATAGTATTAGACATGTTTCCGCATGTTCATATAGCATTAGTATTAGTACAGTGTACATTGTTTGCATATTATATATGACAGCAGTATTCATGAATTTGGTGTAACATGGTGGTGATGAGGACTCAGTTATCTGATGGAATTATTACGATGCCTGGCCAACGTGGTAATAATTGTGCCACATAACGAGAACTTACCAGTATTATGTTACGCTAAAGGAATGAACCCCGTAGTAATATTAGGCTCAGACATATAAAAATCTATACATTATGAATCTTACAGTGACTCTTGTTATCCCTTTATCGTGCATTATGTTTGACTTTCAGTGTAGATATGGCTGAAAGACCTCCTGAAAGCTCTGAGTGGCCGACTCATGTAGACATACTAGAAGAGGATGATCGGGAGCCCTCCCCCGATCCAGCAGAAACAGATGAGCATGATAATGCTCCTATTTCTGATGCTATGGCTAGATAGATCAAAGATATGATATCTCAAGAGATAGCCAAGGCACAGGAAGCAGCTATACCATATTATACAGAACGTCTCAGTGAGATCATAGCTCAGACTATCACAACAGAACTTGATCAGAAACTGGTTGCATGAGTCGCGTCAACCAAGGAAGTTAATTATACTGACTTCGCAGCTTGCAAGCCCCCGACTTACTCGGGAGAACAAGATCCTTTTAAATGTTACAGATGGATCCAGGACGTTGAAGGGGCGTTTGCTACAATCAAGTGCCTTGAGGATCCTTGGGGTAAATTTTGCTATTAACCTCCTTCGTGATCGGGCTAAAACATGGTGGAATTGGACCCTTGCATCAAAAAGACCAGAAATTGCTAGGAATATGACTTGGAAGGAGTTTAAGGAAGCACTCTTTCAGAACTGTGCTCCAGAGGCGGAACTTAATAAGATTAGCCGGGAATTCTTGGGTACTCATCAGACCACAGAGTCAGTACATGATTTCTCCATGACAGAGCTCATTTTCTACCTGAATATGCTAATGATGAAAGGTTGCTTATGAAACATTATGTGGATATGCTTCGAAAAGATATCCGTCAGTTTATTTCTGCCAGGGATTGGAAAAACATGGATCAGCTCATGAATGCAGCCTTAGAGCAGACCAAGAAACAAAGAAGGATGAAGAAATTCCTCCTAAAAGAAAGGTAGAGCAGGCTAATTCTTCTAGGAAGAAAGTTAAGCCGATTGAGGCTTATCCTAGCACGGGTGGTAGTTGCTTTCCACAGTGTGCGAATTGTAAAAGGTTTCACCCAGGAGAATGTCGTGCAGGTAGCAAGACCTGCTACAGTTGCGGTGAACCTGGTCACATCAAGAAGATTGTTCAAAACCAGTTCAAGTTTGCAAGAGATGCTATGATCCGAAGCACACGACTGAGTCTTGTCCCAATGTCAGACCCTTCCTCCTCCGCGTCAGCAAGAGCCTAGGAGGAATACAGACAGGCGAGGGGCGCCATCGGCTTCTAGACCTTCAGGAGCCCCTAGCCTTCCTACTGTCCAAAGACCACATTGACCACCAGCCTGTGTTCATCGGATGATTGTAGATGAAGCTAAGGAAGCATACGACATTGTGACAAGTACCGTCTTTGTGAATTTATTACCTGCTCGTGTGCTATTTGATTCTGGTGCAGATAGGTCTTTTGTATTCGAAAGGTTTAGTAGGAGATTTTCTGTTCCGATTAGTCAGCTTAAGCCACCACTAGATGTGGAAGTAGCTAATAACAAAGTGGTACGCGTAACTGATGTCTTCCATAATTTCGAAATAGAAATTGATAATGATAAGTATCTGATTGATTTAATTCCCATCCCTATAGGAGAGCTTGATGTAGTCATCGATATGGACTGGCTCGGTATGAATGAAGCCATCATTGTATGCCGACATAAGCTAGTCCGACTCAGAACCCTAAGTGGGGGAGAAACAATCATCTATGGCGAGCGTAAGAAGGCTAACCTTGTTATTTGTACTTATGCCAGAGCCAAGAAACACATGGCACGTGGCTGTCAAGCCTATTTAGCTCATGTTGTTGATATTCAGAAATCTGTTCCGGATCTTAATAAAATTCCAGTTTTTCGGGAATTTCCCGATGTCATTCTAGAGGAAATCCCGAGTATGTCACCTGATAGATAGGTAGAGTTCCATATTGATCTTATTCCAAGGAGTACTCCTATCGCCAAAACTCCTTACAGAATTGCCCCATCAGAAATGCAGGAAATCATGAAGTAGTTACAAGAACTGCTAGACAAGGGTTTCATTCATCCCAGTAGTTCCCCGTGGGGAGCACCAGTTCTTTTTTTGAAAAAGAAAGATGGTAGTATGCACATGTGTATTGACTACCGAGAGTTTAATAAAGTTACTATCAAGAATCGTTATCCTCTTCCTAGGATAGATGATTTATTTGATCAGCTACAGGGCTCAAGTTTCTTTTCAAAAATAGACCTCAGATCTGGATATCATCAGTTAAAGATTCGGGAAGAAGATATCCCGAAGACAGCTTTCCGGACTAAATATGGGCATTATGAGTTTACAGTTATACCATTTGGTTTGACGAATGCCCCAACAGCTTTTTATGGACCTAATGAATCGGGTCTATCGTCCAATGTTAGATAAGTCAGTTATTATGTTTATTGACGATATCCTCTGTTAATACAAATAAATTGAAAAAATGTTTATTAATATTTAGCGATCTCTTTGTGTTTTGTTGATAACAAATATAAAGTTATCATAAGTAAAATTATAAGGATAGATGTAATTTTTGTGAAGCATCTACATATATAGTCATTTAATATAAATTGATGTAATGATTCATTTATTGTAATAGTTTATTAGGATGGGTAAAAATCATAACCCATGACCCATACCCATGGAGCATATCCATAACCTATGGAGCTAACCCATAACCCATTGACTAGGTGCATTGCATCTTCTAGATACATTGTATCTACTTGGATACCCATGGTCAAAAGTCTAGGACCCATGATTCATAACCCATGACCCATGACCCATAACCCATGGATAATGAGGTACGTCTCACGTATCCCTCGGTTTACACTAGACGGATCCCTCATGCCAGGGATCCGTGGGATCCGTGCAACAGTAGCAAGATTTTGCCTATAAATAGAGAGCCATTTCTTCATTGTAACTCACCCCTCTTCTTACAAACTTTCTCATATATTCTTTCATTCTTCTAATCTCAGATCTCTTGATCTAGATAGTAGTTCTTCTTTCTTTTGTTGTGATTCTCATATAGGTCATTCTCTAAGGTGAGATCACGAGCTTCTACAAGTCATCCAAGCAAGGGGTCCTTGATTGATTTGTTCCTCTACAAGATTTCTGTAGCAAAGATATTGTATTTCATATTTCACATATTTGTTGTGATATAGTAGTGTTGGTTTGGTCCTCCGTATTAAGGACTCGGTATTTAGCTTTGTACTGGAAAAAGTGTAAGCGACATTTTGAAGGCTTCTCCGCCGAGTTGAAGGAGTTTGTTGACATAGTGCTTGAACTCTCATGTATGTGACTCGGGGAGTGGAGTAGGGCAAGGAAGGTGTCCTTGTAGCCGAACCACTATAAATCGGTTGTGTCATTTCTATCCTTTACTTTACTTGTTTTCTTTACTTGCATTACTTATAGATCTATACTTTCTCTCCATCCACACGATTTCACATAACATCGAATCTAAAGTTTTTGAAACGAAGTTAAAATCGGCAAAACTATTCAACCCCCCCCTTCTAGTTTTTACAATGGTATCAAGAGATAAGTTTACAAAAGTTTTAAAGTAAAGTATTTTTAAAACTTTTCATCACTATGGGTTCTAAAATTATAAAGAAGGGAAATCTATGCAACGACCTCATGCTTGAAACTAATGGTTTTATTAATTGGAAAAATAGATTCAAACGATGTGAAGTTAAAAGATATTGATCTTTGGTACATCATTGTTGAAGGCGATTTTGAAGCCACTACAAAAGATGAAACCGGAAATTTAGTAAACACACCTCATGATCAACTCATCGATGATCATAAGAAAAAGCTTTCCAAAAATAGTGAAGCTAAAATGGTTTTATACAATGCTTTACCCAAAAAGGAATTCGAAAGAATTTCTATGCTTAAAACCTCTAAAGAAATTTGAAATTCTTTAGTTGTAACTCATCAAGGAAATCAACAAGTTAAAAACAATAAAATAGATTTGTTTGTTCAACAATATGAACAATTTTTAATATCGGATGAGGATACTATAGATCATTCTTTTGCTAACTTTAATACTATAATTACATCATTACAAGCACTTGATGAGTCTTTCTCTAGTCGTAATCATGTTAGAAGATATCTAAGGGCACTTCCATCCAAGTGGAGATCTGTTGGAATCACTCCTAAACCTTATTCAAGTGTTAGTTACTCATATGTAATAGTTAGCTTATTATGGCCTTTATGTTTGTTATTAGCCTTAAGCTTATGTAGAAGGCCCATGAGCTTAGGCCCAAGCCCATAGGAGAAAAGGGAAGGAGTAGGAGTGTTGCCCTAGCTCCTTGCCTATAAATACTATGTAATAACCCTCACTTGAGGGTTGGTTGTTCAATATTTCTCTTTCACTATCACCTACGCGTAACCGGTCTTACTATATCATGTGTGTGTGTGTTTAATATTGTTCAATCGCCTCTCTATCTTTCTTATAAGCTTGTGTGGTAAACCTTGTGACCTAACAGTGGTATCAATCGCCAAATAGTTTGGTTAACACTCTTGTTTTTGAAGTTTTTTGTTTCGGTCTTACGCGTAAAAGTAACGAGTGCTTTGGCTCGCTTAAAAACTCGATTTTTTCACTTTTCAATCCAAGATTCTTGTACTTTCAACGTTTTAAGGTGTTAAAATACGTGTTTTTGGCAAAAAGATTGGAACTTTATGCGTGGCGTGTTTTTTTAACTAGTTTTTATACGAGGGTTAAGTCCTACGTATAACTGTTTTAAGAGCTTTGGATCATCAAGTCTCACACTTTTGTGTCTTTTGGTGTTATTGAAGCTATTTCATCACACAAAAAACTGGTTTAGAACAACTTTGAGCAAAATCAAATTTACGAGTAAACCTACGCGTAGTAAAACCCTAAAACTACGCGTAAGTATTTCCTTGGTTTGATCTTCATTTTCGTGGTTTATTCCGTGTTTTCTTACTTGGATAAGTCTGAAAATACGTCGACTTTGGATATCTTTTGCACTGTGAAGTGTAAAAGATCACTTGGGATAAAACCCTAAAATTACGCATAAGCATAAAGCTTACGCGTAGAAATCCTACGCTTAAGGTTTATCTTACGCCTAACCTCTCTTACGCATAAGATAATCCTACGCCTAACTTTCTACGTCTAACTTTGTGTCTACGCATAACTTTAGAGTCTTTTCCATACTTACGCGTAAGCTAAATCTACGCGTAACTCTTGATTGTTACGCGTAACTTTGGTGTTTTTACGCATAAGTGTTACTTGGCTATTGTGATTTCTACGCCTAAGGATACTTCATCCACAAAGGTTCATTCGACTACAAAGATCCATTTTTACCAACACAAGTTTATCAACATGTCACAACCACCATACTCTAACTATTTCCCTTACACTTATCCTCATCCTCAACGCCAACAACAATTAAGTCCACAACATCAACAATGGAATCAACAACAAGCAATTAATTCGACAACATACTCCACAACTTGCTGCAATTCCACAACCTCAAATGGTTCACCACCACCAAGTCTTCAAGTTCAACCGTATACAAATGAATTCAATCAACATCCATCAAGGAACACTATGAAGGAACCCACTTGGTTTGCAAAGATGTGTGAAGCGTCAAGTAGCCAACAATCAATTCATGAGGCTGGATCACTTGATAGACCTCCAATGCTCACTCCAGAAAACTACGATCAATGGGTGATAAGGTTCTTTAGGTTTTGTGATCTAAAGAAGCCACATGGAAAGTTCTTAAAGCAGGTTATCTTGGAAGGTCCATTTGAGATGCCTACTGTCATTGTACCCGAAGATCCCAATGCCATTCCACCAAGAGATGAACAAACAAACATTGCTACTGTTGCAGACTTGAATCCTCAAGAACTTCTACACTATGAAGCAGATGAGCTTGCAATGGAATATATCCTCTTAGGATTACCAAACCCAATTCTTCGTAGTGTTGATGCTCAAAAGACTGCAAAGAAAATGTGGGATCATATTCGTCTTCTTATGGAAGGATCTGTACTCAATCAGGAAGATTTAGAATCCAAAATTTACTTGGCTTATGAACACTTCATGATTGAACCTGGAGAGACACTAGAGTCCTATCATCACCGATTTTCAGACATCATCAATGATTTGGATAAACACAACATCATCATGCCAAGAATTGCAGTGAATACTAAGTTCCTGAGTAGTCTTGGTCCTGAATGGGAGAAGTATGTCATTTTCTCCGTCAAGCGAAAAACATGCATCAGTTTACATATGGATTATTGTACGATTACTTGAAACCTCATGAAAAGGCAGTTGATAGGGACAGGATTCTCCGTGCTCAAATTGCTCCACCGACACATCTGGAAAATCAACAACTTGCCTTATATGCTCAAAATAGTTATTCTCCTCAACCAGCAACTCAACCAACTGCTACAATCACACAATCTGATCCTTCACAGCCTCAATCTCAACAAACTCAATTGGTTCCATACAACAACAACAATGCTCAAGCACTTGTCAGTGAAGCTAATGAGGAATCTGATCCGTTCGAAGCACTGCAACAAGGATTTGTTATGATTGCCAATGCCTTTAGCCGTTACCAACAAATCAACAACCGTATTCGTTCCTCATCTAATACAAGGAATCAAGCTGTTGTGAACAATGGACGAGTTGAAGTTCGGAATCGTGGTTATGGTCGTCAGATGGGCCGTGGTCAAGGGTTTAATGCTGTGGGTAGGAATAACAATCGAGCTCCAGTAGTGGAACAGGGAAATGCTCAGAATGGATTGAATGGTCTTCGATGCTACAACTGCAATGAGAAGGGACACCTGGCTAATGCATGCCCAAAGTCAAGGACTAGGGGCAGTGCTTATTTCAAAGAGGCTCTTCTTTTGGCTCTTAAGGATGAAGCTAGTGGAACTCTCACAGACAAAGAACAGAGCTTTATGGCAAATGCTGACTCAGATGATGATATGGAGGACTTGCAGGCCAATGCAGCTGTTATGTTGATGGCTAATATGCATGAGTTACACATGAGTGACACAGGCCCAGTATATGACACTGATGGCTTGTCTCAGGTACCCGAATAAACCATATTTATCTGATTCATATCTCGCCAACTCTGAATCCGGCAAGGCTCAGAATGTTCAAAATGCGCCGTCCACATCTCATTCCGACGATTTTCAACTAGACCCGTAGTTATATTTGACGATCAAGATGACCAAACGGTTTCCCTTGATAATCAAATTGACTCCGTGGTTATACTTGAGGATCTCAGTAATGATCATGTTGAGACTCACGTTGAACACGCCAAACTTTTGCCTCATCCAGATTTTGCTCGTTTAATACAAGACCAACAGACCATAGTGGAAAAATGTCATGCCATTAATCAGGACTTGAAATGCAAAAATGCACTGTTAACCAAGGATTTTGAATGTTTACAAAAGCAACTCAACTTTTTCAAAACTCAAGAAAAACGAGAAAACGGTTTTGAAGCAGCCTTTGCCAAATCTTATCAAAACGAAAAATATTTAGAAAGACAGATGCGTGATCTAGCCGCTTCGAAGAATGCTTTGTTGTCTGAAATAGAACAACTGAAACATGAACATAAAAAGCAAATTAACGCTCTCACCTTGGAAAATCAAAAAGCTAAGGATGAGTTGTTAACTTGTCAAAAACAGTTCTCTGCATACAAAAAGCATTCAACGAAACGAATAGATGATCATCTTGAAGAAATCATCGGCTTGCAAAACAAACTTAAAGAGTTTAAAACTGTTGTTTACAAACATGCCGAGTCGGTCACAGCCATTGAAAAGTTTACTTTAAAACCCAATCCAAATGGATATGGACCGAATCTTGCTGATTACAAACCTAAGCTTTCAACCAAAGCATTCAAACCAAATCCTGAAGTTTCCAGTGCAGAATATAAAGTTGATAATTCTGTTATGAGTGTTGTTGAATATCATCGTCAAGAGGAATTAGATGCAGAAGACGAGAGTCGATCAAAATTAGAAAAAGTTGTTTACAACAAACCTTTTAACTATTCAAAAGCGGTCACTTTCGTCACACCAACGGATTCTTCTAACACACCAAGGGTAATCATAAAAACACCTGAGTCTTCTAATGTTAATCCCCAACCAGATTACGCACAAACTTATGGTCCTTTACCTTCCATCAGTGAAGTAAATTCAAAACCTGAAAATCGCAAAATTCTCAGATATTTTGACATTTTCATGGCTGACCTCAAAACTTTACAACATGAGATAGAATATCATTCTGAAATCAAAGTTCAACACTTTCAATCGCCTCTAGCGCGAGAACAAAGAGACATTTTTCAGAAAAATCTTTTACCAAATGTTAAAAATTTGAAAAGTTGTGCATTGTCTTGGGAAAGGATTTTCATAAGGAACTTGGATTAATGAAGGTCGTTTCGAGAAACAGAAACATCTATTTCTAATACTAAACGTAAAAGAAAATGTTGAGAAAAGATGTTGATCGACTCTTTGAAGATGTCATCTGTGCTGATGTCCATAATGCTGTGTTATTGAATTCTTTGTCATATGCATTTGATCATATCTCTGCTGATACTGTTGATTCTGTGGTAAATGTTGAGAACACTGATAATGTGCTTCAGATCGAGTCCTTAACATTTGAAAATAAACGATTGTCAAACGAACTTTCAAATGCAATACGTCGTCTTAATTGGTGTCAAAAAGATATTCACGATCAACAACTTGCTTTTCAACACAAAATCGCCCAGTTGCTTGCAAAATCTTCTGATCCTAAAATTGAGCAACTGGATGATCAAAACGTGTCTTTTAAGTGTCAAATCTCAAAATATGAACAAGAACTTGTAAAAGTTAAAAAGGAATATGGTGTCATATTTGATTTACTCAAAAAGACTCGTGATGAAGCATCAAATGAACTTGATCATTATCTTGCACACACTAAAGAAGTTATGCATTTTGCTGGAAATGTTCGGTCTGAAAATCAAGATCTGATTCACACTATCTTCAAGTTAAGAGAAATGTTAGGAAAGTATGAACAACTTCCACCAACCATCATTAAGAGATTAGCCCCAGTAACACTTAGTACTCATGAACCTAGAATCCCTACTGCCAAATCACAAGTTGCTAACGTGCCTCCTTCTACTGAAATAGGAATAGTTGCGTCTTTTCCAAATGTCCGCACTTCACAGCCTAGGAGCACTACATCGAAGAATAGGAAGCTGCGACCTAAGAAAAGATCAATCATGAATGCTAAAGTAGAAGAACAACCTAGGACTATGAATAAGACTCACGTTGCCTCCACTATAGATATTGCGTCCGGAAAATGTAATAGAAATAGTGATGTAACGAATGCTAAACCGTTAAGTACTTTTGATATTCAGTCTGATGCACCTTGTGTTATTTGTCGTAAAAGTATGAAATCTGATTGTCATGATAAATGTGTTGCTAAAGCTATCATCTCTCGTTTAAAGAATCCTAAGAACCGGAATACCTCTAGGCCCACTAATCTTTCTAAGTCTGTGCTTGGTAGACCGCCCTCTTTAGATTCTCAGAAACACATTGTTATCCCTGTAGCTCCAGTTTCACCTCCTAGGAATGTAGTACCACCTAGTGCATTCACTAAGACTAAAGCAAATACTAGTTGGAGATGGCAGAAATGGATATATAACACACTAGGATTTAAGTGGATACCTAAAGCTATTGATGTGTGTATATCTACTATAATGCTACGGAACCCTCTTACATTTCGGGTTCCACATCTACTTCAATTCCATCTGTTGTCGTCTGTGTGTAATGCAGGTGATACAGATCATTCTCTGGATTGTTGATAGCGGATGTTCCGACACATGACAGGCAACCTTAAACTGTTATCAAACTTTATTGCAAAGTTCATTGGCACTGTCAGGTTCGGGAATGATCACTTCGCAGCTATCATGGGCTACGAAGACTACATTAATGGGAACATCGAAATAAGCAGGGTTTATTATGTGGAAGGCCTCGGTCACAATTTGTTTTCAGTAGGTCAGTTCTGTGATGGAGATTTGGAGGTTGCTTTCAGGGAGAAAACTTGTTTCATTCGTGATCTACAAGGAAACGACCTTATGTCTGGCTCGCGTAATTCAAGTCTTTACACTATCTCTATGCAAGACATGGTTGCTTCTTCTCCAATCTGCTTACTTTCAAAGGCAACATCAACAAAATCCTGGCTATGGCACCGTCGTCTCTCACATCTAAACTTTCAAACCATCACCAACCTTGCTCGACACAAACTAGTTGAAGGACTCCCACGGTTTCGGTATTCTAAAGATCACCTTTGCTCAGCTTGTGAACAAGGCAAAAGCACTCGTGCTCATTTTCCTTCAAAGGTGGAACACAGCTCTCAGCATGTGCTTCATCTTCTTCACATGGATTTGTGTGGCCCGATGCGCGTGCAAACGATCAATGGCAAACGCTACATCTTAGTAATTGTTGATGACTATTCACGCTGGACTTGGGTCTACTTTCTTCGAAGCAAAGATCAAGCTCCACAGATGATCATCACCTTTCCCACGAAAATACAAGTTCAGCTACGAAACACCGTTCGACTAATCAGAACAGATAGAGGCACCGAATTTGTTAATCAAACTCTTCGTGAATTCTATGAGAAAGTGGGAATTCAGCATCAGACATCTATTGCACGTACACCAGAACAAAACGAAGTTGTCGAAAGACGAAACCGAACGTTAGTGAAAGCTGCAAAAACAATATTAATCAATGCTAAACTTCCAGATTACTTATGGGCAGAAGCTGTATCTACTGCATGCTATACTCAAAACAGTTCTATGATTACAAAACGCCACAACAAAACACCTTTTGAGCTTGTCCACAACAGAAAACCGAATCTCAAACACTTTCATGTATTTGGATCTCTTTGCTATCCGAATAATGATCAGGATGACTTTGGAAAGCTCAAAGCCAAAGCTGACATTGGAGTCTTTATCGGATACTGTGATAATTCAAAGGTTTCCGAATCTGGAATCGTCGTACAAAACAGGTGATGGAAACGATTCATGCTCATTTTGATGAACTTAAGGAAATGGCTTCTGAGTATAACAGCTTGGAACCCGGACACAACCGCTTAAACTTCCCCCAAACCCCATCATCAGCTGAACAAAGCCCCCAGCTTACTCGTCAACAAATGGAAAGGTTATTTGCTCCTCTGTTCAGTGACGATATTGATGAACGTGCTCCAGGTGTATCCGCTGTTTCCGCTGCTCAACCTGATAATACTCTTATACCTGATACACCTGCTACAACAACTACTGTTGAAGAAGCACCACCAGTTGACTCCAACACAACAGTTGAACAAACCACTTCCAACAATGATGAATCCGCTGATGATGTTCTGAATGAAGTACCCCCACCTTCAGATTTTGATCCAAAGCGTTCTTTACCGTTTGCTAATGAATGCTGCACCAAGTGCATGTCGCAGAATCATCAACAAACCATTTGAATCCTCAGAATCGCACAATGTATACCAACATCAACCCTCCACACATAGATGGACAAAAGACCATCCTCTGGAAAATATTATTGGCAACCCGAATCCACCAGTCGTTACGAGACAACGTCTTCACACAGACGGTGAACATTGCATTTATGCACTCATGTCTGCCAATCTGAACCTAAAAACATCAAAGACGCAATGACCAAAGACAACTGGATTGAATCCATGCAAGAAGAACTCAACCAATTCAAACGTCTTGAAGTATGGGAACTGGTTGAAAGACCAACAGGGGTCTACGTCATTGGTCTCAAATGGATTTGGAAAAACAAATTGGATGCTGAAGGAAATGTTATCCGAAATAAGTCACGTCTGGTGGCTAAGGTTTATCGTCAGGAAGAGGGATAGACTTTGAATAATCTTTTCTCCGGTTCGCTCGTCTTGAGGCTGTTCGGATATTTCTCGCGTTCGCAACCATATGAATATGACGGTCTATCAGATGGATGTCAAAACTGCGTTTCTCAATGGACAACTTAAAGAAACGGTTTATGTCAGCCAACCAGATGGATTCGTTGATCCTGAGTTTCCGAATCACGTCTACAAACTGAACAAAGCTCTGTATGGTCTCAAACAAGCTCCTCGGGCATGGTACGATAAGCTATCATCTTTCCTCATTGCTAATAATTTCACCAAAGGTTCGGTTGACCCAACTCTTTTTATACAATATCACGGGGCACATATCTTAATTGTTCAAATTTACGTGGATGACATCATTTTTGGGTCTACACATAAAAAGTTTTCAATCGCGTTTGCAAAACTAATGAAGAAAAATTTTGAAATGTCCATGATGGGTGAACTCACATTCTTTCTCGGACTGCAAGTTCATCAATCACCCCGTGGTATTTTCTTGAGTCAGTCCAAATATGCCCTTGAATTGTTAAACATATTTGGAATGAAAACTGCGAACTATGCCATCCAATGGCACATACCAAGAAACTGGAGCGATTTACATGGGAAATGGTTGAACCCTACCAAATACCGTAGTATTATTGGGTCTCTCATGTATCTAACAGCTAGCAGACCTGATATTGTCTTTGCCGTATATCTTTGCTCTCGTTATCAGTCGCGACCAATTGAAACCCACCTCTCAGAGGCTCAAAGAATCCTCCGATACATAAAGGGAACCATTAACTTGGGATCTGGTATTCGAAGGATTCTGGTTTTGAACTAATCGCTTTTTCAGACGCTGACCACGCAGGATGCTTAGACTCACGGAAAAGTACTTCAGGAGCTTTACAATTTCTTGGTGATAAACTGGTGTCATGGCAATCGAAGAAGCAGGATTGTACATCGCTGTCCTCAACCGAAGCAGAATATGTAGCCATGTCGGCGTGTTGTGCTCAAGTCATTTGGATGAGAACACAACTCAAAGACTATGGTTACGTATTTGATAGAATCCCGATGTACTGCGACAATTGGAGTGCCATTGCGATCTCGTGCAACTCAGTTCAGCACTCGAAATCAAAGCACATCGATCTTCGATATCATTTCATCAAGGATCACGTGGAACAGGGTACCGTTGAATTATATTTTGTGGGTACAGAATACCAATTGACAGATCTTCTCACCAAAGCCTTGCCTCCCGCTAGGTTTAATGAGTTGGTCCACCGGATTGGTATGAGGTGTTTGAATCCAGAGGAATTGGATGACCCCTAAACCTTCTTAAAAACTGTCAAACACCAAAATCTCTTTTGTAAATAATTTTCAAACAAAAAACAAAAGTATAAATCTGATAAAACAACAAAAAATCTTCTAATCTTTTTTCTTTCAACATGGCAAGTACATTCTTCCGTCAACACTTTAATCTTTCAAAATTCGTATTTTCGATCAAGTGTTGAGGGGGAGAATACAAAGACTTAACTGTTTCAAAACATCTGTGTACTTGCATGTTATCATATCTCGATTGTTTCTCTTATCAATGGTGGTAAATTTTCTGGTTCAATGACACTCCTCGGACTAAAATTTATAACCTTTCATCATTTTCTTAAGTTAAGGGGGAGTGTCGTCATGGTCTTTCTTAAAATCTTTGTTTGGTAACCAAAATGGAAGTTAAATGGCTTTGTTAGAAAAAGGAAAAGGTGGAGGGACTAAAACTGTCAAAATTTTAAGTATTTTAATAAAAACACTCTCCACCTAACTCTCTCTTCACATTAATACTCCTAACCTAAACAATCCTACGAGCCAAAATCGTTTGACAAATCCGTGTTTCAGATCTTCAATTTGTAAGTGTTTTTGTGTTTCTAACAAGATTACAAACAATGGTTTTAAATCGTTTTAAATATTAACGGTTAGATATAACCTATGGCGATTTTGTGTTCTACGCGTATGCGTATGAACACATAATCTTGTTTATTTGTTGTGGCTAAAAGGATGGTGTCAAAATGTCTTAATAACATAAATGATACTTTTTCTATCCTCAAAACGAACCCAGATTCACGAATTGAATGAGTTTGAAAAATTAGGGTTTATGCGTGGTTTTGGGTATTTTCAAATGTGAATGTTTTTGGTCAAAAAGATTGTTGTGTAATGTTTATATGATGATGAATTGATGATTTCCAAGCTCTATAACCACCCAGAAACTCTAAATGATTAAAAATTTGGAATTAGGGTTTAAAGTTCATAAGTTTGGGCATTTTTGATTCTCAACGATTTAGATGTTATAACTTGGTTTATAGACTCTCACAACATCTTAGAACTACCGAGAAATTGTTTGTTTAGTGCAAATCCCATGGCTAGAAATTATACGCGTAAATCATAACCCTTAGGGTTTTGACCTACGCGTATGACTTTCTACTCATAACTGTTTAACGAATGTTCATGCCATGATTTGTTGTTAAAATAAATTTTTGTGTTAATATTGATGATTTGATGAATTTATTTCAGGCTTGCTACGCTTAAAATTCAGAATCAAGGTCATTTGAATCTCTACGCATAAGGATTACCCTACGCGTAGTCATGTTATGCGTAAGAATAAATCCTACGAATAACTATTACGCGTAAGGTTCTACAATGGGACTACGCGTATCCTGTGAAGGATATGCGTAAACAATGACCTCTACGCATAAGGTCTACTCTTACGAGTAAGCCTTGCGCGTAAGGTATAAATACGCCTACGCGTAAGCTCTACGCATAAGGTCCCTTTTTCCTGGCGTAACATTTCTTACAGCGTAACTTGAGATCCTACGCATAAGCTTTAGATCTCGCATATGTCATTCTGTTTAACGCTTAACTTTGCCAATTCTACGCCTATGCCTTGATTGACCTTCATTATGTATTGTTACGTGTACAAACTTGTTAATAAACTTATCATAACGTCACGAATCCAATAATGTCACTAATAAACTAAAATGTTTGATATGTTGTGAACAATCAGTGATAACATAAACTTTAAAACTTAAAGTTAACTAACTCACGAAACATTTCACGGCGTCATTGGACTATTAGACAAACAAGTGACTTAGGACACGTAACAATCATTGACACTGTACATTCAATAACTAGACAATAAGACCTTCTGTTGACTAACACTATGTCTTTCGATATGTTGGTTCTTTTGGCAAATGTTATTTCAGATCCGCGACATGGGTGAACAAATGAATGTGGATGCATCAGAAGTTCTTACAATTGCTGATATCTTTCCAGAGGGTTATCCGAGAAAGATTGGAAAGAACAACCTTAGGGTTGACTTTGACACTCTCACATGCTCAGAATCTTCTTGTCTCATTGCGATTGGATATTCTCAGGGAATCATCCCTACCAGAACATGCTCTCACACTCTGCCACAGTTCCAGAGGTCTACATTCAACAATTCTGGGATTCTATGCAGAGGATCACTAGTCAAAGTGTAGTGAATGTGACACTTAATCACAAACAAGTCACTATCACTCCTGTTGACTTACGGGTTGTTCTCATCATTCCTGACATCGCTCCAACCGACTTCTTTGCTACCCCTCTTGAAGAGCAGTCCTGAAATTCTTGATAGATATTGGTTATGATGAAGCTTCAGGAATCATTACTAAGCACTCTCACGTGGAGCTGAAGAATATTCCTCAACCATGGAGAACACTCTACAAGATCATCACCAAATCATCGGTCTCTGGTGCGTGGACGGTGGCTATGAGCATCCCAAGCTCATGGAACTGCAAATTTTCTGGTCGTTGATCAACAAGAAGGACATTGAACTCGAAGCACTGATATGGGAGGACATGATGCTATTTCACACGAAGCTTGGCTCCGAAGATTCCCTATGTCAGATACACCAAACTGTTGATCCAGAGAGCACTTGGACTTCATCCTGACATCCCATGAGGCTCAATGACCCAGATAATCACGACATATTGCTGAACCCATATCTGTCCAGAATCAAAGAATCGTCAACAAAGAAACAGGGTGCGGTATTACTGATCACCCGACTACCGAAATCAAAAGCTTGAAACATACAAAAGGTATCGTTAGTTTCCGGTAAAGAAGGCAAAGTTGGTCATCTTGATGAAAAAATCTTCTGGAACACCTATCGGAGGAGAAACCAGAAGAGGAGAGTGCTGGAAGTGTCACAAGTACGAGAGTCAATTCAAAGAAGTTTCCCAAAGGAATCCTCCTCGCAAAAGGAAGAAAGTTCCCAAGGAAGCTGCTCCTATTCCTACACCTTAACCGAGAGAAAGCTTATGGACGAGGAATCGGAGGCTCTGAAGATACACAATCAGATGAAGAGACTTTATACTACTGAATCTGCAACCGTAAGGATGACCTCCATCAGCCTAAACCTCCTAGTCCAACACCGGTGACAAAGGCAAAGGGAAGACTCACGTACTTGTGCCGTATGATGAAAGCTCAGATGAAGAAGAAGAGCAACTGGATACTTCATATAGGAAGCAATTCAAAATCCACGAGACTCAACACGGCAAAAGAATTTGCAAAAGAACAAATGGGTGGCCCCGGAGGGTCAAGTGGTGCAGCTCAACCTTCACAAGGTCCTGATGCGGTTAATCAACCCGATAAGGGATCTGGGTACCATTTGGTACATTTGAGCAACAACAAAAGCCCGTGGAAGAAACTATTGAGTATGAATTTGAGGTACCTGTAAGAAAGGCAGAATCGAGAAGCTGGAGAAGGTGACAAATGAGAGAAGTGCAGTCAAACCAGAAAAGCTGAGGCGAAGAGAAGATAAAGAAGATGTTGAGTATGATAAGTTTCTGCTAGATAGTCCTGCTCGCTCAGAGGACAAAACCTCTGCACCACCGAAGGACCCAGAGTCTCCTCACATCTCATCATCATCAGATTCTTCTTCTCACTCTTCACCACCACCATCAAAGAAATCAACCAAATCATCATCCAGATTAGTGAAGAAGCCAACTCCATCTTGGATCTCTCAATCTAAGAATCGAATCGTTAAAGCTGTCCAACAACTCAGAAAGAAGGACATGCTCTACAGAAAACTGAATTGGTTTCTTGAATATCAGTATCTACATGATGAGAATGACAAGATGCAGAATGAAAGGGAGTATGTACAGAAGCTCATGGAGGATGATCTACAAGGGAAGATGGCCAGAATGATGAAGGCTACACTCACAAGTACCTTCTGGATATCGTTCCTAAAGTCACAAAGGAGATGTTTACCAGACAACTATATTCGAATCTTATGCAGATAGCCAAGCAAACTATAAGATCAACACCCTTAACCGTCACAATCAATCCATCTGATCCTGTAGTTTCTCGGATAATGAATTGGTGGCCAAGCTTGTCACACAAATGTCTGCACGATCTGGGACATTTACTTCTGATGAAGGAAAGTTGTTTCAAGCATTGATGGACTACCAACTTCAGAAGCATGCTGGATTCGAAGCTGAAAAGTCTAAACGTCCTAGAGACGATGAAGATAAAGATCATGATAAGAATGATGAAACTAAGCGACAAAGAAGTCTGGTGAATCATCTTCTATGCCACCACCTCCCCAGCGGCTTCTGCTCAACAAAGGTCTCCTCTCGTTCTTACATAGATAAACCTCATGATTACGAGACACCACCCGGACTCAAAAAAACCGGTGATTACTTTGAGTATACCGGTGGTGACGATGAAGAACACCATGAGCCCCTACAACAACCCACCTCTCCCAAACAAGTAAAGAAACTAGAACCCTCATCTAGGCCTAAGAAACAGAAAAAAAGGCGCCCAAGGCGGGCGTCCTATCATGGCTAGATGAAGACACCACAGAGGAATTTAAATGGTTTTCTACACTTGTCAATTCCACCCCTACCCTGAAGAAGGTCAAGATCTGGTAGACGGTAATACATTGGAGCATGCTAAGATTATGCCAGAAAAGTTCCATGTGAAGAAGATGACGAAATCCGAGTTGAGGCGAATCAAGAATGAAGCTTTTCAACTGTGGAAAGACAGCTCAGAAAGTGCCATCGACGTCGAATATCACCTTGAAAACATTGCTCGAGCTATGTCTAACAACATGGATTGGCTCAAACCAGAAGCAAACATCGACTTCACCAAACGGGACAATCCTCCATACTACACCGTGGTCAAAACCTCTACCAACAATTGGCCAACCGGATGAACCAAGGATTCCATTCAGACGTAGGCAATTTCTTCAACAAAGACATGGAATTTCTTCTTCATGGTGGCGATGGTTCAAGGAAGTATGCTACATCTTTCGACACTTCCATTCCCAGCAGCCGAATACTCAAACTGTATAGCTATCGAGGAACGTTCCAATCACTTGTTCTCCAATAAAGTGGAAGCTTACGACCGAGATGCACTGTACGGGATTCATCATTGGCGGAACGCAAGAATCTACTACTGAGAATCTTCCAGGTTAGAAGTCTCAACATGCAGTATTCAGTTCTAAAAGTATCGTTGCCATCAAACACGTCGATCTTTCATCTAAGTGGGACTACACCTTCCTAAAGAATATTGTGGTCAAACAACAAGATGAAAGGGATTATGACATTCTCTGAAGGACTTTGAGAATTTGTCTATCAAGCAACATGAAGATATGTACCTTGCCAAAGTACGAGAGAATTGGTATGAGACAATTCTCCACTGAAGTACAATGTGAATTCATTAAGTCAGTGCTCATCATCATCAGGAGCATAGTTATCAAAGAATGTGTAGAAGATATCCGGTGGCGGTTAAATCTTATCAGGACCGTGTCAACTTCACTCCACGCAGCTTGATCTACCGATATCAACAGCTTCCTCAATATACGCTCATCAGCAAACCTTTCGGCGTCGTTTACCGTAGTGAACTTCAAAGAAATTGCTTGATGGCGTCGCGAAGATCTTCATAAGTATGGAGATCACACTTTGAAGATGGTTAGGGACGGATTAGCTTATCGGTTGAAGGATATACATCAGAAGATTGGGTCTTCTAAGCGATGGAATTCTCGAGGATCGAATGGGCGTGAAGGGATCATCACCATGATTGATGACGGTTGTATCGAAGGGATCATTCGAAGGCTGGAAAGCTATGTTGGTGGTCGACCAGGAGAAACATCATCGGCTTTCAACGCCCGACTCACACTCCTGGCGACATCTCTGTACTACCTGGTACCCCGAAGCTGCTTCTTTCATTATCAATTTGGATGTATGATTTATTATGTCTATGGCTTGTGCACACATTACAGTGTACAACCCGTACTTGTAAATAAAGGACCCTGTGGTACGCTTCAGTGCCACAATCCTTATAAAAGGAGCGAAAGCTTCTTATTTTTGAGTAAAACCTATCAAACCTTTCATTTTTCAAGGTTTTGCTCAAAAGAACAAGTACTTTCCCTTATGATTTTCAAAACCTCGACCGTTTATATCACTCGTTGAGGGGGAGTACTTGAATTAAAACTTTGTTCAAAAATTGTTCACAATGGTCATTCTTCCGCAACACTCGAAATGGTCATATTTATTCTCAACTTTTCAAAAATAACATCATATATGCCATTTTTGAGGGGGAGAAAATTCGTGATAAGAAATATGTTGTGTAAATGCAAATGAATCTTTGTGCTATAGACTTAACCCATGAATTGACGAGATCTTAACTGTTAGTAACTCGAAAATACTTGTCCGGGACGGGTAATAATTTCAAGCTAGTTCGCTACTGATGTAAACGTGTCTTACAAAGGACTTGTCTGAGTAGAATGTACCATTCGAGAAACTCTTGGTAGACATGAACTCTTACGGGTTTGACAACCTTTCGAGGATTGTCTACACCTTCAAGGTAGTTATTAGAGCTAGTTGTCACCTAAAAGCTGACAATGTAACTCTTTAACTAGGCCACGTAACCGTGTCTCGCGGGGG
>OU343219.1:31785569-31809455 GCA_910596185.1 Chrysanthemum makinoi
GATCCAATTTTTACCTTAAAATTGCCGAATCATAAAATACTTAAAACACAAAAGTTTTAGATTTTGATTCACTCTTTACCCAGAAATTTGAATCACTCAAATCCGAGATGATATGAGTGAGATATCGCACGTTAAAGATGACGTTTTAGTCATATTTGTTGCATACAAGGTGTTTGATGAAATGTCTAGCTTAGATTTTTAGTGTTATAATTGAGCTAAATGAACTAATTTTTGTCCCTCAACGCATCATTAATCATTTTATTAATGTAAAACTCAAAAAGTGATGTTTTTAATAGTTAAAGTTTTAACTCTAAAGCTGATGACTGATGAACCAACCACAAAACGATGAATCAAACCAAACTGATGAACTGATGAACCAAACCAAAACTGATGAACCAAATCAACACATAGTTCATCAGTTTATTTTGGTTCATCAATCATAATTTCAGTTTAACATGTTGGTGTTTGTTTTGTTTTGTTCATCAGTTTATTTTGGTTCATCAATCATAGTTTTTGGTTTGGTTCATCAGTTTGGTTTGGTTCATCAATCATAGTTTCAGTTTTGGTTTGGTTCATCAGTTTTGGTTTAGTTCATCAATTTTTGGTTTTTGGTTTGGTTCATCAGTTTTGGTTTGGTTCATCAGTTTTTATTTTGGTTCATCAGTTTGGTTAGGTTCATCAGTTTTGGTATTATGCTTTTTTTTAAACAGTTTGGTTTGGTTCATCAGTTTGGTTATTAGTTTTAATAGTTAAAAACATTAACAATTAAAAAACATCACTTTATGAATCTTACATTAATAAAATGATTAATGATGCGTTGTGGGACAAAAATTAGTGCATTTAGCTCAACTTTAACACTAAAAATCTAAGCTAGACATTTCATCAAACACATTGTATGCAACAAATATGAGTAAAACATCATCTTTAACGTGTGATATCTTACCTATATGACATCAAATTTGAGTGATTTAAATTTCTGGGTAAAGAGTGAACAAAAATCTATAACTTTCATGTTTTAAGTTTTTCACGATTCAACATTTATGAAGGTAAAAAATAAGGCCGAAAATGCCAAAAAAAATAAAGAAAATCAAGAACTATTTGATATGTAAAAGAAAAAGTTCGAAATATTTATCAAGATTTATACCAAATTAAAGAGAATCGAATTTTAAAAATTTTGGTGAAATCAGTTTTTCGTAAAAGTTTGTCGTTAGAAAGTTATTTGCGTTTGAAATTTGGGGTGGAATATAAAAAAACAAGTTAAAATGACAAAAATACCCCCTAACCGAATTTAATAAGAAAAAAAAGGGAGTGAATGTGTGACACTTGTCACATTGTGAGTGGCTTTCTAGCCTTTTTAATTTTTTTTACTTTCTAAAGGATCGCAATCAATTGAATAATATATTTATTCTCTCAACTCTTGTTGACAACACGCTTCATGTAATTTGTGTTTAAATCGCTAGAGGTACGTCTCTCGAATTCTGTAACATATTAATAGTATTTATACTGCATGTTATCCATGTTTTTACTTCGTATTATTTAATTCATGTCACATTAATAGAATAAATCAATGGTTGCATGTTTGTAATCTACTAAGTTGCACGAGGACGGAAACGAAGACAGGGACGGGGACGGATACCGGGAAATGGCAATATCTTAAAATTCAAGAAACGGGTACGGCAGGAAAAGGTCTATATGTTTTATAATATTTTTAGTATACACCAAATTGTCTTTCAAAAAAAATTCCACAACATTCAAAAATCCTAACAAATATTACTCTTAATCATCAATTAAAAACTTTTAACCATCAAATTGTATTTTCAAAAAACATATAAGTAAAAAAAAACAATTAAAAACGTAATATATTTCTTCTGTTTCATTTTAAAACTTTGTACTTGTATAAAAAAAAGTCAATGTCATCAAATTTTTTAGATATATTATCAACAAAAGTTGACTACATATTCTTAAATTATTTGTTACCACATTAAAATAAATAAATAAATAAATAAAAATTTTTAAAAATCTCTGCATTATGTCACGTCAGTTTACTAGTTTAAAATAAAGAAAGCTACTGAATTTTATAGAAGAAAATAACACTCTCTACATTATGTCGCGTCATTTTAAATTATGTCATGTCAGTTTACTAGTTTGAAATAAAGCAAGCTACTACATTATCTGTGTATAAATCAATACATACATATTTTATTTAAAAAAAATTGTTCATGGAACACCAATTTTCTTCTATTGTTAGTAGCTCCCATTATATATCTTAAAAATTTTTATATTCTTGTAAGGACCTCTCACGATATAAATCTAAGCAATAAGGACTATCCTTGCAATAGTCCTGTCATCAGGGGCTAAACATGCCAAATAGTCAAAATTGAAATTATAACAACCTGAATACTTCATTCCCAGGGAACCAAATTTCTAAAAGTCTCTCTTTTTCTCTCCATATATCACGATACATTATACATGACATCAAGAAGTTAGGGTTTTACTCTTAATTCGAATTTAAGCAAGATTGAAGTAAGATATCATCTTATCCAAGCTCAATAACCAATAAAGCAGGGTTTTTCTCATCTTATTCAAGGTATATATCACAACTTGTTTTCAAATTCGTGTGTTTTGGCTTACTAATTATGGGTAAAGCCTAAAGATTAGGCCTTTATGCCAATTATAGGGCTGTTGTGAAATTTTACATGATTATGTAAAAATATGATTTTGAGAAATCATCAAGAACCCTAGTAATCGTGTATAAATGATTAGCCAAGTGATGTATAGCATATTTAGATGTTATAACACCATTTTATGGTGTTAAATTTCAGAAATCATGTTGGTATGGTTACATAAGCCATGAACCAAACACCCCTTTATGGCTTATTTATTCTTTTAGTGCTTATTATAATAAGCCTAGTCATGTTCTTAATAAGCTTCATGTAGTTCATATGTTCCTAGGTTATACGGGTTAGTTGGGGACATCTTATAAGGAGCTCGTGATTCTACTCAAGCAACTTTGAGGTGAGTAACATATTTAAGTATAGAAACGGGTCCTCGGTAACCCGTTAGTGCGCCATTCTAATTGTAGTATTCACGTTCATGTTCATGTAGTATATTCGGTTACGAGTTCACGCGGTGTTATAATTATACGTTATATGCCTAAATGAGTTACTCATAGTATGTTTATAAGTGAATTATGTTGACGCGGTGAAACAACCCGAATGACCCGTTTGCGTTTAGTTATGTGATTTTAACTCTAATTCCACGATATTACTAGCTTAGCGTCCTAAGTGGTCGACATAGTTGAATTAGCCGTCCTAAGTGGACGATTTGCATAAGTATATGAATTATGATCCAAAAGATGGGTATAGACGTCTTAAGTGGACGACATGTGTTATTATGTCATGACATGCTCCGAAAGGGAGCCTAGACGTCCTAAGTGGACGACCAAGCCTTTCTTAGCATCTCATTTTGTAAAATGAGACTTAGACATCCTAAGTGGATGACCAATTTGTATAGCGACTCAAAGTCATGGAGTATATGACTTAGACGTCCTAAGTGGATGACTAGAACATTTTCAGTTATATTGGACCAATATGGGTTCATAACGTCCTTAGTGGGCGACTAGTATATAATAACAAACAAGTACTCATTGTCTACGAAGAAACCATAGTATTATGCCATGTTATGATTAGTATCTTTGATATGTTATCTCACTAAGCATTGTACTTACATTGCTTTGTTGTACTTGTTATAGGTGAAGCTAGTGGTAGTGCTATGAAGCAATGAAAACGAGAACTAGACCTCGGTGGGATACTTGGGTAATGAGCCTTTTTCCTACACGCTCTCTTACCAAGAAACGCCCTAGGTTGTATGCTTTTGTATATGAACACATAAACTCATGGTTATGTGATGATCAAGTAGATAAGTAGTTTCTTTTATAGTTTAAAGGGTGTTTGGCATAGTGCCATTTTTGCCCATATTGACCCATTTTGATCATGTACGGGTCAAGGCGGATGATATATGTTATGTATAGTTTTATGTGTTAATATAAGTGTTGGTGTTAATATTAAATCATCCATGTAAAAAAATCTAGGCGGTGTTTCAAGTTGGTATCGAGTTGTGGTTTAAGGGATTTAGGTATCAACGTAGATGGGTACTTAGACTTAAACCTATACCTATCTGTGGAACCTATAGTATTAGACATGTTTCCGCATGTTCATATAGCATTAGTATTATATTGTTACATTGTTTACATATTATATATGACAGCAGTATTCATGAATTTGGTGTAACATGGTGGTGATGAGGACTCGGTTATCGATGGAATTATTACGATGCACCAACGTGGTAATAATTGTGCCACATAACGAGAACTTACCAGTATTATGTTACGCTAAAAATGAACCCGTAATAATAGGCTCGACATATAAAAATCTATACATTATGAATCTTACAGGTGACTCTTGTTATCCCTTTATCGGTATTATGTTTGACTTTCGGTGTAGATATGGTGAAAGACCTCCGAAAGCTCGAGTGGCGACTCATGTAGACATACTAGAAGAGGATGAGGAGCCCTCCCGATCCAGTAGCAGATGAGCATGATAATGCTCCTATTTCGATGCTTGTAGATAGATCAAAGATATGATATCTCAATAGCCAGGCGAGGAAGCTATACCATATTATACTGAACGTCTCAGTGAGATCATAGCTCAGACTATCACAACAGAACTTGATCAGAAACTGGTTGCATGAGTCGCGTCAACCAAGGAAGTTAATTATCTTGACTTAGCGAGCTTGCAAGCCCCAGCTACTTTTCGGAGAACAAGATCCTTTTAAATGTTACAGATGGATCCAGGACGTTGAAGGGGCGTTTGCTACAATCAAGTGCCTTGAGGATCCTTGGGGTAAATTTTGCTACTAACCTCCTTCGTGATCGGGCTAAAACATGGTGGAATTGGACCCTTGCATCAAAAAACCGAGAAATTGCTAGGAATATGACTTGGAAGGAGTTTAAGGAAGCACTCTTCCGGCGTGCTCGGTGGAACTTAATAAGATTAGCAGGGAATTCTTGGGTACTCATCGATACAGTCGATTACATGATTTCTCCATGAGCTCATTTTCTACCTGAATATGCTAATGAAAAAAGGTTGCTTATGAAACATTATGTGGATATGCTTCAAAAGATATCAGTTTATTTCGCCGGGGATTGGAAAACATGGATCGTCATGAATGACCTTAGAAGAGACCAAGAAACAAAGAAGATGAAGAAATTCCTCCTAAAAGAAAGGTAGAGCGGGCTAATTCTTCTAGAAGAAAGTTAAGCGATTGAGGCTTATCCTAGCGGGTGGTAGTTGCTTCCTTACAGTGTGCGAATTGTAAAAGGTTTCACCCAGGAGAATGTCGTGCACAGGTAGCAAGACACTGCTACAGTTCGGAACCTGGTGAACACAGTCACATCAGTAAAGATTGTTCAAAACCAGTTCAAGTTTGCAAGAGATGCTATGATCCGAAGCACACGACTGAGTCTTGTCCCAATGTCAGACCCTTCCTCCTCCGCGTCAGCAAGAGCCTAGGAGGAATACAGACAGGCGAGGGGCGCCATCGGCTTCTAGACCTTCAGGAGCCCCTAGCCTTCCTACTGTCCAAAGACCACATTGACCACCAGCCTGTGTTCATCGGATGATTATAGATGAAGCTAAGGAAGCATACGACGTTGTGACAAGTACCGTCTTTGTGAATTTATTACCTGCTCGTGTGCTATTTGATTCTGGTGCAGATAGGTCTTTTGTATTCGAAAGGTTTAGTAGGAGATTTTCTGTTCCGATTAGTCAGCTTAAGCCACCACTAGATGTGGAAGTAGCTAATAACAAAGTGGTACGCGTAACTGATGTCTTCCATAATTTCGAAATAGAAATCGATAATGATAAGTATCTGATTGATTTAATTCCCATCCCTATAGGAGAGCTTGATGTAGTCATCGATATGGACTGGCTCGGTATGAATGAAGCCATCATTGTATGCCGACATAAGCTAGTCCGACTCAGAACCCTAAGTGGGGGAGAAACAATCATCTATGGCGAGCGTAAGAAGGCTAACCTTGTTATTTGTACTTATGCCAGAGCCAAGAAACACATGGCACGTGGCTGTCAAGCCTATTTAGCTCATGTTGTTGATATTCAGAAATCTGTTCCGGATCTTAATAAAATTCCAGTTTTTCGGGAATTTCCCGATGTCATTCCAGAGGAAATCCCGAGTATGTCACCTGATAGATAGGTAGAGTTCCATATTGATCTTATTCCAAGGAGTACTCCTATCGCCAAAACTCCTTACAGAATTGCCCCATCAGAAATGCAGGAAATCATGAAGTAGTTACAAGAACTGCTAGACAAGGGTTTCATTCATCCCAGTAGTTCCCCGTGGGGAGCACCAGTTCTTTTTTTGAAAAAGAAAGATGGTAGTATGCACATGTGTATTGACTACCGAGAGTTTAATAAAGTTACTATCAAGAATCGTTATCCTCTTCCTAGGATAGATGATTTATTTGATCGACTACGGGGGCTCAAGTTTCTTTTCAAAAATAGACCTCAGATCTGGATATCATCAGTTAAAGATTCGGAAGAAGATATCCGAAGACAGCTTTCCGGACTAAATATGGGCATTATGAGTTTACAGTTATACCATTTGGTTTGACGAATGCCCCAACAGCTTTTTATGGACCTAATGAATCGGGTCTGTCGTCCAATGTTAGATAAGTCAGTTATTATGTTTATTGACGATATCCTCTGTTAATACAAATAAATTGTAAAAATGTTTATTAATATTTAGCGATCTCTTTGTGTTTTGTTGATAACAAATATAAAGTTATCATAAGTAAAATTATAAGGATACATGTAATTTTTGTGAAGCATCTACATATATAGTCATTTAATATAAATTGATGTAATGATTCATTTATTGTAATAGTTTATTAGGATGGGTAAAAATCATAACCCATGACCCATACCCATGGAGCATATCCATAACCCATGGAGCTAACCCATAACCCATTGACTAGGTGCATTGCATCTTCTAGATACATTGTATCTACTTGGATACCCATGGTCAAAAGTCTAGGACCCATGACCCATAACCCATGGATAATGAGGTGCGTCTCACGTATCCCTCGGTTTACACTAGACGGATCCCTCATGCCAGGGATCCGTGGGATCCGTGCAACAGTAGCAAGATTTTGCCTATAAATAGAGAGTCATTTCTTCATTGTAACTCACCCTTCTTCTTACAAACTCTCTCATATATTCTTTCATTCTTCTAATCTCAGATCTCTTTATCTAGATAGTAGTTCTTCTTTCTTTTGTTGTGATTCTCATATAGGTCATTCTCTAAGGTGAGATCACGAGCTTCTACAAGTCATCCAAGCAAGGGGTCCTTGATTGATTTGTTCCTCTACAAGATTTCTGTAGCAAAGATATTGTATTTCATATTTCACATATTTGTTGTGATATAGTAGTGTTGGTTTGGTCCTCCGTATTAAGGACTCGGTATTTAGCTTTGTACCGGAAAAAGTGTAAGCGACATTGTGAAGGCTTCTCCGCCGAGTTGAAGGAGTTTGTTGACATAGTGCTTGAACTCTCGGGTATGTGACTCGGGGAGTGGAGTAGGGCAAGGAAGGTGTCCTTGTAGCCGAACCACTATAAATCGGTTGTGTCATTTCTATCATTTACTTTACTTGTTTTCTTTACTTGCATTACTTATAGATCTATACTTTCTCTCCATCCACACGATTTCACATAACATCGAATCTAAAGTTTTTGAAACGAAGTTAAAATCGGCAAAACTATTCAACCCCCCCCCCCCCCTTCTAGTTTTCTACAATTGGTATCAAGAGCTAAGTTTACAAAAGTTTTAAAGTAAATAGTATTTTTAAAACTTTTCGATCACTATGGGTTCTAAAAATTATAAAGAAGGGAAATCTATGCAACGACCTCCACTGCTTGAAACTAATGGTTTTATTAATTGGAAAAATAGATTCAAAACGTATGTGAAGTTAAAAGATATTGATCTTTGGTACATCATTGTTGAAGGCGATTTTGAAGCCACTACAAAAGATGAAACCGGAAATTTAGTAAACACACCTCATGATCAACTCACCGATGATCATAAGAAAAAGCTTTCCAAAAATAGTGAAGCTAAAATGGTTTTATACAACGCTTTACCCAAAAAAAGGAATGAAAGAATTTCTATGCTTAAAACCTCTAAAGAAATTTGAAATTCTTTAGTTGTAACTCATCAAGGAAATCAACAAGTTAAAAACAATAAAATAGATTTGTTTGTTCAACAATATGAACAATTTTCAATATCGGATGAGGATACTATAGATCATTCTTTTTCTAACTTTAATACTATAATTACATCATTACAAGCACTTGATGAGTCTTTCTCTAGTCGTAATCATGTTAGAAGATATCTAAGGGCACTTCCATCCAAGTGGAGATCTGTTGGAATCACTCCTAAACCTTATTCAAGTGTTAGTTACTCATATGTAATAGTTAGCTTATTATGGCCTTTATGTTTGTTATTAGCCTTAAGCTTATGTAGAAGGCCCATGAGCTTAGGCCCAAGCCCATAGGAGAAAAGGGAAGGAGTAGGAGTGTTGCCCTAGCTCCTTGCCTATAAATACTATGTAATAACCCTCACTTGAGGGTTGGTTGTTCAATATTTCTCTTTCACTATCACCTACGTAACCGGTCTTACTATATCGTGTGTGTGTGTGTTAATATTGTTCAATCGCCTTTATCTCTTTCTTATAAGCTTGTGTGGTAAACCTTGTGACCTAACAGTGGTATCAATCGCCAAATAGTTGGGTTAACACTCTTGTTTTGAAGTTTTGTTTTGGGTCTTACGCGTAAAATAACGAGTGCTTTGGCTCGCTTAAAAACTCGATTTTTTCACTTTTCAATCCAAGATTCTTGTACTTTCAACATTTTAAGGTGTTAAAATACGTGTTTTTGGCAAAAATTTTGGAACTTTATGCGTGGATCATGTTTTTTACTAGTTTTATCTGAAGGTTAAGTCCTACGCATAACTGTTTTAAGAGCTTTGGATCATCAAGTCTCACACTTTTGTGTCTTTTGGTGTTATTGAAGCTATTTCATCACACAAAACTGGTTTAGAAACAACTTTGAGCAAAATCAAATTCTGAGTAAACCTACGCGTAATGAAACCCTAAAACTACGCGTAAGTATTTCCTTGGTTTGATCTTCATTTTCGTGGTTTATTCCGTGTTTTCTTACTTGGATAAGTCTGAAAATACGTCGACTTTGGATATCTTTTGCACTGTAGTGTAAAAGATCACTTAAGATAAAACCCTAAAATTACGCATAAGCATAAGCTTACGCGTAGAAATCCTACGCTTAAGATTTATCTTACGCCTGAGCCTCGTCTTACGCATAAGATAATCCTACGCCTAACTTTCTACGCCTAACTTTGTGTCTACGCATAACTTTAGAGTCTTTTCCATACTTACGCGTAAGCTAAATCTACGCGTAACTCTTGATTTTTACGCGTAACTTTGGTGTTTTTACGCATAAGTGTTACTTGGCTATTGTGATTTCTACGCCTAAAGATACTTCATCAACAAAGGTTCATTCGACTACAAAGATCCATTTTTACCAACACAAGTTTATCAACATGTCACAACCACCATACTCTAACTATTTCCCTTACACTTATCCTCATCCTCAACGTCAACAACAATTAAGTCCACAACATCAACAATGGAATCAACAACAAGCAATTTATCAACAACAATTTAATCAACAACATACTCCACAACTTGCTGCAATTCCACAACCTCAAATGGTTCAACCACCACCAAGTCTTCAAGTTCAACCGTACACAAATGACTTCAATCAACATCCATCAAGGAACACTATGAAGGAACCCACTTGGTTTGCAAAGATGTTTGAAGCTTTAAGCAGCCAACAATCAATTCATGAGGCTGGATCACTTGATAGACCTCCAATGCTCACTTAGAAAAACTACGATCAATGAGTGATAAGGTTCTTTAGGTTTTGTGATCTAAAGAAGCCACATGGAAAGTTCTTAAAGCAGGTTATCTTGGAAGGTCCATTTGAGATGCCTACTGTCATTGTACCCAGAGATCCAAATGCCATTCCACCAAGAGATGAACAAACAAACATTGCTACTGTTGCAGACTTGAATCCTCAAGAACTTCTACACTATGAAGCAGATGAGCTTGCAATGGAATATATCCGATTACCAAACCCAATTCTTCGTAGTGTTGATGCTCAAAAGACTGCAAAGAAAATGTGGGATCATATTCGTCTTCTTATGGAAGGATCTGTACTCAATCAGGAAGATTTGGAATCCAAAATTTACTTGGCTTATGAACACTTCATGATTGAACCTGGAGAGACACTAGAGTCCTATCATCACGATTTTCAGACATCATCAATGATTTGGATAAACACATCATCATGCCAAGAATTGCAGTGAATACTAAGTTCCTGAGTAGTCTTGGTCCTGAATGGGAGAAGTATGTCATTTCTCCGTCAAGCAAAACATGCACAGTCTACATATGGATTACTGTACGATTACTTGAAGCCTCATGAAAAGGAAGTTGATAGGGAAAGGATTCTCCGTGCTCAAATTGCTCCACCACACATCCGAAAATCAACAACTTGCCTTATATGCTCAAAACAGTTATTCTCCTCAACCAGCAACTCAACCAACTGCTACAATCACACAACATGATCCTTCACAGCCTCAATCTCAACAAACTCAATTGGTTCCATACAACAACAACAATGCACAAGCACTTGTCAGTGATGCTAATGAGGAATCTGATCCGTTCGAAGCACTGCAACAAGGATTTGCTATGATTGCTAATGCCTTTAGCCGTTATACCAACAAATCCAACAACCGTATTCGTTCCTCATCTAATACAAGGAATCAAGCTGTTGTGAACAATGGACGAGTTGAAGTTCAGAATCGTGGTTATGGTCGTCAGATGGGCGGTGGTCAAGGGTTTAAATGGTAGGAATAACAATCAAGCTCCAGTGGTGGAACAGGGAAATGCTCAGAATGGGTTGAATGGTCTTCGATGCTACAACTGCAATGAGAAGGGACACCTGGCTAATGCATGCCCAAAGCCAAGGACTAGGGGCAGTGCTTATTTCAAAGAGGCTCTTCTTTGGCTCTTAAGGATGAAGCTGGTGGAACTCTCACAGACAAAGAACAGAGCTTTATGGCAAATGCTGACTCAGATGATGATATGGAGGACTTGCAGGCCAATGCAGCTGTTATGTTGATGGCTAATATGCATGAGTTACACATGAGTGACACAGGCCCAGTGTATGACACTGATGGCTTGTCTCAGGTACCCGAACAAACCATATTTATCTCTGATCTCATATCTCCGCCAACATCTGAATCCGGCAAGGCTCAGAATGTTCAAAATGCGTAGTTATATTTGACGATCAAGATGACCAAACGGTTTCCCTTGATAATCAAATTGACTCCGTGGTTATACTTGAGGATCTCAGTAATGATCATGTTGAGACTCACGTTGAACACGCCGAACTTTTGCCTCATCCATATTTTGCTCGTTTAATACAAGACCATCAGACCATAGTGGAAAAATGTCATGCCATTAATCAGGACTTGAAATGCAAAAATGCACTGTTAACCAAGGATTTTGAATTTTTACAAAAGCAACTCAACTTTTTCAAAACTCAAGAAAAACGTGAAAACGGTTTTGAAGCAGCCTTTGCCAAATCTTATCAAAACGAAAAATATTTAGAAAGACAGATGCGTGATCTAGCCGCTTCGAAGAATGCTTTGTTGTCTGAAATAGAACAACTGAAACATGAACATAAAAAGCAAATTAACGCTCTCACCTTGGAAAATCAAAAAGCTAAGGCTGAGTTGTTAACTTGTCAAAAACAGTTCTCTGCATACAAAAAGCATTCAACGAAACGAATAGATGATCATCTTGAAGAAATCATCGGCTTGCAAAACAAACTTAAAGAGTTTAAAACTGTTTACAAACATGGCGAGTCGGTCACAGCCATTGAAAAGTTTACTTTAAAACCCAATCCAAATGGATATGGACCGAATCTTGCTGATTACAAACCTAAGCTTTCAACCAAAGCATTCAAACCAAATCCTGAAGTTTCCAGTGCAGAATATAAAATTGATAATTCTGTTATGAGTGTTGTTGAATATCATCGTCAAGAGGAATTAGATGCAGAAGACGAGAGTCGATCAAAATTAGAAAAAGTTGTTTACAACAAACCTTTTAACTATTCAAAAGCGGTCACTTTCGTCACACCAACGGATTCTTCTAACACACCAAGGGTAATCATAAAAACACCTGAGTCTTCTAATGTTAATCCCCAACCAGATTATGCACAAACTTATGGTCCTTTACCTTCCATCAGTGAAGTAATCTCAAAACCTGAAAATCGCAAAATTCTTCGATATTTTGACATTTTCATGGCTGACCTCAAAACTTTACAACATGAGATAGAATATCATTCTGAAATCAAAGTTCAACACTTTCAATCGCCTCTAGCGAGAGAACAAAGAGACATTTTTCAGAAAAAATCTTTTACCAAATGTTAAAAATTTGAAAAGTTGTGCATTGTCTTGGGAAAGGATTTTCATAAGGAACTTGGATTAATGAAGGTCGTAAAAAGAAAATGTTGAGAAAAGATGTTGATCGACTCTTGGAAGATGTCATCTGTGCTGATGTCCATAATGTTGTGTTATTGAATTCTTTGTCATATGCATTTGATCATATCTCTGCTGATACTGTTGATTCTGTGGTAAATGTTGAGAACACTGATAATGTGCTTCAGATCGAGTCCTTAAAAGTTGAAAACAAACGATTGTCAAACGAACTTTCAAATGCAATACGTCGTCTTAATTGGTGTCAAAAAGATATTCACGATCAACAACTTGCTTTTCAACACAAAATAGCCCAGTTGCGTGCAAAATCTTCTGATCCTAAAATTGAGCAACTGGATGATCAAACGTGTCTTTTAAGTGTCAAATCTCAAAATATGAACAAGAACTTGTAAAAGTTAAAAAGGAATATGGTGTCATATTTGATTTACTCAAAAAAAAACTCGTGATGAAGCATCAAATGAACTTGATCATTATCTTGCACACACTAAAGAATTTATGCATTTTGCTGGAAATGTTCGGTCTGAAAATCAAGTTCTGATTCACACTATCTTCAAGTTAAGAGAAATGTTAGGAAAGTATGAACAACTTCCGCCAACCATCATTAAGAGATTATTTTTGCGGTGTGTTTTTTGCCACTAGTAACACTTAGTAACCATGAACCTAGAATCCCTACTGCCAAATCACAAGTTGCTAACGTGCCTCTTCTACTGAAATAGGAATAGTTGCGTCTTTTCCAAATGTCCGCACTTCACAGCCTAGGAGCACTACATCGAAGAATAGGAAGTCGCGACCTAAGAAAAGATCAATCAGGAATGCTAAAGTAGAAGAACACCCTAGGACTATGAATAAGACTCACGTTGCCTCCACTATAGATATTGCGTCCGGAAAATGTAATAGAAATAGTGATGTAACGAATGCTAAACCGTTAAGTACTTTTGATATTCAGTCTGATGCACCTTGTGTTATTTGTCGTAAAAGTATGAATTCTGATTGTCATGATAAATGTGTTGCTAAAGCTATCATCTCTCGTTTAAAGAATCCTAAGAACCGGAATACCTCTAGGCCCACTAATCTTTCTAAGTCTGTGCTTGGTAGACCGCCCTCTTTAGATTCTCAGAAACGCATTGTTATCCCTGTAGCTCCAGTTTCACTTCCTAGGAATGTAGTACCACCTAGTGCATTCACTAAGACTAAAGCAAATACTAGTTGGAGATGGCAGAAATGGATATATAACACACTAGGATTTAAGTGGATACCTAAATCTATTGATGTGTGTATATCTACTATAACTTCTATGGAACCCTCTAACATTTCGGGTTCCACATCTACTTCTATTCCATCTGTGTCGTCTGTGTGTAATGCAGGTGATACAGATCATTCTCTGGATTGTTGATAGCGGATGTTCCCGACACATGACAGGCAATCTTAACTGTTATCAAACTTTATTGCAAAGTTCATTGGCACTATCAGGTTCGAGAATGATCACTTCGCAGCTATCATGGGCAACGGAGACTACATTAATGGGAACATCGAAATAAGCAGGGTTTATTATGTGAAAGGCCTCGGTCACAATCTGTTTTCAGTAGGTCAGTTCTGTGATGGAGATTTGGAGGTTGCTTTCAGGGAGAAAACTTGTTTCATTCGTGATCTACAAGGAAACGACCTTATGTCTGGCTCGCGTAATTCAAGTCTTTACACTATCTCTATGCAAGACATGGTTGCTTCTTCTCCCATCTGCTTACTTTCAAAGGAAACATCAACAAAATCCTGGCTATGGCACCGTCGTCTCTCACATCTAAACTTTCAAACCATCACCAACCTTGCTCGACACAAACTAGTTGAAGGACTCCCACGGTTTCGGTATTCTAAAGATCACCTTTGCTCAGCTTGTGAACAAGGCAAAAGCACTCGTGCTCATTTTTCTTCAAAGGTGGAACACAGCTCTCAGCATGTGCTTCATCTTCTTCACATGGATTTGTGTGGCCCGATGCGCGTGCAAACGATCAATGGCAAACGCTACATCTTAGTAATTGTTGATGACTATTCACGCTGGACTGGGGTCTACTTTCTTCGAAGCAAAGATCAAGCTCCACAGATGATCATCACCTTTCTCACGAAAATACAAGTTCAGCTAGGAAACACCGTTCGACTAATCAGAACAGATAGAGGCACTGAATTTTTTAATCAAACTCTTCGTGAATTCTATGAGAAAGTGGGAATTCAGCATCAGACATCTATTGCACGTACACCAGAACAAAACGGAGTTGTCGAAAGACGAAACCGAACGTTAGTGGAAGCTGCAAGAACAATGTTAATCAATGCTAAACTTCCAGATACTTATGGGCAGGAGTGATCTACTGCATGCTATTCTCAAAACCGTTCTATGATTACAAAACGCCACAACAAAACACCTTTTGAGCTTGTCCACAACAGAAAACCGAATCTCAAACACTTTCATGTATTTGGATCTCTTTGCTATCCGAATAATGATCGTGATGACTTTGGAAAGCTCAAAGCAAAAGCTGACATTGGAGTCTTTATCGGATACTGTGATAATTCAAAAGGTTTCCGAATCTGAAATCGTCGTACAAAACAGGTGATGGAAACGATTCATGCTAATTTTGATGAACTTACGGAAATGGCTTCTGAGTATAACAGCTTGAAACCCGGAAACAACCGCTTAAACTTCCCCCAAACCCCATCATCAGCTAAACAAAGCCCCCAGCTTACTCGTCAACAAATGGAAAGGTTATTTTCTCCGCTGTTCAGTGACGATATTGATGAACGTGCTCCAGGTGTATCCGCTGTTCCGCTGCTCAACCTGATAATACTCTTATACCTGATACACTGCTACAACAACTACTGTTGAAGAAGCACCACCAGTTGACTCCAACACAACAGTTGAACAAACCACTTCCAACAATGATGAATCCGCTGATGATGTTCTGAATGAAGTACCCCCACCTACAGATTTTGATCCAAATGCGTTCTTTAACCCGTTTGCTAATGAGACTGCTGCACTAGATGTCGCAGAATCATCAACAAACCATTTGAATCCTCAGAATCTGCACAATGTATACCAACATCAACCCTCCACACATAGATGGACAAAAGACCATCCTCTGGAAAATATTATTGGCAACCCAAATCAACCAGTCATTACGAGACAACGTCTTCACACAGACGGTGAACATTGCATTTATGCACTCACTGTCTGCCAATCTGAACCTAAAAACATCAAAGACGCAATGACCAAAGACAATTGGATTGAATCCATGCAAGAAGAACTCAACCAATTCAAACGTCTTGAAGTATGGGAACTGGTTGAAAGACCAACAGGGGTCTACGTCATTGGTCTCAAATGGATTTGGAAAAACAAATTGGATGCTGAAGGAAATGTTATCCGAAATAAGTCACGTCTGGTGGCTAAGGGTTATCGTCAGGAAGAGGGAATAGACTTTGAAGAATCTTTTGCTCCGGTCGCTCGTTAGAGGCTTGTTCGGATATTTCTCTCGTTCGCGGCTCATATGAATATGACGGTCTATCAGATGGATGTCAAAACTGCGTTTCTCAATGGACAACTGAAAGAAACGGTTTATGTCAGCCAACCAGATGGATTCATTGATCCTGAGTTTCCGAATCGCGTCTACAAACTGAACAAAGCTCTGTATGGTCTCAAACAAGCTCCTCGGGCAAGGTACGATAAGCTATCATCTTTCCTCATTGCTAATAATTTCACCAAAGGTTCGGTTGACCCAACTCTTTTTATACAATATCACGGGGCACATATCTTAATTGTTCAAATTTACGTGGATGACATCATTTTTGGGTCTACACATAAAAAGTTTCCTACGCATAACTATTACGCGTAAGGTTCTACAATGGGACTACGCGTATCCTGTGAAGGATATGCGTAAACAGTGACCTCTACGCATAAGGTCTACTCTTACGAGTAAGCCTTACGCGTAAGGTATAAATACGCTCTCGCGTAAGCTCTACGATAAGGTCCCCTTTTAACGCGTAACATCTTACGCGTAAGTTAAGATCCTCCGCATAAGCTGTCGCCTACGCGTATGTCATTACTGTTTACGCTTAACTTTGCCAATTCTACGCCTATGCCTTGATTGACTTTCATTATGAATTGTTACGTGTACAAACTTGTTAATAAACTTATCATAACGTCCCGAATCCAATAATGTCACTAATAAACTTAAACGTTTGATATGTTGTGAACAATAAGTGATAACATAAACTTTAAAACTTAAAGTTAACTAACTCACGAAACATTTCACGACGTCATTGGACTATTGGACAAACAAGTGACTTAGGACTCGTAACAATCATTGACACTGCGCATTTAATAACTAGACAATAAGACCTTCTGTTGACTAACATTATGTCTTTCGATATGTTGGTTCTTTTGGCTAATGTTATTTCAGATCACGACATGGCTGAACAAATGAATGTGGATGCATCAGAAGTTCTTACAATTGTTGATATCTTTCCAGAGGGTTATCCGAGAAAGATTGGAAAGAACAACCTTAGGGTTGACTTTGACACCCTCACATGCTCAGAATCTTCTTGTCTCATTGGAGTGGATATTCTCAGGAATCATCCCTACCAGAACATGCTCTCACACTCTGCCACAGTTCCAGAGGTCTACATTCAACAATTCTGGGATTCTATGCAGAGGATCACTGGTCAAAGTGCAGTGAATGTGACACTTAATCACAAACAAGTCACTATCACTCCTGCCGACTTACGGGCTGTTCTCATCATTCCTGACATCGCTCCAACCGACTTCTTTGCTACCCCTACTGAAGAGACAGTCCTGAAATTCTTGATAGATATTGGTTATGATGAAGCTTCAGGAATCATTACTAAGCACTCTCACGTGGAGCTGAAGAATATTCCTCAACCATGGAGAACACTCTACATGATCATCACCAAATCAGTCTGTCGTGACAGCGATGGCTATGAGCATCCAAAGCTCATGGAACTGCAAATTTTCTGGTCGTTGATCAACAAGAAGGACATTGAACTCGAAGCACTGATATGGGAGGACATGATGCTATTTCACAAGAAGCTTGGCTCCAAGATTCCCTATGTCGGATACACCAAACTGTTGATCCAGAGAGCACTTGGACTTCATCCTGACATCCCCATGAGGCTCAATGACCAGATAATCAGGACATATTGACTGAACCCATACTATCTGTCAGAATCAAAGAATCGTCAACAAAGAAACAGGGTGCGGTATTACCTGATCACCTTCTGACTACCAAAATCAAAAAGCTTGAAACATACAAAAGGTATCGGTTAGCGTTAGCAGTAAAAGAAGGAAAAGTTGGTCATCTTGATGAAAAATCTTCTGGAACTCCTACTCGGAGAACCAGAAGAGGAAGTGCTGGAAGTGCAATAAGCACAGAGAGTCAAAGGAAGATCCCAAAGAGGAAACCTACTCCAAGGAAGAAAGTTCCCTCCAAGGAAGCTGCTCCCATTCCTACACCTGAACCATGCAAAGAAAAGCTACTGGGACGAAAGCTCTGAAGAGACACAATCAGATGAGGAGGTCCACTACTCTGAAACGTAAGGATGACTCTCCATCAATACCAAAACCTCCTAGTCCAATAGCTGAACATGGCAAAGAAAAGACTCCTGTACTTGTGCCATATGATGAAAGCTCGAAAAGTGATGAAGAGCAACTGGATACTCATACTGGAAGAAGTTCAAATTCCTTAGACTCCAAAACGTGGCAAAAGAATTTGCAAAAGAACAAATGGGTGGCCCCGGAGGGTCAAGTGGTGCCGCTCAACCTTCACCAGATCCTGATGCGGTTAATCAACCCGATAAGGGATTGGTGCCACCACTTTGGTACAACAACAGACACGTGTCGAAGATACTCTTGAGTTTGATTTTGAAGAACCAGAATCTGAGAAGCTGGAGAAGGTTAAAGCTGATGAAGAAGCTGCAGTCAAAGCCAAAGCTGATGAACAAGCTAAGACTGGCAATGAAGAAGATGTTGAGTATGATATTGTTTCTTCTAGATAGTCCTGCACGATCAAAGGAAGAAACTTCTGCACCACCGAAGGACCCAGAGTCTCCTCACATCTCATCATCATCAGATTATTCTTCTCACTCTTCACCACCACCATCAAAGAAATCAACCAAATCATCATACAGATCAGTGAAGAAGCCAAATCCATCTTGGATCTCTCAATCTAAGAATCGAATCGTTAAAGCTGTCCAACAAGTCAGAAAGAAGGACATGCTCTACAGAAAACTGAATTGGTTTGCTGACCAAATACAGTATCTACATGATGAGAATGACAAGATGCATAATGAAAGGAAGTATGTACAGAAGCTCATGCAGGATGATCTACAAGGGAAGATGGACAGAATGATCGAAGGCTACGCTCACAAGTACCTTCTGGATATCGTTCCTAAAGTCACAAAGGAGATGTTTACCAGACAACTATATCCGAATCTTATGCAGATAGCCAAGCAAACTATAAGATCAACACCCTTAACCGTCACAATCAATCCATCTGATCCTGTAGTTTTCTCGGATAATGAATTGGTGGCCAAGCTTGTCACACAAATGTCTGCACGATCTGGGACATTTACTTCGGATGAAGGAAAGCTGTTTCAAGCATTATTTGGACTACCAACTTCAGGAAGCATGCAGATTCGAAGCTGAAAAGTCTAAACGTCCTAGAGACGATGAAGATAAGGATCAGGATAAGAATGATGACGCTAAACGACAGAAGAAGTCTGGTGAATCATCTTCTATGCCACCACCTCCCCAACGGCCTCCTGCCCAACAAAGGTCTCCTCCTCGTTCTTCTACGAGATAAACCTCATGATTCTCGGGCCACCACCCCAGACTCAACAAACCGGTGATTACTTTGAGTATACGGGTGGTGACGATGAAGAACACCATGAGCCCCTATAACAACCCACCTCTCCCAAACAAGTAAAGAAACCAGAACCCTCATCTAGGCCTAAGAAACAGAAGAAAAAGACGCCCAAGGCTGACGTCCTATCATGGCTAGATGAAGACACCAGAGAGGAATTTGAATGGTTTTCTACACTTGTCAATTCCACCCCTACCCTGAAGAAGGTCAAGATCTGGTAGACGGTAATACATTGGAGCATGCTAAGATTATACAAGAAAAGTTCCATGTGAAGAAGATGACGAAATCCGAGTTGAGGCGAATCAAGAATGATGCTTTTCAACTGTGGAAAGACAGCTTAGAAAGTGCCATCGAGGTCGAATATCACCTTGAAAACATTGCTCGAGCTATGTCTAACAACATGGATTGGCTCAACCCGAAGCAAACATCGACTTCACCAAACGGGACAATCCTCCATACTACACCGACTGGTCAAAACCTCTACCAACAATTGGCCAACCAGGTGAACCAAGGATTCCATTCAGACATTTCTTCAACAAAGACCTGGAATTTCTTCTTCATGGTGGCGATGGTTCAAGGAAGTATGCTACATCTCTGACACTTCCATTCCCAGCCGCTAATACTCAAACTGTATTTAGCTATCGAGGAACGTGCCAATCACTTGTTCTCCAACAAAGTGGAAGCTTACGACCGAGATGCACTGTACGGGATTCATCATTGGCCGAACGCATGAAGAATCTACTACAGAAGCTGCGGTTCAGAAGTCTCAACATGCAGTTTCAGGTTCTAAAAGTATCGTCGCCATCAAACACGTCGATCTTTCATCTAAGTGGGACTACACCTTCCTAAAGAATATAGTGGTCAAACGACAAGATGAAAGGGATTATGCATTCTCTGAAGCTGACTTTGAGAATTTGTCTATCAACGACATCGAAGACATGTACCTTGCCAAAGTACAGGGTCGTATGAGACAATTCTCCCCTGAAGTACAACGTGAATTCATCAAGTCGGTGCTCATCTTCATCAGAAGCATAGTTATCAAAGAACGTGTAGAAGATATCCAGCTGGCAGTTGAATCTTATCAGACCCGTGTCAACTTCACTCCACCGCAGCTTGATCTACCCGATATCAACCAGCTTCCACAATATACGCTCATCAGCAAACCTTTTGGCGTCGTTTACCGAAGTGAACTTCAAAGAAATTGCTTGATGGCGTGCAGAGATCTTCATAAGTTTGGAGATCACACTTTGAAGATGGTTAGGGACGGATTAGCTTATCGGTTGAAGGATATACATCAGAAGATTGGGTCTCCTAAGCGATGGAATTCACAGGATCGAAGGGACGTGAAGAGGATCATCACCATGATTGATGAACGGTTGTATCGAAGGGATCGGTTCAGAAGACTGGAAAGCTATGTTGGTGGTTGACCGGGAGAAACATCATCGGCTTTCAACGCCCGACTCACACTCGGCGACATATCATGGACTACCTGGTACCCTTTGAACTGCTTCTTTCATTACATATTTGGATGTATGATTTATTATGTCTATGGCTTGTGCACACATTACAGTGTACAACCCGTACTTGTAAATAAAGGACCCTGTGGTACGCTTCAGTGCCACAATCCTTATATAAGGAGCGAAAGCTTCTTACTTTTGAGTAAAACCTATCAAACCTTTCATTTTTCAAGGTTTTGCTCAAAAGAACAAGTACTTTCCCTTATGATTTTCAAAACCTCAACCGTTTATAACACTCGTTGAGGGGGAGTACTTGAATTAAAACTTTGTTCAAAAATTGTTCACAGTGGTCATTCTTCCCGCAACACTCGAAATGGTCATATTTATTCTCAACTTTTCAAAAATAACATCAAATATGCCATTTTTGAGGGGGAGAAAATACATGATAAGAAATATGTTGTGTAAATGCAAATGAATCTTTGTGCTATAGACTTAACCCATGAATTGACGAGATCTTAACTGTTAGTAACTCGAAAAGACTTGTCCGGGACGGGTAATAATTTCAAGCTAGTTAGCTAGTGATGTAAACGTATCTCGCAAAGGACTTGTCTGAGTAGAATGTACCATTCGAGAAACTCTTGGTAGACATGAACTCTGACGGGTTTGACAACCTTCGAGGATTGTCTACACCTTCAAGGTAGTTATTAGAGCTAGTTGTCACCTAAAAGCTGACAATGCAACTCTTTAACTATGCCACGTAACCGTGTCTCGCGGGGGAATGTCTATCTTGAATTGATCAATTCAAAATGTGCGCGCTCTTTCCTCACTGTGCATTTTAACCGTTTAAACTCTTAAGCACATGTGGAGGGGGAGTATTTATGCAAAATCTAATCTCAACAGTGGTAATAAAATGTTTTTCATTCACAAACACTTTGAGAGATTTTTCACAACAATGGTTTTTTATGGCAACATAGGTTAGTCATGGAGTTATAAGGTGACTAAGGTTAGGAATAACCGTCCTATGATCCGCCAGAGCCGGAGGGATCTACCCAAGGACACCACAAATAGTTAGTATTTAGAAGTCCTTAGGTATGATTATAAAAGGAGAAAATGAGAATGGGAGAAAGAAGGAGTTGAAGAATTAAAAGAAATGCAAAGAAAAGGGTGAAAAGAAATAGCCCTCCAGATTATTCAACTTAGGGCAGACACCGGGTTCAATTCATATGCTACTTGTTGTCACTAGATGACACCAGTATTGAAGATTAAAAGTCGTCATGGACCAAGTGACGCATGCACTAAACCTTCTTAACCACTCAAGTTTCTCTCAACAGAAGCTTGTTTCATTCTCACAGGGAACCCTAAGTAAACTATCAGCTTTCTCTTAGAGATTTCTGGTAATGAAGAAGGAGACCCTCTCCCTAGTCTTCGCTCAGGAAAACCAAAACGCACTATTGAGTCTAGAGCCACGAGATTCATCAAAAGATCTCTTAGGTACACTTGACATTTCATCACTTGATATTCAACAATAAGAATTTCAATGGTACATTATCGAGTCCTTCACAGATCTTAGCAATCTGTCGAGAACATTTATGAGAGGTTCACATTTGTGATCCTCAGTGATTGAATGGAAACTCCTGCCAGGGTCAACATCAAACAACCCTGACAGCAGGTCGCTTCGGCAACTCCCAGTGGATTGCGCTTAGTGGTCTCAAACGGTCTGATAGTGAGGTGATGCTTAAGTGTACCTCAGCGACTCATCTGAATCGTAGGTGTACTTCGGTACATCATGTTATCTCACTTGTGGGACTCGATTAGGAGGCGGCCTTTGTAAGAATTAGAGTTGTGTTTTCACACTATTTTGTTAACACTCTCGAAGTTCAAACTTGTAAGTGCCGGAATCCGCTTATTACTAACCGTTTTAATGTTTTCTTCTTATGGAAGCTCTGGAGCGGAATGATCGTGCAAATTCTTCTCATGCTCACGCCAACATCATCACTAATGGAAGTTCTATCCAAAAGCAACACAACTGTCAGAATGATTCTTCGTCAAATCAAAGAATCTACAAAGTTAAAGACTTAAAGAACTTCATTAGTAATGAATTCAAAGCGTCAAAAGAGCGTGTGAGCATGTTGAAGAATGACGTGGAGACACGTAGCGGCCCAGCGAAGCAGACTGAGCAGATTGATGCAGACAACAACATACTATCACTTTCATCACAAAGAACAATGATCAAAGAATAAAGTTAAAGATGGCGTCAAAGCATAACTGTTCAAAGTAAACTATCTCTCTACACTGGGAGATTGTTCAAATCAAGGCAATTCTTCTCACAAGAAAGAAGAATGTCAGACGACGTCAAAGCTACTATTACATCAACGCCTTCACCGTTTTTCATCACCAACACTTGAGTGTTTGTTACTCATATGTAATAACACTTGAGGGGGAGATTGTTGGAATCACTCCTAAACCTTATTCAAGTGTTAGTTACTCATATGTAATAGTTAGCTTATTATGGCCTTTATGTTTGTTATTAGCCTTAAGCTTATGTAGAAGGCCCATGAGCTTAGGCCCAAGCCCATAGGAGAAAACGGAAGGAGTAGGAGTGTTGCCCTAGCTCCTTGCCTATAAATACTATGTAATAACCCTCACTTGAGGGTTGGTTGTTCAATATTTCTCTTTCACTATCACCTACGCGTAACCGGTCTTACTATATCGTGTGTGTGTGTGTGTGTGTTTAATATTGTTCAATCGCCTCTCTATCTTTCTTATAAGCTTGTGTGGTAAACCTTGTGACCTAACAAGATCTA
>OU343219.1:31809555-31891126 GCA_910596185.1 Chrysanthemum makinoi
TTTGTATTTGTTGTATATCTTTGCTCCGCTATCACGAACCATTTGAAACTCACCTCTGAAAGGCTAAAAGAATCCTCCTATACATCAAGGGAACCATTAACTTGGGGATCCGGTATCCGGGGATTCGGTTTTGAACTAATAGCTTTTTCAGACGATCACGCTGCTTGCTTAGATTCACAAAAAGTACTTCTCAGGAGCTCTACAATTTCTTGGTGATAAACTGGTGTCATGGCAATCGAAGAAGCAGGATTGAACATCGTTGTCCTCACCGTAAGTAATATGTAGCCATTCGTTATGTTGTGCTCAAGTCATTTGGATGAGAACACAACTCAAAGACTATGGTTACGATTTGACAAAACTCATGTACTGCGACAATCGGCGCTATTGCAATCTGCGCAACTCGTTCAACATTCAAAATCAAAGCACATCGATCTTCGATATCATTTCATCAAGGAGCATGTAGAACAGGGTACTGTTGAATTACACTTTGTGGTATGAATACCAATCGGCGATCTTCTCACCAAAGCCTTAGCTCCTCTAGGTTTCATCGAGTTGTCCACCGGATTGGTATGCGGTGTTTGACTCCAGAGGAACTGGATGAACTTTTAAAACAATCTTAAAATCAGTCAAACACCAAAACCTCTTTTGTAAATATTTATTAAAAACAAAATACAAAAATATAAACTTATAAAACTCAAAAATATTCTTCTATCCAAATTTCTTTCTACATGGCAAGTACAAATCTTCCGTCAACACTTTTCTCTTTCAAAATTCACTATTATTTCAGTCAAGTGTTGAGGGGGAGAAAGTAAATATTTTCTGTTTCATAAAACCTAGTACTTGCATGTTACCTAATACAGGTAGTATCTTTGATAATGGTGGTCACATTTCTGGTTCATTGTCACTCCCCGGACTCAAATTTATAAAATTTCATTATTTCTTAAGTCGAGGGGGAGCGTCGTCAAGTTTCTTTCCAAATATCATGATTTACGTAACCAAAGTGGAATTTATGGGCATTGGATTAAATTGAATGAGGTGGAGGGATCAATGGTGTCAAATGTTTAAACTCATTTTTAATAAAATCTCTTCACCTAACATTCTAAACACATTTATTACTTTCAACCTTCTAATCCTACGCCTATAAATTGTTCTACCAATCCGTGCTTTTAACTCTTGATTTGTAAGTGGTTATATGATCTTTGTGTTATTACAAACAATGGTTTTGATTTTTATACAAATCTAATTGCTAGATTTTGAGTTAGGAGTAATTTTGTGTTCTACGCGTATGCGTATGAACACAAGATCATCATTGGGTGTTTATAATGATAGTTATTGTGTCTAAATGCCTAAAATCATGTGTTATAAACATTTCCAACTTCAAAATCCACCCAGAAAATGTTTTAATCGTGTTTTAAAAATTAGGGTTTATGCGTGGATTTGGGCGTTTTCATTTGGGAGTGTTTCTGTAAAAATAGTTTGTTGTATGATGATTGGAACATTTTTAATTAACCAAAACCACTCTTGAATTGATCCCAGAAACATTAATTTTGTGAAAATTAAGAATTAGGGTTTATGTTCATATGAATTGGGAACTTTTGATCCATAAGGTTATTAATGTTAAAACTAGTTGCAACATAGTCATATAGCTTCTAAGGTATCCCAGAAAACTTTTGGTGCAATTCTTATGGCTAGATTCCTTACTGCATATTTGAATTCTAGGGTTTAAGTTTTACGTAGTGTATCCTACACGTAACTGTTAATGTTTGTGACTTCATGTGAAATTGATAAGAATTGAATAATGTGTTTATGAATGTGTTATGATGAATTTGTTTCAGGTTCTTACGCGTGAAAAATTCAGAATCAAGGTTAACCATGGATTCCTACGCATAAGGATTACCTTACGCCAGAAATTTTATTCGTAAAAGTAATCTTACGCAACTTTACGCGTAAGGTTCTACAAAGGGGACTACGCGTATCCTGTGAAGGATATGTGTAAACTTGAGTCTTACGCATAAGGTCCACTCTTATGAGTAACCTTACGCATAAGCTCTATCATATGCTTACGCGTATGCTTTATGCTAAGTTCTTTTCTTACGTGTAATACTTCTTACCCGTAAATTATGTTCCTACGCATAAGCTTGCGCCACGCCAGTATGACTCCATCATTAATGATATAAGCTTGCAATACCTACCAGCCTAATTTTAACCATAATTTTGAATTGTTACGCCGCATACAAACTAGTAAATAAATAAATCATAACGTCACGAATCCAAAATGTCACTAATAAGCTTAAATGGTTAATATGTTGTGAAAATAAGTGAAAAATTGGACTTTAAAACTCAAAATTAAATTCACGAAACTTATCACGACTTCTTTGGACTATTGGACATACAAGTGACTGACTCGGAATAACATTCATCAACATAACATATTCAATAATTGAACAATAAAATCAACTTTTAACTAACGTAATGTCTTTCGATATGTTGGTTCTTTTGGCTCAATATCTTTCGTGATCACAATATGGACGCCCAAATGGAATACATTGTCTGACCTAATGTTCTCTCAATGGAAGACATCTTCTCCACCGCTACACTACTATGAAGATTGGGAAGAACAATCTCGAAGTCGATTTCATAACTTCACGTGTTTCAGTCTTCTTGTCAAATTGCTGTGGATATTCAAGACTCACCCTTACAAGAACATGCTCTAATTCTCGCAATGTTGCCTGGTGATTTATGTTCACCACCCCGCATACAATGCATAGTCAAAGGTCAAGAGGTTGAAACTGTAACACTCAACGACAAACAAGTCACCATCACTCCAGCAGACTTAAGGGCTATTCTTCTTCTTCCAAACATCCAAATTTCATGCATACACCTGCTACTCCCTACAGAAGATGTTACTCTACAGTTCATGGTCGACATCGCATGATGAAGCTGCCGATCATCACAAAAACACTCATCAGTTGATCTTAAGAACATCCCCCAGCCATGGAGAACCATCTACATCATGATTGCCAAATCAGTTTTTGACGTGAGCTGGTTTTGAGCATCCGAAGCTCATGGAACTACAAATATTTTGGGGCATGGTCAACATGAAACACATCAAATTTGCAACTCTGATCTAGGACGACATGATGTCATACCTTAAAAAGCCTAGCACCAAGATTCCTATATCGATTTACAAAACTGTTGATCCAAAGGATTCTAGGAATAATCCATATTCCTGAGACTTGATGACCCCAACAACCCACTCCGTGTTGCTCCCCACACTCAATGTTTTCGATTTAAGGACTCAACAACGAAGAAACAAGGTGCAGCTTTTACCATATTTCCTTCTTACTGCCGCTATTAAGGGACTTCAATCGTACAAACGATATCCGAAGCAGCTTGAAGCAGCAAAGTGGGGTTCATTGATGAAAAGTCTTCTGGTACACCTGTTAGGAAGACCAGAAGAGGCAGTGCTGGAAGTGTTGCAAGCACTGAGAGTACACGTAAATATCCTAAGAGGACTCACACCCTCAAAAGGAAAGTTCCATCAAAGGGTGCCATCCCTATTCCCAAACCAGAACCACAACTGATAGAAGAGGACTCGAAGGATACTGAAACAGATGAAGAGGTTATCTACTCAAAATCTGCCACAGATGATAAACTAATAGTTGAAAAACCTCTAAGTCCCAAGACTGATAATGGGAAAACTCCAGTGCAAGAACAGGAAGAAGAAAGCTCAGATGAAGAGCCACTGATGAAGACAAAGACTATAGAAAGAAAGTGAAGAATCTCAGACTTCAACATGTTGCTCAGGAATTTAATCGACAACAAACTCGTGGCCCTAGAGGGTCAAGTGGTGGTGCACTAACCACACCAATTTCCGATGCGGTTAATCAACCCGATAAGGGAACTGGTACCACCACCCACGAATCAAAACAAAAGCAACTAGAGGATGAGATGATCTTTGTCTTTGAGGAACCTGATAAGAAGAAGGAGAAGACTGACAAAATTACTGATGAAGATGTTGAAGCCGCAACTAAAGAAAAAGCTGAAAAAGAAGCTCAGGCTCAAGCAGATGAAGAGGCGAGGATCAAGGCTAAAGAAAAGGCTCAAGCGGAAAAGGAAGCAAATGATTACATCCTAGACAGTCTCGTACGTAGCAAGGAACAAACTTCTGAGCCACTTAAGGACCCTGAGTCTCCTCATGTATCATCATCGTCAAACTCTTCTTCTCATTCATCACCACCACCATCCAAAGACACCACCAGATCCGCATCCAAATCGGTAAAGAAACCGACCGATACTTGGATATCACGTGGTAAAACAAAGATTGTCAAAGCTGCCGGCAAGTAAGGAAGAAAGACGTAGTCAACAAGAAACTGAATCAACTGGCCGACAGAGTTAACATTCTTCAGGACGTGATAAACGAGTTTTCTGATGAAAAGTGTAGGACCTTATATCTATCAACCTTATCACAAACCAATACCCACGTTATGCTTATAAACACGTTAAACCAAACACTTATATGTATAAGAAGATGAAATAAAGAAAGGAAGATGGTGACTTGAATGATATAAATTCGTGTATGTGAGAGGATAAGATAAACACAATATGATGTATTACTTCAAAGGAAAACACACACACACACACACACTTTCAAGCACACCCCTCAAATGACCATTTGAGGGGTATTTATAGTCCAAGGGACTTGATGCCCTAAAGGCTTTCCATGGGCTTTTCGTGGACTTGGATTGGGCTTGGGATGCTTAAGCTTATACACGGCTTAGCATACCTTAACATTAAACCAATTAGCTTAGCCCAAATCCATTAGCCCGATGACTATTCTATCACAATATCTAACACACGTTACAAAGTTCCTAAAAATGAATGACCATCACTTCTAATAAAAACTATTAAGGCTAACAATCTCCCCCTAAGGGGTGGTCATTCAAATGATGCTCCACTTGATAAGATCTCTACTTTTCTTGAGCTAGGACTTTGTGTGTAGATATTGAATAGTCTTGATTCTTTGTTCCTTCATGCTTTGTGATTAGATAATGTGGTTGTCTGCCGTTGTCAACTTCGTTGGTTAGGTGTCTCCACGTCATTCCATTTTCTCCCACCATGCTCACACTTCTATTTGTCTTTTGGTTACCAATGATGTAGTTCTCTAGTCTTTAAACTTTGTAGATTCTTTGACATTGACGAAGAATCATCTCCTTTGATTATGATGAGAACTTTCATGTGTTGTTGGTATGAGCATGTGGCGAGTCAGCACGATCCATCCGCTCCGGAGCTTCCATAAGAAGAAAAAACATAAAACAAAGTTAGTAATGCGGATTCCCGGACTTATGTTTGAATTTCAGAGGGTGTTAACAAAGATAGTGTGAAAACACATCTCTAATTCTCACAAAGGCCGTTCCTGAACTGGAGTCCCACAAGTGAGATAACACAATATACCGAAGTACACTCATTAGCTCATGAGTCCGCAAGTACACCGAAGCATCACTTCACGATCAGACCGTTTGAGACACACTAGCGTAATCCACGGAGAATTACCGAAGTGACCGCTGCCGTGGTTGTTTGATGTTGACCCCGGCAGGAGTTTCCATTCAATCAACAAGATCACGTGTGAAACTTCTCATAAATGTTCTGGCAAATTGCTAAGATCTGCGTAGGACTCTATAATATATCACTTGTGTCCTTATGGATGAACAACAAGCGATGTCATGTCATGTGTTCCTATGAGATCTTTTGATGAATCTCGTGGCTCTAGACTCAATAGTGCATTTTGGTTTTCCTAAGCGGAGACAAGGGAGAGGGTCTCCTTCTTCAATACCAACGATCTCTAAGAGAAAGTCGATAGATTATGTAGGGTTCCCAGTGAGAATGAAACAAATCCTTTTAAGAGGAATTGATTGGCTAGAAGGTTTAGTGCGCAAGGCCACCTGGGTCCATGACGCTTTGTCTTCAATACCGGTGTCATCTAGTGACAACTAGTAGCGATGAGTTGAACCCGGCCGCCCTAAGGTTGAATATGGAGGGCTATTTCTTTTCACCCTTTCTTCACATTTCTTATTAATTCTTCAACCCCTTCTTCTCCCTTTCTCACATTACTCCTTTTTCAATCATTCCTAAGGACTTCTAGTTCTAAACTATTTGTGATGTCCTTGGGTAGATCCCTCCGGCTCTGGCGGATCATAGGACGGTTATTCCTATCCTTAGTCACCTTATAACTCCATGACTGTCCTATTGTTGCCATAAAAACCATTTTCTTTGAAAATCTCTCAGAGTGTTTATGATAGAAAACATGATTGAAACACTTCGAGAGTTTTATATTTTCAAAAACACTCCCCCTTCACATGTGCTTATAAGTTTTGACAGAAATTTGCACATAGAGGGTAGAGTTCGCACTTTTTGAATTGATCGACTTTAAATGAACAAGACCTATTCGAGACACGTTTACATCACTAGAGAACTAGCTTGAAATTATTACCCGTCCTGGTCAAGTCCATAGAAAGTTTCTCGAGATGGTACATGATTGCTCGTCAATTCATTGGTTCCGTCGAGTCGCTCCATTTTGATTCAAACAACGATCATTAAACTTTTTGATCACATTTTAATCACGCCTCCTCCCCCTCAAAAATAGCATATTCGTGATATTTTTGATATCAAAGGATTAAAAACATTTTAGAATCTTTTGGGAGACAAACGATTTAATTTAAGCATGAATATGGAACATTTTAGTTTTATACTCCCCCTTTAATAAAGCATAATCAATTAAAGGGTTTGAGAGGGAGTTATCTTGAGCACAAAGTATTTTGAAAGATTTTGAAAATCTTTTTGAACAATCTTGAAAAGGTGCTCAAGATGATGATGATTTCTCACCAATTTTAAATGTACAATCTTTTAGAGTACACTACATTTTTCTTTGAAAACACGAGTTTTGATCTGAAATAATCAAAAGTCATCATTTTAGTCCGGGTTTTGTACTGAAGTATACGAAAGCCATTATTTTGAAGAAATTTTGAGAAACGACATGTTTTAGAAAACAATTAAAGAACTCTCGCTCAAGCATCATCAGACATACCGTATCATTGTTGAATGACATTTCTAGAAACGCATGAATATCGATTATACGAGAGACATGTCGTGAGAAGAATATTTTTGGATTTTTGATTTTATATTGTTTTTGTATTTTTGAAAAATTTTATATTTTTATATTTTGTTTTTGTTGATTTTTCAAATTTTGTATTTTGTTTTTCAAAAATATTTACAACGAAGCTTTTTGGAAAATCATTTTCAAGAAGAATCGAGAAGACTTTCTAACTCCTCAGGGGTTAGGCTTCGCATTCCAATTGGTCGAACTAAATAGTCAAACCTTTCTTTTGGAAGGGCTTTCGCTAATAGATCTGCGAGTTGGTAACTGTCTTCACGAAGAATAATTCAACAGCATCCATTTTCGACGACTCTTTTATGAAGTGATAGCGACTCGATATGCTTAGTCTTTGAGTGATGAACAGATTGCATGATATGGCTATGGCACTTTTCGAGTCACAATACATAGGTATTTTATCGGAAGTAAAGCCATAATCTGTGAGTTGTGTTCTCATCCATAGAACTTGAGCACAACACGTATATAGAGACACATACCACAAGTTGATAGTGCAGGTAATCTTGTTTCTTTGAAGACCAGCCTACTAACTTTTCACCCAAAAATTGTGCTCCTCCGGATGTACTTTTTGTTGTAACTTGATCACCGCGTGGTTCTGCATCTGAAAAGGCAATTAGATCAAATCCGATTCCTTCTATACCAAAGTCCCATGTGAATGGATGTCTTCAGGTACCGAAAGATCCGTTTAACCTCTTTGAGGTGCAGTTCGTTAGGCTTTGCCTGAAACCGTGCTAATAAGCAAACAAAGAAAATGAATATCCGGTCGACTAGCAGTAAGATACATGAGAGAACCAATCATGCTCCGATATTTCTTCTGATCAATAGGTTTCCCAAACAAATCGGCTCCAATTTTTGGTGAAGTTACCATTGGTGTTCCGACCGAGTCACAATTATCCATACCATGATTTTTCAAAATCTCAGTCGTGTATTTAGCTTGAGTTATAAAAATTCCACGAGGGATTGATGTATTTGTAAACCAAGAAAGAATTTTAGTTCCCCATCATGGACATTTCAAATTTACTTTTCATGAGATTTTCAAAATGTTTTGAAAGATTCGGATTAGTAAACCCAAAGATGATGTGTCGCCCACGAAATCGAACAATCAAAATATCGTTTTTGCATTTTGTAAACAAGGTAGGATCAACTGCCTTTGGTGAAATTGTTTAGGATAAGGAAAGAGGATGTAGTTCGTCTACAACACGCCTGAGCTTGTTTTAATCCATATATTGCCTTTTTGAGTTTGTAGACGTAGTCTGGATGATTCATGTCTATGAAGCCTTCTGGCTAACTCACATACACTTCTTCTTTCGTGAGTTCCATTCAAGAACGCGGTCTTAATGTCCATCCGATAAACCGTGATGTTTTTGTGAGCGCGTAGGCTTAGAATATCCACTGCTTCTAGTCTAGCTACGCTAATGACTCTTCAAAGTCTATCCTTCCTCTTGTCTCAGATCCTTTGCCACAAGACGAAGCTTTGTTGCGAATGACGTCATCTCTTCATCCCTTTTGTTCTTCCATAACCATTTGAGATCAATGACTCTCAACGTCAATGGGTCTTGGAACCTTTTCCCACGAGTCATGTAGACGGTATTGGAGAAGTTCCTCCTACATTGCTTCTATCCATGGTTCTCGCGCATTGTCCTCACTAATGTTCTTTGGCTCTATATTGCTAATTGAGCAAAGGTAAATGCATAAGTCGCAATCGGTGGCAAGTTGGCGTCTCGTCTGAATTGGCCTTGAAGGTTCACCAATAACTTGTTCAATCGGATGGTCTTTTGTCCACTTCAGAGTAGAAGGATACCATACCCACGTTATGCTTATAAACACGTTAAACCAAACACTTATATGTATAAGAAGATGAAATAAAGAAAGGAAGATGGTGACTTGAATGATATAAATTCGTGTATGTGAGAGGATAAGATAAACACAATATGATGTATTACTTCAAAGGAAAACACACACACACACACCCCTCAAATGACCATTTGAGGGGTATTTATAGTCCAAGGGACTTGATGCCCTAAAGGCTTTCCATGGGCTTTTCGTGGACTTGGATTGGGCTTGGGATGCTTAAGCTTATACATGGCTTAGCATACCTTAACATTTAACCAATTAGCTTAGCCCAATCCACGAGCCCGATGACTATTCTATCACGATATCTAACACACGTCACAAAGTTCCTAAATGTGAATGACCATCACTTCTAATAAAAACTATTAAGGCTAACAATCTCCCCTAAGGGGTGGTCATTCAAATGATGCTCCACTTGATAAGATCTCTACTTTTCTTGAGCTAGACTTTGTGTGTAGATATTGAATAGTCTTGATTTTTTGTTCCTTCATGCTTTGTGATCAGATAATGTGGTTGTCTGCCGTTGTCAACTTCGTTGGTTAGGTGTCTCCACGCCATTCTCCATCTTTCTCCACCATGCTCACACTTCTATTTGTCTTTTGGTTACCAATGATGTAGTTCTGAAGTCTTTAAACTTTGTAGATTCTTTGACATTGACGAAGAATCATCTCCTTTGATTATGATGAGAACTTTCATGTGTTGTTGGTGTGAGCATGTGGCGAGTCTCAAGACGATCCATCCGCCCGAGCTTCCATGAGAAGAAAACATAAACAAAGTTAGTAAGCGGATTCCGCACTTATAAGTTTGAATTTCGAGGGTGTTACAAAGATAGTGTGAAAACACATCTCTAATTCTCACAAAGGCCGCTCTCGAACCGAGTCCCACAAGTGAGATAACGCGATAACCAAGTACATCTACAGCTCAGATGAGTCGCCAGGTACATCAAGCATCACTTCACGCATCAGAGACCGCTTGAGACACACTGCGTAATCCACGGAGAATTACCGGTGACTCCGGCCACGTGGTCGCTTGATGTTGACCCTGGCAGAGTTTCCATTCAATCATCAAGATCACAGATGTGAAACTTCTCATAAATGTTCTCGCAAATTGCTAAGATCTCAAGGGACTCTATAATATATCACTTGTGTCCTTATGGATGAACAATGTTTATGTCATGTCATGTGTTCCTATGAGATCTTTTGATGAATCTCGTGGCTCTAGACTTAATAGCGCATTTTGGTTTTCCTATGAGACAAGGGAGAGGGTCTCCTTCTTCAATACCAACGATCTCTAAGAGAAAGTCGATAGATTATGTAGGGTTCCCAATGAGAATGAAACAAATCCTTATAAGAGGAATTGAGTGGCTAGAAGGTTTAGTGCGCAAGGCCACTGGGTCCATGACGCCTTTGTCTTCAATAAACTGTCATCTAGTGACAACTAGTAGCAGATGAGTTGAACCCGGTTTCTGCCCTAAGGTTGAATATGGAGGGCTATTTCTTTTCACCCTTTCTTTACATTTCTTTTAATTCTTCAACCCCTTCTTTCTCCTTTCTCACATTACTCCTTTTTTCAATCATTCCTAAGGACTTCTAGTTCTAAACTATTGGTATTGTCCTTGGGTAGATCCTCCGCTCAAGGATCATAGGACGGTTATTCCTATCCTTAGTCACCTTATAACCCATGATCTGTCCTATTGTTGCCATAAAACCATTTTTTTGAAAATCTCTCAGAGTGTTTATGATAGAAAACATGTTTGAAACACTCTGAGAGTTTTATATTTTCAAAAACACTCCCCCTTCACATGTGCTTATAAGTTTTGACAGAAATTTGCACAGTGAGGGTAGAGTTCGCACTTTTTGAATTGATCGACTTTAAATGAACAAGACCTATTCGAGACACGTTTACATCACTAGAGAACTAGCTTGAAATTATTACCCGTCCTCGTCAAGTCCATAGAAAGTTTCTCGAGATGGTACATGATTGCTCGTCAATTCATTGGTTCCGTCTGAGTCGAGCTCATTTTGAGATTCAAACAACGATCATTAAACATTTTTATCACATTTTAATCACGCTCTCCTCCTCAAAAAAATATATATTCGTGATATTTTGATATCAACGGATTAAAAACATTTTAGAATCTTTGGGGAGACAAACGGATTTGATTTAAGCATGAATATGGAACATTTTAGTTTTATACTCCCCTTTAATAAAGCATAATCAATTAAAGGGTTTGAGAGGGAGTTATCTTGAGCACAAAGTATTTTGAAAGATTTTGAAAATCTTTTTGAACAATCTTGAAAAGGTGCTCAAGATGATGATGATTTCTCACCATTTTTAAATGTACAATCTTCTTGAGTACACTACATTTTTTCTTGAAAACACGAAGTTTTGATTGAAATAATCAAAAGTCATCATTTTAGTCCTGTTTCGCATCAAGTATACGAAAGCCATTATTTTGAAGAAATTTTGAGAAACGACATGTTTTAGAAAACATTTAAAGAACTCTCGCCAAGCATCCTGCATACCCGTATCATTGTTGAATGACATTTCTAGAAACGTATGTAATATCGACATAATGAGAGACATGTCGTGAGAAGAAGAATATTTTGATTTTTGATTTTATATTGTTTTTGTATTTTTGAAAAATTTTATATTTTTATATTTTGCTTTTGTTGGTTTTTCAAATTTTGTATTTTGAATTTCAAAAATATTTACGTAAGCTTTTGGAAAATCATTTTCAAGAAGAATCGAGAAGACTTTCTAACTCCTCGTGGGTTAGGCTTCGTGATTCCAATTCGTCGAACTAAATAGTCAAACCTTTCTTTGGAAGGGCTTTGTTAATAGATCGGCGAAGTTGGTAATCTGCCTTCACGAAGAATAATTCAATGTACCATTTTCGACGCACTCTTTTATGAAGTGATAGCGACTCGATATGCTTAGTCTTTGAGTGATGAACAGGATTGCATGATATGGCTATGGCACTTTCGAGTCACAATACATAGGTATTTTATCAAAAGTAAAGCCATAATCTGTGAGTTGTGTTCTCATCCATAGAACTTGAGCACAACACGCAGAAAGAGACACATACTCAATTGTTGATAGTGCAAAGGCAATCTTGTTTCTTTGAAGACCACTTACTAACTTTTCACCCAAAAATTGTGCTCCTCCATGTACTTTTTGTCAGAACTTGATCACCTGCGTGGTCCGCATCTCAAAAGGCAATTAGATCAAATCCGGATTCCTTCGGATACCAAAGTCCCATGAGAATGGATGTCTTCAAAAACGAAAGATCCGCTAACCTCTTTGAGGTGCAGCTCGTAGGCTTTGCCTCAAACCGTGCTAATAAGCAAACAAAGAAAATGAATATCCGTCGACTAGCAAGAAGATACATGAGAGAACCAATCATGCTCCGATATTTCTTCGGATCAATAGGTTTCCCAAACAAATCGGCTCCAATTTTGGTGAAGTTACCATTGGTGTTCCGACCGAGTCACAATTATCCATACCATGATTTTTCAAAATCTCAGTTGTGTATTTAGCTTGATTTATAAAAATTCCACGAGGGGATTGATGTATTTGTAAACCAAGAAAGAATTTTAGTTCCCCATCATGGACATTTCAAATTTACTTTTCATGAGATTTTCAAAATGTTTTGAAAGATTCAGATTAGTAGACCCAAAGATGATGTCGCCCACGAAATCCAACAATCAAAATATCGCTTTTGCATTTTTGTGTAAACAAGGTAGGATCAACCGTTCCTTTGGTGAAATTGTTTTGGATAAGGAAAGAGGACAGTCATTCATACCACGCCTCGAGCTTGTTTTAATCCATATATTGCCTTTTTGAGTTTGTAGACGAAGTCGATGATTCATGTCTATGAAGCCTCCGCCGACTCACCATTACTCTTCTTCTTTCGTGAGTTCATTCAAGAACGGTCTTAATGTCCATCCGATAACCCGTGATGTTTTTGTGAGCTGCGAGGCTAAGAATATCCCGACCTGCTTCTAGTCTAGCTACCGGCGCTAATGACTCTTCAAAGTCTATCCCTTCCTCTTGTCTGTATCCTTTGGCCAAGACCGAGCTTTGCTATGCATGACAGCCATCTTCATCCCTTTTGTTCTTCCATAACCATTTGAGATCAATGACTCGAACGTCAATGGGTCTTGGAACCTTTTCCCACGAGTCATGTAGACGGTATTGAGAAGTTCCTCCCGCATTGCTTCTATCCATGCGGTTCTCGCCATTGCCTCACGAATGTTCTTGGCTCTATATTGCTAATTGAGCAAAGGTAAATGCATAAGTCGCAATCGGTGGCAAGTTGGCCTCTGTCTCAATTGGCCTTGAAGGTTCACCAATAACTTGTTCAATCGGATGGTCTTTTGTCCACTTCAGAGTAGAAGGATACCGTTGGTTATACGCATGCGAAGTTAGATGGTTCTTGTAGCATGAAGAAGATTCACCGATTCCGTGAGCAAACGGGTTTTCAAATAAGTCTTCATCTAACGTTGCATCGTTACGGTTTTGGTTTTGCTCATCAACCGCCTGGTAGAATGGGTGCAATATCTGTAGTAGATGTAGATGATGTAGATGGAATTGGTGCATTGGTTTCGACCGCTGTAGATGCATCTTCTCTGTTGGTGGTGGAGGATGATGTTGAGCGGTGCCGGAATGATGGTTTGATGCATTTGTCGAAGTTCCACCATAGTATTTATCGAACATTAACTCAAAGAAATTCTCCCATTCTTGTTCTTTAGGATTGTCAATCAAGTTGATTGAGCTCTTTGAGGTACGAGTCCCTAATCATGTGTCCAAGTTCACGGTTTAGTGCGGTTCTAGAGCGAAGTCTCTCGAAGCCATATGTGACAGTTCAAACTTCACATTCATCGCCTATGATCCTCCTAGTTCTCCTGTATACACCCCAATGCCCTCGAAGTTATCTCAATATCCAATGAAGATTCCAATATCACCTTTAGCTTTCAATTTTCCAAGATCTTCTCTGTCATTCGTAGGATAGCACAAAGAGCCAAATACGTGAAAGTAAGAGATATCCGGTTTTCTGTTGTTCACAAGTTCATATGGGGTTTTATTGAATCTTGGATGGATGAGAGATCGGCTTCGAGTGAAACAAGCAATGGCAAACAAAGATCCCATAGAAATAACGGTGCACTAGAATAGATTAGCATACAACTGAATTCCTAATTCCTAATTCCTTTTCATGAGGTTTCTAACCAGCTTCAAAGTATGATCCCCGAATTTCTGAAGATCACTACACGCCATTAAGGCTTTGAAGTTCATCGGTAAACAACTCCAAAGGTTTGCCGATGAGCGATATTGAGGTAGCCGATTGAGATCGGGAAGAGTAAGCATTGGAGGAGTGAGGTTGACACGCGTCTGATAAGATTCAATGCCATCCGGATATCTTCAACACGTTCTTTGATCACAATGCTTCCATGAAGATGAGAACTGACTTGATAAATTCACGCTTGAACTTCACGAGAATTGTCTCATACCGAATTGCACTTGGCAAGGTACATGTCTTCATGTCGCTGAGGACAAGTTCTCAAAGTCAGCCTCGGAGAATCCATAGTCCTGTTCATCTTGTCGCTTGACTATGATATTCTTTAAGAATGAATAGTCCCACTTAGACTTGAGATCAATGTGTTTGATGGCCACGATTTCCTTAGAACTATACAATCGCATGTTGAGACTTCGAACAAAGTGCTTCAGAGTAGATTCTTCGGCGCTCGTGCCAATGATGAATCCCATACAATGCATCTTGGTCGATGCTTGCACGCTGTTAAAACAAGTGATTTGACGCTCGATAGCTATGCGCTTTGAGTAAATAGCCGGGAATGGAAGAGTCAATGATGTAGCGTGATTTCGAACCATCGCTACCGTGTAAGAGAAAATCCGTGTCTCTCGTTAAAGAAGTATCGGAAGGGAATCCTTGGTTCGTCTGCTTGGCCAATGGTCGGTAGAGGTTTGGTCCAATCGGTGTAGTATGGAGGGTTGTCCCTTTGTGTTAAGTCAATGTTTGCTTCCGGATTGAGCCAATCCATGTCGTTAGACATAGCTCGAGCGATGATCTCAAGATGATATTCTAACCTCACGCTTTAACTGTTTTAAGAAGTTGGAATGCTTCATTCTTGATTCGCTTCAATTCAGATTTCGTCATTTTCTTCACATGGAACTTATCTTGCAAGAGTTTTCCGCGGCTCCAATGTAGAACCGCTACCAATTCTTGACCTTCATCAGTGGTAGGAGTTTGATTGACAAGTGTGGAGAACCATTCAAACTTTTCGGTTTTATCGTCATCTAGCCATGAGACAACCTGTGTCGAGTGCCTTCTTCTTTTGGAAGGCCTTGATGATGAAACTGGTTTCTGCACTTGTTTGGGTGAGGTGGGTTGTTGTCGGGGCTCAAGGACCTTTCATCGCCACCACCCGTATACTCAAAGTAATCACCGCTTTATGAGTCGGGGTGGTAACTCGAATCGCCCCAGGTTTATCAAGAGAAGACCGAGGTGGAGGAGACCTTTGTTGAGAAGAAGTTCGTGATGGAGGAGGTGGCATAGAGGTAGATTTACCGGATCGCTTCGACGCTTATGTGCGATTCCTTATCCTTATCATCGCCATCTCTTGGTCGCTTGGGTTGATCGGCCACTTTTGCATGATGATCCGAGTTGAAAGTCAAGTAGATTTTAAAAATTTAGCTTCGTCCGAAGTAAACGTTCCAGATCGCTTTGACATTTGTATCACAAGTTGAGCGATTAACTCTGATTCAGAGAGATCAGCTTCTTTGGCCATTGTATTTTTAACCAATGCTACGATGTTAGGGAGTTGTCCGAAAATATTTCTAGTCACACCGGGACAGTTGTCAAGAAGAAACTTGTGAGTATGATCTCTTGCTGCCTTTCCAGCCTTTTTGGATTTTAGGAACGATATCCTCAAGGTACTTGTTAGTGTAACCTTCGATCATTTCGTCTCAGCCTCCTCTTACGATGACTCTTCATGAACTTCTCGAAAATTCCCTTTCTTTTCTCCATCTTGTCATGCTCGCCATACATATGTCGTATGTGATCAAAGAAAGAAATTTAGCTTTTGATGAGCACGCTTTTCTTTCTCGACTTGTTTGACAGCTTTGTGAATCCGTTTATGAGCTTGAGAAATCCAAGATCGAGGTGGTTTCTTCACAGATTTGGATGATGATTTTATTGATCTTTTCGATGGTGGTGGTGATGAGTGAGATGAAGAATCTGATGAGGAGGGGACATGAGGAGACTCGGAGTCCTTTGGAGGTGCGTATATCCTCCTTGGAACGAAGTTGGACTCGAGAAGAAAGTCATCATAATCTTCTTCGCCATCATGTCCAGCTTTTAGCCTTTTCTTCCGCTCTGCTCCTTAGCTTCTTCATCGTTTTCTCTTTCTCAGCCTTATTCTTTTCTCGTTCCTCAATGTTAATATCAAGAGACTCCTTCACAAGCGCTGGTTGTTGCACAAGAGTGGTGGCACCGATCCTTTATCGGGTTGATTAACCGCATCGTGACTGTGAAGAGTGGACAGCACCACTTGATCCTCCTGGCCACCCATTTGATCTTTTACAAAATCTTCAGCTTTTTGAATTTGTCTAACTAATTTAAACTTCTTCCCAGAGGATTGATCCAGCTTGCTCTTCTTCTTCATCTTCGTATTTCATCATGAGACTCGAGTATGTGAGTCTTTCCTTTTCCATGTTCGGCTATTGACTTGTAGATTTAGTCACTGGAGGAGGGATACGTTGCGCATTCGTGAGAAGGTAATCTCTTCATCCGTGTCAGCATTCTTTGAGCTTTCGGCCCACAAGCTTTCTTTGCGGTTCGGGTTTGGGAATTGGGATGGGAGCAGCTTCCTTAGATGGAACAAACGTCTTTGAAGGAGGGTTCCTCTTGGGGAACTTCCTTTGACTCACAAGATTTGCCGCATTTCCTGCACTTCCTCTTTGGTTCTCCTTATAGGTGTTCCAGAAGATTTTTCGTCGAGATGACCAACTTTGCCTTGTCTGACCGCTCTGATACCTTTGTACGCTTCGAGCTTTCTCGACATCTTCGCTAGAAGGAAATCTGTAGCACAAAGACCTTGTTTCTTTGTAGACGCTTTCCTTGATTCTAACAGATAGAATGGGTTCCGCCAACATGTCGCGGATTGTTGGGGTCATTGAGCCTCTTGGGTATGTCAGGATGAAGTCCAAGTGCTCTCTGGATCAACAATTTTGTATATCTCATGTAGGGAATCTTTGAGCCAAGTTTGTTGAGAAATGACATCATGTCATCCCAAATCAGAGCTTCGATAGCGATGTGTTTTTTGTTGACCAATGCCCGAATATTTGGTTCTATGAGCTTAGGGTGCTCATAGCCACGCACGTAAATGCAGACTTGGTGATCATCATGTAGAGTGTTCTCCATGGTTGAGGAATACTCTTAAGCTCTACGTGAGAGTGCTTGGTGATTACTCCTGTAGCCTCATCATAACCGATATTGATTAAGAATTGGAGAGTGAGCTCTTCACAGTGTGGCATATAGTTTGTTGGATCGACATCGTGAATTAGGAGAACAAATCTTAAGTCCGCAGTGTAATGGTGACTTGTTTGTGATCTCAGAGTCACCGTCAAGCAGCTTGTCCTTTGACTTTCCATAGTGTTCCGTAATCGTTGGATGTAGATCTCGTGAAAGCTTGCAGAGTGTGAAAAGTTCTCGATACGGATGAGTCCTCAGAATGTCAATAGCAATTAAACATGAAGATTCAGAGCAAGTGAGGTTGTCAAAGTCAACACGTAGATTATTCTTTCCTATCTTCATTGGATAGCCATGAGGATAGATATCAAAGAATGGAGAGAACTTCGTGCATCCATATTCATTTGTTCACCATGTCGCGGATCTCGAGATAACATTAGCCAAAAGAACCAACATATCTAAAGACATAATGTTAGTCAAGTAAGGTCTTATTGTCTAGTTATTGAATGTACAAAGGTCAATGATTGTTACGAGTCCTAAGTCACTTGTATATTCAATAGTCCAATGACGCCGTGAAATGTTTCGTGAGTTAGTTAACTTTAAGTTTTAAAGTTTATTTTATCACTTATTTTACACAACATATCAAACATTTCGTTTATTAGTGACATTTTAGGATTCGTGATGACATGATTAGTTTATTTACAAGTTTGTACACGAACAATTCATAACGGGTATGATCACGCTTATGCGAGGATTGGTAAAGTTATGAGATGTGAATGATATATGCGTAGGCGTAAACTTACGCGTAGGGTCTTAACTTACGCGTAAGAAGTGTTACGCGTAGGAAAAGAATGACCTTATGCGTGAAAGCTTATGCGTAGGCATATATTAACCTTACGCCGCAAGGCTACTCGTAAGAGTTGACCTTACGCGTAGAGGTCATCGCTTACGCATATCCTTCACGTGATACGCCGTAGTCCCATATGTAGAACCTTATGCAGACGCTACGCGTAAGACAAATCTACACGATAACAAGCTACGCCAGTAAGATGATCCTTATGCGTAGATTAACAACAACCTTGATTCTGAATATTATGTGTATCAAGCCTGAAACAAAGCATCATATCATCAATGTTTAACACATAACATTCATTTTATGACAGATCATAACACAATTGGACATTTTAACAGTTATGCGTAGAAATCCTAAACCAAATACGAGTAGAAGTTTTGTGTTTAATTATCAAAAATGTTGACCTTTTTCACCCAAAGTGCCTAGAAAAGTTACGAGTAGAAATGACCAAAAACCAAATACGAGCTTAAAAATGAAGAAAAACACGTAAAGCTTCGAACTTTTGCAAAAACTCAAACTTTAGCACCAAATAAACCTTAAACCACAAGAATCTTGAATTTTAAAGTGCAAAAATTAAAGCTTTAAGCTTGACAAAAAAACGTATAAAGAGAGCCTTTTACGCGTAACCCTTCAAAACAAACACAAACACTCCTAAACCATTGTTAGGCGATTGATACCAATTGTAGGACCTTATATCTATCAACCTTATCAAAAACCAATACCCACGTTATGCTTATAAACACGTTAAACCAAACACTTATATGTATAAGAAGATGAAATAAAGAAAGGAAGATGGTGACTTGAATGATATAAATTCGTGTATGTGAGAGGATAAGATAAACACAATATGATGTATTACTTCAAAGGAAAACACACACACACACACACACTTTCAAACACACCCCTCAAATGACCATTTGAGGGGTATTTATAGTCCAAGGGACTTGATGCCCTAAAGGCTTTCCATGGGCTTTTCGTGGACTTGGATTGGGCTTGGGATGCTTAAGCTTATACACGGCTTAGCATACCTTAACATTTAACCAATTAGCTTAGCCCAGTCCACGAGCCCGATGACTATTCTATCACGATATCTAACACACGTTACAAAGTTCCTAAATGTGAATGACCATCACTTCTAATAAAAACTATTAAGGCTAACAAAAAGGAACAACTGCAACAATTTCTGAATAGAGATATCCAAGGGGAAATGGAAAAGACGATCAAAGAATACACTCACAAGTTTCTCATCGACACTGTTCCTGGAGTGACCACAGAGATGTTCACCAGACAACTTTATCCACATCTCATGCAAGTGGTCAAGAAAACAATACAATCTACTCCTATTTCCATACAAATCAAACCAAGTGAGCCTACGGTTGTCTCCGATGCAGAATTGATTTCCAAGTTGGTCGTACAAATTTCGATCTAACGCTATTTCCGACGGCTAAATTTTTGAGGCATTACAGAATTTCAACTCAAAACTTGCAAAACGGCAAATGCAGAACGGCTAAGCCCAAGAGACGATGATGATGCGGATAAGGACTCTGAGGTGAAACGCAAGAAGAAAACTGGTGAATCATCCTCTATGCCTCCACCACCCCCAAGGACATCCACTCAAAGAAGTTCTCCACAACGGTCTCTCGCTACTAATAAACCTCAGGATTCTGAGTCACCACCACAAACAGAGAAAACCGGTGATCACTTTGAATACACTGGTGATGACGATGAAGAAATTCCTGACCCCCAACAACAACCTACTTCTCCTACGACAACAAAGAAACCAGAATCATCTTCGAAGCCACAGAAGAAGAAGACAAAGACCAATGTTGTGTCATGGCTAGACGAAGATGACACAGAAGAATATGACTGTTCTAAACTTGTTGATGCTACACCTCAATTACCAGAAGGTCAAGAAATGTTAGATGGTTGCACAATGGAGCATGTGAAGCTTATACAGGAAAATTTCAAAGTGAAGAAAATGACCAAAGCAGAATTGAGGCAAATCAAGAATGATGCATTTCAACTACTTAAAGACAGCTCGACAAGGTAATCGACGCCGAATACCATCTCGACAACATTGCACGAGCCATGTCTAACAACTTTGACTGGCTCAATCCGGAATCAAACATTGACTTCACCAGACAAGATAAAGCTCCATACTACACCGACCGACCAAACGTCTAACTACCATTGGCCGACTGAATCAACCCAAGATTCCATACCGCTATTTCTTCAACAACGACCTAGAGTTTCTTCTACACGGTAGCGATGTCTCCAAGAAATACGCTACATCACTCACACTCTCTTTCCCGGCAAAGAATATACTCCAACAAAGATAGCCATCGAGGAAGAAGACACACACATGTTTGCCAACAAAGTGGAAAAGTATGATCTCGATGCAATGTATGGGATTCATCATTGGCCAGAACGACGAAGAATCTACTACAAAAGTCAGCTGTTCTCAAGTCGAAAAAGGAAGTGTTTAGTGAAAACGGATCGTTGCAATCAAAGATGTTACTCTTTTCGTCGGGGACTACATTTTAAGAAAATAGTGGTCAAACGACAAGACGAAGAGGAATATGACTTTTGTGAAGGATTTTCGAGATTGTCGCTAAATGACATTGAAGATATTCATCTGGCAAAGGTACAAGGACGAATGCGACATTTCTCTACAACTATCCAATGAGATTACATCAAGTCATTGCTCATATTCATCCGTAGCATCGTGATCCAAGAACGTGTAGAAGATATTCAGCTTGCCGTGGAATTATATCAGAAGCGTGTTAATCTCACAAAACCACAGCTTGACCTTCCTGACATAAACCAACTTGCTCAATACACCCTCATCAAGAAACCATTTGGGGTAGTCTACCGAAGTGAACTACACCACAATTGCTTCATAGCGTGCAAAGAGCTTCATAAGTTTGGGGATCACACATTGAAGAAGGTTCGGGATGGGTTAGCATACATGTTAAAGGAGATTCATGACGGCACAGGGTCACCAAAGAGATGGAATTCGAGGGATAGGAGGGATGTAAAGAAGATCATCACTAGGATTGATGAAAGATTGTTTAGGCGGGATCAGATCAGAACATTGGAGAGTTTCGTTGGTGGTCGCAAAGCATATTTCACAAAGCTACCATCATCCGAAACACATTCCCGAGTTATTGCCGAATACCGATACTCCCGTACCCCTTAATTTGTTTCTCTTATATTTGGATGTGTGTTTTTTCTGACAATGGCTTGTGCATACAATGCTGTACAACCCGTACTTGTAATGAAAGGACCATGTGGTACGCATCAGTGCCACAATCCTATAAAATGAGCGAAAGCTTCTTACTTTTGAGTAAAACTAATCAAAACTTTCACTTTTCAAAGTTTTGCTCAAAAGGACAAGTACTTCCCCTTATGTTTTTCAAAACCTCAAAAGTTAATATCACTTGTTGAGGGGGAGTATTTGCTTAAAAACTTTGTTCATAAAATTATTCTTCGTGGTAATCTTCCCATAAAACTCGAAATGGACATATTCGATATCAAAATTTCGTCAAAAATACCTTTTATATGCCATTTTTTAGGGGGAGAAAAATTATGTAATAAGAAATATGTTACGAATTATTGCTATTGAATCGTTGTGCTAAAGACTTAACCAATGAATTTACGAGCTCTTAAATGTTAGTAACTCGAAAAGACCTGTTCGGGACGGGTAATAATTTCAAGCTAGTTCTCTAGTGATGTAAACGTGTCTCGCTAAGGACTTGTCCGAGTAGAATGTACCATTCAAGAAACTCTTGGTAGACATGAACCTTGAAGGTTCAAACCTCCTATCCAAGGAGTGTTTACAACTTCAATCTGACCTAGTCAGTGATGTAACCATGTCTCGCAGGGAATTGTTTATCTTGAGTTGATCAATTCAAAAGTGAGCGCTCATCTCTCACCGTGCAGCTTTCTGTCAAAATACTTAAGCACGTGTGGAGGGGGAGTATTTATGCAAAATATAAAACTCTTTCAATGGTACAAAATGCTTTTATTCATAAGCACTTTGAGAGATTTTCATTAAAATGGTTTTATGGCAACATAGGTTAGTCATGGAGTTATAAGGTGACTAAGGTTAGGAATAACCGTCCTATGATCCGCCAGAGCCGGAGGGATCTACCCAAGGACACCTCCAATAGTTAGAATTTAGAAGTCCTTAGGTATGATTATAAAAAGGAGAAAATGAGAACCGGAGAAAGAAGCAGTTGAAGAATTAAAAAGAAAAGTAAAGAAAAGGGTTAAAATAAATAGCCCTCCAGATTATTCAACTTAGGCGCATACCGGGTTCAATTCATATGCTAACTGGTTGTCACTTGATGACACCGGATTGAAGATTAAAGTCGTCATGGACCCGTGACGATGCACTAAGCCTCTTAGCCACTCAAGTTTCTCTCAACCGAAGCTTGTTTCATTCTCACAAGGAACCCTACGTAAACTATCGGCTTTCTCTTAGAGATGTCTGGTATTGAAGAAGGAGACCCTCTCCCTAGTCTCCGCTCAGGAAAACCAAAGTGCACTATTGAGTCTAGAGCCACGAGATTCATCAAAAGATCTCTTAGGTACACTTGACAAATCATTGCTTGTCGTTCAACAATAAGAACGCAAGTGATACATTATCGAGTCCTTCACAGATCTTAGCAATCTGTCGAGAACATTTATGAGGAGTTCACAAATGTGATCCTCAGTGATTGAATGGAAACTCCTGCCAGGGTCAACATCAAACAGCCCTGACAGCAGGTCACTTTGGTAACTCCTTGTGGGTTACGCTTAGTGTGTCTCAAACGGTCTACAATTGTAGGGTGATGCTTTGGTGTACCACAGAGACTCACCTGAACTGTTGGTGTACTTCGGTACATCGCGTTATCTCACTTGTGGGAATCCGTTCAGAACACCTTTGTAAGAATTAGAGACGTGTTTTCACACTATTCTGTTAACACACACGAAGTTCAAACTTGTAAGTGCTGGATTATTCCTAACCTATGTTTTATGTTTTCTTCTTATGGATGCTCACGGGTGGAAAAGATCGTGCAGATTCTTCACATGCTCATACCAACAATAACACTAATTGAAGTTCTCTCAAAAGGCAACACAAAGTCAGAATGATTCTTCATCAAGTCAAAGAATCTACAAAGTTTGAAGACTAAGAGAACTACAACAGTACTGAAATCCAATGATAAAGAGCATATGAGCATGTTGAGAAAGACGGAGACACCGAGCAACGAAGCACTGGCGCATAACCACAACATACTATCACAACCACCACAAAGAACAAAGATCTAAGAACAAAGAAAATGAAGACGTCAAAGCGTAATACTTCAAAAGTAACAAAATCCCTACACGGGAGATTGTTCAATCAAGACAACTCTTCTCACAAGAAAGAAGAATGTCAGAAGACGTCAAAGCAACTATTACATCAGCACCTACAACCTTTTTCACTCTAATCATTAATCACCAACACTTAGGGGTAGATTGTTGGAATCACTCCTAAACTAGATTACAAGTGTTAGTAATTAATATTGTAATAGTTAGCTTAATTAGGCTTTTATGTTAGTACTTAAGGCAAGGCTTATGTAGAAAGCCCATAAGCCTTGGCCCAAGCCCAATAAGGAAAGGAAGGGAGCTTTTGTGTTGCCCTAGCTCCCTCCCTATAAATAATATTGTAACTCTCATTTGAGAGTTGGTTGTTCATTTTATCACATTTCATATGCCTAACTTTTCTTCATATATTCGTGTGTGTGTTTAACTTGTTCAACCGATCACCTATAATCTTATTTCTTCATATTGATGCTTGTGTTACAAACATGGTGACCTAACACAATGTGTTGCCTCCCCTCAAATAATGCATAGGACTAAACTAAACTAATATTAAGTCCTCCCCTTAAACGTAGCTTAATAATTAATCATACCAATACTCACCACTAAATGGTTGAATCTTGAAACATCAAATCCCTTTGTGAGTAGATCAGCTACATTATCATCTGTGTGGACCTTGATAACATTAATGAGCCTATGCTCATAACAATCACGAATAAAGTGATGCCTAATTTGAATGTGCTTGGTCTTGGAATGACAAACAGGATTCTTCACAATGCAAATTGTACTCTCATTGTCAATGTAGATAGAGTATTCTTAAAATTGAATCCATAATCCAAGAGTTGATTCTGCATCCACAGTACTTGTCCACAACAACTTGCAGCAGCAACATATTCTGCTTCAGTGGATGATGTTGCTGCACTAGTTTGTTTCTTACATTGCCATGAGACTAATATTCTTCTAAGATATTGGCATCCTCCAGTGGTTGATCTTCTATCATAATTATCACCTACATAATCACTGACTGAAAAAGCTTCCAAATGAAAAGGTGAATCTTTAGGATACCACAACCCTAACTTAGGTTGTTGCTTGAGATAACTAAAAATCCTCTTTGAACAATATACTGTAAATCTTCTTCTTTGTGAACAACTTGATTTTCTTCTCTGACAGGTGCATAGTTCATAGAAGGAGTCAAAACATCAAGATCAAACATCCAATTAGGACCTTTACCTTTTTGATTGTCTTGATTTTCAAGGAATTCAACATGAAGACAATCTTGAACCTTTTTGGTAACCTTGTTGTATACTCTAAATCCTTTGCTATTGGTACAGTAACTCAATAAGTATCCTTCATCTGACTTGCCATCAAATTTTCCCAAAGTATCAATAGTATTGAGAATAGTCGAGGATGCCAAAAGGTTTCATAAACGAATGTTGGTTTTTTTCCCATAAACAACTCATAAGGTGTCTTCATCTCGAGGTTTAGTGACCGATACTCTATTTAACACATAACAAGGCTGCTACAGCTTCATTTCCAAAATTGAATAGGTAATAAAGAATTTGCAAGCATTGTTCGCCGCTTCTATCAATGTTCTATTCTTCCTCTCTCTGCAACACCATTTTGTGTGGAGTTCTAGCAATACTAAACTCTCTTAATCCATTTCTTGGCACAAAATTCATTCAGAACTTGTTTTTGAATTCAGTCCCATTATCACATCTAATAGATCTTACTTTGAGTCTCAATTGATTTTCAAGGGCTATTATAAGATCATGAATAGCATCAAAGGTTTCATCTTTAAATCTCAAGAAAAAGACCCAACTAAATCTACTGCAATCATCTGTTACAACTAAGCAAGTATTCTTCCTTTTTAAGCTTGCAACGAAAAGGTCCAAATGATCCATGTGCAACAACTCTAAAGGATCTCTAATACTTCTTTCCTCAATCTTCTTGCATGAAGCTTTGTGTTATTTACCCTTATTGGACGCAAAACATGAATGATCATTCTTGAATGTTTTGGAAGGTAAACCTCTAACTAAGTTTCCTTTAACCAACTTGTTGATATTCTTGAAATTCACATGTCCTAATCTTCTATGCCATAGATGTGCCTCCTCAAGTGTTGCCCTTGCTACTAAACATGTTGCTCTTTCAGTAGAGTTAAGATTTTTCAAATCTAGACTATACACATCATTAGTTCTTGGTACTCTCAGTGTTACCAAGTGATCATCAACAAGCTTGAACTCAGGGGAAAGAATAGGACATCTCTGTCAGTGAATAACACAGTGGTGCTTCTTGTCACAGACTGAGATAATGACAAAAGGTTGAACTTGAGCTCCTTTACATAACGAACATTCTCAAAGTCTATGCTTCCTACCTTGATGGTTCCTTTCCCAGTAATTCTACCTCCATTAGGATCATTCCCAAATGCAACTCTTCCTCCAAAATATGATCTAAAATCTGACAAAATATCTTTGTCTCCCCTGTCATGCTTCCCGAGCAACCACTATCAACAATCAAATGATCTTTAAGATCCTCTTCTGGGTTGCCCTGCACAAAGATGAAAGAGTTAGTTATTTTTAGGAACCCAAGCCATTACTGACTTGTGTTCCCCTTGTGGAGTGACATACTTAAATACTTTAAGTATGTAATCTCCACTGTTTTTGAAAACATGGTCAATTATTTTCTTTTGTTCCAAAACTTGTGTTGGTTTTTCAACAAAAATTTCTTTTTCAACAAAATTCTCCTTTTCTTTTTCAACAAAACTTGCTGAAAGTATTGTTTGTTCTCCATCAGTACTTTCTTTCTTAACCTCATTGGTTTTAACTTTTTGTGTTGATTTCTTTGAACTATGTGCTCTATTTGAAGAGTAATGCCTTCTAGGTTGATAGTAATTGGATCTCCTAGGGCTTCCATTCGAAAAAGTGCTAACAGTACCTTGATTGGGTGAAAACCTAGCAGTACTTTGAGAATGTACTGTTTGAGAAACTTTTGTCTTACCAGTACCTTGAAAAGTGCTTGAGGGTACTGGTGGTTTTGAAAAAGGTCTTTTCTGGTGAGGGTACCTATAGTCTTTTGAGAAATTACTATGGTTAAACCTATGTGAATGATTCCAAACTGGTTTATTCTCCCTTAGCTTATGGTTGGTAGATGTAGTCTTTGGGAATTTGCTTAAATATTCTGAGTGAAAGTCACAGTCCTTAATCAAATGATCAGGACAATAACAGACAAAACATAATTTTTGACCCATACTCCCAAAATTTCTTCCTTTAGTTCTATGACCAAAACTATCCCAAAAAGATTTAGCAGTACTTTGAGATGAAGGTATTGCTGAACTCTTAACATTATCATCCTTAGGTTTCTCAACTGTTTCTTTTGAGGATTCAGAACTAGATGGACCTAAATTAGATTGACCAGTAAGCTTTTTCCTAAACTCTAAATTGTCTACTCCAAAACAAGAAACATCTATCCTAAGTGGTTGAAAACTACTAGTTGGTGGAGGAACTGCATTATAACCCTTGTCTTTCTTAAATTCAGGAGGTTTTTGACTAATTGAATCCTCATTACTAGATGTGTTTTCTTCTGAGCTAATGAGTTCATCATCACTAGTTGTTATCTCCTCTGAATCAATTTGTTCCTAATCACTAGTTGGGTTCTCTTCTATGCTGCTAAAATCCATACCAAAACCTAGGCCAATTTTCATGTGTGCTTTTTTTTGTTTTTCAACAAAACTAACATGTGAAAGACCAGATTCTTTCCAACTAGCAAATTTTTCTAACAATTCATCCCTTTCTTTAGTCATCTTTTCAAGTTCAAAAACCTTATATCCTAACTTCCATTCACTCAATTTTAATTGATAATCTTGTTACTCATATTTTTCTGCCCAAGCCATTTCATTATTTTCATGAGTGATTATTTTGGCTTCCATTGACTCTAAAGTCAATTGATAACCAGCTTCCTCAGACCTAGCCCTTCTACAATTAGCTCTTTCAGTCACATAATCTTTTAGATCTTTTTGATAAAAGTCATTACATTTGGAACATACTGTTAATACAAGTAAGCCGTAAAAACGTTTATTTATATTTTACGGCCTTCTAATGTTTTGTCGATAACAAACGTAAAATCATTTCAACGAAGCAAATAGAATACGTAAATAGTTTGAGTTAATAGTTTCCTAACACACTTACGTTATCACATAAAACACTAAAACAAGTATAAGTGATTTTATGATTTAGATACATACGTACAACAACTAATGTTTACATATCGGGTTAGCATATACTTAAACTAAGTATACAAAAATGGGTAAAAACAAGTATATACTAAAATGGATAAAACAACTATATACTAAATGGGTAAAAACTAGCAAATGGTATTGACCCATAACCCATGGTTTTATATATACCACTTAACCAAGTTCATTGTATCCTTAAGATACATTGTATCTAGAAAGAAAACCATGGATCAACCCATAACCCATGACCCATGACCCATAACCAAAAATACCCATGGGCAAAGAGGAGCGTTCCACGGATCCCTGGCTTTGTGCTAGCCGGATCCCTTGTGAGAGGGATCCGTGGGATCCAGAACAAGAGAGAATTTCTATAAATAGAGAGGCATTTCTTCCTTTTACTCATCACTTTACACACATACTTCCCCAAATATTATAACTCTCAACCTCGATCCAAGTGATCTATGTAGTTTGTCTTTTGTTTTTGTGTGATCTTCTAGGTTCCTCTTAAAGGCAAGATCACCACTTCATGAAGACGAGCAAGCTCAAGTCCATGAGTTGCCATGCTTCGTCATCATCAAGACAACTAAGGTTCTCTTGTTGATAGTTCTTCCTTTCTCCATAGATGTTGGGTTGAAGGCATTAGTGAAGAATGTCAAAAGTGTCAAGATGAAAGCATTAGTGAAAGATGCTCATCATCCATGTCAAAGCATTAGTGAAGAATGCTAAAGGTGTCAAGACAAAGGCATTAGTGAAGGGTGCCAAGCGTTGTGTCAAAGGCATTAGTGAAGGATGCCGAAGAATATAATCAAATCGCATTTAGGAAGAATGCCTAGGTCGTATAATCGATGAGGTGCATCGTTATACATATAAGTATTTGTTTATTTCCAAGGATGATGATATCCTTGATGATGTTGTTACAAGGAGTGGATCTCCTTGGTATTAGGTGTTGTGTTGTGAAGGGTAGTAGTTCCTCCATAGTAATGGAACTAGGTGCTTAGCCTAGTACCTAATAAAGGGTAGGGGACGTTGTGATAGGATTAGTTCTCCTTGGGGTGAAAGAACTCGGTGGTTAGCCTAGCACCGTATAAAGGGTAGGCGACCTTGTGTTAGGTGTGGTTCGCCTTGGTGTGAAGGAACTCGGTATTTAGCTTTGTACCGGAAAAAGGTTAAGCGATGTTGTGAAGGCTTCTCCGCCATAAGGAGTTGGTGTAGTGCTTACGAACTCTCGAGTAGGTGACTCGGGGAGTGGAGTAGGGAAAGGAAGGTGTCCTTGTAGCCGAACCACTATAAATACTTGTGTCGTGGTGATGTGCTTCTTACTCTTTATCTTTCATTACATGTTTATATATCTATCTATCAATGTCCAACATAAACAACCAAATAGATTGACATAAGTCGATCTAAATATTTAAAAGGAAGTTTTAAATTGGTAAAACTATTCAACCCCCCTTCTAGTTTTCCACACATACCTCAGAGATAGTAGATGAACTTGGTGAAGTAGCTACCATAGCAAGTAGAACAGGTTCTTCTTCACTTTCCATGCTCCAGTCAAAGCTTCCAAGGCCATCTCTTGATTCTAAAGCATCAAATCCTGGTTCCTCATCAAAAGTTGTGCTCCAAGCAAACTCTTCCACAGCTACCATAGAGTAGGTTACTGGTTCATCATCAAATTCAGCACTCCAGTCAACCTCTGATAGATTTTCTTAAGCAACCAAAGCTTTTGGATTTGGTTCAGTAATAGGAACTTCCTTTATTTCAAGATTGGGTTTCTCAATTATCCTGTTTGCTTGATATTTAGCAAACTTGCATTCTCTTGCAAAGTGTCCAATTCTTTGACAATTAAAACACTCGATCTTAGACTTGTAAAATGCTATACCCTATTTGGGTTTGAAGTCAACACCTCTTCCTGTTTTCTTCAGGAACTTCTTGATCCTTGCAGTGATCATGGCAACTTGCCATCTTATGTCAATTTCTTCTAGGTCATCCTCATCAATTAGCAACAAATATTCTTCATAAGTAACAAGTAAAGTAGCTTGTTGAGCAAAGAAGGAACATACAACATCATCAGAGTTGATGGTGTTTGATGGTGATGAGGTGGTAGTAGTCATGGTTGTGCAAATATGTTGTTTATCACCAACAAGACTTTGAACAGATAAGCAAGACTTTTAGTGGAAGTACTGCCTCTCTTTTCAGAAGACACAAAAGCAATGTTGTGAGATTTTGAATTTGTTTGACCATTCATCTCATGCTCATACACCTTTAAATTTTTGTAGAGATCATCAAAGTCCATAGTATCCAAACCAGATTGTCCTCTAATCATAGTAGCAACCACATGCCATACGGAGGGCAAACTTCTTAAGAACTTTAGATTAGCATCTTCAATGATACCTTTGCTCCATATAACTCTAGCATACTAAGGAGATTTTGGAATCATCATAGGCAAGATCAAGACCTTCTCTTTCACCAACAGTGAATGTTTCAAACTATTGCTTCAACAGATTTCTATGCATCTTCTTGGAAGCATCATTACCTCCAAATCTAGTCTTGATAGCAACCCATAATTGTTTTGCATCCTTGGCATCATAAAACTTTAGTTGGTGACCATCAAGAATAGCAGACAACAGTATGTTGAGAGCCTTTTCTTGATTTCTTTTTGTAGCTGTGCAAGGTAGGCCGAGGTGGTTTAGGTTGTCCAGGAAATTCTACAGGTTCTTCAAGAACGACATTACCATTGACAATCACATCCCACAGTGCATGGTCTGTAATAGCAATGTACTGCCTCATCTTCATGCTCCAAAGATCATATTCTTCCTTCTTGATGATAGGCATTTTGAGTGAGGTAATGGATGGGAGTGGTGCAGCTTCAGTCGACATCTTTTAGGGTTTGTAGATAAATCGGTTTTAAGGGTTTCTTCTTAATAAGAGTTTCCACACAAGCTCTGATACCACTTGTTGGATCGATATACTCTGACCAAACTAACTATATAGCTTGTAAGGGTTTAGCAACCTTGGATAAATCCAAAACTACTAACAATGAAACACTGATAAAACTCTATTAAGTATGCGGAATCTACTTCAATAAAGCTAAGAAGAATAACTTTAAACTTCAACGATTATATTAAAACCAAACTTTGAACCTGCTTGTTATACAGATTCACTAACAAACCTAATCTCTAAATAACTCTAATATCGTACTTGCATGTAAGTTCTAAGTCGCGTCTCTCTAATGCCAATCTAGGGGTCCTTTTATAGGCATAAGGAATACCCTAGTTGGTTTACAATTACAATCCTTGTACGACAAGTAATACTAATTCTAATCTAAGAATATTCTAGAATTACATAATAATCCTTGAACGATTTACATAGCATTCCTTTAGCATATTAGTACTTTGACACGAGCAGTACTTTGACTTTCTTCATTAAGCAGTACTTTGACTTTCTTCAGCACTTTGACTTTATATCCCAACAGGGAGCATTGGCCAAGGGGGAGAAAATAGCTCGGCCTCATTGCATTTTCCGCCTCGCCTCTTCTTTTTGTTTCGACAAAAAGGGGGAGAATATTATAGAACTTGACCTTTGACTTTAAAAAAGTCAACATCATGCTTTGACTTACACAAAGTCAAAAATTTTCAAGACCAAATAATTGGACAAACTAGTCATAAGATAAAATAAGCTTTTGATTATTAACTTTATCTAACTCAGTAGTTCTTTCAAGTTCAAATTAATCTCATATTTTTATAACTCTTGTACAACTTTACATCTTTGATAAAAATAAAATTTATGCTTTGTCCTCAACAAAAAGGGGGAGATTGTTAATACAAATATCGTCATTAAACGTTATTTATATTTTATGATCTTTACCTATGTTTTGTTAATGACAAAAGTAAATTTCATTTTTGTAAAGTATAAAGCTTGTCAAGATTAATAGATATTAAAACAAGCTTTCCTTAAATAAAGTCTTCATCACTTAAGCATTTACATTTTGATTAGTCATGTATTATTAACTTTGATATCCTTCTAAACCATAATGTGTGTCAACATTTTTAGAACAAGTATGTTTTAGTTTCTTAAACACAACATTACATATCTATTTACCTTTAACATATTACTTCTAAAAATATAAAACAACATATAACATCATGGCTTGCATCACATTAAAATCTCTAGTAGATTTCGCAGAATATTTTGTTTAGATTTGGATTCTACATATCTTACATGATCTTGGTTAGATTTGGTTGACTTTGGAACGATCTTTTTAATCTTGCTGTCATACCGACAGAACCAAAATAATACAAGGGCGAAACCTTTTTTTGGTTCCGTGGTCCGTGGTCACTGCAGATCACTTTGGCCTATAAATAGCAAGCCAACCCAAGTTGTTTTCTCATCCCTTTCTATCATAAATACATACATTCTCCCTCTCTCTCTCTCTCTCTCTCTCTCTCTCTCTATTACTTCTAACCCATTTTCATTTCATTCTAGCGATCCTCTTTTATAGCAAAGAAGATCAAAGCAAAATCAAGCTTAAACAAATAGTTGGAAGGCTTGTTTGTTTTGTTGTTGTATGATCTAGTCATGTTCACACATCATTGTTGTACCAAACTATCTTAAACCTTTGAGTGTGAGTGGTTAGTATTTTAGTCCTCAAAATACATAGTGTGTGGGAGTGGTTGTACCCTTGTAAAAGAACTCAACATCTAGCTTTGTGTCTAAAATATTGTGTAAGCGACATGTAATGGTTTTCTCCGCCGGTTAAAGGAGCTTGTTGATTAGTGAAGATAACTCTCGAGTTGGAGACTCGGGGAGTGGAGTAGGGCAAGGAAAAAGAGTCCTTGTATACCGAACCACTATAAACAACTTGTCGTGGTTTAATTGTTTCTTTCCTTATTTACTCATTATATATTTCTTGCATATTGTTTATCAGTGTTGCAAAACAAGGCCTACAAGGCCGATTAATCGCCGATTAGGTGCTGCAAGGCCACCAACCTTTCCGATTTATGTAAATCGGTCAACCGTGGTCAATGGTGGTCAATGACGGTTAATGGTGGTCATACTTGTCGAAAACCTTCATATCTTGCCGAAAATACTTAAAACTACCCATAAAAGTTTCAAAACAAAGATTTTAAACGGTAAACTATTCAACCCTCCTTCTAGTTTTCCACAATGGTTAAGGATTTGTGAGAGATTTTACCTTTACCGATGATTTTGCTCTTGCTATTTCCAAACACCACATTTCCTCCATTGAAGGATTCGTACGTGGAGAACAAATCTTTATTACCGGTCATATGCCTCGTGCACCCGCTATCTTTGATCCACTCGTCCGGATCTAAGTCAACCCTTAGGCACACCTCGTTGGAGTCTTTTGCCATGAGACAAATTTCTTCATTCTCCTCCTCACTCATTCCCAACGAGCCACTTACGAACGCCTTTTGTTCGTCTCGTTTGGGACACTCACTAATGAAGTGATTAGGATCTCCGCATTTGAAACACTTACGTTCGTCCTTCACTTTCTTGTCGTCCTTGCCTTTCCGCAATCCTTTCTTGTCATCATAAGTTTTCTTGACATATCTTCCTTTTCTCCGAAAGAACTTTTTGAAGTCCCGTACCTCCATTGTACTCTTCGTCGTCACTTTCCGATGATGAGGTTTCTTCATCTCTTGATACTTTCTTAGATTTTAAGGCAAGAGATTTGTGTTTTTCTTTCTTTTCTTTTGATACTTCGGAGTCTTTAGCGAGGATGAGCTCATAGACTTTTAGGTTTCCTATGAGTTCATCGAGATTGAGGATTGACAAGTCTTTGGATTCTTCGATGGTCGTCACCTTCGGTCTCCACTTTGATGAAAGCGCCCTTAGAAATCTCCTGACATGATTACGAATAGAATAAGACTCATCAAGTGCTTTAAAAAAATAATAGTATTAAAGTTAGCAAAAGAATTATCTATACTATCCTCATCCAATATTGAAAATTGTTCATATTTTTTAACAAATAAATCAATTTTGTTATTGTTGGATCTTTATTTTATTGTGTTAGATGATTCGGGTGGTCTTGGGAGATCAAAATACATGTTTTCCATTTTAGAGAGAGAAAGTAGAGAGAGAGGGTGTTCTTGCTAGAGGTTTACACAAATGAAAGGTTAGATTGAATTGAAGCACCACCCCTTCCATGGATGGAAGGGGTATTTATAGTTACAAGAAATACGACCTCCTATCGGCCTGTGGATCAGGGATACAGTGGGTAAAGACCCGTCCTTCCTCCACGGTGTTGCACTAAACTATTTTACGCTACTGACTAACTAATAAAACAATAAATAACGTAACTAACGACAAGTCTACGAGCTAACTTAAGCTAGATAACATTTGGGGTGACCGACACTTCACTATGGAATTTTCTAATTCCTAACAATCTCCCCCTAAGGGAGGTCACCCCATGTTTTACATTTTGAATCCTAGCAATCTATTCTTGTCATTGTTCTTGAGCTCGTAGACTTCAATTCTTCAATTCTGCAATCTTTGTGCTTTTGTAGTGCAACTTCAAAGTCCGCATAGATTTGTACTTTCAGTGGAGGTCTTTGAACTGATCCACATCTTGATGATCTTCGAGCTTTCTTTGAGATCATCAGCCACAGTAAATCTCTGGATCACCCTTTATTGTGTTGCCATCATGTGTAGTTGTGACTTTTGGACCGACATGCTCACATTTTCGAATCATGACATCTTTCCATCAGAGTAGCGGGAGCCTTACTGGTTCATGATATTTGCAGCAGCGAAGCAGAAGCATAGTATAAAAATATCAGAACCAGGTTATGTAGATATGCATCAGTCATGATTTCTTCAAATTAAGTGTGGATGCTGTGAGCATGCGGCTTTGGATTGACGCCTCAATTCTGATCAGCTGCAACCGTCCAAATGTACCTGCAAACAACAGTTAGCAATAAAACACACGAAAGTGTCTTTGATCACTTTCGTTGAATTGAGGTACACGGCCCACGGTTCCCCGTTGATCAGTACAAGTACTGCCTGTGATCAGGTAGGATTCCGAAGAATCTCCTTGACAGGGTTTCGCAGCTGCTCTAGCTGTTCTCAAACCGGAACGTCTCAAAGAAGACAACACGGAGTGAGTGAACCAGCAAATTGAGATTCACTGATTGATGAAAAATTGATTTGAAAACACAATCGCGTATTGCTTAGAAGAAAGAGTTTTGCAATACGACGAAGGTTTTATGAGAAAGATCAATTTTCAATCAAAATACTTTTTGTATTAGAGAATGAGTACACATTCGACGTGCTAGCGAAAAGAAGAGATTCGCACATCGAACGGTTTTTCTAAAAGTATTTTTCAATCAGAGATACTTTTTGTGTATGAAAATGAATACACATTCGATGTGCTAGAGAAAAGAAGATTTGCACATCGAATGGTTTTTCCAAAAGTACTCGTCAATTCCATTCCTGGACCAAGGTTGATTCACGAGTGAATCGCCCCATCGTTTCTATCCAGTTGTCACATGGTTGATCTATAGAATAGATCTCACATGCCACCTACCAGGAGCTTGTTTGATGTTGGCTCCCGAAGGCTTTCCATCTTCATTGTGAATATGTATGCATATCACTCAGATGTTCTGGCAATACCACAAGGATAATGCGTAGGACTCTAAATATATACTTACTTTCCACGTTGTGTGAAACAGCAAGTCTTCATTAATTTTGTGTCCTAATGAGATATTGTGGACGATCTCTTGGCTCTAGACTCAATTGTGCACATTTGGTTCCTATGCCGGAGACTAGGGAGAGGGTCTCCTTCTTCAATATCAACAATCTCTAAGAGAAATTCGATAGATTATGTAGGTTCCCCGTGAGAATGAAACAAGTCCTTTTAAGAGGAACTTGAGTAGTTTGGGAAGTTGTAGTGCAATGCATCACTGGGTCCATGATGTCTTGTCTTCAATACCAGTGTTACCTTAGTAAATACCAGTAGCATATGTATTGAACCCGGTTTCTGCCCTAAGGTTGAATTATTTGAGGGCTATTTCTTTTCACCCTTTCTTCATTTTATTTCTTTTTCATTCTTCAACCCCTTCAGTGCTTACCGAGACTTCATAACTAGAACTTTGTTGGGTTTATTCCAGTACTAGCTCTGTCTCAGTCCGCACTCTTTCCGTATCTCACTTTTCTCCTTTTTTCAATATACTTAAGGACTCTACACTATCTAGTGGATTGTCCCTGGGTAGATCCCTCCGGCTCTGGCGGGATCGTGGGAACAAATACCTAACCTAACCATCCTTATAACTCCATGCATAAAGTAAAATGGTCGGTCTTTTGGTACAGTTCATTCCTTCTCGAAACCAATTGAAAAATCATTTGGAAAAACAATCAAGGTACTTGTGATACGAGATCAAAGCATTTTGTACCTTAATAGTTTTGATCATTTAGAAAACCTCCCCCTCAACATGTGCACATGATTTAGAAATTGTTTAGCACATGGAGGCAAGAGGACTTTGAAATATTTTCTTTGATCACAATTTTCATACGAAAAAGCCATTTGATTTTCTTGGTAAAATTCTCCCCTCAATATGTGCATAGGATTTTTGAAATCATTTTTATCACATAGAGGCAAGAGTTAATTTGAAGCACATCCACAATCACAAGCGCCATTAAGAAACCATTTTAAAACACAATCAAGGTACTTTATAAATTACTTTAAAAGCTTTCGTACCTCGATAGTTTGTTTGCTCCCCCTCAATATGTGCTTCGAGATTCGAAAGCGTTTAGCACATATGAGAGAACAGCCTGCACAATTAAATCAAAATGATCACCTTTTATCAAATTTCATTATTAAATCACAAATTCTCCCCCGATCAAAAATATCAAACCCTTTGAGATTTTGGATCCCAAGTGATTTAATACGGTTTAGAAAACATGGGAGAATATGTGGCCTGGTTTAAATACTCATCATGTTTTTGGATAAATCCTCCTCCTCAACATGTGCATTGTGTATGAAATCGTTTGGCACATGGAGGCAGGAGTGCCTTTAAAGGACTAAAACCAATCCCATTTAAATAGATAAGAGATTTAACTCACGATCTCTACCCCGATCAAAATTTCAAACCTTTTGAGATTTGTGATCCCAATTGACTTAAATCATTTAAAAGATTTTGGGGAAAGACGTGGCTTGATTTAACTTTGAAAAATGACAGATAAGGACCATGTTAAGACATTAAAGATTGTTAGTGTCAGGTATGATAGTTTTAAGAGATCTTTAAGTAAAATAAAACAATTTCACAATCAAACAAGAACAGAAAAAATTTCATTTTGAAAGACCTTGATTCAAAAGAAAAATCATACCATGACATAACATTAAATCTTTAGATCACCACATAATTTCGTACAAACGGACTCTTTTGAAGATATATTGTTTGAAAACTCTTTTGAAGATATATTGTTTGAAAATATTTTAAATTAAATCACTCTTATACCAAGATACCTGCATACGTTAGTGGACACAAACAGATATATGGTGGTCGACAACACCCAAACAGCAATCGACTAATAAAAGTCAATTCAACATATCAATCAGTTCATATAAAGCATGGGGTTTATGTGTTAATCAAACACTAATCATCTAAACCTAACAATCATATCTTAAATTCCTAGTCCTTCGATACGGCAAATATCATTTTAATTAAGCACGTAGGATAATTAAGAAAGCCCTTAGATGATATAGATTTGAAAACATTATCCCCCTCAATCAATGACTCAATTTTTTTGAAAAGTTTTGAAAGCGCTAAAGTCATAGATGAGTTTTTGAAATTTTATGAAAACTTGATTCTGATTGATTTACAAGCAACTCATTTTCCACCATTTTTGAAAACAACAAATATTTTTCTGAAGAATTTTAGACGGAAAAACATTTGTGTAGGAACAGCAGTCCTTCGACATACTTTCCTCATTTTTGTTTTTAGGATAAGTGCACGAAATATTTGAAAAATTGGTTTAGCGCAACACTTTCCTTTCATGAAGAACGGGTTGCTATCTGAAATAATAGCAAGCCATAGTTTAAGCATGGGTCACAGTCTGAAGTAAACAGAAGCCATCATTTGAAGCCCGGTTTACATTCGAAATAACTGTAAGCCATATTTTGAGACATGATTTGAAAAGAATATTTACACCTCCTGCTCGAACTTCATCTATGGTCCCGTGCCATTATTGAATGACATTTCTAAGACCGTAGATGTTATCGATACCAGAAGACATGTCAAGAGAAAACATATTTTTAGAATTTTTCAAATTTTCTGATTTTTATGGGTTTTGTTGGTTTTATATTTTTCTATTTTGTTTTGCTGGTTTTATATTTTTGTATTTTGATTTTTCTGATAAATATATACAAAGATAGAGTAGATGATATAGTTAAAGAAGATGATGATACGAGTACCGAGATAAAGATATCGAGCAGCCCCGTTGTAGAAGATAGAAGTCATCATCCCTAAAACTTTCACCACCAAAGCTTTCGAGGCTCTTGCATTGAAGAAAGAAATTGAACCATCCGAAAGTGAGACTTTGGCAGCTTCCCCCCCAAACCGAAAATCCTTTAGCTGAGCAGATTCGAAGCTCTATTACATGCTTCTCTTAGCCTGGTGCACAAGGAAGCACACCATTATCATAAATCCCGCTGCTCCATTTAAGAATGATGATCGAGGATCTCCATTCGGGGTTATATCATCAAGAAGAACGACAACGTATCATCCCACACATAAAAAATCTTCTCAAATTTCTTTTCTTGGCGTCACGAAGCAATCCATTCCAAAAGGTGTCAAGAGACCACTTCCCCACGTAGTCGAATTGATGCAGTCGATCTCTTAGACTAGAGCTCACGAACCCGGATACATATACCCGAAGACAAAGAAACTTATACCATCGAAGTAGCAGATTAATTCCAATAGCCAAAGAATAACCCCGATGTTTACTTTTCTCTCTCTTAAAGAAAGTGTATGAAGCTCAAGAACCTGAAATACCCGAATGCCCAAAGAGAGAACAACCGATAACATTGAAGAAGCGGGCCGAATCATGATTATCTCTGCGGATGACAATCTCTGCGGATGTCCACTCCGGAATAAGTGATTATATCTCTGAATCACAGATTAAGCCCTCAAGTGAGACAGCTGAGCATCCCCAATGTACACAATCTCTATCATCACACACTTGTGTACCTCTTTTATCTTCAGAAACTTTCTATTACATCACTTCCCTCACGTAGTTGGAATAATAACACCAAAAGCCTTGATGAGTAAAACCTTGAGATTCTCTGCGGTCATGACAAATGTCTTCCCGGGATATCTTCAATCACTTAGAAGAGTTAAGTTCATCAAGTTTACTCGCCATGAGTCAAACCTTGAGTTTCTCTGCGGTAATAACATTTGTCTTCCGGGATATCTTCAATTACTTAGAAGAATTAAGTTCATCAAGTTTACTCGCTTTGTGTTTAGATTTGTGTCTCCTTCCCCGTTTCGGTTTTGATGATTGAGAATCAAACACATAATAAGCCCATACACTAGAAATGTTGAGAAGAACATCATAAGATCGATGTGTCTGTGAGAATCAACTTCTTTGAAGAATATGAGCAAGTCTAATTGGGAATTGAATCTGACTTATAACTCTACCCAATTAGTGCTCTCCCCTAAACCGACAATCTGATTGATAAATGCCCAAATTAAGAAGAAGTCTTTAGATAGTCAAATGCAACTCGTCTTTAGTCTTCTATGTAGCAGAGAATGTAGAACCGACTGTAGACTCGACCTTCTTCAAGATTGTCCAGTTAGGGAATAGATAGTTAACATCTTCATCACACTAAGATCATCCCAATTAAATTTCATCTTGCAAATCCCCTTAACAAAAATCCCTCCCAATCAAACAAGAACAGAAAGATGTTCATCAAGGAAATTAGCAATCAGGCCGCAACGAACACACGAAATGGTAACACCAAGCAAACAATCACATCAAACAAGAACAGAAGGTTGTTTGGAATCATCATGTTGATGTGCACGTGAAGCATTAACCGGAAGCACTTGTCTTTAAACTCATCAGCCCGTGTGAAGATGTCAACCAACGGCTCTTAGAAGAAACTCCATGTAACGATGACCAGATAAGAAGAAGCTCGGTTCTTACATGAGTTAGGAGCCGTTTGACCATTTATTCTCTAATATCAATCAACCATGCAAAAATTCACACTTCTTCTCCCCTCAAGAATTGCATACGGAGTTGCCATTCTTGATTAAATAAGTGAAAATCATCCGAATGTTCTATTCACACTTCTCCCCCGCAAAATCAGCACATGATGTCGCCATCTTCATTATAATCGAGCAAGTGGAATGAGAAAACAATCAGTGGTAGCCCGGTTCACTTGATGATTGAAGCGCATGGAAAAAGTATGAAGCATGTTGATGAGAATGGTCATAATAGAGAAGATTTCTCTTCTTTCGAAGATAAAGCGCCGACACGCATTACACTTTTCTTTTCTTTAGAGTACGAGGCATGAACTGTTGTGTTCATACGTCATAAGAAGATTTCTCTTTTTCAGAAGATAATGCGCCTGAAACGCATACACATTTCTTTTCTTTGGAGTACGAGGCTGAATGATGTGAACAGACGTCATAAGAAGATTTCTCTTCTTTGGAAGATAAAGCGCACTCAAACGTACACTTTTCTTTTCTTTAGAGTACGAGGCATGAACTGAAGTGTTCATACGTCATAATCTCTCTCTTTTCAATTCTCTTAGCAAAACATGTAATCAACCCCATTATCATTCAGTAGGCTTTTTGTCGTGACAACTGATGGAGAAAACCCAATATGATGAATTTGACCCTAAGTAGACTACCCGAACTCGTGACTTAAACTTGCACATATGTAACAAAAGCGGTGCTGAGACTTCATGCCCATTTGAATCTCTAAGTACTCTATACTCTTCAACCAACCAACCATCGAGTATTAGACGTATATCACCTCTTGAAAATCCACAATTGAATGTGACACTGAGTGATGAGTGCTTATTCACTCATCATTTTTACCCATCTAAGCCCACAAAAATGTCCAAAAACACTGAAATATAACCAATTATGCTACAGATATCCTTGGAGTGTGTTTTTATGTGTTTCAGGTACAAAGGATCGAAAACAGGACCAAAACGGACAGAAATGAGCTCGGATTGGAAAACGTGCTTTGCAGATGGAGCCGGAAGCGGATTTTCTACATTTTCAAAGCCCGGGATACCATTTGGGAGTGAGCTTGTGAATCAGACTCAAAACCCGACCCTAAACCTAAAATTATCATCCAACCCTTCACCCGAACCCAAAATTTTCAACTTACCCTTAAAACGTATTTCATTTAAAACAATCATTTTCACCTTTAACCATTTTTTCTTACAACAATTATTTTTATTTAAACCAATTTTTATTTAAATTATTTTCTTCCTCAAAAAAAAAAAATATATATATATATATATAAATACAAAGTTTTATTTACCCTTTTAAAACTACCCTTTTAAAACCTAAAACCCTTTTTGAACCCTTTTCACATAATCACTTGACCCCCCCATAACCAAATTGACCCTCTTCCCTGTTTTTACCCAAAACTGATAAAACCCAGATACCCTGCTCACCATTTTTTGCCCGCCAAAATATTTTCTCCATTTTCCCTCCTACACTTTGTCTCCTTCCCCACACATCCCTCTCACCCACTGAAAACCAAGCTCACCTTTACCCCACACCCACATGGGTCTCTTATTGCCATGTTGGCAATCCAACACTACCCCATTGGAGCTTATGTGAAGACATAAAGAGTGGACGGCTCAGATTAAGAGAAGTGATGCCCAAGCCAATCCAATGGATGAGATTGATGTAAAGAAACACAAGTGCTCCTTACAAGCTCACTGTCTCACATAAACAAGCACAAGTAGAAGCATTTGAAGACCCCCAAGAGTAGTATAAATAGATAGCTCTTGTAGCCATTTAAAGGCATTAGGATTTTAGTGTTTTTAATTTAGTTTTCTGTTCTTTTAATTCAGTTGTAATGTTTTTTAATTTTAATGAAAAAAAAAAGTTTTTTTTTACCCATCAGTCTAGTTATCAGCTTTATATGCAAGTAAGCACATAAGTGCTTATTTGCCTTGTATTCATTCTTACTTAACCAAGAGTTCTCCTTTAAGTTATTAATTCAGTTTTCACCAGTAAAAACCAAATTCAAGTTCTTTTCAATTCAGTTTTAAAGAGTTTTACCCCGAAAAGGGGTGTTTGGTTTTGGCTACTAGTTGGGTTAAACTAAAGTTTTACCCACTTTGACTTTGCAAGTCAAAGTGGTCTTAAGGTTTTAAAAAGTACTGCTAAAACTTATTTTACAAAGCTTGTTAGGTTTTGAAAAGACAAAAACCATTTTCTCACAACCAAAGCAACAGCATGCTGCTTGCAGCCTTTTCTTTTGACTTATTTTTAAGCAAAATTTTTTCAAACTGTTTTATTACATCCTCACATACCACTCTCCACATAGTATTAGTCTAGTTGCACTTAGATTAGCATTAGCTTAGTTTAAATTTGCATTCAAAAACTGTCCATAGCCATATCGACATCTGTTTTTTCGTTCAGCACCCTAACTAGCCTAGGGGCTCCACTTGTTGATTTTTAATTTGCTTATTACTAGGCTTTAGCATTTGAAATTTGGTATGCTTAATCTAGGCTAGGTTGAGGGTTGATAAGTGATTTTTGTTAAATTTTGTGACTGCTTTTTAACAACTTATTTTGCCCTCAAAGTAGCCCCCATTTTTTCAGGCCCATTGGCAGCCTGACACATCCCTTTTAGTGCTTATTCCAGCTTCTAGTCAGCTTATTAGGTATTTTTAGTGCTTCTTAGATAGATTAGATTAGGATTCCTTAGTCTTTAGCTTATTTAGTACTTAATAGTGCTTATTTGTCCCTTTTACGCTCATTTCCCATTTTCACTTAGAATCTCAAAACTGCTTATTCTCCCTTTAGTATAGCTTTATTCTAGTTAACTTTAGCTTATTTCAGTTTCTACAAATGCATGCTAACTTATTTCATTAGATCTTGTCCATTTACTGCTTAGCTTATGCTCTTTTGCTCCCTAAAATCATTTAAAGGTGTGGTTGTTTATGCTTCTGTCCCCAATGTTGGAGTTAAGCGGTTTCTAAAACTGCTTATTCCAAGTTTTGATAAAAAGTTTTTTCACAAAAAAGTCTTAAATTGGTCGTATTTATAAGTTGCAAAAAGAAAATTTGAAAAAAAAAAAAATATTTTGCAAAAAGGCCAGGGGTGGGATTCGACCCCCTGACCTCTTGCACACAAACCCAACCCCACACTCAAACCAACTGCCCTAGGGTCTTTTCAGGTTTTACTTTGCAATACTAATCTCTTATACACAAAACAGTTTTTAAGCTTGTTAGCTTATTTGCTTATTAGTTGCTTATTTCGTTAAGTAGTGCCCAACTTTTTTATTTTTCTTAAAATCAGTAGGATTAGAAGTATTTTTAGTGAAATTTTCAGATTTTTCCAAAATCATTTAGTATTTTTTATAATTAAATTAGATTAAATTAGTTTTTAAATCATAATAAATAATTTAAAAGTCGAAAAAATACCCGGCTTTTTCCTAAAATTATTTTTAGTCGTTTAGAACGTAGGAAAATTAGTTTCATATCCTTAGGCCTTAAATTGCATCATTTTCACTTTTTGAGGCTCGGGATTAGCCCGGGTTTTCACGTTTTTGCATATTATCACTCTAGGACTTAGTGTAACTTAATTTTATTGTTCCGTATGCTTAGTAGTAGTTAGTTAATCATTTACTTTGTTCCGTAGCCTAATTACTTTCCCTTTAGTTAATTTGTAGAAAACGTAATCAAAAAAAAATCGTAACATCGAGCATTTTAATAACAAACCTCAAACGAAATTCTCAATTCACACCTCGTTGGGACACGACCCGGGTAATCACTTGCCCGGTATCACTTATATCACATTCGTGAGTTTTGGCACGTTAACCCTTTTCCTAAAAGGTTGATTTGTTGATTCTCGCGTGTATCTTATATTTGATATATTTTCTTAAACGAATCAAATTTTTGGCGCCGCTGCCGGGGAGGTTGTGTCGCGACAATATCGTTACGGTTTGACGATTAGTGACTCGAGATCCTTCCTTCGTGAAGTTATTGTTTTTATAAAAACCAAAAAGTAAAAATATTTTCCTTTTCTTTGTATATATATATAAAAGATTAAAAATACAAAAAGATTTTCCCTTTTGTTTTAAATAAATAGAAGACACAATCAATATAACATTCTCAACGGAGGTGTTATCATTATAAGTTCCCGAACTAAAGATCTAAAACTTGCCTTTGTGTGTGCTTGTGGATTTATTTATTTCTATCGGACAAACAAACTGTGTGGTGGGTATAAGGACGGCTTGACATTAAATTGCAGCTGTAAAGAAGCGGGTTTTAATAAGCTTCGCGCTGACCTACAAAGCTTCTCCGCTCGCTGTCGCGTTTGTCTTGTAGAGGTGATTTATTCACTTGGGATTATTGGTTTAAGTTCACTGTGTTTTGCCTCGGTCTTGTTTTAATTGAAAGTGTTTTTGGTAGTGCATGCGCACTCGTTCTTCTAATTCTTCTAGTCCCCTTCTTGAACTCGCCACAATTCCGCGTAGACGAAATAGACGTCCCCCGCCAATATTCGAACCCGAGATTCGTACTAATCCGGATCCCATTCCCGAAATGGCGGAGGATAACCGTTCTATGTTGGAACAACTCCAAGCACCCACCGAGGGTTATGGAGAAGCCATCGTCGTTCCACCAATCGTTGCCGACAATTTTGAACTCAAACACGGATTGATTAACTTGGTATCGTCAAGCCCATTTTACGGATTTGAGAGAGACGATCCTCACTCTCATATCCGACGGTTTAACAAGCTCACGTCCACAATCAAATATCGAAGCGTGCGGAAGAAGCAATCAAACTACTTCTTTTCCCATTCTCACTTGAGGGCGCCCGGATTGGCTCGAGAAACAACCCCCTCAATCAATCACCACATGGGAAGATTTGGTTTCAAAATTCACTAACGAATTCTTCCCACCACAAAAGACAACACATTTAAAAAATGAAATCACGAAGTTTACACAAAAATTTGATGAATCATTTAGTGAAGCTTGGGATCGTTTCAAGGACTTACTTCGTCAATGTCCTCACCATGGCTTTTCCGAGTTACATCAACTCGATACTTTCTACAATGGTTTGAATGAAAATGATCAAGACTCTCTCAATGCCGCCGGTGGTAATCTTTTGACACGCTCTACGAAAGATGTGTTGTCCATCATTGAGAACAAGTCTAAAGTCCGCACCTCCCGAAGCAAACCGATTGCTTCCCGAGTGAGTGCTTCACCTTCTTCGGAAAATGTCTCTAGCACGGATGCTAAGATAGACAAGCTTACCGATGCTATCCAAGCATTGGTTCTCTCAAAATCTCTTTCTTCTCCATCTCAAAATCCACCCGCTCAAGTCAAAGCGGTGGCTACTACTTGTACTACTTGTGGTGGGCCTCATGCCTACTACAATTGTACCGCTACGGATGGTAATCCTTTTGAAGCAAATGCCGTAGCCGGGCCTTACAATCAAGGAGGTAATCAATACCGTCCTCAAGTTGACCCGAGCTATTGTGCTAGCAATCAAGACCACCCGTTTTCCTCAACCTAACAATCAAAATAGGTTCAATCAAAATCAAGTGAAAGGGCAAAATGTTCCATATCAAGCCCCGATGAACCAATACCCTCCCAAGGGGGTAATCTCAATCATGGTTATCAAGCTCCTAATTACCAACCCCGGTTGGCCCTCTATTGAACTTTCCAACTACATTAAGTCTAATGAGGTTACAATTAGGGGTTTGCAAAGCCAAATCACTACTTTGAGAAATGAATTCCAAACTTCAATGTCAAAACAAGGAAATGAGTTAAAAATGAGTTGAACAAAACGAACAACAAAATTGATCAAAATCAAAACAAAATTGAAAATATGTTCAATAGTATCATGTGTCAAATGAATCAAGCTTCAACTTCTAAAACGCTTAGGGTAATACAATTCCAAACCCGAAGGAGAGTTGAATGCTATTGCCACCCGAAGTGGTAAGACATATGATGGACCCTCGATGCCTACACCCTCTCCGGGGAGGGAGGTAGCACAAGAAACCGAGGTGACAAAGGACAAGGTGCATTCTACAAGTCCACAAAGTACGCTACCGCGTCCAACCTCCGGTAGTCCAAACTTCCATTCGGAACCCGATGTTCGAAGATTAAGCCTTCAATTCCTTATCCTTCAAGGCTTAATGATCAAAAGGCCCGCGACAAAACTAATCAACAAATGGAGAAGCTTATCCAAATCTTTCAAGATACTCACTTCGAGATTAGTTTGGCGGAGGCTCTCCTTCTAATGCCCAAGTTTGGTCCGACGATCAAAAGCTTGTTGGGCAACAAAGAGAAAATTTCTGAGTTGGCTAAAACTTCCTTGAACGAGAATTGTTTCGGTTTATCCTTAAAAAACTTCCCGAAAAGTTAGGAGACCCGGAAAGTTCCTCATCCGTGTGACTTTCAAGGATTAGTTCAATGCTCGCTTTGGCGATCTTGGCGCGAGCATTAACTTGATGCCACACTCGTGTGGAAAAAGCTTCGTTACCCCCACTCACACCTACATGTATGATCCTCGAGCTTGCCGCCGAGCGAATTCTCATCCGTTAGGCATAGCCGAGGATGTGTGTAAAGTAGGAAAATTTCATTTTCCCGCCGACTTTGTTGTCGTCGATTTCGATGCCGATCCCCGAGTGCCCCTCATCCTTGGAAGGTGCTTCTTAAAACGGGCGTGCATTGATCGATGTTGATGAAGGGGAAATCACTTTGAGGGTAAACAAAGAAGCCGTAACTTTCAATGTCAACCAAGATTTGAAATCTATGCCTACCATTTGCGGTATTGATAAAGTTGAAAGCCGTGAAACCAAGGTGACAAAGGACCCGGTGCTTCCCACTAATAACGGAAGTCTTGAAAGCGTCCAACCTAAGGTTATCCAAAATTCTTCATCTAGGATCGATCAAAGTCTTTCACGATTTACGGTCAAGAGATCTTCGAGTAAAGCGTGCTCAGATTAAAGCGATTACCAAGAAACCGGAGACCATAACGGAAGTGGTGGAAATTGCTAGCTCGAAGAGCACACCACTTGTCCCACCTCCGCATTCGGTTAATCGAATCGATCTTGTTGAACCTTCTTCGAGTGGCAATCCCACTCCTACTTTCGACCTCATTATTTCGACTCTTCCCTTCCCTCCTCCGTTTGAGGAAGTAACTAATTTGGAAGAGATCGAAGCTTATTATTTTCCGTCAGGAATTGATGACGATGAATCTGACCCGGAGGGAGACCGTGTTCGTCTTGAACAATTACTTAGTGAAAATGAAGACCCGTTGTCTTCACTCCCTCCGGAAGAAATTGAAATTAAAGAAGTTGAGCTTTTGACTGAAAATCCTTCGAAGCCCGAGGATTCAACTATTGATTTACTTCTCGAGGAGTTCGCCGATGAACTCGCTCGCCTTGGTCCTCTCCCACCGGGAATTGACAATGAAGTCTTTGACTTTGAAGCCGACTTACGTGAACTTGAATATTTGTTGTATGGAGATCCGTCACTTGATCCTTCAATTGACAAAAAGGAGTTCTCCGATAAACTTGCTCTCACGGACTCGATTCCATTCAAGAATGATAATTTGAACAATGATCATTTGGAAAATTTTGATGATCCATTCTTTCCCAAAAAAGAGAAGAACTTGAAAGTTTCAATTGATGAACTTGTTGATCAAGATGTTCTTCATTATTTTTAACCGAGTGACTCCCCTTCTCTTGAGGATTTTACCGTGGTTGACACTTTCGATTCATGCCTCTCCGAGGATAAAGTGTTCAAACCCGGTATAATACCTTCCAAGGGAGTTCACTCTAAGAGAACTCAAATGTTTCAAACTCTTCGACCTAACCATGAACTCCTCTTCTCTATGGAGTTATTTGTGACTAAGAGTGTGCTTCTTGATGATCCATCATTCCCTCGTCTTCCCGCTAAACCGCCGGATGATGGATTCATCTTTGGTTTTGAACCCAATACGGGTACTTTGATCTCTAAGGCGGTGGGCAAAGATTTTGAACACTATGTTCTCATGCCTACTATTTTGCCCACCCAACCCACCCGTGTTACCTCATTCGGAAATGAGGATTTCATTTTCGACCCCGGCATCTCCAATCATCATTCTTTTGAGCCGGATATATCTCATCGGAGTGGAACTTTCAGCACATTCAATGTTTATCCAAACCATTTGAATGAAAGTCCGATTGAGATTTTCTCTTCCACTTGCTCCCCATGGACCAATGAATTCGGGGTCGAGTCAAGCTAGCGACTCGGTTAACAAAAACAGTAGCATTCCATGGGTGTCCACCCATGTTTCTATCTTCTTTCTATTTTCTAACACTAAGTGTGGGGAAACCCCATGATGTTTGCTTGTTGTGTGTTTGCTCTCTGTTTTCAGGATTCCCGTAGATCGTGATGATTGATGCGCCTGTTTTCGATTCAGCCGCCCAATATCCGATCTTTTTGCTAACGATTATCTGGGGATATCTTATTAATCCTTTTTGTGAAAAAAGATTTCGCTTCCACACTTGGCTAGTAGTATTACCTTTTTCCGTTCTATAGTGTCGGCTCCGGCCGGTACTTTGAATATTGAGGGCAATATTCAATTCTAAGTGTGGGGGGGAATTCTAAGCGAATTTTGATCACGTGTGTACCTTCTAGTACCCTAGCACCCCCGTTTTGACCAAAAATTTTAAAATTTTATCGCTTTAAGTCAAGTATTTACATTTTCAAGAAGTGCTTTGCACAAAAATAATGCATTAATACTTCGGTGTTAATGGTAGTTTAGTCTTGATTCGGCTAGAACAAGGGGAATCCCGACTCTGCTAGAGTGTTGATCTAGCTGCTCTCTTAACATTTAGGCTAAGGTTTTACGCGTTGTGCAAATGAAAATGCTAAGCGTGGAGTAGTTGGTTCTCTTTAGAGCTTATATAAGTAATCTATGGCTTTTTCTCCCAGAAGCTAACTAATTGGACTTAAATACGTGTTCATTGTCAAACTTTTGAAAATTCAAATCGTCTTGTTACAATAAAAATTTTTTAAGCAAAATTGATTTAGAGTCCGAGTTCAACTTTTTATTTAAATTTCCGAGAAAGCATACTTTCTTAAAATCTGAATAATGTTGCAAAATGAAAGTATCGAAAGTTGCTTGAATGATGCAAAAAGTTGCAAGTTTAAAGTTTAAAGTCAAAAGTGAAAAAAAAAAAAAAAAAAAGTGAAAAAAGTTGAAAATGAAAAATGAAAAAGAAAAAAAAAAAAGAAAGATATGAGTTGCGTGAATAAAAGCACTAAGTTGCTTATGAATAAATGTGCGAAACTTGCTTTTTCTTAAATTTAAATCGGAAGTTGAACTCGTATTCGTCAAAGTTGTCTAAAAGTTTGACGGTAATTTGGAAATCCTTGATTTCAAAGATCCCGAAAGCTCCGATACTATTCTCGAGGGTGAAAACCTAGCCTCCTTAAAAGGACAAGCTGAGAAGAAAGTCGCAACATGGAGTGATCTCACCTTTGAATCTCGAATTTCTAAATTATCGTCGGTTGTAATCCATTTAGGTTTAGTTTTAACTTAACGGTAGCGTCGTAAATCTTTGGAATCGAATTCCCGCTAATTCGGTACTATTCTCTGTGAGGTGTCAAAAGCCCGGTCACTTAAAACTAATGTTTTGGGATGTGCCGAGAAGAAAGGCGCTACATGGAAGAGGCCCTTTCGATCCTTAGACTTTCATCGTTTCCGGTGGGTTAGTACTTTAGTTAAGTGGATAACAACCATAACAAATGTCGATTTTAATGGTCAGACTTTTGAAAATGAGCACACTCACTTAAATTTTATGAATGCGGGAGTAAAAGTTAAGTCTCGACTTACATAGATTATTTGTATAAGTAGTGTTAGCATTTTACAAAAACGTTTGCACAATAAGTTTAAGCTTGGTTTGAGAGTATAAAAAAGAGGATGACGATTATAATTCCCCGGAGACACCCATTTTGCGTGAATCCCGTTCTATGATGCCATGTTTTGATAATCAAGCATTTTATTTATTATCGTCTTGTTTAAATTTCTCGTAGTTGAATAAAAAGTCGAAACGGGGTATACTTGGTGTTGTTGATCCATTCATTACTTCATATGATCGGATTGCTAGGGACTAGCAATTGATAGTGTGGGGGATTTGATGAGTGCTTATTCACTCATCATTTTTACCCATCTAAGCCCACAAAAATGTCCAAAAACACTGAAATATAACCAATTATGCTACAGATATCCTTGGAGTGTGTTTTTATGTGTTTCAGGTACAAAGGATCGAAAACAGGACCAAAACGGACAGAAATGAGCTCGGACTGGAAAACGTGCTTTGCAGATGGAGCCGGAAGCGGATTTTCTACATTTTCAAAGCCCGGGATACCATTTGGGAGTGAGCTTGTGAATCAGACTCAAAACCCGACCCTAAACCTAAAATTATCATCCAACCCTTCACCCGAACCCAAAATTTTCAACTTACCCTTAAAACGTATTTCATTTAAAACAATCATTTTCACCTTTAACCATTTTTTCTTACAACAATTATTTTTATTTAAACCAATTTTTATTTAAATTATTTTCTTCCTCAAAAAAAAAAAATATATATATATATATATAAATACAAAGTTTTATTTACCCTTTTAAAACTACCCTTTTAAAACCTAAAACCCTTTTTGAACCCTTTTCACATAATCACTTGACCCCCCCATAACCAAATTGACCCTCTTCCCTGTTTTACCCAAATGATAAAACCCGATACCCTGCTCACCATTTTTGCCCGCCAAAACATTTTCCCTCCCACACTTTGTCTCCTTCCCCACACATCCCTCTCACCCACTGAAAACCAAGCTCACCTTTACCCCACACCCACATGGGTTTCTTATTGCCATGTTGGCAATCCAACACTACCCCATTGGAGCTTATGTGAAGACATAGAGAGTGGACGGCTCAGATTAAGAGAAGTGATGCCCAAGCCAATCCAATGGATGAGATTGATGTAAAGAAACACAAGTGCTCCTTACAAGCTCACTGTCTCACATAAACAAGCACAAGTAGAAGCATTTGAAGACCCCCAAGAGTAGTATAAATAGATAGCTCTTGTAGCCATTTAAAGGCATTAGGATTTTAGTGTTTTTAATTTAGTTTTCTGTTCTTTTAATTCAGTTGTAATGTTTTTTTAATTTTAATGAAAAAAAAAAGTTTTTTTTTACCCATCAGTCTAGTTATCAGCTTTATATGCAAGTAAGCACATAAGTGCTTATTTGCCTTGTATTCATTCTTACTTAACCAAGAGTTCTCCTTTAAGTTATTAATTCAGTTTTCACGGTAAAACCAAATTCAAGTTCTTTTCAATTCAGTTTTAAAGAGTTTTACCCCGAAAAGGGGTGTTTGGTTTTGGCTACTAGTTGGGTTAAACTAAAGTTTTACCCACTTTGACTTTGCAAGTCAAAGTGGTCTTAAGGTTTTAAAAAGTACTGCTAAAAACTTATTTTACAAAGCTTGTTAGGTTTTGAAAAGACAAAAAACCATTTTCTGCACAACCAAAGCTGCAGCATTGGCAGCCTTCTTTACTGACTTATTTTTAAGCAAAATTTTTTTCAAAACTGTTTTTATTACATCCTCACATACCACTCTCCACATAGTATTAGTCTAGTTGCACTTAGATTAGCATTAGCTTAGTTTAAATTTGCATTCAAAAACTGTCCATAGCCATATCAGCATCTGTTTACGTTCAGAGCCTAACTAGCCTAGGGGCTCCACTTGTTGATTTTTAATTTGCTTATTACTAGGCTTTAGCATTTGAAATTTGGTATGCTTAATCTAGGCTAGGTTGAGGGTTGATAAGTGATTTTTGTTAAATTTTGTACTGCTTTTAACAACTTATTTTGCCCTCAAAGTAGCCCCCATTTTCAGCACGTTGCAGCACTGACACATCCCTTTTAGTGCTTATTCCAGCTTCTAGTCAGCTTATTAGGTATTTTTAGTGCTTCTTAGATAGATTAGATTAGGATTCCTTAGTCTTTAGCTTATTTAGTACTTAATAGTGCTTATTTGTCCCTTTTACGCTCATTTCCCATTTTCACTTAGAATCTCAAAACTGCTTATTCTCCCTTTAGTATAGCTTTATTCTAGTTAACTTTAGCTTATTTCAGTTTCTACAAATGCATGCTAACTTATTTCATTAGATCTTGTCCATTTACTGCTTAGCTTATGCTCTTTTGCTCCCTAAAATCATTTAAAGGTGTGGTTGTTTATGCTTCTGTCCCAACTGTTGGAGTTAAGCAGTTCTAAAACTGCTTATTCCAAGTTTTGATAAAAAGTTTTTTCACAAAAAAGTCTTAAATTGGTCGTATTTATAAGTTGCAAAAAGAAAATTTGAAAAAAAAAAAAATATTTTGCAAAAAGGCCAGGGGTGGGATTCGACCCCCTGACCTCTTGCACACAAACCCAACCCCACACTCAAACCAACTGCCCTAGGGTCTTTTCAGGTTTTACTTTGCAATACTAATCTCTTATACACAAAACAGTTTTTAAGCTTGTTAGCTTATTTGCTTATTAGTTGCTTATTTCGTTAAGTAGTGCCCAACTTTTTTATTTTTCTTAAAATCAGTAGGATTAGAAGTATTTTTAGTGAAATTTTCAGATTTTTCCAAAATCATTTAGTATTTTTTATAATTAAATTAGATTAAATTAGTTTTTAAATCATAATAAATAATTTAAAAGTCGAAAAAATACCCGGCTTTTTCCTAAAATTATTTTTAGTCGTTTAGAACGTAGGAAAATTAGTTTCACATCCGTAGGCCTTAAATTGCATCATTTTCACTTTTTGAGGCTCGGGATTAGCCCGGGTTTTCACGTTTTTGCATATTATCACTCTAGGACTTAGTGTAACTTAATTTTATTGTTCCGTATGCTTAGTAGTAGTTAGAGTATCATTTACTTTGTTCCCGTAGCCCTAATTACTTTCCCTTTAGTTAATTTGTAGAAAACGTAATCAAAAAAAAAAAAAATCGTAACATCGAGCATTTTAATAACAAACCTCAAACGAAATTCTCAATTCACACCTCGTTGGGACACGACCCGGGTAATCACTTGCCCGGTATCACTTATATCACATTCGTGAGTTTTGGCACGTTAACCCTTTTCCTAAAAGGTTGATTTGTTGATTCTCGCGTGTATCTTATATTTGATATATTTTCTTAAACGAATCACTGAGCACTACAACGTAACTCCTTAAAGTGATAGTTATTTTGTGATGGTATGAGCCCAATTCCCCCAAGTGGTAAAAGAAACGGTAAAAGACACCCAACAATAACTAGATTTCCAAGTCTTCGTTTTTGATAATAAGCTTGAACAAGGATCTCGAAGAATCTTCATCCATCCATCCCCGATATCTTCAGATACTAAGTACACTTGCCCGTGATAATTCACTTCAACCTCAAATAAATAATAGTGAATTAACTCCGTTGTCACATCTTCTGAACTGCTCAAATCTAGCCTTCTTTGACATTTAAATGAACTTTGATAATGGTTTCATCCCGACCATGGTTAAAAGCACATAACCCCGTAAAACCTTGCAATAACCAAACTGCCATGACAGTAATCCAAACACACATCCAATTCATAAAATACACCCTTTTATCCCTTCTTTGAAGCAGAAACCGTAACACCAGCATCAGAAAAGATCCCAAACTACACTTTCCTTTTCTCCAGGATGGTTCCATCAATACGGGATTTTACAACTCTATGGTTTAAACCGAAAAATAGTTTCCTTCGCGGGATTTTACAAAACCAAGAATAAACCGTAAGATAGATCCGGAAATGCACTTTACTATTACCCGAATGTTTCCATTGTCACGGGATTTTACAAGTCTATGATTTAAACCGAGAAATAGTTTCTTTCGCGGGATTTTACAAAATCAAGACAAAACCGTAAATAATGTCAGCTTGAATGTGTTACGACGACTTTGGTTTCAGAGAATATCTGTTTTAGGGGAACATGCAGCGGTTCATCAACGGTTCAGTAACCAACATCCACAACATCATCAACAATCCAATACACACTTTTGGTAAACACATCATTCACAAATTATGTCGGCTATTGTAGTGACCACATGGAGAAGTAAACTCGATATATCAAACTTGATCATGAAGTAGAAACCCCCAAATTTGTTACTTAAACTTGTACTCATCCTTGTGAAAAAGAAATGGTGTACCCAATGTACAAATCCTCTTGACTTATCCTCAACTGTGTGAGACACCGGAGTGATATTTACGTTGTAGGTTAAGCGAGAGAGAATCACAACCGTAAATAAATAGCCAAGTCTTTATCACCCTCTATAAACGCCCAAACAAGTCATCTTCGCGGAATGGTAGAAAGAAAGAAGATGAAATAAGTAAACGCGCCCGGAAAAACTCACTTCAAAGCCAAATAAGAAATACCGTACAAACAACCCCATAGTCAATCTTAATCAATTCAAGCCAAGCCATGACATAATAATCATCGTGAAGCTATGTATACCAAAGTATCAACCCTCATAACATGACGAATCTCATCATACTACCAAATCTCATCATCAGATCGCTTCAACAAGTCTCATCAATCCAAATCTCATAATGAGAAGCCCATATGACCGTCATCTACTTTAATAATCCTTTTCTCAACTAAGCTCAAGCCGTGAATTTATATCCCTTCGTGAAAATTATTAAATACCACTCATAATCAAATATCAAGATTATTAGCCATTAATAATAATTTGGAATTATAACTCTTTAATATCCTTTGAGTAGACCTTGTCACCAACATTTAGCCAAAATAAAATTGTATTCATGTAGTAGCCAAAGTCCCCCAACATCCAAATGACATTCACGTCCAAGAGGTATACGTCCCGGGCTCATTTTAATGATCCATACCATCATCAACCCATAACCGAAATCTTACACACCATTTATACCAAATCATCATACGACCCATGTATTCACATAATTATGTGAGAAGTATCAAAATTCATGTTTGGCTCATATAAACAACAAAAAAAATTGCCTTTTATCACGTATCATGTGATCTTATCAAAGTGTTCCAAACAGATACCAACATCTTAGTTGTCCTTCTCCCGACAACAAGTGAATATATGAGTATGCAGCCTAATATACGGCACATAGGCCCAATGATCAAACACATTTAAAAATTGGCCCACGTGCATCATAATACTGCTGGGCCCAAAATTTGTCCAAAATCACAAAAACCTTAAAAGGTTGCACGGTCCATAACAGTGTTTTACTATCATGTAATAACCCTTAGGTTTCGGTTATAAGACCCACACTGCTTTCACTCATTCAACCCTAAAATCCCACACATAATATCACGCCTCTTTGTAACATACACCTAAATAATCTCACATCACAAACCCTAAGAATACTCTCAATCAAGAACGCAGCCACCATCAAAAAAAATACCCTCATACCCACAAATCTTGACAATCAAATGCAATTAACACTCAACCATTCATTCTCACATAACGCCCTTCAATCTTCATATGCACAACGTGATAAGAATGGTCTCACCACAGGGATGGTTCGAGCCACTGCCACAGAGATGGTTTAAGATTCATGAATCGGCTTAAAGGTAGGTATTAACCCTTCTTTTGTTTTCTTGTCAAGGTGTAAACGAAACAAAGAATAAGAGTAACATAGTTGTTATTTTTTTATTCTTTATATTCGGATATTAACAAAAGATTTTACATCCATGAAGCAATAAGTCTTTTGTGTATAGATCTTAAAAGTATCTATGAGTTTGATGAACCTAACACAAAAGACAAGGCTGAGATCGAAAAACTTTTTCATTTTTGTTTTTAGAAATTAATTAGAGATCTGTGATGAACAACTCTATTCGTGTTTTAGACCCTCGAGGTCTTGATGATGCCTTTGAATGCCACGAAAGAAATAAAGCTGAGATCTTGTTTGGATTTGTTTTCAAGTGAGTCTTGTGTGAATAGAGTCTTGGCAGTTGAGATGGAGATGGATAAGGGTATGTTGATAGTCTCGTGAGTGTAGTGTTAATTGTTTTCATTTTAGATCTGAATACGGACTGATGATGTAATGGACTGAGGTCGGTGGTATTGTTTTTGGTATTTGGTTTGAAGTCGTGGTCAAATAGTCTAGGTCTTCTTCTTCTTCCTTTCTGTGTGTCAAGTCGCTAGCAATGTTTGTGGTCATGAGTCAATTAGCCAAACCAAGTCGCTAGCTTATTCGCTAGCCAACTCGCTAGCCAAGTTGCTAGCCAAGTCGCTACGACTTGTTAAATAACAAGTCGCTGGGTCACTTTGGAGTCAAGTCGCTATGCAGATTCAATGAATATGGACATAATGGATAAATCGCTATAAATTTATCATTGACTTTTCCGGCGAGTTATTCCGACCAAATTCCGACCATCATCATATTTATCCAGAAAGCAACATATTTGACCACATGGTATAACAAAGATATGCCCAGTTTGACCAAGAAAAAAAATTTGACCACGAAAATTACCAGTTTGACCAGTTTTGACAAGAACAGATATCACCAAATGACCAAAACAATATGATATTCAAGACTGTATTAGAAAAACACTTGACCATGTAATCATTCATTGACCAACAGATACAAAACTGTTAAACTGTTTTCCCAAAAAAAATATTCCGACCAAAAAAAATACACACAACAGTTTTAAGCAAGTATCAAAACCACAAGAAAAAATCATCAAAACACAACAACCTTGGCTCTGGTACCAATTGTTGGATCTTTATTTTATTGTGTTAGATGATTCGGGTGGTCTTGGGAGATCAAAATACATGTTTTCCATTTTAGAGAGAGAAAGTAGAGAGAGAGGGTGTTCTTGCTAGAGGTTTACACAAATGAAAGGTTAGATTGAATTGAAGCACCACCCCTTCCATGGATGGAAGGGGTATTTATAGTTACAAGAAATACGACCTCCTATCGGCCTGTGGATCAGGGATACAGTGGGTAAAGACCCGTCCTTCCTCCACGGTGTTGCACTAAACTATTTTACGCTACTGACTAACTAATAAAACAATAAATAACGTAACTAACGACAAGTCTACGAGCTAACTTAAGCTAGATAACATTTGGGGTGACCGACACTTCACTATGGAATTTTCTAATTCCTAACAGTTATTTTTAACTTGTTTATTTCCTTGGTGTGTTACAACTAAAGAATTCTAAATTTATTTAGTGGTTTTAAGCATAGAAATTCTTTCAAATTCCTTTTTAGGTAAGGCATTGTATAAAACCATTTTTGCCTCACTATTTTTGGAAAGATTTTTCTTTTGGTCGTCGGTTAGACGATCATGAGAGAGGTTTACTTCGTTGCTGGTTTTATCATCTTTTGAAGTACCTTGAAAATCACCTTCAACAATAATATACCAAAGATCAATATCTTTTGATTTCACATAAGTTTCTGTTAGGAATTGGAAATTCCATGTTAAAGTGTCTGTCACCCCAATTATGGTCTAGCATATGTTAGCTCGTAGACATGTCATTATTTACGTTATTTAGTAGTTAATTAGTTAGTTTGTAGCGTAGTTTAGTTTAGTGTAACACCGTGGAGGAAGGACGGGTCTTCACCCACTGTATACCTGATCCACAGGCCGTCAGGATGTCGTTTAGTCTGTAACTATAAATACCCTTCCCACTAAGGGAAGGGTGGTGCTTCTCATTAATCTAACCTTACATTTTGTATTACAACTCTCTTTCATGAACACCCTCTCATCTCTTTCTCTCTCTAAACCATGGCATACTTGATTCATCACCATCCAATATTTAAGATCCTATAATTGGTACCAGAGCCATGGTTATTGTGCTTTTGATGATCTATTCTGTTTTTCGAATCTTGTGTTATACTGATTTATATCATTTTTGTTTTGTCGGAAAATTTGTTTTTCAAGTTTTAGTGATATCTGGTTTTTAACAAGTTTCTTATGTGTCCTTTTGGTGTAAAAAGTCACATGGTCCATTATGTATAATCTGTCTTTTTGTCATGTTTGTCCAAGTCAGGTTTGTTTATCATTCTTGTGATCTTTTTGTACCAAACGTGAAGTCATTGAGAGTCATCTGGTCATATCTGCTGATTCAAACGTGGTCAAAATGGGTCAAATTAAAGAGCATCTTTTTTATATTTTCTGGGTAAAGTTTATGTTAGTCGGAAAATGTTCGGAATAAATCGCCGGAGCAAAAAGTCAAAAAGTCAAAAGTAACTTGTCCTTTATTGAAAGCGACTTGTTAACTGAATAAATAAGCGACTTGTCCTTTATAATGGAAGCACTTGTTCACTATTGAGTCAACTGCAGAAGCGACTTGTCATAAGGCTGATATAGCGATTTGTCATAAAAAGAAAGAAGCGACTTGTTAAAAAATTCTGAGTTTTGACTGAAGATACATTCTACTTATGCAACTTAACACTAGCCTTTTGAGGTTTGTAAAGATTGAGAAGATGAAAGAAAGACTTGATCAAAACCATATCATTCATGACTCATACTTCAACAAGACACTAAACACAACCTCAGTCTAATTCATATACATCATCAGTTATATTTCTACTTACACCAACATCAACATATAAAGATATCAAAGATCTCAGTATCATCGTGGCTACTCATGGTAAAACATCTTGACATCATTGGTCATACTCACGATATAATCCATCACAGATCTCAAAGTCAAAACGAATAAAAGGAGAAAAGTTTTTTAACTCATCTTTACTTCTTTTTGTGTGTGGTTTACCAAAACACATAGATCTTAAAAGATCTATACACAAAAGAATATACATCATTGATCTATTTAGATTCAAACATCAAATGAAAATGATAAAAGACCATATGTCAAAAGATCTCAGCTTGTTCATGATTATCACATATCTTTTCTTGCACTTTTGAACATAACATCATAGATCTTTGTAAAGCTAAACCTCTTTTTGTTGTTTGTTCGAACATCCTAAGAAAAGGAAACAACAATATTATGTTATTTCCTTCCCTCTTGTTCGTTGGTACTAAAGAAAAAATAAATAAAATCGTGACCTACCTGTAAGTTATTGAAGCTATGTCAAAACCCTAGTACCATCTCTGTGGCATAAGATTGTGAAACCTAATCCATATCTCGAGCCATCTTTGTGGCGAGATGTGATTCAACATCACGTACGAGGATCTGTTAAAAGCTTATATAAGGACGTAACATCTCTTCTGTGTTTGTTTTGATGTGTGAGCTACTACTGATGGGGGCGGACGTTTATGATTAGGGTTTGTATCATATCATTTGGTTTGATTTGATTTAATGATGTATGGTGATAATTTTTGGTGAGAATGAGTTTATTGGTGAGTGGAGCGTTTTGGAGAGAGCAAAAGGGGGCGTGTGAAATGTGGTGAGTGATTTTAGGGTTATGATTATGTATACCGTGAGTTTAGGGTTAGAGCTGTAACCGGTTATCTTATTATGCTACTTGGTGGGCTTTATCAAATGAACGAGGTGATGACCCCCGCCGCGTTGCGGCGGACGTTTTACAAATCGTATTTAGTTATTTACCTTTTTTGGTGTTAGGTAGTTCTATTTTTTTCACCATTTTTGGTTTGGAAAATTTTTTTTAACAAAAAAGAGATTTTTTTTTAGGGTCACCCAAAATTTTTTAAGTTAACAGATTTTTTAAGTTAACAGAACACTTTCTAGGAAAATTTTAGTTAGTCAACCTTTGACTATTTCATATACCTTTTTAGTTGTTTTTTTCTGTGACTATATTTATTTTTGCCCATTCCTGTTTTCGAATATTTTTTGATTATTGCGAGTGCGACTCGTGTGAAAGAAGAACCCACAAATGCCGGATCTGATCCATAACTCAATGAAAGATCAACCAATTTTGAAGAAACGCAACATATATAAGGTCTTGGCCTTTCTCGAGTTTTTATTGCAAGTGTCCAGCACAACTAAATGGGGTTTTCATACAACTCTCATTTCTTTAATCATTATCAAATAAATAAATAGTATAGCACAATCCAAAGAACTTTGTATATTTTCATAACAAAAATATGACTCCTCACAATGTGCTGAAAGCAGTTGTTTCAGCCGCTTTGTCTTTCAGTATGATATTGTTTCTTTCAACGCCATTTGCGTAGTTTTTTCTAATGATTTTCTGCATAGAGTTAAAGAGGTTTTTCCTGGAGAATGATTGTGTAAAAATCTTCGTCCGGGTCAGTAGCTGCAGTAGGACCACCTTTTCCGACTTCCGTCTCAGCAGCCACACTACCGGTAACGGCTGCATCAACTGCAGCCAGGCTTAGAAGGTAAGGAAAATTAGCAAATGGCTTTTAAGAAAACTATACATAATGAAATTTCGATTATAAAAGCATACTTGACTGTTTGGCTTAATGCCGATTATTCTCAATTCTGTTTAACCCGTTTATTCTTAATCCTGGCATCATCGAACGAAATCCTGTCAACAGAAAGCTACTTTTAGTCGCCAGAAGGCTTGAAACTTTGGAAAAGAATGTCGCCGTGCGTTTTAATATAGCCTCATTCGTATCTTCTAAAGTTTTTTAACCAAATCCTGCAGTTTCGGAGGTAAAACATGTAAGGATTTCAGAAAGCAGATGACAACCTTTTTATCCTCATTAACTACCGACTCATAAACCACATGGTTCATTAATCTGGATTCGCCAGCAGTTTATAAGCCTAAGTGGTGTTTTAAACGTATATAAAAAAGGACACATCTCCATGAGCAATAATGTTCCTTATATCCAATTTAGCTTTTGATCTTTAAACCTCAATTACCAACTTAATAACAAACCACAATATACCACGTATATCCGATTCATTAAAACGTATAAAAAAAAATTTGTATCAAACAATAAGCCTAAAAAAAGATTATACCGGCAATATCACGACCATCATTAATGCACTAAAAATTATATACGTAGATAAACTTTATATCTTTATGATTTCTTTTAAAAAAAAGTAAACAACAAAAGAACTTCTCTGAAGTGATTGAATTTATAAGTTACTTCAATGGAATTTGCGAATGAAAAAGTACTTCTGTAATTTACAATATAAAGCTAAATGAAGGGCCCATGAGATCGTTTCAGATTATCGCCTTATGAACTATAATACAATATAAGAACGCTTACCAGGAAATACGCATTTTCCACCGACCATAGAAGTTTATGGTGTTGTTTGGTTGCGGCGCCCTGTTAAAAGCAAGACCATTGAAAATCGAAGCTGCACGGTTTTCAACAGTAGATGCATCCACAACGTCTTACAGACCTTGCGCCACCAAAACGTTCCATGTATTCTGCAAACAAATCATGAGTCATGTCATCCCCGAGTCCTACATTCCCAAAAAGCCAAAGAGTTGTGTTACATATCAGAATGTCCTGCACTTCCTAGTGTTTATTGCTGTAAGTGAATATGGTCGTATTTGTGAACAATAACTTGTAAATGTAAAACACCAGGACCTGATGTTCCAAAAATCTGTGGGTCAGACGAATATTACCTGTGCCAAAATTGAACCCATAACAGGATCAGGCATTTAATTTGGTAATGACATTAATAGATATGAAATTTATTATATAAACATACTTCCACTTGATCGATAAGGTGTTCATTAACCGACACGATATAAAAAAATAGTACATACACAAACCTTGAGGCTACTATTTTCTTGTTTGCTGCTTGGACTCAGCAAACCATTTTGGCTTCTGCTTCCTTCTTTGTCATCCTCACAGAATAAAAACGAAAACATTAAGCTCCTCTTTTGCAGTGTAACTAACAAAATATACTAATAACAGATATTTGAAAATTCATATTGCATACCGTTTCCTCATTAACATTAACCCACGGCCGATTCCACAATGACGCTCAAACACCCTCGTTAGGAATTCATTTCAGAGTCACATATCTGCAGAAATTTATAAACAGTTTGTAAAAAATGTGTCCAAGTAAATGAATTCAGGTCATGAGAACATGCCAGATTCTGAAATGTACTAATTTGAACACCTATATTGCCACACCATAAATACTTATTCCCTCATTTAAAAAAAAGTATAGCGTCCACAAATTCCATTTTTACCAGCGTATTTAAAATTTAAGACAATTTAAGGCAATTAGCTTTTTGAAAACCTCACTAAGTTGTGCACGTTTCGGCAAACTTCCTATTGCGAACAACACACGTGTGTTGGCCAGTTTTTGTAATCTGAAAGGTATAGTTACTAAACAATTATACGAATGAATGTATTACATCTCAGTAAAACCACCAATGATAAGACAAACCGTACTTGAAGTTACAGTAGCAATAGTATATGTATTTTGTCGTGTGGCAGGGACAAAACCTTTGGTAGTGGCAGCTGCAACTATAAAATAAATGACAAATCGCCGTTCAACTCCAGGCTTCCGACTTCTTGTCACCTCCTACGATGAAAACAACGAAACTGCAATTAGACGGTGTACACATATATAACAAACATGGCATCTAACGGTATAATTGCATACAACCTTATAGTTGACAACCTGGTCAAATTTGGGTTGTACCTTCCTCAGGTGTAAAATGTGATGATGTACCTGGTCGTTTAAATCAAACCTCTATTTCGGTACAAATTTGTCAATCAAATCAATAAAATTTAAGTTTTACCCAAAAGCATGAAAACGTATTTAACCATCACATATCACTGTATCAGTGTGGGTCTTAGCTTGCATAATTCATTCGGCTGACTGGCTTGAGGCTGGCAGCTTTGAAGTACGCCTAAACATTCATGAAGCGACCCATTATCATTATATTTGTTAACATTTATGATCAGCGGCCCATTATCCCATCCAACAATGTTCTAGCATCATAAACTATCAAAAACAACAAACACAATAAGTATCAATACCATCATAATTAATTAACAATATACCCAATTAAGTAATTAGTTTAACAATCAATTAATGATACCTTCAATTTCATCTCTATCCCAGGCATAACCTTGTCTGAAAAAAAATTTCTATAATCTAATCAATTTATGAAGAAATAATAATAAAAAAAAAAACTGCGCTAAAACATCAATAGAATAAAAATAAAGAAAAGATTGCACCTTTGGAAGAGATATCATTTTCAAAATCATTTTCTTCGTAACCCCTTTTGATCGATGTTTACTATATATGATTCAGGTTTTTTTTGAGTCGATATCATTGTTGTCTTCAAAGAATTCCAGAGGATTTCAGATAAGGACATGCGGTGTGTTTATCTATCCGGATATGAATAATAGTGGTGTCATTTGAACATGGCGGAGAGGATGATTGTTTCCTGTGAGAGTTTGGCTATTGTGATTACAGTTTGTTCAACAAATTAAAAAAATATGCAATTAACAAAACCCCCAAACTATGAGAAACCCTAATTTCAAAACTCAATTTTTATATATGTATAAGCTATAAAAATTGTTAAACTTGAAAGGAATAAGAGTTAATTTCGCACGAAGTATTTGGTACCTTATTTTTGTGTTTCTCGATTTTGTACTGATTCCTATCTTCTTCCTACTGCTACCTCCGTCATTGTTACAATAAGCATCATCAAGAAACACATAACCAATTCAATATGAAATCTACATATAATTATTTTTTCCCCACTCGATGGAGGATTTGTTCTAAAGTCGGTCTGATAATTTCTAAAGGATTTGTTCTAAGAATGAGAGAGGCGGTGGTATCTTCTCATAATTTCTAGAGATATCGATCGACTCACCTGGGCGGATACACTATAACGACAACTGTAGGGCTACATCTTCGCACCCACCAAGCTACTTACTTATTATCAGAAAACTCAGCATTTGCATCGCACGTGAGTATGAAAACGTTTTTTAAGTCCACCGACATTGGAGATTAAGTTATATATATAACAAGGATAATAGCCCGCTGCGTTGCAGCGGGTATTGTTATTTTCTTTTCTGAATTTGTAGCTGCATAAAAAATAAGTATTGCATTTTCGGTTCAGTAACATCTAAAAACTCTATGGCAATACAAACTGTACACACTAATTGTTGAAAGTGGTGTAAGACATAACCACTGATTAAAGAAACTCTGAAATGGGAACAACTTGCAATGAAATGTTATTGATACGAAACGAGAAAGTGAACTGCGTTATTATTGTAACTCTAAAACAAATGCCACTGTCTTTCTTGCCATGTGTTCCGTCTTTTTTGGTCGACGAAGTGCCTACTGCTGCAGCTGCAATAGTAAATTGATCGAATCATCACCTCAAGAAAATCAAAAGTAAAATATTATACCAAGACAAAAGCTACAGCTATATTTCTTACCATTGGAACAAAAACATATTGCTTATGAGTTTCCAATGTGTATGATATCATCAACACCTATTCCTTGCATTTTAACAAACCTTACTGCAGTAAGCACTTTCAAAATTGGTTTTCGTTTCATTAGTCACATTAAGTTGGTAAATATTCTCAAGCATCTAAATCATATGATACAGAAACACGCATATCCAAACACCCCCGTTAAAGTTATCATTTATGCGTGTTATGTTGTGTCTAAGTATTATGTTATTAGAAAGTATGGGTACCTGATTGATTTTTGACGAATATGAGCCAACAACAATAATAACAGGCTTTGGGAGCCAGATATTTTTTTGCATTTCAATATCCATCGTTAGTTCATTCCATAGGGCTAGTGTAAGAGTGTTTTGGCAGTAAAAAGTAAGCGTTTTTGTATATAGCGATTACGTAATTGATATCGTATAACAGTGGTGAAAAAGGGTATACCAATGACAGCACGGTTGGTGAGAGACACAATATTACCTCAGTAACAATGGTCATTGTTGCGGGCCTGGTTCGTAATATGTTAGCATGCTCATATGAACAGTCGATATCGGGATCGAGCTCCCAATATTCTCTGCGCTTGCGAGTCATTTCTTCAACTTGGCTGACTTCTAGGTTGATCTTGTCCTCTACTCCATTCTCGTAAGTGATTCTAGAGCGCCTCGTCAAGGTCTTCTAATGGCTTCCCGTATGTTGTTCCGTGCAACCTCTGCCTACCATACTTTAGATTCACCAAAAATTATAAGTGCGATAAAAAGTTGATAGTTAAAGTTTTGGCGGTCCCCGTTAATCGTGTGGCTTCATTGGCACCTATAATCATGAAATTCATTATATTTCTCTGAGTCAATCCTTCAAGCGTGTAATACATAACTGTATATGTCATTGCATAAACGAAGGAAAAATTAAAAAAATTCGGTTTTGATGGTAAAATTTTCTAGAATATATAATGACCTGTTTAACCTTAGTACGACTTTATATATGAAAAACCAACCGCGATGTTAGTGAAAAACCAAACGCGATGTTACTGTCCGCAATTCAGGCCAAACTCTATAAAGCCCAGCGATAAGGCCCGCAATACTGCATACGACACACCAACCAAACTGCATGTACTCTGTTGGAGGACTGCAGCGGCAACAGTTGCCCATGAGTTGAATAGAAGATATAAATGCGAAAGAACTTTCAAAGAGTAAGATAACACTACCTTGGCCTGCTGTTCTCCTAGTATTGTTGGGCACATTCCATGGTTGCCGAATTGGCTCTCTCGGATAGCACGGCCAATGCAATCTACCGGTCGCCCACCATCAAAACGATATCAAATGACACCGCTTGTCAGCGACGAATAGTATTATACTCTGGTCTACAAAGAATCAATAAGAGATAGGGATGAACAAATTTTTTTAACAAAAGCTGATATTACATCAGATTTTGTGGCATATAATATAAGCGAAAAGTATATTACAATAAATTGAAACTCACCCAAATCCACAGGATGAGACGGCTCAAGCTTACCCTCCACATCAAACTTATTCACCCTGGTAGCTCCCAACATCGAAAAAAGTCACACATGCAAAGTCAAAACCCCACAAATCAAAAAGTTTTAATAAGGTAAACAAAAGGCTACAACTTGCACAATTGATTTTTTACTTCTTTAATCGACTGAGTCATAATGAAAATCATGAAAATTAAGAAATTGTTGAGACTCATAATCAAATTCAACCCATGCTACAAAATTATTAGAAAATGTACGGTTTAAACCCAAAAAAAATAAGCGATACCTAGTAAATTCAGAATCGACATTAATTTCTTGATCTTCTTTGCAGCCGACTGAATAGCAACAAAAGACTAACAAAAAATTTAAATATCGGTCATAAACAATTCAAAGCGGTTCTCGTGTGTAGATGAATAAACCAATACTCATGATAAAGTGTATAGGACATGAAAATACCTATAAAAGTAAAAGAATGTTGTACCTTGCTACCATCGCTAACATCGTTCACATACTTTCACCAATAAGCATAAAGTAAGCACATATTTAATAACACAACGGCTTTTGCTCTATCCTCGCATACATCCCGTGGAGCAATCACGCTGGAAAACCTGTGTACACAAATCACACGCCATAAGTAACACAAAAAAATTCATATTAAAACCCTAAAAACTGAACCTTTAGACCATTAAAACAACAATAACACAACCAAAGTATGCTTATTCTAAAAATTAATGAATGCCCACGTCATAAAATCATGTAACTTGTATAAGTCGATGACACCCAACATCTTTAACCAAAAAAATACCTTTAACAAAGGTGGATTTGAAACTCGATTTCAAAAAAATATAAGCTACCCTTGAAACCCCAACCTTTTGCTTTAGATTGTCTTTTATCTAACATGGGTAATCAAGCAACCTATACTTTTCAATTATACAATTTTGACTGATATATTACGGTACCTTGTATACTTCTCCAAACATCCCTCCTCCAAGTTTGTTGTCATGACTGAAATTATTTGTTGCTACTTTTAAATCGTTGTAGCTATATGTTTCAGAACCTTGCAGCAATTCAGTTGATCCAGTTGATCTATCTAGAAATTGTACAGCAAAATAGTTGACAAAGAAACTGTTAGGAAGGAATAACTATGTTTTGAGAGCGTGTATAACTACTGCCGGTCATATTTACCTTGCATACTGTATTCGCCTTTCTCAATCGTTGATACCATAAGATAAAGGCAAGTAAAAGCAACAGAAAGCTTACACGTCCAACAACTCCCCCAATTATTGATATTTTTTTATTTGAATCATCTATAAGGCATAGACACGCAATACTTTCAATGATAAAATAACAAACTACAAAGCTTGTGATTTAAAAAAAATAAATAAATAAGGACCAACAAAAAGAAAGATCACTTTTAGAAAGAGTAAAGGTCTCACCGTCCCAAAGGAGAGACGAAATATCCATTGTCTGATTTTGTCCAAAGAATGGAGTCCTAGAGTACTTCATGAAACATTCATTGTCCATTGCCGAATGAAAATTTTATCTTTGTTAGAAATGAGTAATTAGTAATTAGTAAAAACAAACAAAAATTATCGGTCCTTGTAACGCAATAAGCCGCAACATTATGAAAGTGAAACTCATAAAAATGAAAACTTCACCTGAACTCCCCATAAGAACATGATCAGATTGAATGTGATGTCAAAAGGCTAAACATAACGAATCTTTATAATTAACCTGAAGCACACGGCAAGAAACATGGGAGCCGACATTTTCATGAATTTTGCCCTTCGTCTTCGATAGAGCCTGAGTCACCAACCTTAAAATATATTCAAAAACTTGTTAACGAAGATTAAAACTTTTATTAAGAATCGTGCTTACGTAAAATGTGCATCAATATACATACTTGGATCTATCTTCCTTTCCAATTCTTCGACGCCTCATCTTTTCCCATAGTAAAGCAAGCTCCTGTGTTGAATAATAATATTGATCTGAGTCATAAGGCAAGATGAACTGTACTACTATATAAAAATAATAGAATTCTCGTTACAAACGAACTGCAATATAGTAAATATTAATATTCCCGTTACAAATGAAAATTTTATCTTCTGTTAGAGCTGGCTCGCGATAGGCAATAGCATACGAAGTCCAACACAATATGAGAAAATAAGCAAAATCACCTCAAATACACGACCTCATAAGCCGAAATAAGTGACTTTATGAGCTCTCCCAACATCATATAAGCTCATAAGCCGGTAAAATAAGGTAATCGAAACACCCCCTAACAAATCAACACAACCCACATAAAAAAACAATGTTTTAAAGTAAATCACTTATAAAAAATATGTTTCTTTATACCAAGCCATTTTGTTCTAAACTTAGACAGAAAAAGGTCATCCATCGATTAGCTAACCATACTATAGCAGTCGATAATTCTCACAACGAACGTTATAATACGAATAAAAATATAACAATCAAGGAAATCAATGTTAAAATTACGTACCCAATTAAGTGTAACTGAACATGGGTAGAACGTAACCCCAAAAACCGACAAATGAAACCCTAACAGTTGATGATCAACAACGTCTGTGTGAGAGAGAAATCTGCAAACTTTGAAACAAACTAAGCCATACATCATTTTTTCAAAACCGAATACCTATAAAAATTAAGAAGTAGCCACAAAAATTAAAGATGTGAACTGCAAAGAAAAAACGTACCGAGGGTTTGTAAATCGGTGGAAGAAAGAGAAAAAGCAAATTGGTTAGTTGAGAGAGAGGCGGTGAGTTCTATCCGGATATGTACTATACTCGCTAGCAAAACGGGCCGGGTCAAACACGCAAGCGCAAACGGGCCGCCTAACGGACTAACACCAAAAATGGGCCAAAACGCCTAAAGCCCCAAAAAAAAGAGAATATTCCACGGAATCTCGTTGTGTTTTAGTATATAGATATAATATGGGTAATTAGTCGAATGGGGTTTGGAGCTGTGACTAATGGATCGGGTATCCCAAATTGTGAACGTGGGCTTCTCAAGTAGAATGTGGACTCTGGATCGTGGGCTTCACAACTCTTGTGTGGATATTGGTCTTGCATATTTCTTGTGAGCTACGGGGTTGAGATTGGCATATCCGAAATATGGAAGTAAATGGAAAAATCTTGTTATCCAATTTTTTTGTGTCACAATTTATTGGATTTTATTATTGAAAATCCGTAATGGTATTTCTGGTATGATAAACTTCTGGGTGGATACTAATTCACGACTTGAGCTTAATATTTGAGATATGGATTATTGAAGTTGGTTACCTTACTTGGGCGGGAATACATTTTGCTCTATTTTGAACCGTATCACTTGAGAACCATGTGGGCTTCATCGATATTATAATTTTCATGGGCTATGGGCCGTGATTGGACTTATTGAGTGAGCTATCGAGAAGTATTGAATTGGGTGTCAATTGTCTTTGATAAAGAGCCAATTATAGTGTTAATAAAATGTCTTCTGAAATTGCTTAGGAAATGTTTTGTTAAAATTATTTTTTTATATCTTGATTTGGTTCTTGACCATTATCATTGATTTGGTTGTCAAGTGACGATTCAAATGGTTTTACTTGTGGACTTGATGATGGGCTTCTCAAAATTGGATCGATTAGATGTGAGTTGACAAGATAATGAGATTTGACAAGGAGTTTTGGTGTAATGATGAAATTTGTTATGTTATACGATTTGGTACTTTGGTTCATACATTTTCACGGAGGATATGATGTCACGGCTTGATCTGAAAGATAAACTAGGTTGTCTACGATGTTGTTGTTCGGTATTTCTTATTTGGACTTGAAGTAAGGTTTTCCGGGATCGTTTACTTATTTCGTCTTCTTTCTTTCTATCCTTCCGCGAAGATGACTTGTTTGGGCATTTATAGAGTGTGATAAAGACTTGGCTATTTAGTTACTTTTGTGATTCTTTCTCACGTAACCCACAACGTAGCTATCACTTCGGTGTCTCACGCGGTTGAGGATACGTCAAGAGGTTTTGTACATTGGGTACACCGTTTCTTTTTCACAAGGATTAGTGCATGTTTAAGTAACAACTCTGGGGAATTTTTCGTCATGTTCAAGTTTGGTATATCGGAGTTACTTCACCAAATGGTCACAGCAATTGCAGACAGAAATCGTGAATGTTGTGTTCACCAAAGGGTTTGTTGGATGAGATGTGATCAGCAATTCTCATGGAATATTCTTCACTACAAAATGTCAACGACACTTCACAGTCTAAGAAAAATCTTTCAAGAATCATCAGTGTCAATCATGACTTTTTAAGATGTTTGCTTTTGACAAGAACTTTTCGTGCTAATTGTCGTAAATGTATGATGCTTCCGAAAGTTCGAAACCATCATGGGGGAGAAACGTGTACTTTGGTGTGTTACGGTCAACCTCAGGGGGAAGTAGTTTATATTACTTGACTTAGTATGGTTTGTGAAGGTGTCTACTTATGTGTAAATAATTGTTGATGATATTGTTGAAGGTGGAGAATGAACCGCTGATGAACCCCTGCATGTTCCCCTAAAACAGATATTTACCAAAACCGAATTTGTCATAACACATTCAAGCTAACATTGTTTACGGTTTTGACTTGATTTTGTAAAATCCCGCGAAAGAATCTATTTCTCGGTTTAAATCATAGACTTGTAAAATCCCGTGACAATGGAAACATGCTGGTAATAGTAAAGTGCATTTCCGGATCTATCTTACGGTTTATTCTTGGTTTTGTAAAATCCCGTGAAAGAAACTATTTCTCGGTTTAAACCATAGAATTGTAAAATCCCGTAATGATGAAACCATCCTGGAGAAAGGAAAGTGTATTTCGGGATCTTATCTGATGCTGGTGCTACGATTTCTGCTTCAAAGAAGGTATAAAAGGGTGTACTTCATGAATTGGGTGATTGCCTGGATATTCCTCATGGCAGTTTGGTTATTATATGGTTTTACGGGGTTATGTGTTTTTAACCATGGTCGGGATGAAACCATTATCATAGTTCACTTAAAACGTAAAAGGAGGCTAGAGTTGAGCTTTTAACCAGAAGATGTGACAACGGCGTTAATTCACTATTATTTATTTGAGGTTGAAGTGAAATATCACGGGCAAGTGTACTTAGTATCTGAAGGTATCGGGGATGGTTGGATGAAGATTCTTCATGATCCTTGTTCGAGTTATTATCAAAAACGAAGACTTGGAAATCTAGTTATTGTTGGGTGACTTTTTCCTTTTCTTTCACCACTTGGGGGAATTGGGCTCTTACCACCACAAAATAACTATCACTTTAAGGAGTTACGTTGTATTGCTCAGTGTCACATTCAATTGTGGATTCTCAAGAGGTGATGTACGTCTAATACTTGATGGTTGGTTGGTTGAAGAGTATAGAGTACTTAGAGAGTACTTAGATATTCTAATGGAAATCTGCACCGCTCTTTGTTACATATGTGCAAGTTTAAGTCACGAGTTCGGGTTTGTTTACTTCAGGGTCAAATTCATCATATTGGGTTTTCTTCATCAGCTGTCACGACAAAGAGCCTACTAAATGATAATGGGATTGATAACAAGTTTGCCAAGAGATGACGAAAACAGACAGATTATGACGTTTGAACACAACAGTTCAAGCCTCGTTTTCTAAAGAAAAGAAAAGTGTACGTTTCAGTGCGCTTTATCTTATGAAGAAGAGAAATCTTCTTATGACGTTTGAACACAACAGTTCAAGCCTCGTTCTCTAAAGAAAAGAAAAATGTATATTTCAGTGCGCTTTATCTTCGGAAGAAGAGAAATCTTCTTATGACGTTTGAACACAACAGTTCAAGCCTCGTACTCTAAAGAAAAGAAAAGTGTACGTTTTAGTGCACTTTATCTTCGAAAGAAGAGAAATCTTCTCATTTATGACCATTCTCATCATCATGCTTCATGCTTTTTCCATGCGCGATCAGTTATCAAGTGAACCGAGCTACCGATGATTATTCTCTTATTCCACTTGCTCAATTATAATGAAGATGGCAACATCATATGCAACCTTTGAGGGGGAAAAGTGTGAATAGACTACACTTGGATGATACTCACTTGTTTAATCAAGAATGGCATCTCCTTATGCAATTCTTGAGGGGGAGAAGAAGTATGATAATTCTACATGTTGAGTTATATTTGAGAATAAATGGTCAAACTGTTAGGATCGAAAAATATAAAGATTTATGTGGTTTGGAGGTCTAGGTTGGTGGAAGAAGATGAAGATCTTCATCCTTTTTAGAGAGAGAAACTAGAGAGAGGGAGGAGAAGATAAGGATAACTTTATTGAATAAAACACACACTAACCAAATGCTTCACCTCACCCCTCATGGAGAGTCATGAGGGGTATTTATAGGCTCTAACTTTGCCACATAAACGATACTAGTCCCTAAGGGAAAAGTATACTACGCATCTAGTCCAATTCACGTAAGTGACGTTATCTTTATAAAAAGCGAGGCTAACAATCTCCCTCCAAGATAGCGTCACGCGTGAATGGTTACAATGAGACCTATACATACAAAACAAAGTAAATTACAATAGTAATGAACAATGTTGACTTTCTTGAAGCGCAGAGTCTCTGTAGTCTAGATATTGAGGCAAACTTGAAGTTCTCCCTTCCGATGACCTCGGCAAATGATCTTCTTGTAGCTCTGAACTTCAACAGTAACGGTCTAGTTAGGTTATTACTCCCTCCTAACCAGTGAGCCTTTTTTCTTTCTATGCTCCCTCCTGAACCGACAACACTCTTCCAACACGTCTTTAAACTTCAGACACGCAGCGGAGAAAGTAAACTCTTGAACGTACAATGGTTGTCGTTCTGGGAACATCATAACAACATAACTCACTTAGTATTGCATCCAAGTTGGTAAAAAAGCTCCGATGTACACCACACTACTTCTCCTTCTTCAGTCTTAAGCACAAATCCCTTCGTAATCCAATCACGGAAGATGAAATACCAATTTCTCCCTCATGATGGTTGCGAGCTATCGGAATCATCATAATGTTGCGTACATGCCGTATTACTATTTTCTTGATGCAATATTAACATCATAGCTTGATCAAACTTCTGTGAGAATATGTCGCAAAGATACTATCAATAATTTTCTCTAACCAACCTTTAAACGAACCTCCTTTGAATTCACCGGCTAATAGTAATGACCACATATGGAGATAAGCCGATACGACTAACTTGAAAATGAAGCAAACATCCCAACTTTGTGACTTGCTGCTTGTTCTAAATTTTTGAACAATCCACAACTGCGTGTGACACTGAGCACTACAACGTAACTCCTTAAAGTGATGGTTACACACTGTGAGCATTACAACGTAACTCCTTACCAGTTATAACCAGATTGTCAAATTTCATAATGTGCTCCAACAAGTTATCTTGAGACATGCATCAAACCAACCATCGTCTCAAAGATAAAGAAGTCCACCCGTGAAACGTCACTTCAATTTCTCGTCAATAATACCGTACAAAACCCCGTAGTCAATTTTTCAGATCTTCGTTCAAGCCGTGAATTTGTATCCCTCCGTGAAAATTATACCATACCAATAAATACCAATATTAGTCCAAAATATATTAAAACAATAAGTCTTCAAGATATAAATTTCGGATTGAATAACACAAACGTGTGTCCATCAAACGTGTCAACCATCAGCCCATATCACCTTTTAATTCAGCCCAATACTTATGTAAATACTCGATTCATCTGATAAGCATAATATCCAAAGAAAATAATCAAGCAAGCCCATCCGATCCACATGATAGTCACGATCCAGAACTGCTTGTTCAAACCCGATCCAAGCAATTATTCAATATAAGAGATATGTCCTAATCCTACTCTTAACCCTAAAACACATCACAAATATATCCGCCTCTTTTTATCTGCTCACTCCCAACTACACTGAGAAAGAAAAAAACGTATCTCTTCTTCCTAACCTTATCCTCTCACCGAACTATGCATATCTCAGATCCATCTCATCTCATCTCATCAATCATAGCCAATTCATCAAATCTTCAACAAGAGATACAAATACCATTCTTACTTGTGCGGCTGAAGAACACAAGTGCTTCAAGATCAATACTTTGGTCTCGGGTAGGTTTAATTAATGTTTCGTTTTTATTTCTGATGTTGAACGAACCAAAGAAGAGACATAATATTCTTGTTATAATCTTTCTTTTGAATTCGGATAGAAGCACAGTTGGGTCAATGGTGATGATGATTCAGTTATAATCTTTAGAAGATTAGAAAAAAACTTGAATCGAATCTGAGATTACTTGAAAATTTTCTTTTTGAGTCTTGATAGAATGAGAGATGGGGAGTGATAGTGAGGGTTAATTGGTTAGTCTAGGTCTAGGATTAGGTTTTTTCGGATCTGTTTTAATTTTCTTTTACATCTCGTTTTTGGTTGCCGTTGACTGATGATGGATTAAACTGAGGTCGAATGGTATATGGTATGTTGTGGTCGTGGTCATGTTTACGCATAACTTCCTTTTCCATTTTTACTCGTAAAAAAAATTTCTTACGCGTAATCTTTCTTAGCTCGAAACCTTATGCGTAACATCTTGGTCTTAACCTTATGCGTAGATACTGGGTCTTATGCGTAACTATCCTCTCTTAAGCGTATAGCTGGTCATGGTTATGCGTAAGCCAAGGCTTATGCGTAAAGAACCTTACGCGTAACCTGGTTTTAGGCGTAAACATATGCGTAAGCCACTTCTTACGCGTAACTTCACAGCTACGCGTAACAACTCTGTAGATGCTCCTTATGCGTAGAAAAAGGGTTTTGACCCTTTGACTTTTTTCCGGCAAGTTTTTCCGACCAAAAATTCCGTCAATCTTCATAAAAAACCCAGAAAAGAGTAAAACTGCTTCTGTTTTTGCCAGTTTGACTACGAAGATGACGGTTGACCACATTTATTTCACAGATATTTGGTACAAAAAAGCATAAAAAGTAACTGTTTGGACAAGATATACCAAGACAGATGTACACATGAAAAATTAGGACTTTTTTTGACCAAAAAATAAGGATACTCAAAAACATGAATAAAACTGTTATACCCACAAATCGGAAAAAAAAATTCCGACCACATAAAAAGCACAAAAACAGTTAAAAAAACATGTGTAAAACCAACATAAATCAGCACAAGATAACCATGGCTCTATATCACTTGTTAGGATCGAAAAATATAAAGATTTATGTGGTTTGGAGGTCTAGGTTGGTAGAAAAAGATGAAGATCTTCATCCTTTTTAGAGAGAGAAACTAGAGAGAGGGAGGAGAAGATAAGGATAACTTTATTGAATAAAACACACACTAACCAAATGCTTCACCTCACCCCTCATGGAGAGTCATGAGGGGTATTTATAGGCTCTAACTTTGCCACATAAACGATACTAGTCCCTAAGGGCAAAGTATACTACGCATCTAGTCCAATTCATGTAAGTGACGTTATCTTTATAAAAAGCGAGGCTAACACAAACGGCTCCAAACTCATGTAAGAACCGAGCTTCTTCTTATCGGGTCATTTTTACATGAAGTTTCTTCTTAGAGCCGTTGATTGACATCTTCACACGGGCTGATATAATTAATGAAAAAGTGCTTCCAGTTGCGGGGCTGATTTCCTTGACGAACATCTTTCTGTTCTTGTTTGATTGGGAGGGATTTAAGTTAAGGGGATTTGCTATATACAAGTTAACGGGAATGCATTTGGTGAGAGGAAGATGTTAACTTTCTATTCCCCAAATGGACAATCTTGAAGAAGGTCGAGTTTTCAGTCGGTTCTACATTTTCTACTACATGTTAGAAGACTAAAGACGAGTTGCATTTAACGATCTAAAGACTTCTTCTTAATCTGGGCATGTATCTAATAGATTGTCGGTTTAGGGGAGAGCACTAATTGGGGGAGAGTGAAAAGTCAGATTTAATCCCCAATTAGACTTGCTCACACTCTTCAGCAAGTTGATTCTCACAAAGATTAAATGTTGTCATCTCAAAAAGATCTCAAGTATTTGGGCTTATAATATGTTGCTGATTACGAGTGTCAAAACCAGCAAGGGGGAAGGAGACACACATCTAAAAACAAAGCGAGTAAAGTTGATGAACTTAATTCTTCTAAGTGATTGAAGATATCCCGGGAAGACAAATGTGTCACACCCCCAAAATACATTTTGCGTGAATGGAATTCACGGGGATGACCGCCATAGCATCACACGATTCTGATTATATTGAACGACCTAAAGTGTCGTTTGGAAAATACATCGTTTGATTTATTAAAACATTCAGAGTTTACAAAACATAGGTCCCAAATGAAAATCCACATGTGCGGAAATAAGTTTGTTACAATCCAAACGATGTTTTAAAATGCATAAAATCCATATGAGACGCGTCGTCACCGCGACTCTATGATAAGTCCTTATGCATGCCATGAAGTATATGTCTTAGATACCTGAAAATAAATTGCTAAAAGTGTCAACACAAAGGTTGAGTGAGTTCATAGAGTTTATGAAAATGTTTTATACGACTACCACAAGTATAGGCCATGTATGACAAATATGTCACATAAAAATGTTACAATTGCTATAAGCACATGACACCAAAGATAGACTGATCATGATGTTAAGCTAACGAGTGTTTTGCCAAACAACTCAAATAATGATATTAAATGAATTGCATCCGTTTGACCAGTTGGAATTCACCAACCCGGATGGAGGAGTCACCCTCGATAGATCAATCCACTCACCCTCGCTTACCCCGTAATTAACGGTTCATGATTTCTGATATGGGGACATTCAATTGGCAATGAGGTAACTTGAGCAATGTAATGAATTTGATATACTTGGTATCGTAATAAAAATGATGTGCAATGTATTCTGCCCCGTAGGTTTGAAATAATGTATAAACTTGAAAGACGGGGCTATGAAAACTCACTTGGTACATTGATGTGATGGCAAAAGTGAGTACACTGAAATGTGGCGCAATCTCTAACGGCGACCTATTATGAATGATATGATTCTAATATAATTCATGATGTAATGTTATGCATGCAACTCATATGATATCCATACCACTTGTGCATTTTGAAAATAAAGTTTATCGTCAAAATATAAGTTTATAAAGTATTGGCAAGTTATAAATTACTTTAAACGTATTTATGTTGAAATTATATCCTACGATAGTCATTTAGTGATTTATTAAGAAATTATAGTTTTTCATCACCAAACAATATAATTTGACAATTCATGAAAGTGACTAAATGGTCTCGAAAAGCTAGTCATAAATCGGTAAATATTGAGTGTTAGGAAATAAACCCAATGGTTTTAGAAAGCTTGTAACATTATCAAAAAGTCGTAACACTGAAATTTTGTCCATACGAGTCTCGATCCTAGATAAAAATGATGGTGAAGTGAGGTAGTCGGGCTAAAAATGCGGTTTAAGGCGCTTTCGGAAAGTTTGAGAGGTCATAAGTTACTCGTTATAACTCCGTTTGACGAACGGCTGGACATTTTGGAAACTAGGCCAGGTGAACTAACTTTTACTCAGAGATACTCTTTTACCAAAACCAACTCGATCATTGAGAAAAACGGCTCCAAACATAAGTACCCGAAAAACAGTTTCAACACTTAGAAATATTTTAATAAAAGCTGAAAGAAATAAGTTGTGAACGTCGGTTTTCAAATATGTATATCTTTAGCGTTATAGGTCCGTTTTCTACGTTCTATATATCCGTAGCTTCGTGTTAATGTATACTAATATATTTTTGATAAGTCGACTCATTTAGATTATGTTTACAACTCGTTTTTGACACTCGAAAAACCTTTGACAGCATGTACATTTTCAAAAAATAGTTTTCGTCGTTAAACTTAAAAATAGCGTAACTTCTTCGTTATTAACCCGTTTTAACCCGTTCAAGCGACCACGGTTTCGTTTTAAAGTCTATTTTCTGAAAATATAACCCAAAATATCCCATAACCAACTAATTTTTCCAGATTTCACAAAACGGAACAGCAACTATTTATTTATCGTCGAAAATGATTTCTCTTGTTTGAAACTTGTTCTAAAACATTCCAATCAAAACCAAAGCTATTTTAAACCTACCATACACCTTCTTAGGGTTTCATAGGTTCCTAAACTTCAACAAAAATGATAAGGTTCATAGGAATATTAATAGGATAATTAAAACTCATTATATGTAGTAAAAATCAAATAAAAGTGGTATGATTCATAGTATATTTGCATGATTTTCTTAATAGATCATAAAAATATATCAAGTAAGAGTATGAAAGATTAGGAAAAATTATTAAAAGCTTAGTTGAGTGATTGAAGAGTTTTGTTGCAAATATACCTAATTAATCTTGAGGTTTTTATTTCAAAACTTAAACTAGATTACTACTAGGACTTGAAAAACATTTGAACCTTGAAAGTTTTATGGTTTCTCTTCTTGATCAATGATGGCCAAACCTCAAGAAATGAGGGAGAGAGTTTCTTGCTATTTCACCTTAAAAGTATATGTTTTTATGTGTTCTAACTAAGAAAAATAATGCATATATGAGATATTTATGAATCAAAATGTATAGGTGTAAGCTTAGTCATAAAAAAAATATCTTAAAGTGGTGTCCAAGATGGGGAGGTCGGCAAATGGGGAGGGGTGGAAGAATTTTATGTATTTTTTTTTATTAATTGCATTTTATGTTTAGTATAATGTATGGTTTGTACATATAATTAATTATTTAGTGTAGCGTTAACTAGAAATCGATTTCAACGGAACAAAATATGACATACTGAAGTCATAAAAATTATAAAAATGCATTTCTCGCAAGTATTGAGTGAATAAATATTTATCGAATTGAATTTACGAAAACCGTCGTAAATATATATATATATATAACAATATATATACAAAATAATTTCAAAACATCGGGTAAATTAATAATATAATTTTTATAGTCTTAAACTGGGTATAAAAATATATTTGGATGATTCTCATAAGTTTTGGATCAATTATTCAAAATGAATGATCGTGCGATAGCATTTATTTAATAAATAAATATACGTTAATGGAATATGCAAACCCATGCATGAACTAATTTGACAATGATGTTACTGATGATATATAGACTAAATCTAGTCTATATGAAATGTTATCAATGATGTTCCATGAATACGCAGCTTAACCCTTAAGGTTACGCGTATTTGATACTCGTAAACCTAGTTTACGAAAAATGATGAATAGTGAATCATGAATAGTGATTTTTCTCCGAGAATGAATAGTTTTTTGTGAATAGTAAAATTTTGAAATACCCTTTCAAAATATCAAATCGACTTCAAAAATGATGAATAGTATCCAATGAATAGTAAATTCCCGAAATTAATAGTGAAATTTTCAAAGTTTGAGAAATGACCTTAAATTACGAGTTGTCACATTCGCCCACCCAAAAAGGAATTGAGTCCCAAATTCATCCATGTTGGGTTCTACGGTGTTATCAGTGAAAAGGTGAGGATATTTGAGTCGCATTGGGTCTTCCCGCGTTTTCTGAATCGTACTACCCCTTTCCAAGGCGAGACTTTCAACATAACTCTATTGCCAACATGAAATTCCAATGGTTTGTGACTTATGGAACACATTTCCAGTATTTTACGTCGTATATCGACGTAGCTTTTCTATCTATTTGTTGTTGCTTTATGGCGATTCTTGATCTCATGCGATTTCTTTGTTGTTTCATGAATAAGTTAAGGACTAGTGAGTTGGACTTTCCTGATTTTTGGCTCGTAAATAAGTGATTGACACCTCAACCATAGAGTGCCTCAATTGATGTTGTCAGTATGTTCATGTGATAACTATTGTTGTAAGGGAACTTGTTCGATGAGGAATGATTTGCCTAATCATTTCTAGAAAATCACACATGCTTTGAGTATATATTCTAATGTTTGAATTGTTCTTTCGCTCTGACCATTGAGCTGAGGATAATAGGCGGTACTTATGTCCCAGTACGTTCCAAGGGAATCTTGAAATGATTATTAGAAGTCTATGGTGAATCGGCTACCTTATATTAGGTATAATTAAAATTGACACCACGTGTCTCATGAAAAATTCCAAAATGTCAAGTCTGTCAATAAAGACATTATTGTAAAGAATAGATTATGGGTAACAGTTGTGATTTCTCGCGTTTCTAGTTCTAGGGAATGTCATGACTTGAGTCTTCCTTGCCTAAGGTGCTTAGTCTCCATTACTAAGATGTTTATTATTTGATGGTGTCTCTCTTAATTTCTCTTATCGAAATATGTCCACACTCTATGTTGTCAAGTCACAAAACCTTAAATATTTAAGTGATGTGGTTGATTTTCAAGATTTGTTCCTATATTGAGTGCTTCTAAAACAGTTCATCACTGAGATTGTTATCATGCTGGCAAAAACATGGATATCAGCTCATACTATGTCGAAGAATGTTTGTTCTAATTTCACTTGTTGATGGAGAGTCATTGATTGTCCGATATGTTCAGACCTGTTGTATCTCTTAATATGGAAGTGAGGTTATCTGGAATTTCTAGAGAACATAATGCCTTAGAGAAAGTTTATATCGATAATCTTGATTTAACTCAATTATCCTTTAAGGGAAACTTATTGTAGGGAAGTTCACATATTGTTGAGACCATGTTTAATGGGTTGTTCTATAGTCTCGGTTAGAAGACTTGGTTTATCTCGATAGTGTTACTTAGTGTGTATTTGCTTTGTACTAAATCTTGTAACTCAGTCTAGCTAGTACCTTTCAAATGATAGAATTTGGCTTCTAGTCCAAAGAAGTGGTTTAGATTGTCTCGTGATGTTTTAGAATTTATGTTGAGTTTTGAAACATCTTACTACATACTTCTAGTCCTTGTTGGTAGTTCTGAAATCCTTTCATTGTTTTCTTGTATCGAGAAATCCTCCTCATAGATAGTATAGAAAGTCTTTCCTAAAAAGGTCACTGATAAAATTTCAACTTATCGGTTGAGTGAGTGATGAATGGCGTAGGTATCTATAGAGTGTTAACAAAAAGAGACGTTTATAGATAATTTATCTGATTACAAAGCTTTGCTTTTGAGTGAAGATTGTTTTAGGAAGTTTGAAAAGATGCTTGTTTCTTTCATGACACAATCCTTCCTGAATTATACATAGGTGATCAGGCTATGCATAATCAAGGAAAAATGACGTGATGCTTGGTTTTGTTAAAATGGTATTATGTTTCTCCGAAGTTTTAGATGGTATTCAACGTTTTGTTTTGTAAGATAATAAACAAACAATTTTTACAGATAACTATAAAATCGTTCAGTAATGGTAGTAAATAATTGGTAGAATGGGAAAATCAATTTATAGGGTGGTAACAAAGCGACTTGTTTTAGAACTTTGTGAAACAATTTTTCCTAGATGGTAACATAGCTTGAAATAAAATTATGTGAAATAATTTCATGAAGTGGTAACAAAATAACTTGAAATAAGATTTGTTGAATGGTTTGTAGGATACATGAGAGAACCTCATAGAATGGTAATATTCTCCTAATTGGTCAAAGAATAAGTTGCCCTAATCCCTAGTAAGAA
>OU343219.1:31891226-32380421 GCA_910596185.1 Chrysanthemum makinoi
CTTTTTCTAGTCCAAAGTTTGATTAACTTCATTCTCTTTAGCATTTGTTGAATGGGTTTGAAGAGATGGGATTCTAGCATTGTTATCTCTGATGGGAGATGATCTGCGGGATGAAATTTCATGGATCATTTGAACCTTTTTTGATGAGCCTTGTTGAGGAATTGTTGCTAAGAGTCTTAGTTATGGTGATGGTAATGTGGCTATATGAGCTTCTACTTGCTGATTTTTGAGAGATAAGTGAGAGTGGTACCTTAACCTTAAGAGTGTTTGGTTTATAAAGGGTAATTTGAATTAGGGAATTAAATTCTTAGCCACTAAGAGGATTGGGCATGCACTTAGGAATTTGATCAGCTCTAGAGACAATAAATGAAAGCTAAAAGTGGTTAGATAACCAAAAGGTGGTTAAAAATTGAAGAGGGAAGCGGTTTCAAATTTTCATACCACGGATCTCAAGGATCCCTCTCACCAGTGGATCCGTCTGTTATAAACCGGGATCCGTCTAGGTGAAATGATTATGCTTTTTGTGAGGTTTATTTCCTATGTATTTCGAGGTTTTGACTTAATTTTGAAGTTTTAATCGTTGATATCTTAAATGCTCAACCATAATGAGTGATGGTGCTTAATGATGGTTTTGGATAAGAAAATTGACTTTAGGTAGTCTAACTATGTGTTTGACAAGGATACCATTTAATTTGATATTGAGAAGTGGTGGTAATTAGTCCTAGAAATCAGATGATGACTTAAGAAAATTTACTAAAATCTTTAAAAATAAAGAAAAAATGAAAAACTAGTTTTGAGCCTAATTTTGAGTCAAAAGTGATTAAGATCAATTTGCTAAAATTGATGGATATACCAAACTAAGTGTTATGAGATGTGATAAATAATGTGTGAGCGTTGGAGCAGAATTATGGTGAGTTTTGATGAGATGATAAATCAAAAACACTTTGAAATATATCCTAGGTAAGCCATGGATGAGTGTGAGGCTTTCAACTATTTGAGGAAGACTTGTTGGCTCTAGTATCTTATGTTTGACTAGTGTGAGGTGATCTAGTAAGCTATTTTGATGTAAGCAAGTCTGTATTGCTCATCGTGGTCAGGATCCCGCGGTTCCCTTCTCGGGAGGGATCCGCTAGTTCAATGTGGGATCCGCTACTGCAGATCAAGGTTAAAGAATGTGCAACTTTGCACTTTAGTAAATGCTTCTCCCTATTTGTTTTATAGGGACTAAATGCAAGAACACAACAAATATAAGGCATAGCAAAGTAAGGAAACCTAAAATTTCCTAAAATGAGTGACGACGACCACTTGAATGTTCCAGGAGTCGTAAAGTCTCATTCTACAAGTTCCTTAGTTAAGATTGTTTAGTGCCAAGATATGGCAAAACCTACATACTACACTATCCTACATAAGCATTGTTTAAGTGTTACAACCCATTGTTTGAAATTGTTCTTCACAAATTTAGGTCCTATGACCTTACCTCATTTCTCCTCCCCTTCCCGTCTTTACCCGTCCTCCACTCTTTATCATACCATTTCTACCTCTTTTCCTTCAAGAAGTTGGCAAAGCACTTGAAGATTCCTTGGTTTGTTGCCATTCGGGGTGATTGCACCGGAACGTCCGACAATTGGTTGATATACTCCAAGGGGTCAAGTTCGGTATTTCCGAGTGGGTTGCTACTTCTTCACCTCTCTTGTCTCTCCTTTGGGGGAACGTGTGGGTGAGGCCTCTTGCCATCTACCATAAACCTTGTGGTTCTTCCCTCTGTCAATGATACCATAACCTTGTTGCAAAAGCTATGGTCATAGGTTTGTGGAGAAGGATCTAATGCAAAGATGAATTTAGCAAGACGGGTTAGGAGCATTGCATACGGGAGCACCATCTTGTCCATGCTTCTTACACTTGCCATTCTTTTGATCATGTAGTAGGCAAGGTTAAATCGAGTCTCGGTCACTAGGCAATAGATCATGAAGCTTAGACATGCGTTGGGGTCATCCTTGTTTCCTACTAGGCACACCACATTCTCCCTTATTATATCTTCCCATTTCCTATACAATCCGTACATCTCGGAGAGCTCCATTTGGAAAGGATCCCTATATATCACTTTCGACTTCCTAGTAACCCTTGATGGGGATGCTCTTGGCATAAACACGGTGTCCCTCACTGTGGTTGCTTCCGGGATTATCATGTGATAAATTTCGTGATGATCAACCATAGAGTGTATCTCCTCCAACGACCACTCATTAGAATACATGCAAACACCATCATATGGAACCCCTATTATTCTTCTAAACTCCTCAAGCGAAAGAGTGTACTCATGTCCATTTATGGTGAATTCAATTGAGATGGACCCATCATCATTTCTAATTATCCCCATTGTCTTGTAGAACTCAAGTACAAAGACCGGGAAAATTTGTTCGTTTATATCCAATAAACAATCAAACCCAATAGTTCCAAAACTTCCCTTATGTCGGTATTTGCAAGAAATGATGGATCAACAACTCTACCTTCGTGAAAGAGTCTCTTTTCAAGCATCTTAAAGGCTTTCCTATCGTCCAGACTTAGTCCATCTTTCCTATGGTACATGGGTATGTAGTGAGCGGTGTCTTAGTAATCTTGTTGTTTGTTGCTTGGCATGATTGTTCCTAAACAATACAACCACAATGTGGTGTTAATTGTGAATAGTAACCTAGAGGGTTTGATCACAATTTTGCTCTCATCATCTTTGTTGAATTCAAGAAATGTGTTTAATTTGTATTAACAATGTTAATTCTTTGATTTAGATTATCTTAGAAAACAATGTGGTGACAAATTATGATAAACCCATTTGAACCTAACTCTTAAAGATGAAGAAATTGTAATCCTAGAAATCAAGGAATTAAATCAATGTAGTGAACTTACACAAGTGATTGTTATGCTTGAGAAAGATGATCAAATTGCTCCTGTGAACAGTAAGTAGGTTTTTGTTCGTGAGTCTTTGATGGGAAAGTAGTTGTGGAACTTCCACAGTGATCATTCTTTAACTTAAGATGTCGTCTGTTGCACGGATCCCGCGGATCCCTCTCATTTGGGATCCGGCTAGTATAAGTCCAGGGATCCGGCATGACAGCAAAAATTAGCTCAAACATTCCTTGATAACTTTGGTTTGGGAGTTCTAAAACGTCTAGTGTTTTGATGTTTAGGCTCTAAAACTTGTGATTTGAGGTTTTGATGATTTAATACTATTCCTATTTGACATGGTTCCCTTTTTAAGAATTAGTCATAATTCTTGGGGAGTTTTTCAAACATTATAATAAAATCCTATTTTATCATAATATAAGAAGTTTCACATGGATATTTATTGACATAGATGAAGTGTCAATAAGCCCTTTGTGATGAATAATGATTGAGGCTATCGAATAAGCAAGATATCATTATTACGAGTTGGTAGTGTAGTCTATACAAATCAGTCGAAGTATACTATTCTTGATGATGACTTTAATATAGATAACTACTTAAGTAATTACTAATAAATATAAATCATGCAACTAAGATTTTAACAATAATAAAACCAAAAGTAAATTATTAATGATCATACCTTTGCTAAATATTCTTTTTTAAGAAAAGAAGTATTTAGATGAAATGCTTTGTGATCTACTTGGAATCTCCAGATTCATGTGTGAGAAGGACAATACTAAATATTCTTTTTGCGAAAAGAAATATTTAGATAGATTCTTCATGATCTTTTTGGTAACCCCAAATCCAAGTATGGAGAATACTTAACAAGGAAAATGTTAGAACATTCTATCATTGTCCAACAATAAACATTATAATGATTATTATTATTTATTTATTTTTTTTTTTAAAACATGACTTAAAAAAAATCCTTCTTTGTAGTTTTTAAACATACACGGATCGTATCAAGTTTTTAAAGTACAACATACTCTAAGAAACTTGGTAACGAAGCTCTGATGCCAATTGTGGAAAACTAGAAGGGGGGTTGAATAGTTTTACCAATTAAAACTTCGTTTTAAAATATTTAGATCGACTTATGTCAATCTATTTGTTTGTTTATGTTGCACGTTGATAGATAGATATATAAACGTGTAATGAAAGATAGAGAGTAAGAGGCACATAAACAAGACACGAGTATTTATAGTGGTTCGGCTACAAGGACACCTTCCTTGCCCTACTCCACTTTTCGAGTCACCTACTCGAGTTCAGAACACTACACGACACCAATCTCTTATGGCGGAGAAGCCTCACAACGTCGCCACTCTTTTTTCCGTACTAGGCTAACCACCGGTTCTTTCACACCAAGGTGAACCACACCTATCACAATAGTCGCCTACCCTTCATTATGTACTAGGCTAAGCACCTAGTTCCATTACTATGGAGGAACTACTACCCATCACAACACAACACCTAATCTCAAGGAGATCCACTCCTTGTTACAACACCATCAAGGATATCACCATCCTTGGAAATAAAAAATACTTATATGTATAACGATGCACCTCATCGATTATACGACCTAGGCATTCTTCTCTAATGCCACTTGATTTGATTCTAAGGCATCCTTCACTAATGCCTTTGACACAACGCTTGGCACCTTTCACTTATGCCTTCGCTTGACACAGACGTTAGCACCTTCACTAATGCTTTCGTCTTGACTCTTTCGGCATCCTTCACTAATGCCTTCAACACAACATCTACGGAGGAAGAAAGAACTATCAACAAGAGAACCTCAGTTGACTTGATGATGATGAAGCATGGAAACTCATGGACTTGAGCTTGCTCGACTTCAAGAAGTGGTGATCTCACGAGGAACCTAGAGAATCACACAAAACAAAAAGACAAAACATACAGAAAGATCCCTTAGGATCAGTGGTTAGAGAGGTACAATACTTGGAGAGAGTATGTGTGAAAGTGGTGAGCCAAAAGGAAGAAATGGCTCACTATTTATAGAGGAGAAAGTTCACTGTTCCCCGGATCCCACGGATCCCTCCCACAAGGGATCCGCTAGCGTAAAGCTAGGGATCCATGGGACGCTCCTCTTTACCCATGGGTATTTTGGTTATGGGTCATGGGTCATGGTTATGGGTTGATCCATGGGTTTATTAATAGATACAATGTATCTCATGAGTTCAATGTACCTAGTCAAATGGTTTGGATAAAACCATGGGTTATGGGTCAATTCCATTTGTTAGTTTTACCATTTAGTATATATACTAGTTTAAGTATATATTTACCCAAATATGTAAACACTAGTTGTTGTACATATGTATTGCTAAATCATAAAATCACTTATACTTGTTTTAGTGTTTTATGTGAAAACGTAAGTGTGTTAGAAAACTATTGGCTCAAACTATTTACGTATTTTATTTGTTTCGTTAAAATGATTTTACGTTTGTTATCGACAAAACATTAGAAGATCGTAAAATATAAATAAATGTATTAACAAAATTTACCAGAAGACATTAGTTAATGAAGGATTTAAATAATCAAATGTGACTACTTCATATATACATATACGAGTCATTCTGACCCGTGCGATGCACTATTTTTGTTTTTAGATAAATTATTGAACTTTTGCTTATGTTTAAAACTTAACCTTTTAAATGTGATTTGAAGTCTTAAAAGCTCTCATTTACAAACAGGTGTTGGTTATAACGAGTTAAGTCATCCGCGCGGCGTGGGTTTTTGGCTTTTAATTTTATGACAATATATATATATATATATATATATATATATATATATATATATATATATATATATATATATATATATATATATATATATATATATATATATATATATATATATATACACACACATACATACATGCATACATACATACATACATATCTCTACATTATATATAACAGGAGGCATGACACGTGGATTATTCAAGAAAAGTCCATGTCATTGCCATGTAATTATTTTTATGCCATGTCATGTCTACCTAAGCAATTTATGCCACTTTATAATTCCACCTAAGCATAATTTGGAATAAAATTCGAAAATTGGTAAAAAAATCGCCATTTGCAAGATTTGAACCTAGGGTGTTGGTAATATTAACAAACATGATAACTCAAGTAGACTAACACATATTTTGAATTAGATCTTGCAACTCTAAATCTATAAACCAATTATATGAGATAACTAAGAGAATCCCTACAACTTAGGTAACCCTAAAATCATATACGAAAAAAAGAAATCTGCACTTCATTCATAATATACTTTTTCTCAAAAACCCTAATATCCTTTTTTTCCCCTCACAATCTCTTCCTCGCAATCTCTAAATAACTGATGCTGTCGATAGCTAGGTAGGATTAAGAACTGAAGGAAGTAATAGGAATAGATATTATGTAGCGAGATATGGATTTTAACAAAGAACTCAGGTAGGAGATTCACATTCGTCACTGTCTCAAACATGTTTTTGAGTTTGCGCAATCTTAGTTTTGGACTTGTACTTGAAATTTTGCTTTAAGCTCTTAGCAAGTCGTAAACTTTTTGAACTTCCTATGATAGAAGTATATGCAATCATGAATCATTGAAAGTATCTTATATATCTGAATGCTTAGTTAACATATGTTAAGAACTACGAATTTATACTTGACATATTGATCCACAATATCATGAACATTTTCATCAAAGCCGTGTACCTCAGCCTTTAGATCAGCTGTAACATATTGGATTTCACAAACACACTAAACCATAAGATCAAATAGGCGTATAATGTGTTTTAGAGAGAGAAAGTTAGAGGTTTAGGGAACTTTAGTGAGAGAAAGAAAAATCTTATTATGAGCTCCAACTCTCTACCTTGGAAGGTAGAGAGTATTTATAGTCTTACTATAAAACGCCACACAATGGTCAGTGGATCGCATACAAGTGGGTAAAGACCCGTCCGTCCTCCACGGTGTTACAAACTAAATACTACTTAACATAAAATAACTACGACTACGAGCTTTCTAACGATTACATATACTTGAGGTGACCGACTCTTTAATACCCGGAATTTCTAATTCCTAACAATCTTCCCCTAAGGGAGGTCACCTCAAACACACATTAAACTTACATTGAATACAAACAGATATTACATTATAAATTGTTCTTGCATTCTTGATGTAGTACTTTGCTCTAAAGCTCGTAGTCATTGATTCTTCACATTGCATGTTTGGTTAATCCAAGTGGAGGTCTTTTACTGATCCACGTTATAATGAGTTTTGAGCCGACTTTGAGATCATCGGCCACATTAAATCTCGACTCTTCCTTTGTGGTGTTGATATTATGTGATGTTGTGACATTTGGACCGACATGCTCACATTCTAGATCATGATTTCTTCTTATCAGAGTAGCGGAAGCTTTCGTTGAATCATGATATTGGCAGCCGTAGCGTAAGCATGGAGTGAAAATATCCGAGTCATTGATGCACCAATCATGATTTCTTTAGATATGAATGTGTTGTGTGAGCATGCGGCTATGGTTTGACCGCTCCATTCTCGATCACCGCAAACGTCGGGTGTACCTGCATAAGGCATTAGCAATAAAGCGCACGAAAGTGTCTTTGATCACTTTCGATGAATTGAGGTACACGGCCCAGGGTTCCCGTTGATCAAGCATTACAAATCTTTGTGATCGGTATAATTCAAGAATTTCCTTGACAGGTTTTCGCTAAATGCTCTAGTCGTTCTCAAACCGAACGTCTCAAAGAAGACAACACGAGTGAGTGAACCAAATGAATAGAGATTCAGCGATTGATGAAAAGAGATTTGAAAAACAATTGTGTATCGCTCAATAGAAATTGTTTTTGCAATACAACGAATGTTTTAATGAAAATCAATTATCAATCAAAACACCTTTTATTTGAAAGATTATCGTACCCGATCGATGTGCTAATGAAAAGAGTTTTTAGAGCACAATGACGGTTTTTCAAAGGTATCCGTCAATCCATAACCTGAACCGTGATTGATTCAAAAGATTGAATCGCCCCATTGTTTCTGCTCAGTTGTCACATGGTTGATCTATTGGATAGATCTCACATGCCACCTACCAGGAGCTTGTTTGATGTTGGCTAGAGAAGGCTTTCCATCTTCATTGTGAATATGTTTGCATATCACTCGGATGTTCTGGCAATACCACAAGGATAATGCGTAGGACTCAAGATATAATCTCTTTCCACATTGTGTGAAACAGAGAGTCTTCATTGAAAGTGTCCTAATGAGATTTATTGATGATCTCGTGGCTCTAGACTCAATTTGTGCATATTTGGATCCTATAACGGAGACTAGGGAGAGGGTCTCCTTCTTCAATATCAACAATCTCTAAGAGAAAGTCGATAGATAATGTCGGTTCCCCGTGAGAATGAAACAAGTCCTTTTAAGAGGAACTTGAGTGGTTAAGAAAGTTGAAGTGCAAGTCGCCACATGGGTCCATGACGTCTTGTCTTCAATACCGATGTTACCTTGGTAACCACCAATAGCATATGAATTGAACCCGGTTTCTGCCCTAAGGTTGAATAATTGGAGGGCTATTTGTTTTCACCCTTTTCTCATTCAATTCTTTTTCATTCTTCAACCCCTTCAGTGCTTACCGAGACTTCATAACTAGAACCTTGTTGGGTTTATTCCAGTACTAGCTCAGTCTTAGTCCGCACTCTTCCCATATCTCATTTTTCTCCATTTTTCATCATACCTAAGGACTTCTACACTATCTAGTGGATTGTCCCAGGTTAGATCCCTCCGGTTCTCGGATCATGGGAACAAATACCTAACCTTATCATCCTTATATCACCATACATAAAGTAAAGTTGGTCGGTCTATTTGGTATTGTTCATCTGCCATTGGAACCAATTGAAAACCATTTGAAAATCAATCTAGATACTTGTGATATATTATCAAAGCATTTTGTACCTGAATTGTTTTGATATTTTTAGAAAAAGAGCTCCCCCTCAACATGTGCATCAAGTATTTGAAATCGTTTTGCACACGGAGGCAAGAGGAAGAATTAACTTCTTTGATTACCATTTTCTAAAAGATATCAACATCACTTCCCTAATCAAATCAAGTAGATAAAGCATTTTGAGGAAGGATGAGGTTTTCAAAGTTTGCTCCCCCTCAATATGTGCCTCGAATTTTGAAAGAGTTTTGCACATATTAGAGGGAACTTGCACTTAGATAATTCATCACGTTTCAATAATTTGAGGTTTAAGATAGATGCTCCCCTCAACATGTGCATGGAAAATTTGAAATCGTTTGTCACATGTGGGGAGGAAAACATGTAAACACTTATAAAACCATTTATCAATTATCGTTTAAATCCAATTTAAATCACAAATTCTCCCCCGATCACAATTATCAAATCATTTGAGATTTGTGATCTCTGTAGATTTAAATTGATTTTGAAAGCTTTTAAGGAGAATTGTGACTTGATTATGAAAGCGTTTTAAACTGATAAGGATCGATTTTGAGACTTTAAACTCCATTGATTAAACATGCATGATTATCTTTTGAAAACAATTATATGACAAATAACTTTTTGAATTAATTGAAATCATTCTCCCCCTCAATCAATGACATCAGTTGTTGATTGAGAGATAGATATTTTGACAAATAAGTCCAGATGATTTACAACAAATTTTAGTCCAAGTTATTTTTCAAAGCTATTAGTTTTCATTAGATAAATGTTTATAGAATCAGAGCATGAGATTTGAAAAACAAGATAAAGCATGGCTTTGTTCTTTCTTTGAAAAGCGGTTACTTGCCCGAAATGACAATAAACCATTGTTTCTCTTTTCTCCCAATTTTTTTTTTTAAACATTCGAACAACATCTAAAGTCCCGTGTCATTCTTTGAATGACAGCATTAATACCGTAGATATTATCGAATCGAGAAAAGCATGACAAAAGACAATATTTTTGAGGATTTTGAATTTTCACATTTTATGGATTTTGAAAGTTTTATAATTTTTTTATTTTGCTTTTGGATAAATATATACAAAGATATAGATGAAGGAAAGACCTTTACTCCTCGTCTTCCTCCTGAAGACGTTTGAGTGTTTCTCGTTGAAGGCTTTTCAAGCCAAGTCGTGGAAGAATAAACTCAAAACGTTCTCTTGGAAGAGCTTTGGTGAAGATGTACGCTAACCGTATTCGACTTCACAAAATAGAGTTCCACCACACCGTTTTCCTTGCTCCCGATGAAATGATGTCGGATGTCGATGTGCTTTGCTCTTGAGTGTTGAACGTTGTTGCATGAGAGAGCAATGTCACTTTTATTATCACAAGATGAGGGATTTTGTTGAATACAAAGCCATAGTCGATAATTGGGATCTCATCCAAAGGATTTGAGCACAACAAGATGACATGGCTATGTATTCAGCCTTCGTAGAGGAAATAGAAGTACTCATTTGCTTCTTTGAAGACCAGCTCACAAGCTTATCACCCAAAAATTGAGCACCTCCAGACGTACTTCGACGAGTATCTTGACATCCTGCATGATCGGCATCGCATAGGCGTTAGTGACATACCGGTGTCCTTCGCGTACCAAAGTCCCATATTGATGGTTCCTTGGAGATACCGAAAGACCCGTTTAACCGCTTCAAGGTGCTTTTAGTAGGCTTAGCCTGATATCTAGCACACATGCACACAGCGAACAAGATGTCAGTCTATAGGTGTGAGGTACATCGTGGATCCAATCATACTACGATATTTCGTTTGGTCTACCATGATCCCTAAGTGGTTCTCATCCAGTTTGGTTCGATTCAATCATGGGAGTGTCAACGGTGTCACATGAATCAAATCCAAATTTCTTTAAAATCTCATTTGCATATTTAGATTGATTTATGAAAATGCCTCCCGGACTTTGTGAAATTTGTAATCCCAAGAAAATGACATTTGTCCCATCATTGACATTTGAAATTTGGAACCCATTTCATTAGAAAAACGATCACATTCATTGGGGTCGGTCGAGGCAAAGATAATATCATCAACATAAATTTGAACGTGAATTAAATGTTTGCCCGACTTCCTGGTGAACAATGTTGGATCAATCGCTCCTCTTTGAATCCGGTAGATAGAAGAAACTTTGATAGCGTATCATACCATGCCCTTGGAGCTTGCTTTAAACCATAAAGAGCCTTCTTCAAACGATAAACGTGAGTAGGATTCTCTGGATTCACAAAACCTTGGGTGGCCTTTACATCCATCCGATAGACTATCATATTCTTACTTGCAAAGATTAGCCAGGAAGATTCTGATCGCCTCGATGCGTGCCACTGGAGCAAATGATTCTTCAAAGTCACTACCCTCCTCTTGACGGTTTCCTTTAGCAACCAATCGAGCCTTGTTCTTTAAAACATCACCATGCTCATCAAGCTTCACTTTGAAGATCCATTTTAGAGCAATGATCATAGCACAATCTGGAGCCGGTACTAATTCCCATACATCAAGTCGATCAAACTCATGAATTTCTTCTTGCATGGCATTGAACCAGCTATCTTCATTCATGGCGTTTTAACATCTTTTGGTTCGATCTTAGAGAGTACGGAGTTGAAGAAGCACCATAAGGCATCGGTTGCAAGTTGTTTCCGTGTGGATACCGGACGAGAAGGATTTCCAATGATGTTGTCTAATGGATGATCGTGAGTCCATTTTCCGAGGTGTTCATGTGGTAGTTGTTGAGGGACTGAAGTAGCAGAGTCGATGTCTTTTGAAGAAGATGGTTCGATGATGATTCAAGAGCAAATATGTTTTCAAATGGAGCATCTTTAGGAGTAGCAAAGGGACTAACTTCATCATTGATGCGAAACATTCCATGATGTACATTGAAGATTGATGATTTGTTGATGAGACTAAGTGATCAGCAGCAGCGCTTCTTGACTTAATGATATTGAGACTGAAGGATTGACTTCATTCACAGGATATGAGTACTCTGTTGTAGGAATTGACATTCATTAGCACTTGGCTCATAATGTTCATCAAACATAGGATCAAACAATTTCTTTAAATCATCTTCAGATGGAGGTACATATGGAGTTGCTTGAGAAGAGTTTGGTACAAGGGATGAACCAATGGGACTGTTTTGAAGTGCGGGTCCAGAACTGGATTGTCCAAGAGCCATTTGACCGGTCAACTCATCAAACGTGACGTGAATTGTTTCCATGATATTTCGGGTTCTCTTGTTGTAGATTCAGTAACCTTTTCTGTTTGGTGCATAGCCTACAAAAACTCCAATGTCCGCTTTAGCTCTAAGTTTCCTAAATCTTGACCATCATTAGTTGGATAACACAAAGCACCAAACACACGAAGGAATGAGAGATTAGGTTTTCTATTGTGGACAAGTTCATATGGAGTCTTTCCATGAGAAGTGTGAATTAGAGATCGATTTTGAGTGTAACAAGCAGTGGCAATAGCTTCACCCCATAGAAACATTGGAACCTTTGAGTAAATCAGCATTGTCCTTGCGGCTTCCACAAGAGTTCGATTTCGTCTTTCAACTACAACATTCTGTTGAGGAGTTCGTGGAACACTTCTTTGAGGACTGATTCCAACACTTTCATAAAATTCATTGAGTTCTTTGTTAACAAACTCGGTTCCATTGTCTGATCGGATGATTCGAACGTTTTGTTAAGTCGAACCCCTCTGAAGTTGTTTGATGAGTTTGATGATGATATCCGAGTTTCATCCTTTGTCCTCAAAAACTTACCCAAGTGAATCTAGAGTATCATCAACCACTACTAACACATATTTCTTCCCATTAATATTTGCACTCTCATTGGGTCCACATAAGATCCATATGAAGGGTATGAAGAACTTCCAGGATGAGTTTGTAGGTTTTGGTTTATGGGCATATTTCTTGCTTTTTCCCAATTGGCATGCTGAACAAAGATGATCTTTTTCAGACTTCAATCTGGGTAAGCCTACAACAAGTCCTTTCGAGGAAGGTTGTTTATGGTGCCGAAGTTCAAGTGATTGAGACGACGATGCCATAACCATGACTTTGTTTTTGAAGCCTTTGACAACAAGCCAATTGGAGAAGACTTCATCATATCTTCGATAGAGATGGTGTATAGGTTTGAACCACGAGTTCCTCTTAATAATTCCACACCATCAAGTTCTCTAACGAAGCAAGTATGTTTTCTAAAGGCCACTTCTAGATCAGAATCGCAGAATTGACCAACAGAGAACAAATTATGACCAAGACCTTCCACATAATATACCCGGAGATTACACTTTTGCCAACTACATAATCACCATAACCCATAATTGCTCCAAAATGGTCATTTCGAATCTAAGCAGTCTCGATGAATTTGCTCACGGTTCATGAGCGCGACCGGTCTCCATCATATGCTTGGAATAGCCTGAGTCCAAGTACCACATAACGATTTGAACGATCTGCAGTTGAACACAGACAAGAATGGATAATTGGATAATTGGGATCCCCATGCAAGAATGGGTTCCACTTGGTTAGTAATTGGAACACCCACATCCGAAATAGAAACATCCATATCAGAAGTAGAAGCAATGGAATCATTAGGAATAGATGCAATGTCTGGTGTCTCGTATTTGACCTATTCAAAGTATGTTCACTTCTTAAGGGAATAGTTCTACCAATAGGCATCCATTTTCTAGTGGGCATAGTCTTAGCAGTTTGAGGGCAAACTGATTATTCTTATGGCCAAAAGGTATCCAATAATAACCTATCTTTATAAATGTTCTTCCCGTGGGTTTCCACTGTTTTCTAACAATCTTTCGTCTTTGCCTTTTAGCCTTCTTTGCACGAATATTAGCATTAACAATTTTAACTGGCATTTGACAAAGATTAGACAAAGCATTCACACCACATTCATGATTAGCAAATGAATTCAAGCTGACATCATTACAAGGTTTGCAAATAGTATCGTAATTGAATTAATTACGACCTATGGCTAATACTAGAATCAACACGATTCGTTTTATTCAACTCAAACTTAAAGTTCCTAGATTGGTCTTCTACTCTTTTCCAATGCACATTTTTAGCTTGTGAGGTCCTATCATTCCTTGTATTGTCTTGAGACTTTGACCTGCTTGCTTTAATGTCACCGATTACTCGTCAGAGGGAATTATGGGAACATTAGTTGGTTGATCTACTTTTTGCATTCCTGAACTAGACGTGCAAGGATCTGTATTACAAGATGACACATTGATGTTCACTTTCTTAAAACGGCCTAGAATGGTTTGAATGCTTGGCACTAGGCATAGAACAAGGCATCACAGCTTTGCCTTTTTCACCTAAGGATTTAGGACATGTTGCAATTACACATTCTAGCAGCTCTTGAGATCGTTTGGCCCGGAGGCAAGCAAACCTAATTTCTCTATCAAGAGGTTTGTTAATGAAATCCTCTTCGACAATCTCACGGAGACATTCTAGACTATCCTTAAGGTGAGCACAATAGTCATGAAACGCATGTTCATTATTCCTAAGATGAAGAGGAATATATTTAACATCACAAAGGTATTTGCTTTCTAAGGGTGACTTTGAAACAACATTCTTATTAAAAACAAGTGGCGGTTTCCCATTTCGACTTCTCGATTCTCAATTTCCTTTTGTAAAGACGTTATTTTTTCGTTGTTTTGGTCACGGGTGACTTTCATTGAATCATATAACTCTTTAAAGTGTCGTTTAACTTTTTCATTTTCTTCTAGAAAACTCTCGTTTTCCTTTTGTAAGGCATTAACTAAGTTTTGAAGATGAAAAGTTTGAGAGTACTGAGAATCTAAAGGAGAAGGCATTTGGGATCCATCACATTGTTCTTTTCACCCTTTAATTGAGAGATTTGGGCTTTCAACTTTTTGATCGTGTTACAATGAGCTCGAATCTGTTCATCACGCTTGCTAATTTCAAAAACCGCATCAAATTCAGGAGCATCCAAGGATGTCTTGATATTTGAGGTTTTAACATTTTCTTTTAGATGTTGATATTTTAGTTGTAAATCAAAATGTTCAACTTCTAGTTTAGAAAGATGCTTTACCAAATTATCGTGATCATCCCGATCAATTTTCTCATTAAGTTTCGAATTAATCTTTTCAAGCTCAATGACACGATCATGAGAGACTTTCGGAGCAACAGATAATTCATGAAATTGAAAAGCATTAATGGAGCAATTGTAGCGAGTGTAAAACACATCTTGAGCAATACATTCAGAAATAAGATTCTCATTCAAGGTATGCAAGTTCTTCCTCTCAATCTCATTATATTTTAATGCTCGCTCATAGTCACAACCTCAACTATCATTGCATCAAATTCCTTTTCCATTCCTTTAATATCTGAATCTATCCCCTTTTTAAGACTCTCAAAATGATCTTTTAGTAATTTAAAGAAAGGCATGACCTCAGTTAGATAGCATTCTTTTGTTTGCTCAAAACCCCTTTCCCTTCGCTTATCCCAAGGTGTGATCCTTTTCTTACAAGTTTTCTCAAAATCAACAAATAGTTGAAGAATAACATATTGGCTGATTAAGGTCTTGCTTTTAGTGGCAATAGTTCTAGGAACTAAATGCATTGGTGTATTGGGAGGATACACAGTCGTTGAAGGCATTTTCCTAAAAGGGGGTTTGTTTCAACAAGATTTTCTGCTTTTGCTTATCTAAATCCTTTTTCCGAACACTTGTTCGGTGTTAACAATGTTGAGGCTTAAACATGTTCAAGGAAATCTAATTCTCCTTCTTGTAATCATGGGGTGTGATATTTATTCTCTTCTTTTTACATTTAGGATCATCTAGTTTTTTGTTTATCTTTTCCCTAGTGACTTCATCTGATTTCTTATCTTCCTCAGTGCACTCAGCACAACTAGGTTTCTGTCTAGGTTTAAGGATTTCATTGCCATCATAAAGTACCTTATGAGCATTTCTAGCCTTTTTAATGACCTCTGGATTTGGTTCCTCAACAAGGGGAATGCTATGCTTATCGCTAAGGACTCTATGCTTAGTGATCATGTGAGCCGTCTGAATGGTGTTTCCTTGTACGTACAACTTATTTTCAAGCTTGTTTTTCAAAGTTTTAGATTAGAAAAATCATTCAAAAGTTTTGATTCCTTAGCATGAAATTCTTGCTTAAGCATTTTAACATTTTCTTGAAGTTCTTGTTTTTGCTTAGCAGTTTTTGAAAGCTTTTCTTGTAAGGAGTTTAACTCTTGTTTTAATACTTCTTCTCTAAAACTACTTTTTCTAATAGTTGTACGCATTTGGTCATCCAATTCCTGCCTCACGAGTAGTTAACTCAAACTTAGCACGTTGTTCATAAATAGCAACTCGTTCTTTATATGCATTAAGTTCAGAGATATGAGAATCATCGGGGCACATGCAGGTGTATTCATCAAAAACATAGTCATCGTTGACTGCAGAAGATGCATCACTTGGTACAACTTCACTTTCACTTTGTTTCACATATTGATCATATGGGACAACATTGATATTACCCATATCTTCAATATTTGACTCAATAGTTTCAGTTGATTGTACTTTGTCATGCATCTTTTGCATATTAGCATCATCGTATAGTTTTAATACCTCTGAAATGAGTTTGTCTTTGGATGGACCAGCTTGTGGTGATGAAGAGACTTTAGGAGAGACCATTGGAGAAATGCTAGCCATGAAAATGGTTTGTGCAGTGGGTTCATCATCAACATCAGAGTCGTATGCATCACAATCAGCTACTTGAAAGGCATTCGATGATTATGGCCTATCTCTGAATTGGTCGCTCATCCACATCTGCATCATACGTCTTGGCATTACCCTCAGCAAGAAATAACAACTCTTCTTCATCCAAAGCTACACCATTATCCTGGGCTTGAACAAGCAACATCTTATCCCTAAAGTATTCAGCATTCCGAGGGCGTTTTGGCGATGTGCAGTTCCTTGCAATGTGTCCCTCACCTCCACAGTTGTAACATTTGATCGTCTTAACTTGTCCTTGATTTCCATTTCTTCCCCTATTCTGATTTGTCACAAAGCCTCTATCAACTCCACCTCTTCTTGTTCATACCGCCTTTCTTGATGGTTGTACTATAACCTTCCCATCTCGGCAGTGGCTTGATTGTGTGGATTAGGCGTTGTTCCGAGGTTATTGTTGGTGTGGGAGAGAGTTCATGTTTTGACTAATCAGGAGAGCCAGTTGATTAATGAAGTTACCCCCGTGTGCATCAGCATCAGCTTGTTTGAACATTGGATCGGGAATGAGTTTGTGAGTTCCATCACCCATGGGTATAACTTGTGAAGCTTTAGTAGTAATCCCAATGTTTGAGTAGAAGGCAGTTGAATCATTTAATGAGCTTGTCTCTCCTGGATTTGTTTTGAATTGTTCAAGAATCCTTTTTTCAAACATGGCATGTCTCTCATTCTGAAGAAGGAAGGCATAGAGTTGCTCATAGTTTGTATTCTTCAATCCTTTGGTTAGCTTCACCGAGGTGACAAACTTGTGCCATTCGGGATTCATGTTGTTCACAAACTTTGAGTTCAATGAATGTTTGGCATAGTCATTCCGATGTTCCTCATGTCATTAACAAGCTTGTGGAATCTCACGTAATACTCATAGACACTCTCATCTGGTTTCATCTTGAAGTGTTCAATTTCATCATATAATTGAGATTCTCTGTCTTCCATAGTTAATTCGAACCGAGAGAAGCATCTTGACATTATCCCTTACAGCCTTTGCTTCAGTGTTGTGATTGATAAGCTTGTAGATGTCTTTAGGAAGACCTTGGAATATGATGTTAGAAGCCCGATATCGCATCGAATCTCTTTTTCTCCTTATCATTGAGCTCATCATACATCTTTGGTCTGTCCATCCCGTAAATCAATGTACCATCTTCAGCTGTATCAATTATGTCTCTAGTAGTCTCAACCCGATACGGTCCTTCATCAATGGATTTGAGAATGTTGACTCCATTTTCCTTTCCAAGACAATACAATCTAATTCTTTGAGCCCAAGAGTCCTAGTCGATTCTGTCAAGCATGGGTGGATGAGTATCTAAACCGGTGCTTGAACATCCTCGGACAACGATGGAGATGATTGTAGGGCGTTGGTAGACATGTTGACAGATTAAACGGGATTTTATAACTCTATGATTAAACCCGGAAATAGATTCTTTCACGGGATTTTACTAAATCAAGAGAAAACCGTATTACAGACAGAGTCAACCAAGTCGCCAAGAAAAACTGAACCAAGTCGCTAAGCACCAAGTCGCTAAGACACAGTCAAATTAGCTAAATAACAACTCGCTAAGCACCAACTCGCTAGCAAAATTTTGTGACAATTAAGTCGCTAAGCACCAAGTCGCTAAGTTGTCAAGTCGCTAAAGAGCAACTCGCTAAGCACCAAATCGCTAAGTTGTCAAGTGGCTAAAGAGCAACTCGCTAAGCACCAAATCGCTAACACCAAGTTGCTAACAAACTTAAGTACAAGTCGCTAACTTTCACCAAGTCGCTACTCGTAGTGGAGAATCCACTAAGTGTATTGTTTGTCGGCTTGTCTCAATAGACAAGTCGCTAGCTCAACTCGCTAAGAACTTCAACTACAACTCGCTACCAAATTACAAAGCAAGTCGCTACCAAGACAACTTATCCGTGGCTTAAGTGGCTAGCTAGAAAAACACATAAACACCACTTTTCAATCCAAAAACAACCCAATCACAATGATTCAAGGTTACCAAATCAAAACCCAAGCACATACAATGATTCTAAACACAAAACTACACCCAAGATTCAAACTTTAACACTAGAAATGATCCAAATGATGCAAAAACCACTAAACTTTTTCAAACTCTAAAACCACCTAAAAGTCACTAGAAATCCAAAGATATGTAAGAGATGATCTAACCATGGCTCTTGATACCATTTGTAACATATTAGATTTCACAAACACACTAAACCATAAGATCAAATAGGCGTATAATGTGTTTTAGAGAGAGAAAGTTAGAGGTTTAGGGAACTTTAGTGAGAGAAAGAAAAATCTTATTATGAGCTCCAACTCTCTACCTTGGAAGGTAGAGAGTATTTATAGTCTTACAATAAAACGCCACACAACAGGCCGTGGATCAGGCATACAGTGGGTAAAGACCGTCCGTCCTCCACGGTGTTACAAAACTAAATACTACTTAACATAAAATAACTACGACTACAAGCTTTCTAACGATTACATATACTTGAGGTGACCGACTCTTTAATACCTGGAATTTCTAATTCCTAACATCAGCATAACTCGCAGCAGCCTTAGTATGTTGTTCCCACAGTGTTTCAGTGACCCCAGAGTATAATATTCTTGAAGCTTTGGTGATCCTGAACAATGCCTTTCAAAGTGGGAGAACATTATCAAATCTTTCAAATTCATCAGTGTAGGAAGAGGAGTCATCATTTTCATGCTGGAATGGTGATTCAGTGTGCTCCTGTGGATCAGGCTGAGGCTCTTGTTCAGCTTGAACCTCAGCGTCCATTTCTTCCCGACTAATAAAACTTCATCATCGGTTTGACAAGCTCATCTTGAGAAAGAGTATGCCAAAGATAACATATCAGCAGGTTAACCAGGGGTTGGTGATGGGTTCCATATCGGTGGTGGTATGTTTCCCTCGAGTCTTTGTCCCCGTTGACCCCTCGGACACGGTGGGCGTTTCCCGGTGCCTTATTTCGCTGGAGTCGGGATTGGTTGTGGGTTACGTATGGCGGGTTGTTCCTTTCCTCCAGTCTTTGTCCCCAGTGACCTGAGACACTTGTGGCGTTTCCGGTGCCTTTAGCAGAGTCTGAGTAAACTTGTTATATCCCTATCGGCGGGTTGTTTGGTTCCCTCGAGCTTTTTGGGATTGATCAGTGTGCCCTCAGATAAAGGCTGTGATTTGCTAATGTCATCCTTGGGCGTTGTGGAAGGCTCCCTACCGTGGGTTGTATCTTTCCTCTGTATCTTGGAGTAGTGGTTGTGACTAAAGAACATTTTTGATGTATCAGTGTCCTTCGTTGTCCTGAGGATGGATGTTGTCGGTCATCAGGTGGGTGTCTTTTTAGTCTGGTCCTTTATGCCTTTTAGGAAACGTGTTCCTGAAGCCTCGGGGCCCGGGACTTGGGTTTAGTCTTAGTGCCCTGAGACTTCCCTTTCTCTTTAGGAGCAGGTTTGGAGACACGATCCCTCACCGGTTGTTCACAGCAACCATATGGGCCGTCAATTCAATAGGAGTGACAAGGGATGGGTCTTTTTGAAAATTTGATTGTCTCAGGATGCACGGTAAAGCACCAAATTTTTTCTTCCGAGGATAATTTGAACCCGGTAACACTTGCAAAGCGCAAGAGACAAACCTAGGATCTGAAGCGTATTTAAGATGTCAGATCTTGGTTCGAGATCACTTTAAAATGATCTCCCTATGTTGACAGTGACCCCATTCATCAAGCAATATGCCATCATCAACTGAATAGAGTTAACTTGTTCAGTTGATGAGTGGTTCCCGCGAGGACACTGAATCACAAAAGTGAATAAGATCCTCCAAGCCACGGGAAATGAGCTTTTGGTGACTGAGGTCCTGTCCAAAAATGTTGGATCTAAAACGATTTGTTTTAACCCATCCTTCACTGTGGAGGGTTCAGGATGGGCGACATAAACTCCTTTGTTATAATCCAACCTTGTTGAAGTGCAAAACGTTTTATAATCCAGGGTGAATTGTTGTTGCCCACGTGAAGACTGAATTTGATGAGATATTCCACGAGAGGTGCGAGGTTGTTCTCATCGATGAGGGTGTCGGGTCAAAGGCCTTGGTATTTGCCCAAAACTCCCTGAGGAGATTTTGGTAAACAACGGGGGACGAACAAAGGCGTTTCAGTGGGCAATTAAACAAAAAATTTCATAATGTCTTTGTCTTTGTAGACAGTTTAGGGTATTCAAAGTTGCCTATGACATTATTAGTTTTAAATTCAACATTTGTAAGATCCCCACCCGAGAAGCAAACTGGAGAGATTGTGTTCCAGCCATTTCCATTAAATATTTTAGGGTTTTTGAAAATACTTTCTTTTGACTAGAACAATCAAGGTTTTAGATCTCTCAAGTTTTGTGATGAAAAACTTTTGTAAATGTTTACAAGAAGGGATTTCCAAAAGTGGTTTGAAGAGTTTTGAGCACACAAATATTTCTGGTTTTAGAAATGATTTTGGCGAGTTTTGTTGCGAGAAAATAATTTGTGTGTGTTTGTTTGTTTTGGAAGAGGATATTTATAGAGTGGGTGAGAAGGGGTTTGTGCATAAATGGGAATATTAAGAGTCGGTTTTTGAAAAGCGTTTGAATTTCCACATTTAATGCTACCACTCCATTACCCGCAGATAAAATCCCGTTTTCAAGGGAGCGATTGCAAGGTGCATTAAAAGTTCACTTTTGCAGAGATAAAATATCAATTTGATATTTTATGTGAGAGGAGGCATTAAATGCCAAGTGGGATGACAGTAAGACAAAGAGACATATATTCCTACATTAAATTTGCATATTTACCAACCTAGGACATTTAAGTAACCGATACTTGGATCATTTAGTTACTCATTCAATGCTCTTTGTCAAATGTCAGTACCCCCTGAATGAGTCTTACTCATTGTGAGAGGTTTATTTTGGGTGTTAGGGAGGATGAACCATTTCAAAGAACTTCTTGAGATTGGTTTCGTCAGTACCGACTTTCAATGTCAAGCATTCCCAATTCAGCTTAGGTCTCCCTGAAGGTAGGTTCATCCAAGGGATTTGTGAAGATATCGGCCATTGATATTCAGTAGGGATGAAATGAAGTTCAATGTCTCCCTTCATTATGTGATCCTGATGAAGTGATATCTGATATCAATGTGTTTGGTTCTTTGGTGGAGGACAGGGTTGGTGGAGATTGCAATAGCTGGTGTTATCAGAAGATGGGCACCATTTTGTAATGGATGTTATAGTCGCTGAGTTGACTTTTCATCCATAATACATTGGCACAACATCCTGCTGCATCTACATATTCAGCATTTGAGGACATAACTTAGCCCGATTGTTGCTTTTAGCACTCCAACAAACCGTTTTCTTCAAGAAATGTGAGGACCTGAGGTACTTTTTTTGTCCATTGTTGCAGCCAGACAATCAGAATCAGTGTAACCCTTGAGATCAAAACACGAGCATTTTGGATAATAGAGTCAAGATTTAGGGTTCCCGTGGTACAGGTATTCTTTTGGCTGCAATGAGGTGGGATTCTTTGGGATTAGACTGATATCTTGCTATTAGACAGCCGAAATTGGATGTCCGGTCTAGAAGCGTTAGATACATCGGTGAGCCTACAATCCCTCTGAAATGAGTTTGATTGACTGATTTGCCAGTGAGATCAGGTCAAAGGTTGTTACATTGGGACCATTGGAGTCTTCAGGAGGCACAATCAGATATCTCATATTTCTTCAAGAGATTTACGGTGTATTTCTCTTGGTGATGGAGATTCCTTTATCAGTTTGCCTGATTTGTAGTCCAAGAAAGTATGTGAGTTCCTCCATCATGCTCATTTCAAACTTCTTTGTCATCATTTTTTCAAACTGTTTGCAAAGTTTGTAGTTTGTTGAGCCAAAGATGATGTCATCAACATATACTTTGACTAGTATCACATCTGTTGATTCTATAGACAAACAATGTGTTGTCTATCTTTCCTCTGACAAACTTGTTTTGTATCAGGAAGGCTGAGAGTTTCATACCATGCCCTTGGAGCTTGTTTAAGTCCATAAAGGGCTTTGTCAAGCTTCTTGGTTGACATAGTCGGGAATTCACTACTCTCAAAGCCTGGGGGTTCTTGAACATACACATCTTCCTTGAGATCACCATTTAAGAATGCACTTTTAACATCCATTTGGTAGACCATGAAGTTCATGTATGTTGCATATGCAAGGAAGATCTTGATGGCTTCCATTCTTGCAACAGTAGCAAATGTCTCATCATAGTCAATGCCTTCTTGTTGATTGTAACCTTTGGCTACAAGTCTGGCTTTGTTTTTAATGACAGTGCCGTTTTCATCAGTTTTGTTTCGAAAATCCACTTCATTCCTATGACTACTACATCCAGAGGACATTTGATCAAGGTCATGACCTTGTTTTTATCAAACTTTTGCATTTCTTCTTGCATAGCCTGAACCCAGCTTGGGTATTTTAGAGCCTCGGTGACACTTTTGGGTTCTATATCGATAGGTAATCAAGCATATAGGCATTCATCACCTGAAGCTGTGGTTAAATTAGCAGACCATGCTTCTAGTGAGCATGCCCTCGGTGGGTTCACCAATGATGTTTACAAGCTCAATGTCCTGAGATCTTGTCTACTTACTTGTGGTTTAGGATCTGAGCTTGAAGATGTCACTGGGAGTTTAGATGTGAGTTCAGTGCAAGAGCCACGAATCATTTAGAACATCTGTCAGAGATGTCTTGTTCAGGGGAGGTTCATGAGTTCTGACGGGTTCCGATCATTTGGATCAGTGTTTCCTATCCTAGCAGTGGCCCTGATTATCAATGAACTCACTGATAGTTGGTTGGGGTAGGTTGTGAGGTAAGACATAGTATGAGATGTCAGCATCAGCTTGATATAAGGAATTGAATTCAGTGTTGTACTCATCAGGAGGATATCTTGATGAGTTATCAATTCCTATTTCCTCTACAGAGGTGTTGGTGAACCGATGCTTTCACACTTTCATCAAAGGTGACATGAAAGGTTTCATCAACTTGTTGTCTCCTTGTGTTAAAAACCACGAAGGCTTTGGAGATCGGTGAGTAGCCTAAGAAGTATCCATCATCAGCTTTTGCATCAAACTTGCCTAGATGATCCTTGTGGTTATGAATGAACACAAAACATCCAAACACATGAAAATAGCTGATGTCAGGAAGTCTACCTTTGAAGATCTCATATGGGGTTTTATTATGTCTTTTGACAATGATCGACCTATTTTGAGTGTAACGAGGAAGTTTTGAGCGCTAGTCCATAAATGCTTTGAGAGGTGAGCCATTTAACATGGTTCTAGCAGCCTCAATGAGAGTTCTGTTTTTCCTTTCAGCAACCCCATTTTGTTCAGGGGTATATGGAGACGAGAAATTCTGAGAAATTCCTTTTCATCACGAAACTCTCAAGCTCTTGATTTCGAACTCAGTACCATTGTCATTCGATTTGTTTACGAGTAATGTCATTCGGTTTTCAATCTTCCGATGAATGACATTATCGTATCAGCTGCTGCGACTCTTTTTGGAAAGAAAGTATACCCAAGTGTATCTTGAGAACTCATCAACAATGACAAGTGTATACTTCTCATACTGGATTGATCTGGGGTGAGCAGGTCCAAAGAGATCCATGCAGGTGGAGGTGAAGGCACTTTTGATGGAGAAATTTTGTTTGGTTTTGAATGATGCTCTGTGGTGTTTACCTTTTCACAGGCAGAGCATGGTTTGTCTTTTGCAAAAACGAGTGATGGTAAGCCAAGGACCTTGTTTTGTTTTGCCAAGTTGTTGAGATTTTTGAAGTTTAAGTGTGAGAGTCTCTTATGCCACAGCCAATTCATAGTTTTAGTGGCTTTAGCAAAGAGACAAGTTCCATCTTGGGAGAGTGTTGACAGGTCTAGCACATAAACATCATCTCTCCTAGGAGCTATTAACACCACTTCCTTGTTGGCATTGAAGATGGTACCTTGTTTGTCATTGAATTGCACAATGTACTTATCATCACATAGTTGACCTGATGAGATTGTATTTTAGACCATTGACATAAGCTATTCTAGAGAAAACTATTCCATTTCACATTCTTGAACGTAACCTTCAATTGGGACATGATGAGTTATCACCAAACACTACTTTGGGTCCTGGTTCCTCTATATACTTGTGCAGATACTCCTTTACACCAGTCATGCTTCTTGAGCATCCAATGTCTAGATGCCAAATAGGCTCCCTGGCGTCTCTCTACACAAGTAGTAAACTGAATTAGTTTCTCTTAGTGACCCACTTACTAGTAGGCTTGGGTCTCAAGGTCTCTTTGAATTTGGTAATTGACTCATGGTCAGGGGTTGAGTGCATTGTGCTACCACAGGTTTTGCATTTAGAGTGAGGAGACTCGGTGATTTTGGGTTGTTTTGTACCTCTCCTTGCATGAATGACACTGTCATGTTGGGATGTCTCATGAGCTGGATTACCGCATATATCACTGCATGTGTTCATGAGACAATCATCCTGATAATGATCATTAAATCCACAGTGAGGGCACAGAGGAAAAGGTTTTGCTCTATTCTTGGGAGTTGTTTTGGAGGATGAAGCATCCGATGACCAACTTTGGTACAGTTTGCTTGGTGACATACTATAGGTGGTCTGCAGATCCTGTGATCATCCTTTTTGATCCTGTGATCATCCTTGGGTTTGTTGGTGGATTTTGACTTTGATGAGCTAGATGAGGCTGACTTATTTTCCTTGATTGAATCGATCTTTTTAGATGGATTCCATCTTTTCGTCACTTCCTCACAAGCTTCAGTTAGTTCTGAATTTGGTCACCGATTGGAATAGAGGATGTTGAAGTCTCAGTAGGAGTAGACTCTTGTTGAGTTGGTTTTGTTGGTCTTTTCAGGATGGTTCTACCAAGTTCAGACCTTTCTTTTGGTGAGTGAGGATTGAATTGTAGTGGAGTAAGCTCAAAGCTTGGTGCAGCACCCTGAAGAGGTTTCAGTGGTGGAAGCGGTGCTTGAGATTACCTTCAGACTTCAGAGATGTGTTCAGTACTACTGGGCACATCAGGGAGTCCAAGCATGCTCTTAAGAGCTTGGATTTCGAGCTCTAGAATCCTTCGAGTGAAATTTGGAAGCTTACTCTAGGATTGACCCTTTCAATCCAATCACTTGGTTTGGGAGTAGTCAACATGTTGGTAATCATACCACCAAACACAAATGGCTTAGGACCACGGTCTTTGTTAAAGACTCAGGAAGATGATCTTCACCTAAGACTCTCTTCTTGCTACTGGGGGCTCCCACAGCATCAAAGACCCTAGGATTCTTGGCAGTCCAACTATCAAGAATATCTTGAACCTTTTTAAGTTCGTCTTGAAGAGCCCGATTTCTTTTAACTAGTTCAGTGTTTGGAATTTGCAAAGTGAGCCCTCAAGCTTAACTTGTTTTAAAAGAAGCAGTTCATCCCTACACTTGTTTAATTCAAAACTTAGCTTGTTGTATTTTGAAAAAATATTAAGTCTTTGCTCCTCTACGAACTTAAGGTCAACATTAAGATAATTCATGTAAGTGCCCGGTCATTGAGTCATCATCCATAGAATGTAGAATATTTACCTTCTTCATTGTGATATTGACCCATTCTCTATTTCTGGCATGATTCTTTCCAACAGCTAGCTTGTCCTCTTCGAGAGGGCCATCAGTTCACGACATGCACCATTTCATCATCGATGACACCTGGCTCTTCATCCCGGTCGAAGGTCTCAGACAACAAGGCCTTTGTTTTACCCAGCACATATTGAACACTTTTTGTTGTTTCGAGGGTGGCCTCGAGCAATGCAAGCTTAGCTTTGACTTTCTTATATTTTGCTTCAAAATCAATAGTTTTGTTTTGATCAGATTTGTTTTGAAAGTTTTGATGAGACTGGTAGATTTTTGGTTAAAATTTTCTAAAGCACGAGGTGATTTGACCTCGATGGTTTATAAGAGGGTTCAAAATTGTTTTGAAAAACAGTCTTTTGCAAAATGACCTCTTTTGTGACACTTAAAGCATTCAGTGTCCTCATTTGCTTTGGCATTTGAAAAACCTTTGTTTCTTTTTATAAACCTTCGAGAGTTAGCAAGGAGTGCCCTTTCTTGGAATTCAGTGTTCAGGTCATTTAGGTACTCCTCACTTGATCTCTCATCAGGCTCATCATCATAATTTTCCTGAAAATCTTGAACAACATTATTAGAATAGAAGCGGTTGATATTGGTGATGAGGTGGTGGTCAGGGACTTCTTAACTTCCGAGACTTCTTTAAGTCGAGGGTATCGTCTGTTGATGAGGTTTTCCTCATAGACAAATCTTCCCATAAATTTCAGGAAGCTCAAGATTTTGGATATGATTAGCATTCCTAAGTCCCTGAGAGATATTCAACCACTTCTCGAGGAGGCTGACAAAACCAACATTGATTTCATGTTTGGAAAACTTAACACCATCATTTGAGAGTTCATTTAAAAGAGTTTTGTACCTGGTGTAAGTTTGAGAGAGAGTTTCTAAGTACTTAGCTGAAGGTGTTATACTCAAGTTTCAGAGTCCTTATACTGTTTTTTCCTTGGTATCGAGATGGTCCTTCATGACTATGAACTAGGTCATCCAGGGTTTGCTTAGTTGTACTGACTATACAGAGACTCCATAATATCGTCGGAAGACAAGATATTATTATACTTTTGAGTCTTTGGTCTTGGTTGACCACTCTCCTTTCATCCTGGGTCCACTGAGCTTCAGGTTTGGGCAACCCTTCAGCTGTCTTTGGGACAAATGGACCTTCATTTATACACTTGATATAGTAAGGTTCCATCCCAATCAAATAGCAAAGCATTCGCTTTTTCCATTTGTTGAATTTGCCAACTTCAAGTCTAGAGGCAACAACTGAATAAGCTCCACCCTTTTTGTAGAACTGATTTATCACGTTGCACACTCTCAGACCTTGAAAGATCTAGCACTCGTGGATCATTAGTGTTGCCTATGTAATCATAAGCAAACTAATAGAAAATCTCTACAACTCGTGTTCTAAAGCGGAATGTAAACACAAGTTGTTATTACTAAGAACACTTAGATCCTCTATGGATCTTTTTATTCACTGAAACTCTATGTTTCAGATGTGTGTCTATTACAAACTATATGGTTCCTTTTATAAACAAGGAACCCTAATCTCCTACTACCCAATCGACTAAACATGCAAGCATGCATTTAATGACTAATACACTAAACTATATTGAGCAGTATAATAAAACCCATGCTAACCTCGGGCCGTTCAAAGATAATAATGAGTTAGCATTTAATACAGTCAGCGCATGCTGATCCTAGTCACTTTCACCCTTCAGTGATAACACGGCAATGCTTGTACTCTTCAGATAGAATCACTTCTTCAGCCAGTCTGCTTCTACTTTGTGAGAAACCTTGAGTAATGACGCAGAAATCCTACTTCTCATAATTCCCAACAATCCTCCCCTAAACTGGAATTTGACTTGGTTAAGTTCGGTTTCCGACCTTGAAAGATCTTTGAGACTTCAGTACTAGAGGATTGTTTTCACACATCAGTAGCAAAGAACCAATAACAAACTCATCTCTATGATGATCAACCTTTGAAACTCAGGTCTTTGCGGCAACACATGACATAATGTACATCAATACTTATCAGTTGCATACTATTCTCATCACATCCTGGTGTGTTAACATCTGAGAGAGGTGAATCATTGAAAATAATGGATTTGATGTCTCTTTACCAATAGCCATTACTACTGGAGTAGCCAAATGTTTAAGTTCATAAACTATGGTACATTGATAACCATCTGATTTATGAGCAAATCGGCAACTATATAAACGGTTTGAGGTGTCTTTACCTATAGCCGTTTGCTCGGGACTAGTCAATTCTTAGAATTGGTGAATTGATAACCAAATATGGAGATAGTTGCCTTTACCACAATCCATATACGTGTGGGCTAGCCAATTCTTGGATTCCAAAAGGAATAGACCATGGTGAATTGAGGACCATACAACTCTCAGAAATTAAGCATGGGTGGTTGCAGACCCTATGATTTTGAGGAAACCATTTCACTATCAACGATTTGACATGTCTTTACCAAAGCTGTACCCTTTGGACTAGCCAACTCTTTGATACCCATAAGGCATATCTGGTGAGTTAATAACCCTCAACGAAATACAATAAATCTGCAAAAGAAAGTTTTTTTTTTTTTTTTTTTTAAGAAATTAACAATACAAACCAAAACAAAGTAAACAAATAAGACCCAATATAACTCTCTCTTGAGGCATATGCCTCCCCTGAGGCCTATGCCTCCCCTTAAACTAGGCAGTTAAGGGTTAAGCATCCCAATATTGACCACTAGGTGTTGAAACCTTGGTCCATCAAAAGCTTTAGTTAACAGATCTGCCACATTATCATCTGTATGAATTTTAGCCACATTTATCAAATGGTTTTCATATGCATCTCTTATAAAGTGGTGTCTGATTTCAATATGTTTGGTTCTCTTGTGAAAAGCTGGATTCTTGACAATGCATATGGTACTCACGATTATCAATAAAAGAGTTGTGTTCATGAAGTTATACCTATAGTCCAAAGCTGGTTTGGATCCATAGTACTTGCCCACAGCGTTTGCTGGAGTGAGCAACATACTTTCTTGAGTTGAGGTAGCCACAACGGTTTGTTTCTTGTACTGCCACGAGATCAATCTCTTTCCAAGGAATTGTGACCTCCGGTTGTGGATCTCCTATCCAGATTTGCACCAGCATAATCACTGTCACTATATGCTTCCAACTTAAAAGGAGACTCTTTTGGGTACCAAAGGCCCAAAAGAGGTTGGCCTTTGAGGTACTTAAAGATCTTCTTGACTACATTGAGATGGGAAGTAAGTGGAGTGACTTGATGTCGAGAGCACACACTTACACAAAGGTAATAGGGCCAGCCTTGAAGTGTTAGATACATTAATGAACCAATCATAGATCTGTATAAATGAACATTCACAGGTAGATCTGGATCATTGTTGGATTTTGTTTTTGGAGCTTCATAAGGTGTTGTGGCAGATCGATACCTTCCATGCCGAATTTCTTCAACATGTCCCTCACATATTTATCCGATAAATATCCCATCTTGTTTCTGCTGAACTTGGAGACCCAAAAAGAAAGTGAGCTCCCCCATGGCACTCATCTGAAATTCTCCCTTCATTAGATCCTCAAATTCCCTACACCAAGCTTCTTTAGTGGATCCGAAAATAATGTCATCCACATACACTTGCACAAGTATGATATTTGTCGAGTTCTTCTTCAGAAAAAGAGTTTTATCAATGGCACCTCTTACTCGTAGCCATGCTTCAGTAGAAATGATGAAAGCCTAGCATACCAGGCCCTTGGTGCCTGATGAAGTCCATAGAGAGCTTTAACGACTTTGTAAACATGATTAGGATGATCTGGGTCTTCAAATCCTTTGGGTTGTGTGACATAAACTTCCTCTTCAATCTCTCCATACAGAAAGGCTCCTTTAACATCCATCTGATATAACATGAAGCCCATGTAAGAGGCATATGCCAAGAAATTTCGAATGGCCTCTACTCTTAACAGCAAAGTGCAAACACTTCATCATAGTCAATCCCTTCCTCTTGCCTGTAACCTTGAGCTACTAATCTTGCTTTGTTCTTAATCACCACATCCCGTGCATCTCTTTTGATTTTCAGAATCCATTTAGTTCCAATAGCATATTTCCCATCTGGTAAAGGTACCAAGATCCAAACTTGTTGGTTCTGAAACTGTTGCAATTCGTCTTGCATTGCCTCAATCCAGCTTGAGTCTTCAAGAGCTTGAGAGACATTGGTTGGTTCTACTTGGGAAAGAAAACATGCAAACAGACAATGCTTGTAGTTTGTGTGATTGTCTCTTTGCTGATTTGAGACATAGGAAAGAAAAGCAACCTGTCCAAATTTAGGGCTAGAGATAGCCTTTCAAGTTCTAACAGGAGCTAGAATGTCTCCAATGATATTGGATTGAGGGTGAGAAAGGTTGATTCTTTTAGTAGCAGTGGGGTTGACTTCAATGGTAGGTGCAAGATTTGACACAGTTGGTACAAAAGTTGTGTCATAGGAAGGTGAGGAGAAAATGCTAGATTTGGGTTGATGATTTCCAAGATCTGAAGGACTTGGAAAGCGGTATACGGATTCCCAAAGTCTGTGGACACTCTAGTAGGAGTAGGAGTAGTAACAGACGAGCTTTCAGTAGATTTGATGACGATGGGAGTGACTGCATCAGTGTCGTGAAGATGGTTTCCACGACAGCCTCATTTGCAAGCTCCCGGTCACCTTTTAGCTTCAAGCTTAGCTGCAAATTCTTGAGTCTGAAGCCTAGCAAGGTCCTCAGCATAGAGTGATTCATCTTCACGCTCGTGAAGTATCTCTTGAAGAGTTACCTGCAACATTGTTAGGGGAGAAAGAAGGCACAAGTATGGGATGTTCATTATCTTCAAATTCACTCCCAGTCGGCATCCAAGGTACCGGCATTGTTAGTGGGATATTCTTGAGAGCTCGCACTTTGGTTAGCCATATGTCTAGTATACCCCGGATAATCGGTTAGGTAGTCGAGGTCAAAAGACCACACATGACCCTGTCCTTGAACGTTGGGCTTATCCTCCAGGTATCTCAGGTTCAACGTCTCCTCGATCTTCTTGGCAGATAAGTTGTACACTCTATAAGCCTTGCTATTAGCTGAATAACCCACAATATAGCCATCATCAGCCTTCTCATCGAACTTCCCCAACGGATCACTGGTGTTTAGAATGGTCACTTGACAACCAAAAGGTTTGAGGTAATGAATGACAGGAACCTTCCCAAAGAGAAGTTCATATGGTGTCTTGAGGTGAGGTCTAGTAATGGAGACCCTGTTAAGCACGTAGCAAGCTGTGCCAACGACATCCAAACATAGTGGGCAGTTTGGAGTCTGCAAGCATAGATCTTACAGCCTCAATCAAGGTCCTATTCTTTCTTTCAGCCACCCCATTTTGTTGCGGGGTTCTTGGATTGCTATAGTCCCTCTTTATCCCTTTATACCTACAGAGTTCTATAATAATGGTATTCTTGAACTCTGTCCCATTATCACACCGAATTCCCTTAACCTTCTTATTCAACTGATTTTCAACGAGAGTGATGAAGTCTTTCAGCACAGGAGTTGTTTCATCTTTAGTTCTTAGAAAGAACACCTAGCAAAATCTGCTATAACCATCCGTGATGACCAAACAATAGAACTTGTGATCAATGCTTCTGACTTGAGTTGGACCAAATAGATCCATATGTAACAGCTGAAGAGGCTCAGAGATGATGCTCCAACTGTGATATGACTTTGTAGGATGCTCTGTGTTGCTTCCCTTTGTTGCATGCAACACAATTATGATCATTGGAGAACACTTTGGTGGGAAGACCTTTGACAAGACCCCTTTTGGAGAGAGTGTTTATAGTTTTGAAATTCACATGAGCCATTCTCCTATGCCATTTATTGGACTAATCCAATGATGCTTTAGCCGACAAGCGGTGAGGTTACCATCAGGGTGAACTTCATTGAGGTTGAATGTGTATAGATTGTGAGTTCGAGGGACTCTCGGCAGAATTGAGGTATCTTCTGGAAGCTTGAACTCTTTAGAAAGCACAAGACATTCATTATCAGAGAAGAGTACCTTGTTCTTGGTGTCACATATTTGTGAGACAGAGAACAAGTTGAAGTTCTGAAGCTCCCTAACATAGTACACATTCTCAAAGTTCAGAAGAGGTGTCTTGATTGTGTCTTTTCCAGTAATTCTACCATCACTTCCACCAAAGGTCACATTCCTTCCTTCTACAATAGGAACAAAATTGTGCATCATATCTCTATTACCGGACATACTCCTTGAACAGCCACTATCAACAATACCAATATCTTTATGTTTAAGGGGATGATCCTATAAAACAAACATATTTACAAAGGAATGTTAGTATACCGAGGAGGCTCAAGTCATTGCTGACTTGAAACTGCCTTGTGGATCATTAGATTTAGGTTTAGCAAAAGAGTAAGATCCACCATTGTTCTTGGGTTTCCATTGATAGTTAGGTCTTTTATTATTCCAAGAACAACCTGCTGAGGACTTGACAGCGGCGCCCCAACATCCTTTCCCATTTTTCATAGAGTCAACATATGCAGGCCAATAACCATGTTTAAAGTATGAGCTAGTGGGTCGCACATAAAGTCTATTAGGAGATTTTCTCCAAGAAGGGCCAGTTCTAGCTTGTGGGACATGTGGTGGAATAATTTTAACATTGGTCCACACTGGTCTAGGTTTCTGCTGAAGAGCACATTTACCAGATCTTTGCTCATGATAGTCACAATCCTTAATTAAATGAAATTTAGTTCCGCAAACAAAACAAGTCTTCTTTTTGGAAGATGGATTCAACCAAGAAGATGTTCGATTACATGTAGAAGTATTTAAACCAGAAACATTAAAGGAATTGTTTTTAACAGACAAATTATGCAAAGATGTAAAAGACAAGTCTTCAGTGGAAACAGGGTTGGAAGTAGATTCCTCAGTAGTTATCCTAGAGGGCTTGTAGATAGTCTTGGGTGCAGGCTTGGGTGTAGGCTCAGGTGAGGGCTTGGGAAGGTCTGACTTATCACTTGGATCACAGTAGTAAGTAGATCCTTGATCCGATGAATTGTCCTTTGTCGGAGAAAGAGACAAAATCATAAGATGAAGCATTGTTGTCTGGCAAGTCTTTTGACTTTTTGCCATACAGATGGTGTGATCCATCAAAGTCAACATAATAGACATGGTCATGGGCATGAATTCACCTCTAATAGGTCCTGGGACAGCATGCAAATCACCTTCCTTTCTAAAATGTTCTAAGCCTGCAGGTGTAGATTTACGCCCATCATTCCTAGCTTCCAAGCCTACATACTTTTGAAAACCTAAACCTATTCCAGAGTTCACTGACTGACTACTATAGATTTCTTTAGCTAGATTGTCACCTGATATCAACCATTGTTTATGTCTAGCTATTTCCTCATCAAGTTTCTCTTTAAGCTCTAGATTCTCAGTAATAGTATCATTTTTCATTTTCATGCGTTTCAAGTTAATGTTTGCAATATCTAGATCAAATTGAAGCACCTTAATCTTTTCTTCATAAGCAATCTGATTCTTTTGAAACCAAACCTTTTGTCTTTCTAATGTTTTTAACGAAAGTTTATAGGCTTCATTATCAACATAGCATGCATTGTATCTAGGTTTCATAGTATCATAAGCTTCTTTCAGTTCAGTATATCTTTCACTACAACCAAATATACAGTTGTGTACCTGAGAAAGACCCATGAAGGCAAACTGATCATGCCTATCTTCTAAAGTGCACCTTGCCGGCAGTCCAAGCTTCTCTGTACGCAGCTTTCCACATTCACAGGTTCATGAGCAACCCAGTTTACCTGTTCATCCAAGGTGACTAGAGCTGCTGAAGTGCTAGCTCCTTTCTGATTCTGCTGAAAGGTATTGTAGCTGGTACTCTCTCCATTCTTCCTGTCTTTGCATTCCCTCGAGAAATGACCCATCTGGTGGCAAGAGAAACACTTGACCTTTCTCCTGTCAAATCTAGCTGAATCCTTTCCCTTGAATCCAAACTTCCTTCCTGCCTTCTCTTCAAACCTCTTGATATCCACTGAAAGCATGGCCACTTGCCATTTCAGCTTCATCTCCTCCATCTCAAGTGGGTCCACTTGGTCGAAGTCTTCATATACCGGATCTTTTGAGTGTCATAATCAGCAACAAAGGAGTGAAGGACATCCTCCAATATACTTCCAGTCTTAGCTTGAGGATGTGAAGGAGTGGGATGATAGGATGATGATGGTAAATAAGATGGACTAGAAGCATGCATCATCATATTCGAGTGGGATGTCCCAACAAAGGCTGAATGACCAGAGGAGGTTGCACGGTAGGGAGATCTGACATCAGGTTCAAGAGATCTGAGTTTGTTGTATAGCTCATCAAAAGTGAGCATGTCCAGTCCACCTTTGGCTTTCAGGGCTATACTCACATGCAACCAAGATGGAGGCAAAGATCGAAGGAACTTAGAGTTGCTGTCATCATTGTCAGGCTTTGCATTCAGCTGGTTTAGCTGACTCAGAATCTTGTGAAACCATCGTATCCCTTTGGATACCCTCTTCTTCCGAAATATTGAACTCTTGGAAGTGTTGTCTAAGCATGGACTTCCTCATTCTTCTGGACTCTTCATTACCACCAAACCTAGCTTTAAGAGCCATCCAGATGTCCTTTGCATCAACCATGTGGTGAAAATCACCTAAGTGATCTTCTGGAATAGATTGAAGGAGGATGGTTCTTACCTTGTGCGCTCTTTGCACAGCCAAAACCTCTTCAGCAGTTTTGGGAGGAGCAATGGTAAACTTACCATCAAGATGCTGGATGGTCTTCTTTAGGCTGTTGCCATTTTTACTATCTCCCATAGATTCCAATCAATATTGGAGATCCAGTTCTGCATCTTCATTGTCCAGATCATATTCTTCCTTCTTCAGATAAGGAAACTTGCCATTACTGTTGGAGAGACTAAGTTGCTGCATAGAGGTGGTGTTTTTGATGATGTTGTTGTTGTTGGTGTTTGTGACATCTGATTCATCATCAGTTCCAGGCATTGTAAATAAGTTTTTGGTTGTATTTGGGTGAGGAAAATAAGGTTCTCAGTATCGTAGAGACTCTCCGAGGCTCTGATACCACTTGTTGAACTGATTTATCACGTTGCACGCTCTCAGACCTTGAAAGATCTAGCACTCGTGGATCGTTAGTGTTGCCTATGTAATCATAAGCAAACTAATAGAAAATCTCTACAACTCGTGTTCTAAAGCGGAATGTAAACACAAGTTGTTATTACTAAGAACACTTAGATCCTCTATGGATCTTTTATTCACTGAAACTCTATGTTTCTGATATGTCTATTACAAACTATATGGTTCCTTTTATAAACAAGGAACCCTAATCTCTTACTACCCAATCGACTAAACATGCAAGCATGCATTTAATGACTAATACACTAAACTATATTGATAGTACAATAAAACCCATGCTAACCTCTGGCCGTTCAAAGATAATAATGAGTTAGCATTTAATACAGTAAGCGCATCTGATCCTAGTCGACTTTCACCCTTCGCAGATAACCGCAATGCTTGTACTCTTCATAGAATCACTTCTTGGCGATTCTGCTTCTACTTCACAGAAACAACCATTAATGTGATGTAAATCCTACTTCACATAATTCCCAACACTTTTTATCGACTAGTTGGGGTACATCAATTTCAGCCATTTAGGATCCTAATTTAAAAACTTTTAGAGCGGCCTAAAAAACGAGTTTTATAATTAACTTGGCTCTGATACCACTTGTTGTTCCCCGTTCACTATCGTTTAAAACAGTTTAAATATATAAAACAAGTTAATAGTGAACTATGACTGAAATTAACATAAGTAAAACACACGAAGTAATTTTCAACATCATATTCTTGTTAGAATTAAATCAACAAAGAATACGTTACCTAAGTACTTGCGGAATAGTACTTGGGATTGAAATGACAAAGTTGGGTGACTCCTCTCTAAGCTCAGGCTAAGTCGAGCACAACTCTTAGAGCTCACTGAGCTATCTCAAGAACTAAGTTGTATTTGGAGGAGTGAAAAGATGGCTTGCGTGTGTGTGTTTTTACAATTCACAAGCTTTACCTTTTCACTCCATCTCTTATGCTATTTATACATGTATGATTTTTGACTCTTTCTTAAGTGACAAACTGACATCATTCGAAGACAAAATCTTGATGTATTTTGTCTGCATTTACAAAGACTATTCTAGGTAAGAGACAAGACTACTTTCCTAAGGTCAGTGATGACATTGAGCACGATCTTTGCCATTCCGGGAAAGTTGACTTTGGTTGATAAGGACATTGTCTTATCTGATTCAAACTTATCCGCCTTGTCCCGCTCTTTCTTCATCTTTTCATCCTTAGGTCTTCTACTTCAGTTTGTCTTGTAAGCAGTTGGAGAGGAGTCTTGGGATTGATGAGTTATTGTCATCACTCACTGAATCCATCATCTTCTTCTTGACTCAGTCTTCACATTTTAAGTTCCGCCCTATGAGTGGAGAGACTTCTATGCCTGCGTCTTGAGTATCCCGAAGATGACTCACTGAGAGGCTATGCACTCGTGACTGTTTAGTGTTTAATGGACTAAACACTTAGGCTATTTTCTATTCAAATCCTAGATTAAGGGGTTTGGGTATTTACTGAAGCCAACAAACATTGTTCTTGCAGCTTCCACTAACGTACGGTTTCGTCTTTCAACAACTCCATTTTGTTCCGGTGTACGTGCAATAGATGTTTGATGCTCAATTCCCACTTTCTCATAAAATGCACGAAGAGTTTGATTAATGAATTCAGTTCCTTTGTCTGCGTTTCGATTTGTCTGACGTGTTCCGAGACTGAACTTGAATTTTCGTGAGAAAGGTGATGATCATCTGTGGAGCTTGATCTTTACTTCGAGGAAAATAAACCCAAGTTCATCTTGAGTAGTCATCTACAATTACCAAGATGTAGCGTTTGCCATTAATCGTCTGCACGTGCATCGGGCCACACAAATCCGTGTGAAGAAGATGAAGCACATGTTGTGAGTCGTGTTCCACCTTTGAAGGAAAGTGAGCACGAGTGCTTTTCCCTTGTTCACAATCGAGCGAGGTGATCTTTAGAATATCAGAATCTTGGGAGACCTTCAACAAGTATGTATCGAGCAAGGTTGGTTATGGTTTAAAAGTTTAAATGTGAGAGCAGCGGTGCCATAGCCAAGATTTTGTTGATGTTGCCTTTGAAAGTAGACAGATGGGAGATGAAGCAATCATATCTTGCATTGATATTGTATAAAGACTTGAATTGCGGGTGCCAAACATAAGATCGTTTCCTTGTAGATCACGAATGAAACAAGTTTTCTCCCGAAAAGCAACTTCCAAATCTCTATCACAGAACTGACCAAGCGAGAAGAGATTGTGACCGGGCCTCCACATAATAAACCACTGTTTCGATGTTGCCATTGATGTAATCTCCATAGCCCATGATAACTGCGAAGTGATCATTCCCGAATCGACATTGCCAATGAACTTTGCAACAAAGTTTGATACTTGATTGAGATTGCATGTCATGTGTTGGGAACATCCGCTATCAACAATCCAAAGGATGATCTGTATCACCTGAATTACACACAGATGGAATAGAAGTAGATGTGGAACCCGAAGAGTTAGAGAGTTCCTCAGCAGTTATAGTAGAAACACACATATCAATGATTTTAGGTATCCATTTAAATCCAAGTGTATTATGTAACCATTTCTGCCATCTCCAACTAGTCTTAGCTTTGGTCTTAGTGAATGCACTAGGTGATAAGTTCTTCCTAGGAGGTGAAGGGGTTCTATGGGTACATCAATGATCGTAGTTGGAACACTAGAGGGTGGTTTACCTAGCACAGACTTAGAAGCATTAGTCGGCCAAGAGGTATTCTGTTTTCTATTATTCCGCTTAAGATTCAAGATAGTCTTAGCAACACATTTATCATGACAACCAGAAAACATGCTTTTATGACAACCAACACAAGATGCTTCAAACAAAACATTAAGAGTACTTAAAGATTCAGCATTCATTACATCACTTGTTCTATTACATTTGTCAGACGTAATATCTAAAGTGGGTGCAACTTTAGTTTTATTCAAAGTCCTAGGGTATTCTTCTACTTCAGCATTCTTTATTGTTCTTTTCTTCGGCCTTAACTTCCTATTCTTCCTTGTATTGCTCTAGGTGAAGTGCGGGGCGTTGGGAAAAGGCAACTATTCCTGTTCGGTAGGGGAAGCACATTAATTTCTTGTGGTTTGTCATTAGATGTTCTAGAGTCAGTTTGAATCTGTGTAGGTGCGTTTACTCTGATGTTATTATTCCTATCTTGCTTAAGTTTCACCAACTCTGCTTTAAGATCATGAATTTTGTGTTACAAATCCAGATTTTACATGCGAGTGAGACCATCTCGTCGTAAGACATCTTTCATGTATGCAAGATGATCATCAAGGTCTTTTGACGCTTTAGCACAAGTCTTTTTTAGTGACTCAAATATGACACTATGTGCCTTTTTAACTTTTGAAATTTCTTGTTCATATTTTGAGACTTGATACTTCAAAGACGCATTTTCATCATCCAGTTGCTTAAGTTTTGGATTAAGAGTTTGGGTATGCAACTGGTTGAGTTTGTTTTGGAAAGCAAGTTCTCGATTGTGACAATCTTTTTGACACCATTGAAGACGAGGTTTTGCATTTGAAATCTCGTTTGACACTAGTTCATTTTCAACTTTTAAAGACTTGATTTGTGACACAATATCAGTATTCTCAACATTTTCAACAGAATCAACAGAATCAGCAAAGATATAATCAAATGCATATGCAACAGAATGAAGTAACACAACATTATGGATATCAGCACATATAACATCTTCCAAGAGTCGATCAACATCTTTTCGTAACATTTTCTTTTTACGTTTTGTATTTGAAATAGATGTTTCTGTTTTCTCGAAAACTATTTTCATCAGTCTAAGTTCCTTATGAAATTCCCTTTCCCAATACAATGCATAATTTTTCAAATTTTGAACATGGGGTAAAATTCTTTTCTGAAAAATATCTCTTTGTTCTCGCGCCCGAGGCGATTGAAAATGTTCAACTTTTATTTCAGAATGAAATTCAATCTCACGTTCTAAAATTTTGATATCAGATAGGAAAGTGTCAAAATATCTAAGAATTTGCGACTTTGGGTTATTGATTTTACTTCACTAAGTAAAGGTAAAGGACCATTAATTTCTTGAGTTGGGTTGGGGACCAACATTAGAAGACTTAGACATAGGTGTGATAACCCAAGGTATGTTACAAGTATCCTTTTGTGCGGCGAAAGTGTGGCTTTTGAATAGTTAAATGGTTTGTTATAAACAACATTTTCTAATTTTGATCGACTCTCGTCTTATGCATCTAATTCCTCTTGACGATTATATTCAACAACACTCATAATAGAATCATCAATTCTATGTTCTGCACTGTAAACTTCAGGAGTTGGTTTGAATGCTCTATTTGAAAACTTAGGTTTGTAATCAGCAAGATTCGGTCCATATCCATTTGGATTAGGTTTGAAAGTAAATTTTTGAATCGTTGTGATTGATTCACCATGTTTATAAACAACATTTCAAAACTCTTTGATTTTTTTTTGTAAGTCGAAAATTTCTTCAAGATAGTTATCTATTCGTTTTGTGGAATGCTTTTTGTACTCAGAGAACTGTTTTTGACAAGTTAACAACTCAGCCTTGGCTTTTTGAGTTTCCAAAGTAAGAGCGTTAAGTTGTTGTTTATGATCATATTTCAGTTGTTCTATTTGAGACAATTAAGCATTCTTGGATGCGACTAGATCATGTATCTGTCGTTCTAATGATTTTTTGTTTTGGAAAGATTTAGCAAAAGTGACTTTAAAACCATGTTCACGTTTTTCTTGAGTTTTAAAAACGTTGAGTTGCCTTTTTAAGCATTCAATATCCCTGGTTAACAATGCATTTTTATTTTTAATTCTTTGAATTCACAACATTGTTCCATTCGGGATCGTTGGTCATTAAGTAAGATTTCAATATACGGATTAGGCAATGGTTGGCGTGTTCAACGTGAGTCTCAACATGATCATTATTCAGATCCTCAAGTGTAACCACGGAGTCAACTTGATTATCAAAGGTAACCAGAAGGTCATCTTGATCATCAAATGTAACTACTGGATCTTGTTGAGTATCATCAGAATGAGATGTGGATGGCTCATGTTGAACATTCTGAGCCTTGTCGGATTCAGATGTTGGCTGAGATAATATATCAGTGATGAATATTGTAAGATATAACTTTTCACATACACATCAAACCATAACACAAAGTAGCATATAGATGGAATTCTAGAGAGAGAAAGTTAGAGGTTTAGGGAACTTAGTGAGAGAAAGTGAAAGATATTATTATGAGCTCCAACTCTCTACCTTGGAAGGTAGAGAATATTTATAGTCTTACATAAATGCGCCACACAAGGTACGTGGATGGGGCATACATGGGTAAAGACCGTCCGTCCTCCACGGTGTTACTTAACTTAAAATAACTACGACTACGAGCTTTCTAACGATTACATATACTTGAGTGACCGACTCTTTAATACCGGGAATTTCTAATTCCTAACAATCTCCCCCTAAGGAGGTCACCTCAATCATGTACTAAAATTACATTGAATACAAACAGATATTACATTAAAATTTGATCTTGCATTCTTGATGTAGTGCTTTGCTTGGCTCGTAGTCATTGATTCTTCACATTGCATGTTTGGTTACTTCAAGTGGAGGTCTTTTCTTGATCACGTGATAGTAAATTTGAGCCGACTATAGAGATCATCGGCAATCAAATCTCGTGACATCCATTGTGGTGTTGTGACATTCGGACCGACATGCTCACATTACGGATCATGATATCTTCTCATGGAAGTAGGCTTTTGTTGAATCATGATATTGGCGGCGTAGCGAGAGCTTGAGGTGAAAATATCGAGTCATTGATGCACTAATCATGATTTCTTTTGAGTTGAATGTGTTAGGTGAGCATGCGGCTATGGATTGACAGCTTCATTGACGTTTTCGCGTCGAGCGTGCACGCCATACAGGTTAGCAATAAATCGCACGAAAGTGTCTTTGATCACTTTCGTTGAGTGAAATTACCACCGCGTTTCCCGTTGATCGATACAAAATCTTGCTGTGATCGGTATAATTCAAGAGAATTTCCTTGAGGTTTTAGCATTTTGCTCTAGTGTTCTCAAACGGGAACATCTCAAAGAAGACAACCACAAGTGAGTGAACCGTGAATTTGAGTCCGATTGATGAAAGATATTTGAAAAACAATCGAGTATTGCTCAATAGAAATTGTTTTTAATCTGATACGAAGTTTTAATGAAAATCAATTATCAATCATAAAACACCTTTTTGATTTGAAATATCCATTACCACGGTCGATGTGCTAAGAAAGAGGTTGTTAAGCACAAAGACCCGGTTTTTCAAAGGTATCCGTTAATCCTAACTTTGAACGGGGATTGATTCAGAGATTGAATCGCCCCATTGTTTCTGTTCGGTTGTCACATGGTTGATCCATATAATAGATCTCACATGCCACCTACGGGAGCTTGTTTGATGTTGGCTCGAGAAGGCTTTCCATCTTCATTGTGAGTGTGTAGACACATCTTTCGGATGTTACGGCAATACCACAAGGATAATGCGTAGGACTCAAGATATAATCTCTCTTTTCCACATTGTAAAGCGAGAGAGTCTTCATTGAAAGTGTCCTAATGAGATTTATTGATGATCTCGTGGCTCTAGACTCAATTTGTGCATATTTGGATCCTGTGGCGGAGACTAGGGAGAGGGTCTCCTTCTTCAATATCAACAATCTCTAAGTGAAAGTCGATAGATAATGTGGTTCCGTGAGAATGAAACAAGTCCTTTTAAGAGGAACTTGAGTGGTTTGGAAAGTTGAAGTGGAGTCGTCCTTTGGGTCCATGGCGTCTTGTCTTCAATACCGATGTTACCATCGATAGCATATGAATTGAACCGGTTTTACGCCTAAGGTTGAATAAATGGAGGGCTATTTGTTTTCACCCTTTTCTCATTCAATTCTTTTTAATTCTTCAACCCCTTCGGTGCTAGAGATTTCATAACTAGAACCTTGTTGGGTTTATTCCGTACTTCGGTCTCAGTCCGCACTCTTCCCATTCTCATTTTTCTCCTTTTATTATCATACCTAAGAACTCTACACTAACTAGTGGATAGTTCTGGTCCCTCCCTCGTTAAGCGGATCTTGGGAACAAAACCTAACCTTATCATCCTTATATCACCATACATAAAGTAAAGTTGGTAGGTCTATTTGGTATTGTTCATCTTCGTTGGAACCAATTGAAAACCATTTGAAAATCAATCTGGATACTTGTGATATATTATCAAAGCATTTTGTACCTGAATTGTTTTTGATATTTTAGAACGAGAACTCCCCCTCAACATGTGCATCAAGTATTTGAAAATGTTTTTGCTGCGGAGGCAAGAGAAAGAATTAACTTCTTTGATTACCATTTTCTAAAGGATATCAACATCACTTCCCAAATCGAATCAAGTAGATAAAGCATTTTGGGGAAGGATGAGATTTTCATGATTTTGCTCCCCTCAATATGTGCTTCTAGGTTTGAAAGGAGTTTTACACATACTAGAGGAACACTTACATTGAGATAAATGATCCGTTTCAAATTATTTTAGATAGATGCTCCCCTCAACATGTGCATTGAAAATTTGATCGTTTGTCACATGCGGGAGGACATCATGTACATTCTTATAAAACCATTTACGAATTATCAGGTTTAAATCCAATTTAAATCACACATTCTCCCCCGATCACAATTATCAAATCATTTGAGATTTGTGATCTCTTATAGATTTAAATTGATTTTGAAAGCTTTTAAATTGTGACTTGATTATGAAGCGTTTTGCTGCTAAGGATCGGATTTTGAGACTTTAAACTCCATTGATAAAACATGCATGTACATCTTTTGAAAACAATTTAATGCCAAATAACTTTTAATTTAATTGAAATCATTCTCCCCCTCACTCAATGACATAGGTTGTTGATTGAGAGATGTAGATTTTGACAACTAAGTCACGATGATTATCAAAAATAGAGACCGAGGATTATTTTCAAAGCATTTAGTTTTAGCGAGATAAATGTTTATAGAATCCGAGCATGGAATTTGAAAACATGGTAAAACATGGCTCTGTTCTTTCTTTTAAAACGGGTTATGCAGAAAATGACAATAAACCATTGTTTCTCTTTCTCCCAAAATATTTTTTGATTTTTTGATTTTTTTTTTTTTTAAGAATTCGAACAACATCTAAAGTCCCGTGTCATTCTTTGAATGACAGCCAAAACCGTAGATATTATCGAGCAGAAAAAACATGACAAATCAACAACATTTTTTTTTTGAAGATTTTTGAATTTTTTTCAGATTTTTATGGATTTTGAAGGTTTTTATAATTTTCTATTTGATTTTTGAGGATTTTATAATCTTGTATTTTGATTTTGAATAAATATACAAAGATAGATGAATAGACTACTCCTCGTCTTCCTCGAAGGCGTTTGAGATATCTGGTTGAAGGCTTTTCAAGCCAAGGCGTGGAAGAATAAACTCAAAACGTTTTCTTGGAAGAGCTTTGGGAAGAATCGCTAAGCGATATTGAGACCTCACAAAATATAGTTCCACCACACTTTTTACTTGTTCACATGAAATGATGTGGAATATGCGATATGCTTTGCTCTTGAGTGTTGAGCGTTGTTGCATGAGAGAGCAATAGCACTTTATTATCACGTCTGAGAGTTTTGTTGAATACAAAGCCATAGTCGAGATAATTGAGATCTCATCCATAAGACTTGAGCACAACAAGATGACATGGCTATCATGACTCAGAGGAAATAGAAGTACTCATTTGCTTCTTTGAAGACCGACTCACAAGCTTATCACCCAAGCGAGCACCTCGGATGTACTTGGCGTATCTTGACAACTGCATGATCGGCGCTGCATAGGCGTTAGTGACATACGGTGTCGCCGGGTACCATAGTCCCATATTGATGGTTCCTTGGAGATACGAAGACCCGTTTAAGCTGCTTCAAGGTGCTTTTAGTAGGCTTGGCACGGTATCTAGCACACATGCAAGCGGCGAACAAGATATACGGTCACTAGGCTGTGAGGTACATCAGGGATCCAATCATACTACGATATTTCGTTTGGTCAATCATGATCACTGAGTGGTCCTCATCTAGTTTGGTTCGGTCAATCATGGGGGTGTCAAGCGAGGTCACTTGATCAAATCCAATTTCTTTAAAATCTCTGTGCATATTTAGATTGATTTATAAAAATGCCTTCAGGACTTTGTGAAATTTGTAATCCCAAAAAAAATGACATTTGTCCCATCATTGACATTTGAAACTTTGAACTCATTTCATTTGAAAAACGATCACATTCCATTGGGGCAGTCGAGGCAAAAATAATATCATCAACATAAATTTGAACATGAGTTAAATGTTTGCACGACTTCAGTGAACAATGTAGGATCAATTGCTCCTTTCTTTGAATCCGGTTGATAGAAGAAACTTTGTGAGTGTATCATACCATGCCCTTGGGCTTTAAACCGTAAAGAGCCTTCTTGCGGATAAGCGTGGTAGGATGCTCTTGATTCACAAATCCTTCAGGTTGGCGTTAGGCGACTTCTTTAAGATCTCCGTTGGAAATGAGTCTTCACATCCATCGATATACTACCATGTTCTTACTAGCGGCATAGCGGAAAAGATTACGATTGCCTCGATTCGAGCAAGTAGAAAGCGATTCTTCAAAGTCTATACCTTCCTCTGGCGATATCCTTTAGCAACTAATCGGGCCTTGGTTTTCAACACATCACCATGCTCATCAAGTTTCACTTTGAAGATCCATTTAAGGGCAAATAATCTGCTTACGAGGGTACTAACTCCCATACATCAAGTCGATCAAACTCATGAATTTCATCTTGCATGGCATTGAACGGTACAATTCATTCATGGCGGTTTTAACATCTTTTGGTTCGATCTTAGATAGTGCGGAGTTGAAGAAACACCATAAGGCATCGGTTGCAAGTTGTTTCGGGTTGATCTGGGGACGAGAGGATTTCAATGATGTTGTCTAATGGATGATCGTGAGTCCATTTTCTAAAGTTGTTCATGTGGCGGTTGTTGAGGCGGGAGTAGGTGAGTCGATGTCTTGAAGAAGATGGTTACGATGATGATTCGAGTAGCAAATATGTTTTCAAATGGAGCATCTTGAGGGTAGCAAAGGGATTAACTTCATCATTGATGCCAGAAACATTTCCATGATGTACATTTGAAGAATGTTGATTTGTTGATGAGGAGAAGGATCGTGGCCGGTGCTGACTTAAAGATATTGAGGCGAAGGATTGTCTTCTTCCGCGGGAATATGAGCATCTTACATTGTAGGGATCAACACCTCATTAGTAATTGAATCATCAGGTTCATCAAACATAGGATCAAACAATTTCTTTAAATCATCTTTAGATGGAGGTACATATGGAGTTTCTTGAGAAGAGTTTGGAACAAAGGATGAACCAATGGGAATTTGTTTTGAAGTCGGGTCACATTTTGGGTGTCAGGAGCCATTTGACGGTCGACTCATCAAATAGCGTGAATGGTTTCCATGATATTTCGGGTTCTTTTGTTATAGATTAGGTATCCCTTTTTGTTTGGTGCATATCCTACAAATACTCCAATGTCGACTTAGCCCTAAGTTTCCTAAGTCTTGACCCTCATTAGTTGGATAACACAATGCACCAAACACACGAAGGATAGAGAGATTAGGTTTTTACATTTGTGGACAAGTTCATATGGTGTCTTTCCATGAGCAGTGTGAATCGGGAGCGATTTTGTGTGTATATCACACGTTGCAATAGCTTCAACCAGAGAAACATTGGAACTTTGAGTAAATCATTGTTGGCGGCTTCTACAAAGATTCGATTTAGATCTTTCAACTACACCGTTACATTGAGGAGTTAGTGGAACACTTCTTTGATAGTGATTAATGCTTTCATAGAATTCACTAAGTTGTTTGTTAACAAACTTCGGTTCCATTAATCGTCCAGGATAATTACGGTTTTGTTAAGTCGAACTGCATTTTGTTTGATAAGTTTGATGATGATATCGGAGTTTCATCCTTTGTCCTAAGAACTTGACGAGGTGAATCTAGGTAATCATCAACTATAACTAATACATATTTCTTCCCAAAGATATTACCTCTCATTGGTCCATATAAATCCATATGAATTATGAAGAACTTACGTGACAGAGTTAGTAGGTTTGGGTTTATGGGCATACTTCATGCTTTTCCCAATTGTGCATAAACAAAGATGATCCTTTTCATACTTTAGGCGAGGTAAACCTACAACTAAGTCCTTTACGGAGAGAGATCATTGATGGTGCGAGGTTCAAGTGATTGAGCGTCTATGCCATAACCATGACTTTAACCTGGCGGCAAGCAAATTGGAGAAGACTTCATCATATCTTCTATGGAGATGGTGTAAAGATTTGAACCACGAGTTCCTTTTAGCAGTTCCTTGCCATTAAGATCTCTAACAAGCGGTGTATGTTTTAGAGGCTACTTCTGATCGAGAATCCGCGAATTGACCAACGAGAGAGCGATTATGACCCAAACCTTCACATAGTATACTCAGAGATAACACTATCACCAACAACATAATCACCATAACCTTAAATTGAAAATGATCATTACGAATCTACGATCGATGAATTTGCTCACGCGAAGTTCATGAGCGACCGTCTCGGTCATACTTGGAACGGCACGAGTCCGGGTACCGCAGGCGATTTGAATGTCTGCGGTTGAACAGACAAGAATGGATAAGCTGGATAATTGGGATCCCCATGCAAGAATGGGTTCCACAGTTAATGCTGATAGTGGAACACCGCGCATGAAAACAAAACATCCATGTCAGTAGAAACAATGGAATCATTGGGAATGATCAATCTTTGGTGTCTATATTTGACCTATTCAAAGTATGTTTACTTAAAGGAATAGTTCTACGGTAGGCATCCATTTTCTAGTGGGCATAATCTTAGCGGTTTGAGAACAATGATTATTCTTATGGCCAAAAGGTATCCAATAATAACCTATCTTTATAAAAGTTCTTCTGTGGGTTTCCCTTTGTTTTCCCTAAGTCTTTCGTTTTTGCCTTTTTGCCTTATACGATTATTAGCATTAACAATTTTAGCGGGCATTTGTGACGTTAGACAAAGCATTCACACCACATTCATGATTAGCAAGCGAAATTCAAGCAAAGCAGAAATTACAAGGTTTGCAGATAGTATCAATTGAATTAATTACTGATGCTTAAAGGCTAATACTAGAATCAACACGATTCGTTTTATTCAACTCAAGCTTAAAGTTCCTAGATTGGTCTTCTACTCTCTTCCAATGCGCATTCTTAGCTTGCAAGGTCCTATCATTCCTTGTATTGTCTTGAGACTTTGACACCTTTCGCTTTAAAGTCGATTACTCTGTAGAGGAATGGGAACATTAGTTGGTTGATCTAATTTTTGCATTCACGAACTTGATGTGCAAGGATCGAAGTACTAGAAGGCACATTAGTGTATACTTTAAGGCGTGATTTGAGCTTTTGCGAGGCACACTAAAGTTCACTTTCTTAGCACTAACATATCAGGAATCTGAACTACTTGAAGGCACATTAGTGTTTCCTTTTTAAGGCTGGGCATAGAGCGGTTTCACCTTGGCACTAGGCATAGAACAAGGCATCACGGCTTTGCCTTTTGCACCTAAGGTTAAGGATTTGGGACATGTTGCAATTACACATTCTAGCAACTCTTGAGATCGTTTGGCCTGGAGGCAAGCAAACCTAATTTCACTATCAAGAGGTTTGTTAATGAAATCCTCTTAGACAATCTCACGGAGACATTCTAGACTATCCTTAAGGTGAGCACAGTATTCATGAAAAGCATGTTCATTATTCCTAAGATGAGGAGGAATATATTTAACCATCACAGTGTATTTGCAGTCTAAGGGTGACTTTGAAACAACATTCTTATTAAAAACAAGTGGCAGTTTCCCATTTCACGACTTCTCGGATTCTCAATTTCCTTTTGTAGAGACGTTATTTTTTAGTTGTTTTGGTCACGGGTGACTTTTATTGAATCATATAACTCTTTAAAATGTCGTTTAACTTTTCATTTTCTTCTAGAAAACTCTTGTTTTCCTTTTGTAAGGCATCAACTAAGTTTGAAGATGAAAATTTTGAGAAATTTTGAGAATCTAAAGGAGGAGGCATTTGGGGAGCTGTCATATAATTAGTTTGACCCTTTAATTGAGAGATTTGGGCTTTCAACTTTACGATTAGTGTTGCTTGAGGCAGAATACAATTCATCCATTTGTTAATTTGAAAAAGCGCATCAAACTCATGGAGCATCGGCGATGTCTTGATATTTGAAGTTTTAACATTTTCTTTAAGATGTTGATATTTAGTTGTAAATTAAAATGCTCAACTTCCAGTTTAGAAAAATGTTTAAATAAATTGTCGTGATCATCCGTTCAATTTTCGTTTAGTTTAGAATTAGTTTTTCAAGCTCAATGACACGATCATAGGAGACTTTTCGGGGCCACGATAGTTCATGAAATTTGGAAGCATTAATAGAGCAATTTGGCAATTGAAAAAAGATATCTTGAGCAACACATTGATAATAAGAGTCTCATTTAATGTATGCAAGTTCTTCCTCTCAATCTCATTATATTTTTAGTACGCTCTCCATAATCACTAACTTCAACTACCATTGCATCAAATTCCTTTTCCATTCCCTTGATATAGGTTTCTATCCTTTTAAGACTCTCAAAGTGATCTTTCAAGTTTAAAAGAATGATCAGTTAAATAACATTCTTTCATTTGCTCAAAACCCTTTCTCTTCCGTTATACCGATGGGTGTGATCCTTTTCTTGCAAGTTTTCTCGAAATCAACAAATAGTTGAAATATAACATATTGGCTAATTAAGGTCTTGCTTTTAGTGGCAATTGTTCTAAGAACAAGATGCATTGGTGTATTAGGAGGATACCACGATTCGCTCTAGGCATTTTCCATAGGGGAGGTTTGTTTCAACAATATTGCTCGACTTTACGCTTATCTAAATCCTTTTTCAGAGAAACTTGTTAGGAGTCAACAATGTATCGAGGCTTAAACATGTATTCAAAATCCAGTTTTCCTTTTTGTAGTCATGGGGAGTGATAATTATTTTCTTTTCTTTGCATTTAGGATCATCTAATTTTTTGTTCATCCTTTCCTAGTGACTTCATCGATTTCTTATCCTCCTCCCGGTGCACTCAGCGCAACTAGGTTTTGTCTAGGTTTAGAATCTCATTGCCATCATAGATCACACTTTGGTTGCTTTTGCTATCTTTCAAATTTTCGGGGTTGGGTTTATCTCTATATGGAACACTATGCTTATAAAGCTGGGACTCTATGTTTAGTGACCATGTGGCGGATCTGAATGGTGTTTCCTTGTATGCTAACTTGTTTTCAAGTTTGTTTTCAAAGTTTCGGATTGCATGACCTCTGAAGCAAAGTAGTCCGGTGGAGATTCCTATCCAGCGACCTTCCATAACTTACAAAGGCTTAATGGAAGACTTACACCTGGATGAAGCCAAAAGAAGTGTCCCTGCCAGAGGCTCCGATGCGGAAATAAAAGTCAGCAAGATCTAAAGTGCTCTTAATTGGGAAGGGTCAAAAATAGACACAAAGCGAGGGCAGGTTCACACCCTACAGCGAAACATTAACCACGGGACTCTTACATAAATGCTGTCCAAATCTCGAGGAAATACTTCTGGGGAAGAGTGCGAAGGCGCTTGATCCTCCCCTCGTTTGGCAAGTAGGGAAGAAGCGAGGGATACCTCCAAATCTTGTTATTTCTCACGACGATTATGAGCGCATTAATACAAATATAAGCAGTAAAAGCGTTTATTTATATTTTACGATCTTGTAATGTTTTATGCGACAACAAGCGTAAAATCCTTATTAGCAGAAAAATATAATAAAAATCGTAAATGGTTTGAACTAATAGTTTCTAACATATTCACATGTATCACATATAACACCATGAAAGTATAAGTGATTTTATGATTTAGTAATACATATGTACAACAACTAGGTTTTACATATTTGGATAAAATATACACATAACTAGTATGTAGTATATTGGGTAATACAAATAGGTAGAAACTTAAGATATCACAACCCATTGGGTAAATACATTGAATGTTGTTAGAATTTTAACTAGAAGCCCATAACCCATAGATCTTGACCCATAACCCATTGCATGACATCATGCTTATATCACACATGGATAATACCCATAACCCATGGATCAACCCATACCCAAGTAACTAAGTGCATTGCACTCAAAGATACATTGTATCTAGCCAAAGATCCATGGTTCAACCCATGACCCTTGGCCCATAACCAAAATACCCATGGGTAGAAGGCGTTCCACGGATCCCGACTTTGTGCGGCCCGGATCCCAGTGGAAGGGATCCATGGGATCGTGAGCAGGTAGGATTTTTCCTCTATAAATAGTGAGCCATTTCTTTATTATTAATCATCCCTTTCTAACACACTTTCTCCCCTGAGTTAAAATCTCACTAACCTTAGATCCAAGAGATCTATGTTTGTAGTTTTATTTTTGTGTGATCTTTTAGGTTCCTCTTAAAGGCAAGATCACCACCTCTGAAGTCAAGCAAGCTCAAGTCCATGAGTTGCCATGCTTCCTCATCATCAAGGCTACTAAAGTCTTCTTGTTGTTGATTCCTTTCTTTCTCTCAAGAGGTGTGTAGTGTTGAAGACATTAGTGAAGATGTCTCAAGTGTTAAAGCTTGAAGATATTAGTGTAGGGTATCTATCATCTATAACACAAGCACTTGTAGTACTTAGAAGTCAAGACAAAGAAGCATTAGTGAAAGGTGCTTAGAAGTCAAGATAAAGAACCATTAGTGAAAGGTGCTTAGAAGTGAAGACACAAGACATTAGTGAAAGGTGTCTTGTAGATCTAGTCAAAGGCATTAGTGAAAGGTGCCTTAGATGTACATTCGATATGGTGTGTTTCGATGTACAAGATAGACTAGTATTAGATCCAAGGATATTGATATCTTTGAGAATGTTGTAAAGGAGTAGATCTCCTTTGGGATTAGTCATTGGTGTAGTGTGTTAGTAGTTCCTCCATGCAATGGAACTAGGTGCTTAACTAGCCTTGTACCGGATAAAGGGTAGGCGACGTTGTGATAGGTTTGGTTCTACCTCATGGAAGAACTCGGTATCTAGCCTTGTACCGGATAAAGAGTAGGCAACGTTGTGAAGGTTTCTCCGCCACAAGAAGTTGGTGTTGTGTAATGATTACGAACTCTCGAGTAGGTGACTCGGGGAGTGAAGTAGGGCAAATAAGGTGTCCTTGTAGCCGAACCACTATAAATACTCGCGTTGTGGTTTTGTGCTTCTTACTCCCTATCTTAGTTTTTATTCTATACGCTTGTCTATCAACATCAAACACACACATTTAAATAGATTGACATAAGTCGATCTAAATAGTTTAAAACCAAGTTTTAATCGGTAAAACTATTCAACCCCCCCCCCCTTCTAGATTTCCACAGTATTGTACTATATCTCTTTTGCGATGTTTATTAATTTTGTTGCACATCGCGTTTCCGCCTTTGACGGGGTGTGATAATAAACGACTACATAACCAGCACAAACGAATAGATTTTACCCAAAATAGATGCCTAGAGCCTGTAAATTTGATCAACCTGAATAGCTCAATCCTCGTCAAATCATGTGAACAATCTAAACATCCATTGCATACATTTCTTCGTGCTTCGGAAATGGTCGGGTCTTGTCCAAATGCATTGCAGTTTTAATGATTTCTACATGTGAAGTGATTACACATTGGGTATGTTATTCATCTAGTCGAACTACGCTATCTTCGAAAGTAAAAAATAATTTTTTCAGGTAAACAATAAACAACATACCTTCAATACCCCGGAAGAAGAACAATCATATCTTCAAGAAATCATTCAGATAGATGATGTCGACAATCATAATGACATCCTCACACACATCGATATAAGCTTAAGGCTATACATGTTGAAGTATTTTCAGATTCATGACCTATTAAAACATGCGCGATTTCTTTCCTCAGCATCTAACAACAGAACTTGGGGTTTGGAAATGGTGGAACACATTTATATTCTAACACATCTGAGACTCATGAGTTTTTTTGAAAATGGTGGAAAACAATTATATTCTAACACATTTGAGACTCATGAGTTTTCTCTGTGGCCATTTGTTTCGTCCAAATAGCGTAAGAGATGTTCTGATACTGGAATCGTGTCAGAATGAGTTGGTGCAGCAGGTCACAAGACAAACCAAAACTATTTTGGATATTATGTTTCTTTCAAAGCAACACCCTTCTAACCGAAAACCCAACATGATTAGATTTCCTAAACCAACTTTTTATTTTTATTTATTTTAATTATTATTATTTTGAAAACGTTGACCATGTAGTTAGAAATAAAAGAGAAATATTAAAACTACAAAAAGTTTACAAAAATTATATCAGGACACTGACTTAATAACAAATTGTGGATGGTAAGGCCAATGCTAATGGTAATCGTAAATATTATGGTCACTCCTCGCTATATCAGCTCCACATCAGTTTTCCTTCTTCGTGACTACGCCCAACCACAATTTGCTAATAAGGCGACCGCAACCACAACAAAAAAACATGACCTACAAAAACAATTAAAAAAAAACAATCACACACAAAACATTTAAAACTTGCGGTTGACAGACCAACTATAACTTTGAAAAGGTTGGGTGATGATCACTCATTGTTCGTTTGAGCTAATGAGGATAATGTGATCATTTAGTCGGTTGGGTGAAAGACATCCTTACCATTAATATTGGCTTAAAAAAGAAAAAAGGGCGACCTTATCGTTGGTATTGACTTAAAAAACGATCACACACAAAGTATATTTTTGAAGTAGATTTTTTGGGGTTTTTCAGTTTTGTTGCTCACCTTGGGTCAAGATAACAAAGTAGCGATTATTTTAGATAGAAGATAATAAAGTAGCTGCGATAGTTTTAGAAGGCAAAACCAAAAACAGTTTTTGTTTGTAGAAAGTTGCGGGCCCCATGTATGTAGTAGGGAAAAAAAAAAGAAAAAAAAATGGCTGATGTGGTAATAGATAAAAAGTGAGAGAGATAGAACGAAAATGATGTTGTCAGAGGTGCGTGTTTTCCAATACCACGCATGCTATTTTCCATTTCCCAAAATACCCTTCATTTCTCCCCTTTATTTTCCTTCTTTTCTTTCTTCCTTTCAAACAAAAAAACAAAAAAACAAAAAAAAAAGAAAAAAGATGGCGAGTGACCCACCGGAAGGTTACGGCGACGACTTCCTGGAACAGATTCTGGCGATACCTTCTTCTTACAACAACATCGATCATCAGCAGCAGCAGCAGCAGACTGTGTTTCCGTTAGGCTTGAGTTTAGATAACGGCGCTCAGTTTAATCCTACTCACCAACAACAACAACAACAGCAGCAGCGTGTAAGTTTTTTAGTTGGAGGGGGTGGTTGTGATGTTGTGAAATAGTTGGAGGGGTGTGTTTGTAAATACTCTTTCTTTACTGTTTAATGTTGTTTGCTGTTTGTTTTAATGTTGTTGTTGTTATCAGGGGTGTTTTTATTTTAAGGCTATTGTTTTTAGCTTATTTTTTAGGTATGTTTGTTTTTGGCGTAAGTGGGTGTTTGTTTAAGCTTATATGTGGCTTAACAGCTTATTTGTGTTTCGGCTTATATTCCATAAGCTCCAACTTTTGGGCTTATTTTGAAACTTCTGAGCTTATATAAGTTTATTAACTTATATAAGCCCATAAGTCTCCAAATAAGCCGGAAATTTGGAGCTTATGAAATATAAGCCGAAATCAGATAAGCTCATAAGCCCACATATAAGCTTAAACAAACACCCCCTAAAAGCCAGCTTATGGCTTATTTGGTTTTGAGCTTATGTTTCATGAGCTCACTTTTTGTGGCTTATTTTCAAACTTTTTGGCTTAAGTAAGCTTTTTATGACATAATAAACTTATAAGCGGACAAGTTTTAAAATAAGCCACAAAAAACAAGCTTATGAAACATAAGCCCAAAACCAAATAAGCCATAAACTGGCTATATAAGCCGAAACAAACACCCCCTTAGTATTATAGGTTTTTATTTTATAGGTTTTAATAAGCTCATTAGTAAGTAAATAATTAGTTGGAAAATACGAGTGTAAAAAAAAAGCTTAGAAAACACCCCCAAGTAAGTTTTTGTGAAAGTGTGAGGGTGTGATTGTGAAGAAGTTGGAGGGTTGTGTTTGTAAATATTTATGTTTCGATTTGCGTTTAATGTTATAAGGAGATTTTTGTTTAAGCTTGTATGGTGGCTTATTGACTTGCTGAACTTTCGAAAAGCTAATAAGTTCAAAATTTCAAGCACTTGAACTTAGATAAGCCATAAGCTCAAGTTGATAAGCGTGTAAGTCAAAACATTGAACTTATTAGTTTTTAAAACCTCAAGAAGCTCACAAGCCACACAAATAAGCTTAAAGTAACTCGGTTTATAACTTTATATTGTATAAGCCCATTCGCTCTGCCTTATTTTCCAGCTTATAGGCTTTTATTCCATATGTAATTCATAAGAAGCTAAAAAATAACTTGGAAAAAATGAGCTTATGAATTATAAGTCGTTGAATAAGCTCGTAAGGCAAAGAAAAAGTTTAAACAAACGTCCTATGAATAAGGTTTTTTTTTTAAATCGTAAGGGGGTGATAGTGATATTGTGAAGAAGTTGGAGGTTTGTTTTTGTTTAATGTTGTTTGATGATGATGATGATGATGTTGTTTGCAGGAGAGAGGAGGAGGGAATATGAATATGAGTGGTTTGTTTCCTTCTGCTCATCATCAGTTTGAAAATAATATGCACCCGTCTCAACAACACTCTTTGCTACATACTGTTCCTCAGGTCTGTTACTCATTTTGTGTCGTTTTTTGTTATCTAGTTTTAATTTGATGTATGATTGTGTAAATGTTCTATAGGTTTAGATATTGCGTGGGTATTTACGTTTGTACCTTTTAAAAGGATGTTTGGATTTTGGAAAGTTTTTTTGTCTCATAATTACAGAAATTAGTGCTTAGTGTTTTGGTTACCTACTGATTGGTTGAGGGTTCGATTATAGTACTAGTTGCAAAAGCTCTGATAATGAAATGGTAGAGTAATATCCCGTATATAGCATTACTTGTGTAACTTTGATGTAAGATAGAACTGAGTTAGCCACTCTATGATGATGTTTATGTGGAACAATGACTACACTGCTTTGATATTCATATCGGAGATCAGATCCTGATACCCAAGGAGTCCTTTAGATACCTGGGATCGATTATACATAAATCAGGGAGGATAGATGAGGACGTAACCAACCGGATTAGAGCGGGGTGGCGAGATGGAGGCGGCCAGGAGTCCTTTGCGGCAGGAACATCCCATTTAAGTTAAAGGGAAAATTCTATAAGGTGGCGATTAGACCGCCATCTTGTACAGGCTCTGAATGTTGGCCCATATTAAAGGCACATGCTAACAGTGGTAGAGGTGGCGTAACTAAGGATGCTAAGATGGACTTGCGGTAAAACCTTGCTTGACATGATCCCGAACGGAGTTTTCGTGAGCTAAACTTGAGGTCGGGAATATTGTTTCAAAATGAGAGAGGAAGGTTGAGGTGGTTCGGACATGTCGAGGAGGCCACAGCCGCCGGTTAGAAGGTCGGCTTGATGTAGATGGCGTAAGGAGAGGCTGACCCATATCGGTGGGAGGATAGACTTAAGTTTGACATGAACTTAGTTTGACCGAGGACATGATCTCGAATATGGAAGGGTGGAGGGATAAAATTAGGATTTGCGGGTAGTGGTGCTAGGTGCTTGGCTTTTAGGTGTCCCCTTTTGCCTCCCTGCGTGTTTTGTTTTGTGGCATCTCTTTTGCTTTGCCGTAGTCTTAGGCCCCGTACGTGGTTTGCGTTGCTCTGTTGTTGCCCCCTTAGGTTTTGCCTGCTTTGTCTTACCCCTTGCGTTTGGTTTTGCTACGTGTTTTTACTTTAGCTTTATGCCTCGTGTGCTTCTTTGCTTTGCTTTGTGTTGCCCCTTTTTGTTGGTCTGCTTTTGGTGTGCCTAGGCTTTTGGTTTTTATCTCTGTTGCGCTTTGCTATTGGCTTTTTGATTGTGTGCTTGTGCGTGGTTCTTTTTCCAGTATGCCCTGTTTGCTTGTTTGCTTGCTTTCTTTACTTCGCTTTTGCCTTGTGTTTTTGTCGTATGCTATATCTATCCTTCCGCACTAGCACACATGCACTTGCCGGAGGTCTCGTTGGAAGCAGTCTCTCTACACACGGGTTTACCCTGGTGTAGGGGTAGGATCTGTCTACATTTTACCTCCCCCATACCCTGCCATGGCGGGATTGGGTATGTTGTTGTTGTTGTTGTAATGACTACACTGCTTTAGAGCAAAAGGCGCTTAGATAAATCGTTTAATAAGGCGGTTCTTATAACTTAAAGGTTTATATGCAAGTTGATACGAAAATGATGGTCATTTATGCAATCTTACTGTACCAATAGGTTATGTTTACGGTATAGCGGCGTTTCCCTTCCGTCTGACTAATGGGTCCAGGTTTTCAATATAACACGTTTACTGCCTTAACCTTTTGTGTGTCAAAAGGGAGACGTAAAAGGAAGCTAGGATATAAATGTGCATACCTCCAAAAAAGAAATTGTTGTAGTTTAAAAATGATTTATTTCACTGGAATTCAACATTTGAAACCTTTTTTGTTATGTTACTCATACCAGAAATCATATATTGATTTCCTGTTGGTCAAAGACGATACATCTAAGGACGAGGTCAAAGTAAAATGTTTGACAATAGCTCATATCAAAAGACTTTTAAGTTTTCCAAAGTTAAGAAGCAAGTATAAAGTCGTAAACTGTATCATATTACGTGGCTTCCTTTTGTCGGATCTGCATCTGTCTCAAGCATATATACTTATTGGTCTTATTTCTTTAAGCTTCTACAGTCACACACGTATGGATTCCATAGTGTCATATTTTAGAATTGTTATCTGTGTTGGTGCTCATTAGTAAAGTGTCAATAGGTTAGCATTGTTTTGGTCCACACAGTTTGTTTGTGGATGCTGGTTTATGGTATTAGTGGGGGGTTAACCTCGTCACCTCTTGTACACCCATAGCTCTATATCTTGTAAGGGGGGCACATGAGAGGGTAAGAGTTTTTTTTCCTCCATTCTGTTATGTAAATATTTTCGGTGTACTTTGAAAGTTTATGATATATAAATAATTAAATGTTCGGCCTTTAAAAAAATAAAACATAGTGATCAGTCCATTTCTAGTTTATTAATGGAACTTAAACTTTGCTACTAAACCATTATACTTTCTAAACTGTTTATAGTGGTAATTACAACCCAATCAGATGCAACATGCTACAAAAGTTGACCGTAGGTTTCACGGTTTCTTGAAATTACGATGTTCTTAGTAAATTCGTTTTGAAGTCCCTTGACCAAACTAGAAATGAAGTGAAAGTGCGTTATTATTTATTGTAATTGGCCCATGATTTATATGGAATCAGCCTCATTACCTTGGTACGCAAGTGAAATGGTTGTGTATGTGCTACAGTTGTAGGTCTGCAAGCCTATAGTAGTCCCCCCTTTAAGTCTTAGTTTGGTATAGTGGTAATTACAACCCAATCAGATGCAACATGCTACAAAAGTTGACCGTAGGTTTCACGGTTTCTTGAAATTACGATGTTCTTAGTAAATTCGTTTTGAAGTCCCTTGACCAAACTAGAAATGAAGTGAAAGTGCGTTATTATTTATTGTAATTGGCCCATGATTTATATGGAATCAGCCTCATTACCTTGGTACGCAAGTGAAATGGTTGTGTATGTGCTACAGTTGTAGGTCTGCAAGCCTATAGTAGTCCCCCCTAAAGTCGTGCTTGGTTAGGGGGTTAAGGGGGGTGGGGAATGGGTAGGGTATTCAAAAGGGCCCACATCACAAATAATTTAGTGCTTGGTTGGGGAGGGGTAAGGGATTGATTACCCCGTAATGGGTAATGAACCATTAGAGAATAAATTGAGGGGTAAGGGATTGATTACCCACCTCACTCATTCCTTTGCATTCCTTTCCCTTTTCTTTTCCCTTTCCCTTTCCTCACTTTGAACCAAGCGGACCCGTTTGGTATAAATGCTTATATCTTGTTGTTGTTGTTGTTGTTTTTATCTTTTTTTTTTTTTTTTTTTCATGTTAATGCTTCGTGGTATACTTATTTTGTTTTCTGTATGGTTTTCCTTGACAGGCTTTTCAAGGGCAACCAACTACCAGTACAGCTGTCACAGTTGCCCATCCACCTAGTATTCGCCCTAGGGTACGGGCTCGGCGAGGACAAGCCACAGATCCTCATAGCATAGCTGAGCGTGTAAGATAAACTATACAAACCAACATTAGTACATTTAGTTATAGTGTTATACAGTAGAGTTGGCAACTGCATGTTTCCAGCTCATTTGCTTATGAATTGGTGGATTTGAGTTATGTTTTATCACAAGCCGGTCAAGTAAAATTATGACTCATATGCAATGTGTTAAGCAGGTTGAAAGTCACGCCAAGTCTATTTTTGATGCATTCAACCTCCAATCACTTTATTTAATTACATTGATCATTATTATATGATTATGTTAAATTTTTAAGTTATAATTAATACATTAATTGTTTGTGAATAAACTTGCTAATTTAGAAGAACAGAGGTTGCCGCTCGATTGAATTTCCCCTTGCCGGTTTCAGTTTAAAATAGTATATTACAGTTTTTGACTCACACATTATTATAGTTCAATTAGCTGTTGTCTGTGTCTTAGCTAAGTTGACGTTATGCATTTGGTTAACATGGTATGAATTTGTTTTGCAGCTGCGTCGAGAAAGAATTGCAGAAAGAATGAGGGCTTTACAGGAACTTGTTCCCAGTTGCAACAAGGTGAATTTTAAATTCTGTAAATCATGCTTTTTGTTTTTTTAAGATGGGTCGCTGAATAGTTAATGTCTTGTACAGACCGACAAGGCAGCTATGCTTGATGAAATTCTTGATTACGTGAAATTCTTACGGCTTCAGGTCAAGGTAATAATAAATCTGCTGAGAGAAAGCACTATTTAGATATAGTACGACTCTGCATGTGTGTCTGTTTTATGTGCATTCATCGTGCTGTAACCTTTCATAAGTTTGTATTCATTTTTCAAGCATGCAAAGATTTTTTGCTTGTGGTTTGTAAATTCGCTGACTGACTTGGCAGGTTCTTAGCATGAGTAGGCTTGGTGGAGCCGGTGCAGTGGCACAACTTGTATCTGATGTCCCGCTGCAGTCTGTTGAGGTAACATACACTCAAATTTCACTTGCTTCATCCCGATGAAATTTTGAGCATTCTACTCCGGACATCGTTTAACAGATGTTCCAAATATCTAAATGGTCTAAATGCACCGACTAAACATTTTAGGTCATTTATGTGATAGGCAATGTAGATTCGCCTACAAAGAGACGTAGTGTAGCAACATACTTTTATTTACATCTGTGTTAGGACAAAAGGTGACTTGTTCCCCTTTACCTGGTATCCTTTGTTCATTTGCACCAACAGCTTGTTGATTGGCAAAGTCGGGATCATCGGGATGTTAATATGAATGCCAAAACTTGATGTTCAATATTGAAATGACCTTAAATAGTCGTCTTCTTAACCGTATTCCAACCCATGGGCCACTCTCTATCCAATTTAAAAACACACTAAACGTTGCAAGTTGATTAACTTTTTTAAAATATAATTCAATCGGTTTTAGGCTGGATTGAGACAAAACAATCTTTTTGGTCAATACGTAAATGATTGAAACAAACAACCATTGGTATAAATGATATAAAAAGATTAAATCCGATTTTATACCCTCAATACTCTTGGTCAATACTTGAATGGTTGAACCCGCTACCCAACTTTTTGAAATCTGTTTTTGTTATCAAAAGTTCAAAACATATCAGTTTAAAATTTTGGCTTGGGGACATCTTTTAATTGTTTATAATCCTAAATTGAACAGATAAACTGAAAGCATTGGGTTCTAGTTTGAGTTAGGAAAATTGAGCTCACGTAAAAATTAAACCCATTAGCACATTGAAGCTTTGTTTATTTTCTTGTCCTTCCTCGTTAGTCAACTTTCAATTTCAACGCATTTCATACCATTTTTTTTATCAAAAAAAGTTAAGAAATTCAGCCAACCAGTGCCACATAAACACATTACAGGTTCCTAGGGTGGTAAAACAAATAATTCCAAAACTGGTAACAGACCTTAAGTCGGTTTCTCTATAATGCATCACCCCTGTCTAAGATGTCACTAGTAATATATAATATAGCCTGAATCCCAAATATTTGTAACGTTTTATTTCAACGAACTTTGCTACTGGAACCTCTTTATCTTGACAGTTCCAACTTGGTTGAGGTAACAAGAAACAGGTCAAAATGGGTTCGAGTGGAAAGGGTTGGGCCGCTTGGGGTTAGTATGTGACTACATGTTTGTCCATTTTGTAATTTGTTTATAGGTCGTTATATGGGTTAAGAATGATCCTAAGACTAAATATCTTTACAATGATAATTTGAATTGTCGAATTGATGAATAAAACAAATTTTTTAAGGAGAAATACACAAATTATTCACTCAATACACATTTGATTGAGATGGAACTTGAACCTCAATTATTACTCGGTTGATGTGCACCTTAGTAACACCTTGGAAACCGCTTGCTTTGAAAAAATTGATTTCACATTGTAGCTAATTTCTTAGTGACCTTACTGAGATGAAATAGAACATAAATCAAACCATGCATAAGTAAATAAATCAACATCGGGTATTTTCTTGTCTTGCTTCAGCATCTTAAATACCAGTACATTCCTTGATGTGTAGGGGGATGCGAACGAAAACGGATATAATCAGCCAGCATGGGAGAATTGGTCAAATGATGACACAGAACGTGAAGTAGCAAAGCTCATGGAAGAGGATGTTGGAGCTGCGATGCAATTCCTCCAGTCAAAAGCACTATGCATCATGCCCATATCACTTGCTTCACTAATCTACCCTACCCAACAACCTGACACCAGTTCTCTCGTTAAGCCCGAACCATCTGCTCCTTCTTAGACCCGTAATCCTTTGCACGTGCCTACACAACTCCTGCCAACCCTTTGTTTTATATGTCGTTTATGTCGATATATTACTGATAACTAGTACCTTTACTATTTTCTATCCAGCTGTGGCAATATGATTTTAGTCGTATGTCACAAGTTTTGTGCCCCGACCCCAATATCTTCTCTATTCCATCTGGTTTGTTTCAAATAGATGGGATGGCATTTTGTACAAGGAAAGTGAAAGGGAGATATGATCACTGTGTGCATTCCTTGTTTTGATCTGGGATTGTGGGGTTTTGATTTAAGAAATTTACTAAAATGTATTTGAAGAAAATCTTTGACATGGATAACCGAAGTTAGTTGTTCTTTGGTTTTTGTTATTATTGTCAGATAGATTTGGTTCTTGCTATGGCCCTTCGACAGTGTTTTAACTGTACAGTTTCTTCGTTAAATTTTGGTTGACGGTTGAATAGTGTGTGGCATGCTGTGCCCATATGGCAGACAACTGGCTGCTGTTCAAGAGTAGCAAGTCAAGTTTTCAGTGTTTCGGTCAGGAGTTCTCGACACTCTTTTTCATTAGCTTAGGTTAAGCACTCATTTCATTTGTTTTCAAAATAGTCGCAACTACTTTACTGAAAGTCTTATGAGGCGGGAGAAAGGGGGCTGCCTTCCCAAGGCTTGCTAATAACTAGAGAACTTTTGACACATTTCACATCAATAACCTGGCCCCTGCTGCTTATAGGTAGTTTTAGACGAGTTTCTTTTGAAGTTAATACCCGCATGCCAAGTATGACTCGTAACAATCTGTCTTCTGAAGCATAACGATTATTCTCACCATTTGGGGCGTTAATTTACCTACTAAAATAACACTAGTTTCCACCCAAAATCCGAACACGTTACAACTCCATAGGATCAATACCGTAATATTTCTTTTCATTTTTCATGAAAAATCTCTTCGCTCAAATTTACAATTGAAAGCAAGGTTATAAATAGCGTGAGGCGTTGCGTGGTGACATGACCAAGTCTCACGTCTTTGCGGCTAAGGCTAAGCTTTTGCGTTTATAAGGCGTGACATAAGGCGGCAGAAAGTATGAAAATATTTATATATTTATATCATAATTCATATATATCGAGTTTACAAAAACATGTGTCATAAAACGGCGTGGCGTCATGATCAAGCCTTACGTTTTTACGAGAACTTTGCAAAACCTTTGATAGCCTGTTAGAACATTGATTGAAAGTCCTTCCATTTAGTCTTTGTTCAAGTATAAATATTTCAAATCCGGTGAAGTGAATGAAACTCGTAGAATAAAATAAAAGAAATGCTATATCCAAAATAAAAAAAATTACAAAATTATATCCACGTAATGACATTTTTGCTAAAACATAAATTATTATTTTCTTATGTGTCATTTTTGCAAATACACTACTTCTGTGATAGTTTAATGCCACTTGATCAATATTAAAATTCACATTAGTTATGCCAACTAACACTCATGGCAAGACTTTTTCAATTAATGAACGAAATTAAAATACAGTATTTTTACTCTTATAAAGAGTTTATATATTTTCTTGAAATTTTGAAATTTAAAACTTAAATTAATATAGTTTGTTTAAATTACCTTTAAGTACTTTTTAAACTTGATAGCTTTTAAAATACTTGTCAACTTAATTATGTCTTTTTTCGCTCAATTTTAAACTTGACAACTTTTAAAAAACATACACTATAATTTTAAAAAACACACGCTTTGTTTTTAAAAAACACACACTTTTGCATCAAAGGTGAAACCATTGCTTTATGCGGGTATTCGTTCAATGTATTTTTATAACCAAATGGGAGAATTTATAATTGATAGGACATCAAGGACGAATAGGCAACACTCACGATAAATTGGTAAACCAAGAAAAGAAAACCAAACTTAGGGCATCCACTATAGTAGTTTCATCAAAAGGTCTAAAACCTATATAAAGCTTTATCTTTCATTTTAACTATAGTGGTTATTTGTTTCATGTACATGTGGCATGAAGATGTTCATATTCTTGCACCTATTCATAATTTAATGCATGTGTTATTATGAATCATTTGAAGAGTTGTAAAAGGTTTATGCATAGTGAACATAAGTTTATAACATCAAAAAGTTTATAATTTAATGATTATGGACCTATGTAAAGCTTCACCATTGTGGATGCTCTTATTAAAAAAAATCTCATTAAACAAAAATGAATGCATCTTTTACGGTCAAAATTATACAACTTTCATCAATGGTTGGGAAGTATAGTTTTCTCTAAATTCATTTTGTTCATTATTATTCAAAAAACAAGATTAATCCAAATTGCTAATAGAAATATAATCGATGTTAACAATAATAAATGTAGGAATAATTTAAAAAGAGAAAAATTATAATTTCATAATAAATACTCTATCCATCTTAAAATAATTGAACCTAGAAAAAAACACATATTTTAAGCAAAATTGGATCATTATACATTTCAATCAATCAAATATCATCTACAACCACTAAACTCTTTTAATTGATTGAGACAAAAAGGAGACTATTATTTTAAAACGCCTCAAAATAAAAATAAGAACTATAATTTTAAAACAAAAGAGTAGTAAATTTTGAACTGACTATTGGTATGCATGTGTTTTTTAGTTACATTTGTATATGTATAGCATTTTTTTATTATTTATTTATTTTTTTTTTACTTAAGAGAAGTTATTTTGTTCTTATATTTTGATTAGTTCTGTACTATATTTTAAAAATTGTTTTTCTACTCAACCAGTTTTTTATGCAGAATAAGGCTTTCGATGACCACATTGGTGGTTCCTAACCAGGGTTTTAAAACTTTGATTTTACATCACTTGTGTTAAAGCATAAACAAAATATAAAAATATCAACGTATATATGGGTTTTAAAATTTGATTTTTCATAGCTTTGAGTCACAAGTATATATGGTAGGAGATTTCGCATGAAACAAATTCAGTTAGGTTCGAGCTCGGTTGTTTGAATGAATACTCAATTGTTGATACAAAAGTTGGGCGTTCTTTGTTTGGGCCCCAGTTCCTGTACCAATTGGATCTTAAAAAGACAGAAAACACCGTTAGGCTTATCGTGGGATTGTCTCCCACGATTATCCTCCGGCGTGAGAGTAAGTAATCGGTTTTAGGTTTATTATTGAGAATTAGGGTTGTAGATCGTACCTTTAATGAGGAATAGGGTTCCCTTTATATACACACGAAATCCTTGTTGGTTTCGTGTTCCCCAACCTTCGGCGTATCCCGCCTAAGTCGGTTGATAAACGATCATCTCCAAAGTTAGGAGATATCCGATATCTTATTCCATAAATAAGTTTTGGGTTTAGGCCTTCGTGAGCCCAACACTTATCGGCGAGCCCAGCTTCGTGTTGGGCTCGCTAGTATCGGTGCTTGGTCGGGTTCGTGACCTGAATATAGACTATACGTCATCATGTCCCCCCAGTCTAGTATGCGCAGTGACTAACTGCGGATGCTAGACTAATAACTGCAGCCAATAAAAAACTGCAAAGCGTAGCAAAGAAGCCAAAAAAAGGTTCCCGCCTTGAAAGATACACGTTGTATCTAGACATAATATTTAAAATGGATGCCTCGTAAATCGGGGGAAAGCAACTGTAACGGCGTCACATCAAGTGATCTGATCCACACATTGGAGATAGTCGGATCCACGTGTCGTTCATCGCGTGGATGAGAAAACTTCTATAACCATCGACCTTCCTTTCACTGTGATTATCACAGTAAAAACGTAATCCGCCATTGTTAACAAACCTTCAACTTGCAACCCAGAAAACTACTATTCCAAAGGTAACCGCGCGTGCGCTTATAAAAAACAATACCATGGTCAAAGTTTTATCTTATTTCACATCCGACATAGCGAGGGCTTAACTTCTAGAGTTCGCCTCCGATTATTACATTCCCCTCGCGGTGCATCCAGAAGTTCCGGGTGCAATGGCGTCAATTGCGGACTTCCCCGAAGGGAAAATAGGGATATACACGCGTTTTTTCGAGTTCGCGAATCAACGCGTGCCAATATCGTTATTCCTGAGCGACGTGTTAAACTATTACCGTCTGCATATATCCCACCGACCGCATAGGTGCAGCTAAAATTACCAACTTCGAGGTTAATTGCTGATTACTGGCAATTAACCCGACTATCCACCTGTTCCGCGCGTTTTACCACACAACGTGGTCACACGGGTGGGTATCATTCGCTAAGCGCGGGCCGTGTTATAACGGAAAAATTAGACGCCAGAATTGAGAGAAACATTTTTCTGGGTAGACGACGCGTGCTTCCCATCGCGTTTCGATTTCTACACCCAGGGTACACTGCCAAAGGATGAGAGCCCTCCCCGATCGTACAATGCGGAGGATGCGGATACAATAAACGCCAATCGCATCCCCATCAATTCCTACCCTGAGGAATTTTTGGTGCACATGGGCATTAGCCGCAACTATTTTGGTAGTCCGGAGGAAGTTCCGATCTTCTTAGGCGCGGATGGCCAGGGTGGGTGCTCGTCCTTTCGTACTCCATTGTGTTATATTACTGTAAGCGTTTTTCTTTCTTCTCTATGTACTTGTCGTAATCCATTTTTGTTGTTTGTTTGTTCTTGCGCAGAAATGGACCTATTCAGAGTCGTGCAACTAGCGGCCAGGTTAATGTAGGGACGCGCCCGCTGAGAGAGGGAGAAGAGCCCATTCTTGATGTTACAGCAGGCGCACTCGAAATGGAGCTGGAGAAGCAGGGCTAGCTCATCTGTCGCGTGACCGAGGCGACCCCACGCAGCGTGCCGAGCCCTAGAGTGCCTTCCCCATTAGCGCAGCCATCACAAGTAGCAAGTATGAGCACATGGAGGAAGAGGAGGAGGAGGAGGAGGATCCATTGTTGAAGCGCTAAGAGATCACCGGAGAGGATGACGCAAGCTCATCGAGAAGAAGCGCCCGTTATCCTAACGGTGGAATCATCATCGAGCGACGCGCGCCGCCTCCCTCTCGCGATACATCCGACCCGCAGTAAGTAATGTCGTCAAAGTTGTTTGCGCATCCCCCGCTTTATGCGAAATTAATAATTCCCTTTCTTATGTGCAGTTTGAACAGTCTGCGAGTCGCCCCGCAGATAGTCCTGTGCACTCTGAGTTCTCCGAGCCAAACAGCCAAAATGCTGAGCCATCTGCGGCTGGGGATGCACCCATGGAACAACTTGTTGAGGAGTTGATGCTGGCGGCTACGCATCAAGCTTCACTAGTGGAGAAGCTAAAGGCTAAGGTTTCGGGAAGGCGCCAAGGCCGCAAAAGGATCAAAAATTGCGCCGCTAGAGGCGCAGCTGGCTGGTGCCAAGGTTGAGGCAGAGGGCCTGAGTGCGTATGCCCAAAAGCTGGCTGAAGAGAAGATGGCGCTGATGGGTCAAATAAGCCAAGAGCGGGCTGAGTCATCATGGTACAAGGCGTCGTGTCTCTGGGCGCTGAAGTATCTGGAGAAGGGCAAGGAAGAGTTGACCTCTCAGCTGGAAAATTTTGGTGCCACTGTGAGCAGTGCCATGGAAGCGCAGGAGATGAAGTTGAGCAAGCTCAGCCTGGAGTATGATGAGGAGTTATATCCCCAACTCCTGTCTATAATCGCTGAGCGCAGGTGGCTCTTTGGTCATGGTCTGCGACTTGCTGCGCTCAGTACCTTGGAGTCGCAGGAAGTAGTGGACGCCTTTGGGGGAGTGGTTCAGTGCGCATTGGCGCGGGGTAAGGCAGAGGCTGTGGAGGAGCTGCATGAGGCTAAGTTGTTGAAGGTGCCTGCTGATAAGGTACCCGGGTATAATGCGCAAGCATACGATGAGCTGGTGGCTGCTATGGAGAAAATGAAGTCATTGGAACTTCCCCTGATTTCTGAATTAGAGCGCGACCAGGATTATCCGATAGGGGTCATTATGGAGGGGCTGACCTTAGCGCGACATCTTGCTGAAAATGCGGAAGCGCAGCTGGACCATTTTTTGAAACCCCATGAATCTCAACTCCAAGTGCCTGTGTTTGCTCGCCCCAAGGATATCTTGAATCCCTTCGCTCTGGAGAAGGAAGTACCTTTAAAGCAAGTGCTGGAAGCGCATGCTACAAGACTTGCCAGAAAGGAAGGGATTAAAGGTAAGGCCATTTTGTGCGGTATCGGCGCAGCTCATCTCCCCAGATCTGACGGGATACCGGTTAGCGTTGCCACGGTATCTCGTCAAGATTCCGACCTATTGAAGAAGCTGGACGAGATTGGGGATGCTGCAAGCTGTGTGGGGACTTCATCTCTTAGGCGTTCTAGGAGTATGTAGATAGGAACTTGTATTTGTAAACATCATTTTTGTAAGAACGCATGGTATCTAATGAAATTCTCCTTTTGTTGAATGCGTGTTGGTATTATTGCAGTTTGTAATGTTTGTACTTAGTTATTTGTTTTGCGTAAAAAACGTACTTGTTGTCTAAGAATCAAACTGTTACATTAGCGCGAATAATATAGGAAATTCATAATCCTGTATGAAAATCACGGTATACTTAAAACATAATTTCTAAGTAGTTGTATCATAGTCGTGTATAGTGTGATATGCAGCGCATCAGAATATCATATCAAGGAATCAAGTGTCTTGATTCCTAATTTGTTAAACGCAAGACAGTATGCATAGTCGCGCACCCGTCGTGGGATGCACACCGAACTTATTCCAACGTCTTGAGAATAAGGTGTTTAACAAGGATACGTGATCCACTGTTGATGGGTTTGCAACCCTCTTACTCAACGAGTTATTTAGTAGGTTTACTCATCCTTTTACCATCGTGGGTTTATTAGGTGCATGCACGCCATGTACGCAAAATATAATATAACAACAGTGTTGAGATATGGACAATAAGTAAGTAACAAATTAAAATGTGTCGCGGAGTTAGCTAGAAACCGCGACGTTTTATTAATACTTGCAAGTTTTTGTAATAAGAAGAAAAATATTTGCCTAAGTGAAAAATTATAATACATGGACTTTTATTGAACACAATACTAAAGTGCGGGAATATCCATGCTATAGGCCGTAGCCATGTCTAGAGATAACACCGTTTGAGGGTACAGATGTTCCATGTGCGTGGTAGTTCACGACCATCCATGTCTCGTAGCTTGTACGCGCCTTTTCCCAATGCTTCAGTAACCTCATAGGGTCCTTCCCACTTTGGTCCAAGTTTACCTATATCTTCTGCGTGGCTCGCGTCATTGGCGCGGTATACGAAATCGCCTGGTCTGAATGAAACACTTCGCACCTTAGCATCGTAGTATCCCTTCATTTTTTCCTTGGATCTCGCTTCACATATAGCCGCTGGCCGCTCGTCTTTCTTCCAACAGTCTAGGTCGATACGCCGTTCATCATCATTGGTTGCAACGTTGACTTCAGAAGGCGAATAGTTGGCATCCCAATTTCGCCGGTATGACGGCTCTCGTCCCATAGACCAAAGAAAAGGGAGTGTCTCATGTGCTAGTCTTGATTGAAGTGCGGTGTGCCCACAGAACATGCGATAATTCTTCCACCCACCTTCCTTTGTGCTTGTCCAGACGTGCCTTAATTCCTATACCCAGACTTCGATTTGACGCCGACCAAACCGTTGGTTTGTGGGTGTTTAACCGACGCTGGCGAAGTCGTGTGATATTCAACCTCTCGCACCAGTTCTTGAAGGGGTTGTCACGAATTGTTTCCGTTGTCCGAGATGATTTCCCCGTGTAGTCCGGTGGCATACAATATTTTCCCACACAAAGCGCTTTACCGATTACCGAATTGTTACCGCCTTTGCTTCAATCCACTTGGTGAAGTAGTCTATGGCTACTATGAGGAACTTCAATCCTCCTGCCGCCACGGGAAGGGCCCGCAATATCAATACCCCACTTGTAGAATGGCCATGGTGCCGTAATAGGTGTTAGTTCCTGTTGTGGTTGGCGTGGAAGAGGTCTCGTGAACCTAGCAGCCGTCGCACTTTCTTATTAAGTCTCGTCGCGCCACGGTGCATGGTAGGCCAATAGTATCCTCGACCGTAAAGCGCTACGCCACCACGGACCGTGGTCCTGAATGCATGCCGCATGACCCGCTGTGAATTTCCCGGTACATAATTTGCTTGCAGGAACCGACACAATGAGCCATGGTTGCAGGAAGGAGCGTCGATATAATATACCGTCTCGAAGTTCAAATTTCAGTGTTGTGCGCCGTATTCTTCGGGCTTCCTTCTGGTCTTGGGGCAATACGCCCTTGCTTATGAATTCCATTATTGGTGTCATTCACGTAGGACCTTCTTCCTCGATTACCGTGGATATTTCCATTTCTGAGATGGACTTGCTCTTCAATGTTTCCACCAACACTTGCTTTGACAGGTGGGCAAAGCTTGTGGATGCAATCTTGCTCAGTGCATCCGCCTTTCGATTTTCCCTCTAGGAACCTCGCTTGATTGTAAACCCTGTCGAAACTTTGGATTAGTGACTTGGTCTTGTCGAGGTATTGGATCATGTTTTCCTCTTTAGCCACGCATCGCCCAACACATGGTTGGCTACTAACCGAGAATCCACATTTGCTTCCGATTATGCACACCCATTCGAGCTGCAATGCGTAGTCCGGCAATTAGGGCTTCATACTCTGCCTCATTGTTTGTTGCTGTGAATTCGAAACGCAGTGCGTAAGTAAATTCCACTCCTTCCGGACTTGTGAGGATGAGGCATGCTCCTGACCCATCCACGCATGAAGATCCATCCGTGAACAAGATCCATGGATCTTGTAGTTTCTTCTTGCTTGGTACGGGCATATCATCAGTGTCTGGTTTTTCGATGATGAAATCTGCTAGTACCGCCTTTATTGAGTACGTGGTCTGTAAGAGATGTTGTGCTCACCTAGCAACACGCTCCACTTCTGTAGTCGTCCCGATGCGTCAGGTTTAGAGATGATTTGCTTAATAGGTTGATCTGTAATTACCGCTATTGGGTGCGCTTGGAAATACTGCATCTTTTGGCGGCGAATACCAATGCTAGGACCAACTTTTCCATGGCGCTATAGTTAATCTCCGTTTTCTTGAGGGCTTTGCTTACAAAATACACTGGTGTTCGTACTGAGTTCCTATCCGCCAAGAACACCGCTACTGACGCTCCATGCGTTGCAGACAAGTACATAATTAACTCTTCCCCTGGTCGGGGTGCTACGAGCGTGGGGAGCGCTGCCAGGTGTTGTTTAAGCTACATAAAAGCTTCTTCTGCCTCCGTAGTCCAACGAAAATCTCCATTTTTTATGCACTTCTTGAGTGTTTTGAAGAGAGGGAGTGACTTGTCTGCTGATTTGGACAAGAATCTAGTTAGACCGGCCAGTTTTCCATTGAGAGATTGGACTTCCTTCAACGTGCGTGGTGAAGGGAGTTAAATGACAGCCTTAGTTTTTTCTGGACACGGTTTGATGCCATCAGGTTCTATCAGGTATCCGAGAAACATGCCTTCTGTAGCGCCAAAAGTGTATTTCTTAGGATTGAGCTTCATGTTGATCACTTTGAGTGTCCTAAATGTTTCCCCAATGTCGCGCACCAATTCGTCCTCCGTATGGCTTTTGATGACCAGGTCATCAACGTAAACCTCTAGGTTGCGGCTCACCTGTTTTGCAAATGCAGTATCTACTCATCGCTGATAGGTGGCGCCCGCGTTCTTCAAGCCAAAGGGCATTTTGGTATAGCAGTAGACGCCTTGGCTTGTATGAAAGGCCGTTTTTTCCTCATCTTCCTTAGCCATCTGGATTTGGTGGTATCCTTTGTATGCGTCCAAGAAGCATTTAAGTGGGTATCCACACAAAGACTCTACCTTCCAGTCTATCTCCGGTAGTGGGTAGCAATCTTGTGGGCATGCCTTGTTGAGATCTGTGAAGTCCACACACATCCGCCTACCGCCGCTTTTGACCATTACTGGGTTGGAAAGCCAGTCGTGGTAGTAGACTTCTCGCATGATACCTGCCTCCACAAGTTTGTGTACTTCTGCCAGAATTGCTTGCGCGCGTTCTGGAGCTTGGTCGTGCTTCTTCTGGCGTATTGGTGAGTATCCTTGTCGGATTCTCAGCTTGTGTTCTGTGATTGAGCGTGGTACCCCAGTCATGTGATTTGGTTCCCATGCAAAGACATCCAGGTTCTTTTGCAATAGTGCGCACACGGCTGCCTTGCCCTTTTCCGACAGCGATCCTCCGATCGACACTTCCTGTTCTGGGTAATCAGGATGAATTGCAACCTTCAGGTTTGGAACTTTAGTTGTGCGCCGTTCGGAATGGGTGCCGCCTCACATGTAATCGTGTTACATTCTCTAGGTGGTGCAGTGGCATTGTAAAGAGTAACAATACCTCCTTCCACTGGGAATTTAAGCATCCCGTGTCGTAGACGATCGCTGCGTATGGTCGATATCTTAGGTCTTTCGATAATGCCATTGTATGGCGAAGGGGATTTGATCACCATAAAATTCATCCAGGCTGACGCGGAGTGTTCTTTATTACCCACCTTGACTAGTAGGCGTATTTTCCTCATAGGCCAGATCTTTTCTCCTGTAAAGCCAGTCTGTCATGACCGGGCTTAACCGACCGCGTATCTCGTAGCGCGCTTGAAACAATGTTGGTACATTATGTCGGCCGACGCTCCTCCATCAATATACATGCGGTGGATATCGTGACCCCCCGCATTAATTTCAATGGTGAGCGGCTCTACCACTGCGTTATCCGCAGTCAAGGTGGGGAAAGAGATTTCACTTCCACGGGAAAACTTTTGGCTGATCTTCTGCCTAGTTACTCGCTGCTATGATTGTATCATGTATATGGTGTCAGCCTTATCCTTGGGTATTTCTTTCTTATTCTCGGCCTTTTGCTTATCTTTGCCCTCCTTGATGTTTTTAACCAAATGGTCCAACCTGCCTTCCTTCACTAATTTATCGATTAGTTGGCGCAATTGGACACACTCATTGGTAGTGTGGCCCTTCTGTCCATGGTAGTCGCAGTATCCGCTTCCCACGCACCGATCTTCTGGAGTGCGCATTGGTGGGGGCCTCGGGAAGTTTGCGCCTTCCGTCGCGAATATCTCCTTTGGAGTCTTGGTTAGCGGAGTGTATTTATCATTATCTCGCCCACTTCCCGGCCGCGGTAATTTCGCGGTTGCCACCCCGGGTCACGGATTGTCTCCGGGGTTGTTCCCGTGACTGTAGTTTGAGTAGCCTTTCTTCGCCACGCGCGCTTCTCCTGGATAAAGGACCTTGTGCGTTTCATGAGTTCATCAAAGGTTTGGGGATCTTGTCATTCACCTTTTATGAGTTCTCGGGTTATTAATCCCATTCATGAACCCCGAGATCTTCAACACTTCGGGCATGCCTTAACATGTATGCACTCATCTTTGAAGCGCCCACATAAGCGCCAGATTCCCCGGCGCTGTTTCACCCGGCGAGTTCGACAGGTTTTTAGTGCACTTTTTCCTTTGAGTGAAGTTCAGGCGAAACGCTTTCCGCAACTCTTCAAAGCCATTGATGCTTCTGCGTGGAAGCTTACTGAACCAGTTTCGCGCGTTTCCAACCAGTGTGGAATTGAACATGTGGCACCACACAAGTTGTGGCCAATTTTCGATGGTAGCGGCTGTTCAAAAATTTTTAGGTGATCGTCCGGATCACCTGTTCCATCATAGGTTTTCACGTTGGCGGGAATGCTCCTTCTTTTGTTTTCTGAGAACTCGCTGATGCGTCGAGTGAACGCATCCACTTTTTGGCGGCGCCATGGGAGGGACATGTCCTCCTCCTCTTGGCCGCGATATTTCCTCCTGGACTTCCAGTGTCCGGTTTCGCTGTCCTCGTTGTCCGAGGAGTTACCAGAGGATGAGTTTTCCCTCTTTCGGCGCCACTATCCTCGAGTTCCCACTTGAAGGGCTTTCACTTGGGCTTCCACTTGGGAGTATTGTCGCCCCTGTCATGGACCCTGCTGCTACCAAGCCTAGCGTGGACATTGGTACGCCGTCCATCTTCCTCGTGTTCCCCAAGGTACTGCATGTCCGCTTCTTCATCATTCTCGATTCTCCTCCCAATCTCGGTAAATCGGGGCGGTTATCCCTTCCGCGCTTTTCCTTTTGATGGCGGGTGGAGATATCTCGTATTCCGGGTCGAAATCGAGTCGGGCATGCAAACTCCGACTAGACCTCTTTTTTGTTTCCTCTTGCATGAGAGCAGTCAAGGTTTCGTAATTCTGAGACACGAAATCACTTGGTGCTAGTTCGGCGCCGACCCCTTCTAAAGCAAGGGTGTCTGTTTCTACCACTATGCCCTTGTTTCGGTCAGGTGCATCTGGTGCCTTTGTGAGGTCGGTTTCAAAGACTGATTGGAGGGAGTGGTGAAAGGGGTGCGCAGTGGATTTCCTGCCCTGGCGGTGGTTGTAGTAGCCTGAGTTGTCCCCGAGCGTGGTTCCTCCGTAGGGAAGACTAGGCCTGATTCTTGGTTTTTAGCAACACTGGTTGTCCCAGAAGTCTGCTTAGAGGCTGATCCGCTTAGCAGCTTCTTTCCTGTAAGGTCAGTTTGCGATCGCTGATTTTCATGCTTCGTCATTCTAGTTCTTAGTTCTTAGTGATTGGTCCCACGGATGGCACAACTTGTAGATAAAAAAGTTGGGCGTTCCTTGTTTGGGCTCCAGTTCCTGTACCAATTGGATCTTAATGCTTGAGACCTGCGCACTAAGAAGACAGAAAACACCGTTAGGCTTATCGTGGGATTGTCTCCCACGATTATCCTCCGGCTTGAGAGTAAGTAATCGTTTTTAGGTTTATTATTGAGAATTAGAGTTGTAGATCGTACCTTTAATGAGGGATAGGGTTCCCTTTATATACACACGGAATTCTTGTTGGTTTCGTGTTCCCCAACCTTCGGCGTATCCCGCCTAAGTCGGTTGATAAACGATCATCTCCAAAGTTAGGAGATATCCGATATCTTATTCCATAAATAAGTTTTGGGTTTGGGCCTTCGTGAGCCCAAACACTTATCGGCGTAGCCCAGTTCGTGCTGGGCTCGCTAGTATCGGTGCTTGGTCGAGTTCGTGACCCGAATATAGACTATACGTCATCAACAATGGTTTAAACGTGTCCAACAAAGAACTTGTGCATATAAACCATGCAATTTCTTAAAGGTCAATATAAACGTGCTTAGAAAAACGATCGAGTAGGTGAATTGATAATATAGGACCACAAAGCGTAGTGATAACCTACGGTTCGAGCATAGCCCTTAATTTCTTATCCATGATGATCGATTATGCTCCATTTGGTGTTATTCCCACTACTCTATTTTGACAACATCCATATCATTCATCAGAAGTTTGTATCTATGTGGTTCCTTACCTACTACATTTTTTTTTTCAAAGGCAATAAATATTATGTTTATACTATATATAAATCATGAATGACTTTTTTTAATTCTAAGAGAATGATACTTTACAACACAAAAACATCATTTTTTTTTCAAATGAGCAATTAATGTGGTCCAGATTTTTAAATGAATACAAATAATATAGCAAAAGAAACAATTAACTTTTGCACAATTACATTCATAAATTAAATGGCAAATAAATACAATTAATGCAACTACTAAAACATCTTTTATATAAAAAATATAAATTATCAATTATATTGTTCAATCATCTTAAACACAATTTCTGCATTATATATCATTAATACAAATAACAAAACATATTATACAAATTATTCAAACACAAAAACAACAATTTAAGAAATACAAGTAATAAAAATACAAGTAATAAAGCTAAAATTATAAAATACTTTTTTCATATATATTATCCTACTTCACACATTTCAAATCCATCATGAATTTGTTTAAAACCACATGTATATAAAACACAGTTTGATTCGGGTAACCGCTGATATTTAAAAATAAAAGCTGAAATCGAACCGCGATAAGATGATTTATCCGATTTCTGGTTCTTTCGGATTCGATTTTTTAGTTATCGTTTTTTGTGATTTCGAATTGAGCGGGTCGACTCGATTTGTCGGTTTCACAATTTTTTTAACACTAGAATCCATAAAACTTAGCTTTATATAAACCATATAATATTTTGAACGACTAAAAAACTTTGCTCACTAAATATTTATTAGTAATTATATAATGAAAAAATTGTCGTTAGTTAAAGAGTTGAAATATGTCACTTGAATTCTTGATATCCGTAAATTTATTGTCAAAAATAACTTAAAAAACTAAAATATATGAATTATCGAAAAAATTTATTTTAGAGTACCCACAGCCACAATGCATGAATATCCTACTAGTATATAGATAAAAAGATGTTAAAATTATTCGGTTGCGAACATAACGAACCTCCAAACTCTCAACTTACTACACCAGTTAACCAACTTTATGACCGACCTACTACAACACTAGTGACTAAAATACTATCTCCGGCCCATAATAATTGTCCATTTTGATTTTTTAAGTATTTTATATTCAACTTTGATCATAAATATTTTTATTTTGTGTAATATAATATTTGATGAAAAATATATGAATAGATTGGGTTTTAAATGTATTTTCATTTTAATTTTCATCAAATATTATATATAACACAAATAAAAATATTAATAATCAAAATTGAACAAAAAAAAATCAAAAAAATCAAAATAAACAATTATTATAAGACGAAAAGAGTATCATAAAATAAAGATATGACATAATGAGATACAACTCCATTCCGCAAAACATAATAACACGAAAAGAAAACGTCTAGTGGAAAACATGACAAGGGTCGAAACCCAACCCGACCACCACTCTCAAACATGAAACATTTCCGGGCACACAATATACAATCAACATGACAGACTTTATATTGTAGATTGAACTCAAACTTAATGCTTGTAAAGATTGGATTTATAAAATTCAACTATGTTAGTCTATTTTTTAAAATCATAAATACTTTTATTTATTAACATAAAACTTGATTTTCGACTATTTAAGTGTGATTTTCGTATATTGACTTAAAGTATCTGTACTACTCACATAAAATTTTGTATTTATTCTTAGAGTGATTTTAATAACTTAAATTTTAAGGTATACAAAATTAGGCAAGTACCCACGCATAGAATCAGAAATTTAAAGTGACAAACAATTATATTTGCGAAGTTATGATTAAGTGTTTCGTGTATAAAATAGATGAATATTGTTTATTAGTTCGAACCTTAAGTCATAATTACTTGTGGAAGGAATGTACATGAGTGTAAAGTATAATATCAGGAGGAATAATAAGTAAGGGTACATTAGTAATTTACATTTTTTACAATGTAATTAAGGGCTCGTTTGTTTGAGGGGTGTGGAATGGAAGAATAAAATGAATTATCACGTGCATATCATAATGGAATTAAAGGTGCGTTTGGTATCCCACTATAGTAATGAGAATATGACTATAAAAGTGATTAAATGTGTTTGTTTTGTTGGCTCAGTAATGGAATGGGTATATCATAGTTATATATTCATTACATATCAATTTGGTGTATATGAATTCATTCCTGCTGACCCATCTCTTTTTCACTGCAAAAATTCAAATATCTATACACTTTTTTATTCTATATTTATCAACCAAACATAAACAATCGTAATGATACACTTTTTCATATTCATTGTCATTCTATCCATATCAAACCCGATACTCATTGTGATTCCTAGCAACAAACCAAACGGCCCCTAAAAGTTAAGTTAATACTCTTAGAATGATTCCACCAAAATATGGTGACTTTTGTTAATTTTTTTTTGTTGTTTACTTATTTCTTGTGGTCCCAACCCATTATCATATATTTATTTTATATTTAAAATTAATATTTTCAATTTTAGTATATATTTTAAATTTAAAGCATATTTTATTAATCAATCATTTTTCTCTCTCTTCTTAATTTTTTTTTCAAATCAATTCAAATCTAAATTTGATTCTAAGCCTACCTAGAAATTAAACGGGACCTAAGTAAACATATTTTCTTTTTTGAGTAATGATATATAAGCTTATAATAAGACCTAATAATAGACCTACACTATTTATTTTTGGACAAGTGTCGTATAATTTTTCTCTTTCATCATTTCTCACCAATCAATTTTTCAAATCTACCAATCACATCTTTAGGTCTAATTTTAGGTGTAATTTTTTGGCATCTAAATCATTTTTGTTCTTTTATAAATAGTAGAGATGATGCACTATGTTATATTCTTGAGTCACTTAACTTTACGCTTTTGTTAGTCTAGTTACTAAACTATTTTGTATTCACTTGGGTCACCAACGATATAAGAAATGACATGTGACATGTAAAATCAAATGGTTTGTGTTTTAAAAGTAATTTTTGTTGTGTGAGAAATTTTTTAATTAAATGGTTATATGTTCGAGTCATACTTAAGACTCTGAGATGATTGTGGTATATAAATTGTGAAAGGGTTGATGTTAAAAAAAAAAAAAAAAAAAAAAAAAAAAAAAAAAAGAAAAAAAAAAGAAGAAAAAAAAAAAAGAAAAAAAAAGCATAGACATGTATATCACTATATAATAATTTTACATAACTACAAGTGCGAATAAGTAACTTAATTTTGTGTTTTATAAGTTGAGTAGTTTGTATATGTAATTTTCACGACCGAAAACGAAAAGCAGTTTAAAAACTAGCGTTTAGTTGCAGTTTATTTTATTTTATTTTTTATTTTTTAATTTTTAGATTCTTTGTTAAGAATTTTCTCCTCTAAAAAAAGTTGAAAATTTTGAAAACTCGAAGTTATATTTTTCCTTTTTCAAAAGATTATCTCGGATTGTACTGGTGGACAGCGACAAGGATAACTGAAGGAGGAGATGTTGCAAATGGTGATTAGCGTTAGGTGGTGTTTGTTTTTTTAAAAAGAGGCTCTTAACAGCCTCTGAATCTGAACCGTTCAGACGAGATCAGACATTTTGATCGTTCAGATCGTTTTTTTTTTTTTTTTCGTTCAGACCCGGTTAGAGTCAGTAAGATTTTAATGATCTAGACTTGAGAGGGGTGTCTTAATGCTTTTTGTTGCCTCTTATTAACACAAAAATAACCAAAAATAATTTAGTACAAGCAAGCAAATGTGTGGTTCAAACATGAGTTTTTTTTCCCGTTCAGATGTGGTCAGATTTAGACATTTACGCCTTAGATTCAGATTCAGATGTGCGGTTCAGATTCAGAGTCTTTTAAAAAATAAACACCACCTTAGAATAAAATACTTGAAAGGTAGATTGAGAAATCTCGTTTTTTTTAGAAGAAAAAAATAAAGAACGATAGGTTTTCATTTTTCAAAAAAATAAGAATTTCATTTCTTTTAAAGACAGTTGGAAAGAATCTGAATAAACAGATTTTAAGTTTTTCTATTTTCTCATTAAAAATTTACTGAAAAAATAAGATGGGATGATACTTACAAAGACATCTTTTGATGCATGCATCATAATTTATGCATTACAGTATTGTACGATACAAACTGTAATGTAAAAAATGTGGTGTGAATATCAATTTCCTTAATAAAAAAGGCAAATTCATATATTTTCTAGTTTGAAAAATAAATATCTAAAAAAAAAAGAAATAAATGTTGAATAAGAAAATGGAAGCAAGTGTTTGATATAGGCAATGGAGTGAGATTCTTGATTGTATCTCCTCCTCCTCCTCCAAATTCTCCACTCACTCAAAACAAACTCCATATCCATGTGGTAAGGTAATTCCAATCACATCACTTTCCAACTTCCAATTAAACTCCAATCACAAGTAACTAACTAACTGACTATATATATAAGTCATTACTTGTTTCATAGTATCCATCCATCCATCCATCATAATAATAAATGTGCCAGTGCTGTGGTTGTATCTAAATAATTCCAACTCAAAAAGATAAAAAGAGCAAGGAGGAGATGCTCATTCTGCATAACATATGGACGACGACCACTCGTCCTCCAAAAATTCACATTTTATCTCATCATCATCGCTCCAAAAGGTCTCACAAGATATTATTATTCATTTCATTGTTTGTTTGTTTGGCATTTTAACAAACACTTGGTGTGCATCCTCCTTATGTTTTACTAATCAAATTTTAACTTGTTTCATTTTGAATTCCACCCACAATGTTTGTTTGAATGTTAATAATTTAGCTAAATGCGTTTATTCTATTTCAGGCATGTTTTCACCTTTCGGTCTTTATTATTATTATTAACATTCTTCGAATCTAGACGTACGGAGCTTAACCTGGTCACTATTTCCGACCTTTCCTTTGCCTTACCACTAGGCGATTTGGTGATGAATGGACGAGTATGCATTACTATAAGAATCACTGTCATGTTCATTGGCTTTCTATCCTACCGAGTTTTGACTTCACAACGTTAGTTAGTGCAGTTTCATCATGTTCAAATGTTGGGGCCCACATACCAATATACAGACTCGCCACTAAGTTTGATGGTTGAAATTTTTTTCAACAATATCATGAGACTCTATATGGCATTTAGGCACTCTTTTCCTTTTTTAATACGTAGCATATTCCACTCATATACACAAGAGACTCTAAATGGAATAATGGGTTCTAGTTTCGGGTGATATTGAATGTAGATATTATATGGTGCACCCACACTCTCATTATACGTCTAATAACTTCAAATAAGGCATATCAGCGTTTTATTTATAAGCTTCTACTGTGTATCTTCTTTTGGACATTATTATGCTATACCTTGCTCAGACGGGATTAGGCATTGTTGTTTTTGATTAAAATCTCGCGAGTTGGCTAGACAGTCAGTAAGGTTAATAAGTTATAGATTAAATTCCAAAAGTCTGGTCTTCTGGTCTGTATTGTTTTACTGTAATACGTATGATACTTTTTCCACGTGGTTATGATGAAATTAGTTATGGAAAATGTATGTGATTTTTGGCTACATATTGTGAAAGTAATAATTGTTTTAATGTATAACAAAGTAACGCTACCAAATAGTTTGCTGCTCAACAATAAATCGATCTGTTATTATTAAGACGATAGCACTCAAGTTAACAACTAGACTTGTCTTCTTAATTCAATATTGATGTTAAGTTTTTTCTATAATTCTCAAGATTTTTTATATCTGCGATGCACTAAGCATTTTTTGTTCTATATTTGTGTTCTGTAGTTATATCCCTGTTTAAACATGAGCTCGAAACTCATAATGTAAATTGTTATTGTGATATCATAAGTGGATTTTGATGCGTCAACTGAGAATTGAAAATAAATTTGCCTTCATTTTTATTCGCTCGAAGCTTACAATGGTGTTGTATTTCTTGCATTATGAACAAAGATTTATTCATAGTTTTGCATGTCTAGTGCAATAGAGTCTGAACCTGATTCACATATGGTGCTTACAGAGAGTCGAGCCAATTGTCATGGTGCTGGATACATTCGTCGGCCTTACGTTCAAGTAACATGTTCAAGAAAGGTGAGTCTTTAAGCACTTTATTTTAAGATTCTAACATTTTCAAGATTCTGTTTCGGTTTAAGCATGATTCAGTTGAGTACATTATTATTTGAATCTAGATGGCACAACTATAGGGGTTAGTAGTCACAACTTGTAGTAAATGTCGCAATTTCAATGTACTTACTTATGAGTGGAATGAGTAAAAAGGGGTTGGACAAGTCAAGACCTCCCAAAATCTAGTATTAACGCATAACCTAAATCATTTTATTAAATAATTATATCGATTTAGTGTTTGAGCAGATAAAGAAATGGACAAAAGAAATGTTTTCGGGTCAACCTGTCCCGGCCTGTTTCGAACTATAGTAAAAATGACCCGTTTCAACACATAAACCAACCCTCCCATATTCTCACCTCTTACAAGTAGTATGAATCATCCTTCTGCTAAAAGTATATCATTAAGTTACTACTGACCTGCATATGCTTAATCTATTAAATTCTTCCATTTGGCAGAGAAGTCAGATTTCAATAGAATAAAAGCTTCAAACAATACGGGTTTTGGGGTGAACTTGAACATCATGCAAAATGTCGAGTCACGGTTCTTAAATATGAAGCAAACAGATTGCCCTCAGGTGTGCATTATTTTGAAAACATCCATAATAAAGGCCAATTATTCATTTGAACAGATGAATTGACTACTTGTGCAGGTGCATCAGAAAAAGATCATGATGGCTGCAGTTGCATCTTGCATACTTATCAGATTGATGCAACAAGATCATGGGAAAATAGTGATCACAGCTTTAAAAGATCTACTCTCTGGTGTAATTCAATCTTCTGCAGCTACAAGTTTGCCTTTTGCATGCATGTCTAATTCGCTGAATAAACCCACTCCTCTGCATTTGGATGTATCTTTGCCCTCATTGCAAGACATCAAATGGAACTTTTCACGGCTCATGTACTTATTCAACATACAACTTGAGAGAAATGTGTCAACGTAAGTTCCAAATATAGGCACTTCCTGAATTAATTTTCTTCTGCTCGTGATATTTAACTTACAGTTATCATTTTAAAATGACATTCTGATATTTATCTTTAAGGTTATGGCATATAGCAATTTATATGTTGTAATTGACATCCTGTTGGAACTTATATTGATATATCTTTATTAATTAAGATACAGTAAAATGTTGAATAGTAAAATAGTTGGCTAAACAACTAACACAAAAATTTACCCATGAAGTGCTTGTATACTTTTCAATTGAAAAACGGTATATTTTAAAAATTAATCTGTTCAACCGATGTTCTATATATGCTCTTTGAATTGAGTTTTCTGATGGATTTACATATGGATGCACACATATACCATTTCTTATTCTTTGAATTTGCTGTATCAAGTGGATTTTTGTTGATGGACGTGTTGCAGGTTTTTGATTGTGCTCATGATAGCTTGCTTCTCATTTGTCCTTATTGGTGGTCTTCTCTTCTATAAGTACAGGTACCTTCTATAATTTAGAGAACCATTCTGATGCAAGATAATCATGATACCCAACTGTAGCAGTAAAATCCAACTTTCTGTGACATTACAAAATATGGCAGTCAACTGTCACCAGAAAACATCTTACAGTAGTAGTGGCTTTAATCTTCAATCATACCTGCCTTATTGTACCTTTTAGTTACAACTTTGTTGCTCTAATTGTAGCAGATATCTGTCTGATGATATGGCCGTAGTTTTCTCTGTGATTGTACAACCGCAGATGCAATTAAAACATTTAAAGTTAATTTCTTAAATGGTCTGTGTTTTCCGCGCAATTTCACCGTTGACTCCTATTATTTTTTTGTTACACCGGTGATCCCTGCTTTCAATACTAGTTGCATCAAAGGTGCTTATTACTAAGCGGTGTTAAAATATCCCGTTAAACTAGCTGCACCAATAGTCCCTATTACTAACGAAATTTCTGACGAACTTGAGTGATAAGGTTTATCGGTGCAACTAGTTTTAAAATTAGAGATCATCGGTGTAATAAATAAGTAATAGGGACCAACGGTGAAATTCCATATTAACCAAAGTGACCATCTAGATAATTAACTCTATAAGTTTGTTAACCTTTTTAATTATTATGCAAACTTACATTGAACAATTCTGCTCATTTACATTTTTTCTCTTTAATTTTAATATTGTGTCCATAGCTTAGATATTGGTAGTCTCTCCTTTATACTGCTCTGCCATATCAACTGCTAAATTGGTCATATTTATTGGTTTTTATAACCATGGATCCCAAAAATGCAATACTCTTTTTAATTGCGTTGTCTTAGAAAATGAAACTCATTATTTTTGGAAAAGTTTTCCCACATGCTTACCTATCTGTTCATTATCAGTCACTGCACGAAATTGGTCATAAGTGTTGGTTTCTCAGTTTTGTCCGATTAGGGGGTATTTAGTTGTTTGATCATTATTCAAAGACTTCTTTTTAACTATGTGTACTCGGTAATAGAAAATTTCCATCATGACTGATGCAGGCGTACTACACAGTCATTCGAGGACTGTCTTTGGGAGGCTTGGGCATGTTTGTGCTCTTCATCAACTCATTTGAAAGTGAGCTCAGTTTCATATTCCCAATCGTTAAATGAAACAAACTTTTTATAGTTTGTCAGTTGTGAAATTAATCAATATCTGATATATTTGACCATGTTATGCAGCAAAGAACAAGGGTCGAACGTGTTATTGGATTTGTTCTTGCCATATGGGGCATATTGTTTTATTCTCGCTTGTTAGGTACAATGACGGAACAGTTCAGAGTAAGTTATTGAAGTGTTTAAATTCGCTAGAACTTAACACTGGTAATTAAACGCTATGCCCATTTGTACAGCATAACATGCAAAAGATTAGAGAAGGAGCACAAATGCAAGTACTAGAGGCTGATCATATTATTATATGCGGAGTAAATAGCCATTTGAGCTTCATACTGAAGCAATTAAACAAGTATCACGAGTTTTCTGTGCGATTAGGTACAGCTACATCTAGGTAATGCTATACATTTTATAACTTTTATACATTGTTTATCAGAAAATAGTGTAACACATCTTGAAAGTATCTTATTAGGAAGCAGAGAATTCTTCTTTTATCCGATATTCCAAGGAAGCAAATGGACAAAACTGTTGATTATATTGCAAAAGACCTTAATCATATTGACGTGCTAACAAAAAGGTATCATGTTTTATATTACAGCAAGGGTATACACAATATATGCTTCCCTGAATTATTTGTTAGATTTAATCCATATATGCTTTCTTTATATTTTGCCTTAAGTTTCTTGTCAATTCGTCTCGCAGTTGCAGTCTAAGCCTAACAAAATCATTCCAAAGGGCCGCAGCCAATAAGGCACGTGCCATAATAATATTGCCAACCAAGAGTGATAGGTAAGGGTTTTTTTAACCTTGTTTCTTTGCCCTCGTTTCTTTTCATGGTGTGCCTTAATAAGTTTTCCGCTAAAAAAAGGAGTATAACATTATCTAGTTCCTGGCCCTAATTATTAACTTACTATTGAGTGGCATGTGCTAAAAGTTACTATTTAGGAGGTTATGTTTTTGGATGCTTTAGCAATTTAGTTTTTGGAGTTGTTAGGTATGGAGTTGATACAGATGCATTTCTATCAGTCCTTGCTCTCCAACCTATCTCAGACATGGAATCTGTTCCAGCAATCGTTGAGGTTTCAAGCTCCAATACATGTGAGCTCTTAAAGTCAATATCAGGGTTGAAAGTTGCACCTGTAGAAAATGTCACATCCAAATTATTTGTTCAATGCTCTCGGCAGAAGGGGCTTGTAAAGATTTATAGACATTTGCTGAATTACCGAAGTAAGCTCCAATTACTCTATAAAATTCTAAATACTAAGCTAGTTGATTTGCATGAGCATCATAACTACTGTTTCATAATGTATTAAAGACTTTTTAACATATGAAGAATTGTTTTCATCTTTAAATATTAATCATAATGGTGCTACAATAGAGTGGAAGTCTAAATGGGTAAATGGGTGAGGTTTTCCTTTTTAGGTTACCGGGGGAGGACGAGTCTTTGACTCAGTGAAAGTCTATAGCTAAGTTACCTTATAATCCAAGAAAATTTGCATCTTTTTGGAAACTGAAATGGGGAATTACCTTTTGGATCGTAAGGTAGATGTATCATATATTACTTAAATAATAAAATATTATCATGCTATAAAACCTTTCAGAGTGTGTCAAATATCTTATGATGTCATATCTTACAGCTAAATCCTAACAATACTGATGATGATCCTGCCTTGCAGAAAATGTTTTCAATCTTTGCAGTTTTCCTCATCTAGCAGGATTGAAGTATGGGCAGCTTAGAATTGGATTTCAAGAGGTAAATTTTGGTAATTCAAAATCTGTGAATAGACTTCAAAGTGAGGCAACTTCTGATATAACAATCATTTGTAGTAACTTCTGTTTTTATGAATATAGTAAAATTCAAAAGCTCAAAAAGAAAAGAAAAAAAATTCAAACATTTTTAATTTAGTTTTACAAAGAAAAATGCCGTAATAGCTATTGCACCTTCTGTGTAGATATGATGGATTGTTTTACGATCTTCAGTCTGAGCTAGAAAAGATGATTAGCACCTTCTATCCTATTTCTACAAAATTGAATAATTAATGTCTCACATGTATGGTTAATTGCACACTAATATCACAAATTTTTATTACAGAATTTGACAATGTATTTAAATAAGTTATCCTCATTTCATAATCACTTATACGCAATATTTCTCCTTTAAATGCTAATGTGACATGTGACTATTGTATGCTTAAAAAAATTTCATGTTTATCTATATCTGTCAATATTATTACAGGCTGTTGTATGCGGTCTTTTTAAGAAAGGGAAGATAAACTTCCATCCTATGGACGATGAAGTTCTAGATGAAGATGATAAAGTATGTATCAGTGATGATAAAGTTGGTAGTGTATTTTTTTAATTTTAAACTAATTTAACACCACTATTAACTCTTGCTTCTCATTTTAGGTATTATTCATTGCACCTGTTAACGGGAATAAGAAAACACAAATATCCTATTTTGATTCAATTAGAGAACAAGAAATTGATCCTCATAACCTTGAAGTTCTAAGAGAGATTGGTGAAACTCCACATAATGCACTTCAGATGGCAAAAGCGCGGTTGGAGAAAATCGTCAAACGTCCAGCAAAACCAGGTTCCAAGGTATACATTCTGATGGCCAATACTTTTCTCATTTGAGTTAACTTTACTCGGTCACATTGAGAGATTTTAAATAACTTAAACTCGTATATGCAGGCATCAGACTGGAGTGTGGGACCTAAAGAATGTATATTAATGCTTGGATGGCGTTCTGATGTGGTGGAAATGATCGAAGAATATGATAATTATTTAGGACCTGGAAGTGTCATGGTACGTTTAAATCTCACTTAAACGTTAATACATTCTGGTTATCCTTGTGTCATAAGAATAAGTTGATTTGTGCAGGAAATTTTGTCTGATGTGCCCATTGCGGACAGAGAAAAAACATACAAATATTCTGGTCAACGCAAGTTGAAAAATGTTCAAGTGGTTCACAGGGTACCCTCTCAGAACTATGGATATTCTTCTCTTCATTGAGTTCCATAAATTCTTCTTCATCTTCATTTGAAGGGAATAAAGTTATGCCTATTTATCCATAATTTTGAATTAATTATATAGACTTACTCCTAAGTGGCAAACATTTTCTCATTTTTCACAGTAAATACCTATTTGGTCATTTTATCCAAACACCACCTCTAGCAACCCATTTTATTCAGTTGATTAACTGATTCTGATTATTATCCAAACACATTCTAAATCATGTATGCACTTTGCACAACAGGTTGGAAACCCGAGGAACCATGATGCCTTGAAAGATACAATTCTCCACACTCAAAAGTCTCTCAAGAAAGGGGAAGATGTTCCATTCTCTGTAGTTGTAATTTCCGATAGAGAGTGGCTGCTTGAAGGTACGAGTTATTTTTTGCGAATTTTGGCCCAAAAACAGCATGAAACTAACTCTAGCCTCATTGGTTATTACAGATCCATCAGGGGCTGATAAGCAGTCTGCGTATTCTCTCCTTCTTGCCGAAAGCATTTGTCAGAAGCTTGGTGTGAAGGTCTACTTGTTTACATCGTTTTCATTTTCTGTTTGGCAAATTGCAGCAAAGAGGCACAGATGTTTTTTGTAAATTTATGTTACGAGAATTGTTTCAAAAAGCAACGTCCACGGGTCTATTGTTTAAGACTAACTTTATGACGTAATATGAACTTTAAGGCGATTAATCACGAACTGAGATGGAAAAAAAAAAAATATCGTTTTTTGTGCCTGATGTGGAAAATGGGAAAAGTAATATCACTCCTCTCTTCTCTCTTTTGGCTCGTTATTTAGGGACTAAAACATTTGTTCTTAAAACTCATTTATTTGGGGTGGGTTGAGTAAAAATTTAGGCTAAGCTGTTAAAGATCTATTTGGTAATTGGTCAGTAAATTGCATACTAAGTAACCACTTAAAAAAGTTGTCTTACTGTTGACCGCAGGTTCATAATCTGGTTGCTGAAATTGTTGACTCAAAATTGGGCAAACAGGTAATATATGATATGGTTTACAAATATATTTATGCTGATTACATATTTGTATATGTGTTGAAAATGAATGTTATCGCCCTTTAGATTACAAGAATCAAGCCATCGTTAACATACATAGCAGCTGAGGAAATAATGAGCCTCGTGACAGCTCAAGGTTATACTGAACTTTGTGTTTCTTTTCTTGTGTTCATACTTATGCTTATTCGACTGATTAGAATTTCTCTGTTTTGAACATCAGTGGCTGAAAACAGTGAGCTGAATGGAGTTTGGAAAGACATCTTGGATGCGGATGGAGATGAAATTTATGTGAAGGTAAAATTAGTTGTCAATTTTTCTTGTCCACAAAGAGTCAAACGTCTGATTTTAACCGAAGATGGATTTTATTGCATCTCCAAAATGTTATTTTTGTAAGCAACCTGGCAAAATGGCCTGGGTGGGTTAACAGTGTGTGTCAAATTGGTTGACTCACCAATACTTTTGCTTTTCGTTCATTTTTTTTTTATTTCATAAGTTACTGGTATATTTAACATGCTCACAAATCCGTTATAACAATGATCCAATTGTTTTAAATATATCAATTTAGGAGGTCGTAATTCTTGTACGTACCCATTCAGCCTTTTTGAATCGTTTCGTTTATAAATAGGTTTTTTGGTATCTTTGGCTGTTTTTTTCATAAGGTTGATAATTAAAATAATTCAAACGAATCTTACACCATAAAATCAGAATATTGGCATGTTTAATCGTGAGTGAAGGAATAGCCAAACCTATATCTGATTATTTGATTGGTCCATTGTCTGCCACAGGACATTGGCCTCTACATGAAGGAGGACGAGCATTTATCATTTTCCGAGCTCTCTGAAAGAGCGCGACTGAGGAGAGAAGTTGCCATTGGTTATGTTAAAAACAACAAGAAGGTGCTGAACTACTTTACTTGCTAATTTCCACATCACGTTAAATGACTAAAAGAGTTTATTACCGAGTAGTGGCAATTGTGATCCGTTTATCAGTGAAAGGGTCAATTCCTAAGGTGTCAAATGGATAAATTTCAAAAACAATAGCTATAGGGAAATGGGTTAGAACAATAACAACAATACCCAATCCCTTGTGAGCGAGGTATAGGGAAATGGGTTGAACGTGAGAAATTGGTCAAAAGCTAACCAGAGTGTATCCTAAATGCATTAAGCCTCCTAATCCTTTTATTTTAAAAATCGTATAATAACATAGTATTTTTCAACCATATTAAAACACATACAGTATAATATATAAAACTCAAACTATAATAAAAAGTAAAATTGCGGGTAGGCTCAACACGGTGTAACCTGTTTTGAGATGTACTAAAAATCACAACTTTTGACTCGTTTCCCAGATCGCTTTACACCTTCATTTTTCACCTCTAATATTTGTTGATGTGTGACTCTTGCAGGTTATTAACCCAATTCCCAAGTCAGAGCCTCTTTCCCTTGAACTCACGGACTCTCTTATCGTTATATCAGAACTTGAAGGCGAACAACCTCTCCTCTTGTAAATGTGACATGTTTAACAAATTTTAATGGCTCCGTGTTTGTTTTAGTCCCTGCATGGTGGCTCTTGTTTTACACACATACCTCACCGATTCTCATACAAAATTATATCGAGCTAGAAACAGCGATCATAGAAGTTTTCCTTGCTTTCAAGAATGATGTAACATGCAGTAACATTAGAAGCTGAGTGCAAAAGAAAATGAAACCTCAGAAAATGTAAAACGAACTGGTAACTTAGTATAATTTTACTTGTGGGAAATGTATATTTAGAAGTCATTCTATGGCCTCATAGTGCTTCCATGTAGAGATGAGAAAATGGGCATTGTGGACAGAAGACTCCTAGACCCGACTGGAACGAAATCCTGAACAAGTCTGGTCCAAGTCTCCAGGTTAATCTACCTAGTCTTGGCGCCCAAAGACCGATTGGTGAGCTTGAAAACCTCTACTAGTTTACCTTGGCATTTTCATTTTAGGAAGAGATTAAAATAAGATAATCCTTGTTTTAAGGATTAGTTTTGTTTTATGACTTAGGATCATATAACAAAATTTAATTAAGATAAGAAGAATGAGAAGAAATTACAACTACAAATTTAAGAGGCATCTACAAAAATACATGCATTTCCCTATTATTTCTATTTTCTTAATTGAAATAGATCTGATGAGAAGAATTATTGAAATGAGAAAATGAAATAACATATTTTAAATATAAAAGTCCTAGTCGATTAGTCTAGCTTCTCGATGATCCCTAGATGATGTTTAATAAACCCTTTAAACTTTGAGTTTAAACATTTAACGTCTAATTTATTTTCTCAAGCTCATAATTAGCTATTACATATTAACATGGCCATACACATCCGTTTTAACCAATTTTCATGCCAACAAAATTACCAAACCCATTATGTGAAATTCAATACTTATTAAAATGCAAATAGCATAAGAAAAGTATTCAATTTAGGTGTCATTTTCAATTAATGCGTCGCACTTTTTTTTGCATAAAAAGGTTGTCAGCTTTTTTTTTTTGTTGTTGACCAATTTAAGTATTTTCGTTAAATATTTAACAATCGTGCTTAAGTCCACCTCTACTGCCACCACCACCAATCATCGTCGACACCACCACCCCTGCTCGCCACCACCACTACCAAGCACAGTCTCTACTAGGGGTGAGCTCGGCTCGATTCAGTTTCGAGCAAAGCTCGAGCTTGACAAGGCTCGAACTCGGCTTGACAAGGCTCGAACTTGACAAGGCTGTAACCAAGCCGAGCCAAGCTCGAGCTTGACAAGGCTCGAACTCGGCTCGAAAAAAAAACTATACTCAAACTCGGCTCGATAGCTCGTCAAGCTTTAACCATCTAGGCTTGAGCTCGGCTCGATTCAGTTTCGAGCAAAGCTTGAGCTTTGCTTGAAAAGCTTGAATATACGTATATGAATACATGATTACACATTTACACCCCTATTCCAACTCCTCAACCAGTTGATTAAGGATTTGAGACTTGAGACTCGAAAAGAATAACATATACAATACAATACCCAATGAATAAAATCAAATAAGGACCCTACAAAAGGGGCATACGCACCTGAACCAATGAATCGTATATAACTTGGACAAAATGTGACTAAATTGTCACCTAATGCCACACATTCAAGAGTCAAGAAGATGAAACAAGTCTAACATTAAATGAAACATAATCAGTAAATACTAGTTAAAGTTCGAATGTCTAACATCTTGAATACTTGAACAAAATGATTTCCATAACTTGAATACTTATTTATCATTAGGTTAATATTCAAATTAACCCTTATTTACTTAAAGCTCAAAAAATCTCGATAAAAGCTCGAGCCGAGACATCAAAAGCTCGAGCTCGACTTATTATATGTTTCGAGCCAATATATTGGGTTTGAGCTCGACTTAAGCTCGATAAAAGCTCGGCTCGATCGAGCCAAACTCGAGCTCAAGCTCGAGTTGCTTGATAAAAGCTCGGCTTGTTTGCACCCCTAGTCTCTACCACCACTACCAAGCATAATCTCCACCACCGAACCCACCCACCACCGAAAATCACAAACCCCATCAGTGGTTGGTGGTGGTGAATGGGTTTGTGATGGCAACAGTGAACTAGGTTGGTAATGACGACGGTGTTGGTTAGAGGATGACAATGGCGATGATGACAATGCTGACATTGGGCTAAAACGATGATAGGTGGGGTTGGTGGTAACGAAGGTGGTTGGTGGTGGTATTGGTGGGTGGTGTCGACAATGGTCATCGTTGGTGATGGGTGGGGTTGGTGATTTGCGACAGTGGTGGGTGGGATTGGTGGTGGAGGCGGTCCTTGGTAGTGATGTTGGTTGGCAGGGTTGGTGGTGGCGACGCTAACTGGTGGTGGTGATGGTAGCGACGATAGACTTGAAATGTAATACTTAATGGATGATCGTTAAATATTTAACCGAAAAAACTAAATTGATCAAAAAATAAAAAATAAGCTAGGTATTTTTTTATGCAAAGAAATAAGTGTGATACTTTAATTGAAAATGACCCTTAGTTAGATACTTTTGAGTTATTAAACTTTATATTTTACGTGTGCTTTCAATTTTGTAGTTTCATAATTAAAAAAATTATAAAAAATAATAATAATAACAAAAGATATGAAAAAACATGAGAGGAACAAATGGTGCTTTACGGGGTCTTAATAACCTATCCCTTAAGCAAAATTTCAAATATTAGGCTACCCACAACATCTATATCTTATCTTAACTACATAAAATAGAAAAATGGTAAAAGGTGAAAGTGGAAATTGAAAGTTGAAAGTTGAAAGTTGAGGAAGTTGTGTTAATTAACGAAAGTATTAACGGAAAGTATTGAGTTTATTGGTTGGAATATTCAAAATTTCGGATGTATATGGCTGGAATATTCAACATTTCGGAAAGTATTGATGGTCAACCTATAATGGGTAACTCTTTAATCTATAACCCTTTATAGAAGAGCAATATTCCCTGCCTATTTCCGGACCTAAAAGTTAACATAACCCTTCCAAACCCACACATCTCATCCATTTCCAAATAAAAAACACACATACACACACACATCTCATGTCTCGGTTCAAATCAACACACTCTCATCTCTCTCACGATCGTCTCTATGTGTCAATAAACCACATCAACACCATCGATGCCGCCTCATCTCTTTCTGTTGCCGGTGGTGGTAGTGGTAGTGGTGACTGGTGGGTGACTATGGTGACGGGTGTGTGATGTTGTGATCCAAAATAGTGATTAGCATTTGGCGATGGTGATGAATATTTTAAGACGGGGTACCTTCACTGTGCCGTGAATTCTACCATGATGAACCGATGGTGATTGTGTGTGTATATGTTTGGCACATTAATGTGTTTGCCTGTATTAGATTTTTTGGTGAGATCTATCCAGATCTGTTGATATTCATTCAGATCTGCTAAGATTTGGTTAAAAAAACGGCCAATGATGTTTTTTGAGGTCACTTTGAATGCTTTTTTGTGTTTTTTTATATCTTTGTTGTTTAGATATGCAGAGATACACCTAAAGAATAGCCAGGCAATTTATGTGGTATACTAAGTGAATGTTATAATGAGTTTGAAGTAATACTAATTTGATGATTGTTTAGGCACGTAATGTTGGGGCAAAGTTCTTGTATGATATGTTTAGTTCACATATTTGAACCATTTATGTGGCAATGTTAAAGTTGGTTTATACGGAGTAATAGGTTATAGGCTAAATTTTTCTAAAAGATGTAACGAGTAAAATGTCTTAAACCACCACCGTGATAGTGGTATCGTTTCTAAAAATTTGACGAGATTTATGATATCCACCCGAGTTTTTTAATGTACATTAATGTACATAACTATTGCTAAGCTAATGGAGGAATATTTGAAAAACTAATGGAGTAATGTTTGAAAAACTAATGGAGGAATGCAGACTAATTGATAACTAAATGAGGCAACCTTGCTACTGGAGGAATGCAAACAATGCGTTAATGCATAAAGAACCGCTAGGGACCGCAGCCTTGCCTAGTTACATATAAAGAGTGTATGGTCAAACCTTGAAAAGTGAAATCTTAAAAGTCAAAGGTGAAAGAAATGCATAATGTAGTTAATACTCTTATTAAAACACCCCATTACTTAAAAGTACAATAATTTATTCACATTGTACCATCAATTAAAAACATATATACCAAATTAAAACACCCCTTATTAAAAAGTACAATATAATTTTCACAATATACAATTTAAACAAACTACAACTTAAACAAGCTACAACATAATCCAAAATATAAAATAATTAAACACACTAATTAATATTATTTTTAAAACACCCTAAAATGAAAAGTAAATGTTATTATACAATACAAATTAATAAAATACACAAAGCTTCATACAAGCTAACAAATTGGTGGTATATATAGTTTTGAAAACCGGACCGGACCAAAGGGTTCAACCAGGAACCGGTGTCGCCACCGGTTCGGCTAACCAATAAAACCAATCCGAAAACGAACTAGAGAGGACCCATTGAAACCGATACAAACTGGTGGAATTAGGTTTCATTGAGATCTATTTATCCGGTTAATCACAGGATACCGCTGCCGAACGTGTTGGTACCCTGCTATACTATATATAAAGGAAAAACCAAAAAGTAAAAAGTGAAAAGTTGAAACTAAAAAAAAAATATTGAAAACGTATATTTCAAAAGGAAACTATTAATACACATTGAAAACCGGGTTGACACGAGACGCTTCAAACCCGGCGGATTGACCCGGTTTCATTTGACCAGTTTTCGACCCAACCCATCGGGTTGACTCGGTTTAAATCGACCCGTTTTTTGATCGAAACGGTTCAACAGGTTGAACCACCCGGGTCGAACCGGAGTTCAAAATATTATGTTTAATCCCCAAATCTTCAGACTTTTATTATTTTTCATTTATAATGGAGTATAAATTTTTTTTATCACTAAACGATCTGTCGCTATATGCAAAGTTACTCTATTTCTTTTCTTTTCTTTTTTTTCAATTTTTTTAACAACATACTAGGGTTGAGCGTTGGTCATAAACCGAACCGAGAAAACCGAGGACCGAAACCGTGAAAAACACGAACCGAAACCGAACCGAATGTTGTCGGTTCGGTTCGGTTTTGTCAGTCTAAGTGTATTTTAGCATGTTTTTGTCAGTTTTGGGCCGAACTGGACCGAACCGAACTGACCCAAAACCAAAAGCATGTAAAACCTAAAACCGAAACCGAACCGACGGGCTGTCGGTCCGATTCAGCTTTTGTCGGTTCGGTCGGTTTCGTCGGTCCGGTTCGGTTTTGAACCTTCGGTGCTCAGGCCTACGACATACCAAATAAAAGTCTAAAGTATAACAATAATCACAAAAATTCGTCCCTTCAGATTCCTAGTCCAACGAAAAAACCATTAATTGTGGAATGTATATTCGGTCGAGGCGTTTATGAAATTGGGAGCCGACCGACTACCTGCAGTGGTGGTCGGCGGAAGGATGACCCGACCACTGTGTTGTTATCCAATGAATAGTACTTATATGTTAAACTCCGATGATATCACCGAATGTTTATGCTATAATAAATTCTTGTCAAAACAGACTTGTTAATTGTAATTATCTCCACTCGGATCGCGAATATAAAGCCCAGCCCAGTTAAATCCATCCTCGTACACTACTTGATATAATAAGATTTTAGTATAAACAAGGATAATAGCCCGCTGCGTTGCAGCGGGTATTGTTATTTTCTTTTCTGAATTTGTAGCTGCATAAAAAAATAAGTATTGCATTTTCGGTTCAGTAACATCTAAAAACTCTATGGCAATACAAACTGTACACACTAATTGTTGAAAGTGGTGTAAGACATAACCACTGATTAAAGAAACTCTGAAATGGGAACAACTTGCAATGAAATGTTATTGATACCGAAACAGAAAGTGAACTGACGTTATTATTGTAACTCTAAAACAAATGCCACTGTCTTTCTTGCCATGTGTTCCGTCTTTTTTGGTCGACGAAGTGCCTACTGCTGCAGCTGCAATAGTAAATTGATCGAATCATCACCTCAAGAAAATCAAAAGTAAAATATTATACCAAGACAAAAGCTACAGCTATATTTCTTACCATTGGAACAACAATATATTGCTTATGAGTTTCCAATGTGTATGATATCATCAACACCTATTCCTTGCATTTTAACAAACCTTACTGCAGTAAGCACTTTCAAAATTGGTTTTCGTTTCATTAGTCACATTAAGTTGGTAAATATTCTCAAGCATCTAAATCATATGATACAGAAACACGCATATCCAAACACCCCCGTTAAAGTTATCATTTATGCGTGTTATGTTGTGTCTAAGTATTATGTTATTAGAAAGTATGGGTACCTGATTTTTTTGACCGAATATGAGCCAACAACAATAATAACAGGCTTTGGGAGCCAGATATTTTTTTGCATTTCAATATCCATCGTTAGTTCATTCCATAGGGCTAGTGTAAGAGTGTTTTGGCAGTAAAAAGTAAGCGTTTTTGTATATAGCGATTACGTAATTGATATCGTATAACAGTGGTGAAAAAGGGTATACCAATGACAGCACGGTTGGTGAGAGACACAATATTACCTCAGTAACAATGGTCATTGTTGCAGGCCTGGTTCGTAATATGTTAGCATGCTCATATGAACAGTCCAGTATCGGGATCAGGCTCCCAATATTCTCTGCGCTTGCGAGTCATTTCTTCAACTTGGCTGACTTCTAGGTTGATCTTGTCCTCTACTCCATTCTCGTAAGCTGATTCTAGAGCAGCCTCGTCAAGGTCTTCTAATGGCTTCCCGTATGTTGTTCCGTGCAACCTCTGCCTACCATACTTTAGATTCACCAAAAATTATAAGTGCGATAAAAAGTTGATAGTTAAAGTTTTGGCGGTCCCCGTTAATCGTGTGGCTTCATTGGCACCTATAATCATGAAATTCATTATATTTCTACGCGAGTCAATCCTTCAAGCGTGTAATACATAACTGTATATGTCATTGCATAAACGAAGGAAAAAATTAAAAAAAATTCCGGTTTTGATGGTAAAATTTTCTAGAATATATAATGACCTGTTTAACCTTAGTACGACTTTATATATGAAAAACCAACCGCGATGTTAGTGAAAAACCAAACGCGATGTTACTGTCCGCAATTCAGGCCAAACTCTATAAAGCCCAGCGATAAGGCCCTGCAATACCTGCATACCTGATCACACCAACCAAACTGCATGTACTCTGTTGGAGGACCTGCAGCAGCAACAGCCGTTGCCCCATGAGTTGAATAGAAGATATAAATGCGAAAGAACTTTCAAAGAGTAAGATAACACTACCTTGGCCTGCTGTTCTCCTAGTATTGTTGGGCACATTCCATGGTTGCCGAATTGGCTCTCTCTCAGATAGCACGGCCAATGCAATCTACCGGTCGCCCACCATCAAAACGATATCAAATGACACCGCTTGTCAGCGACGAATAGTATTATACTCTGGTCTACAAAGAATCAATAAGAGATAGGGATGAACAAAAGTTTTTAACAAAAGCTGATATTACATCAGATTTTGTGGCATATAATATAAGCGAAAAGTATATTACAATAAATTGAAACTCACCCAAATCCACAGGATGAGACGGCTCAAGCTTACCCTCCACATCAAACTTATTCACCCTGGTAGCTCCCAACATCGAAAAAAGTCACACATGCAAAGTCAAAACCCCACAAATCAAAAAGTTTTAATAAGGTAAACAAAAGGCTACAACTTGCACAATTGATTTTTTACTTCTTTAATCGACTGAGTCATAATGAAAATCATGAAAATTAAGAAATTGTTGAGACTCATAATCAAATTCAACCCATGCAACAAAATTATTAGAAAATGTATGGTTTAAACCGAAAAAAAATAAGCGATACCTAGTAAATTCAGAATCGACATTAATTTCTTGATCTTCTGTTGCAGCAGCCTGAACAGCAACAAAAGAGTAATAAAAATTTTAAATATCGGTCATAAACAATTCAAAGCGGTTCTCGTGTGTAGATGAATAAACCAATACTCATGATAAAGTGTATAGGACATGAAAATACCTATAAAAAGTAAAAAAGAATGTTGTACCTTGCTACCATCGCTAACATCGTTCACATACTTTCACCAATAAGCATAAAGTAAGCACATATTTAATAACACAACGGCTTTTGCTCTATCCTCGTACATCTGCCCTGTGGAGCAATCACGCCTGGAAAACCTGTGTACACAAATCACACGCCATAAGTAACACAAAAAAAATCATATTAAAATCCTAAAAACTGAACCTTTAGACCATTAAAACAACAATAACACAACCAAAGTATGCTTATTCTAAAAATTAATGAATGCCCACGTCATAAAATCATGTAACTTGTATAAGTCGATAACACCCAACATCTTTAACAAAAAAAATACCTTTAACAAAGGTGGATTTGAAACTCGATTTCAAAAAAATATAAGCTACCCTTGAAACCCCAACCTTTTGCTTTAGATTGTCTTTTATCTAACATGGGTAATCAAGCAACCTATACTTTTCAATTATACAATTTTGACTGATATATTACGGTACCTTGTATACTTCTCCAAACATCCCTCCTCCAAGTTTGTTCTCATGACTGAAATTATTTGTTGCTACTTTTAAACCATTGTAGCTATATGTTTCTGGACCTTTCAGCAATTCAGTTGATCCAGTTGATCTATCTAGAAATTGTACAGCAAAATAGTTGACACAGTAACTGTTAGGAAAGAATAACTATGTTTTGAGAGCATGTATAACTACTTTCGATCAGATTTACCTTGCCGGCCTCTATTCGCCTTTTTGGATCGTTGATGCCATAAGATAAAGGCAAGTAAAAGCAACAAAAAGCTTACACCTCCAACAAATCCCCCAATTATTGATCTTTTTTTGTTTGAATCATCTGTAAGGCATAGACACGCAATACTGTCAATGATAAAATAACAAACTACAAAGCTTGTGATTTAAAAAAAATAAAAATAAAATAAGGACCAACAAAAAGAAAGATCACTTTTAGAAAGAGTAAAGGTCTCACCGTCCCAAAGGAGAGACGAAATATCCATTGTCTGATTTTGTCCAAAGAATGGAGTCCTGGAATACCTCATGAAACATCCATTGTCCATTGCCGAATGAAAATTTTATGCTGCTGTTAGAAATGAGTAATTAGTAATTAGTAAAAACAAACAAAAATTATCAGTCTTGTAACGCAATAAGCCACAACATTATGAAAGTGAAACTCATAAAAATGAAAAATTTACCTGAACTACCCATAAGAACATGATCAAATTGAAAGTCACGTCAAAAGGCTAAACATAATGAATCTTTATAACTAACCTGAAGCACACGGCAAGAAACATGGGAGCCGGCAATTTCATGAATTTTGCCCTACTCACCAACATTAAGACATACTCCATCAAAAACTTGTTAATAAATATTAAAACTTTAATTAAGAATTGTGACCCACATAAAACGTGCATCAATATACATACTTGGATCTATCTTCCTTTCCAATTCTGCGACGCCTCATCCTTTCCCATAGTAAAGCAAGCTCCTGAGTTGAATAATAATATTGATCTGAGTCATAAGGCAAGATGAACTGTACTACTATATAAAAATAATAAAATTCTCGTTACAAACGAACTGCAATATAGTAAATATTAATATTAATATCCCCGTTACAAATGAAAATTTTATTCTATTGTTAGAATGCTGGCTCACGATAGGCAATAACATACGAAGTCCAACACAATATGAGAAAATAAGAAAAATCACCTCAAATACACGACCTCATAAGCCGAAATAAGTGACTTTATGAGCTTTCCCAACATCATATAAGCTCATAAGCCGGTAAAATAAGGTAATCGAAACACCCCCTAATAAATCAACACAACCCACATAAAAAAACAATGTTTTAAAGTATATCAATTATAAAAAATATGTTTCTTTATACCAAGCCATTTTGTTCTAAACTTACACAGAAAAAGGTTATCCATCGATTAGCTAACCATACTATAGCAGGCGATAATTCTCAGAACGAACGTTATAATATGAATAAAAATATAACAATCAAGGAAATCAATGTTGAAATTACGTACCTAATTAAGTGTAATTGAACATGGGTAAAACGTAACCCAAAAAACCTCACTGCTGAAACCCTAATTGTTGATGATCTGCGACGTCTGTGTGAGAGAGAAATCTGCAAACTTTGAAATTATCCAAGAATTAAACAAAGCCATACATCATTTTTTCGAAATTAAAATACCTATAAAAATTAAGAAGTAGCCACAGAAATTAAAGATGTGAACTGCAAAGAAAAAACGTACCTTCTATTGAGGGTTTGTAGATCGGTGGAAGAAAGAGAGAAAGCGAAATGGTTAGTTGAGAGAGAGGCGGTGAGTTTTTGACGATTCATTTGACGACCTTCATTTGACGATTCATTCCATGGCTCGTAATCCATCATTGGCCAGCACAGTAAACTTTAATCCGCGAATCAAGTGTATGAAATCAGATACGACACTACAGATCCAGAGCAAAACATGAAACCTATTCTATAAGTCACAACACAAATGTAAGGTAACTTTAAAAAAAGCTATTAACAAATAAACAATATGAATGAAAAGTTTACCAAAGAAAACCACCACAATACAGTACCTGGAACATATTCCGACCTGAAGCCTATTGAAGTAGGAGCTCCCGTTCGAGAAAATTGTAGAAATCTCGCAGCTCCATAGTCACCAAACTTATAACATACAAAAAAGCAATAAGGAAAACATTTTTAACAAAAAAAAAAAAAAAAAAAAATCCAATTGTCGTACCTAAAGAGCCAATTGTTATATAGCGAACCCTCAATTGTTAGAACCTGTGACTGAACCTTCTCTATCGATCCTAAAAAACGGATGCTCCATAGTTAGCACCTGTGAGTTATACGACCTTCAATTCATGAGGGTTTTGATTGTTTCTGGGATTAAAGAGAATTTGAATATGATCGAAGATTGAAGAAATTTTAATTTCGCATTTAGTGTGTGTGTTATTCGGGTGTCTATATCCTTCTGGAAGACGATAGATAAGGAACCGACCCACCACTTCATATCTATCTACCAGAACAAAGTCGTTATTGGGCAGAATAATGGGCTAACACGCAAACCAGGCCAAAACGCCGGAAGCCCAGAAAAAAGGGAATATTCCCTTGGAATCTTTTGTGTTTTAGTATGTATATACAACAAGGATTGCCCCGAAACCGCCGCGTTGCGGCGGGGCATTTAAATTTCTACCTTTAATATCTGTACACTAACACGGCAGAAACTTTCAATTCACACCTTCATTATTTTGCACAAAATGCTGAATTCTTATAAAAAAAATCAGTTAAACTTATGGTTGTACATATTATGAGCTTTGTTTTTTGCTTATATCATTATTTCACACAAAATACTGAATTCTTATACCCGAGAACGATATTTCAAACCCATAAAACGCCTTCAGGTATACTCCTAAGGTGCAACCGCCCCCTGGTCACTTGTCACCACAGGCTCAAACCCATTGGCCACCTTAACAGCCTTATCACCATGACTCGTTCAAAGAACCTGCCCAATATAAGTTTTAACAATTAACACAAACAAATATCACAAACACAAAAAAACTGCAGGTTACCATGAAATTGTCCCGGGAGAAAATAAGCCCATAAGCTTCATCAGGCTTCATTGTGAATCGAAGTCTTTTAAAAATCGTCTTGTATTATAAGACACTGTCGCTGCAGTGTCGGCTGCAGACTCTGTTCCTTCATTAGACGCGTGCATTTGTATCATATGTCTTTTCTCTGTCACAACTTCAGGTTTGAAATATAGTAAATAAGATTTTTAGCCGTCGCCCAGCATGCCTGACCATATATATTGTAGTTTTTTGTTAATGCAAGGGGTAACATATACCTGTCCAGTTTTGCTGAATCGCAAGACATGATCACAGAAAGTAGAATCGGAAAAGACATCTCCTCCAATAACAATGCCTACAAAAAATGATCACGACAATTATACTATATTATTATACCATATAAACACAACTTAAGAGTCATGAGTCCTTACAATAAAATACAATCACACAAACCCATGTTAACCATAAGAGGAACACCACCAACGGATGTCGTAACAGCAACCAACATTTCTTATCGGGTCGGGTTGCGGGTCACACGTGTCTAGTCAAAAACCCGGATCAACCCGATAACACCCGTATTTGTAAATACCTAAATCCAAACTGAAAAAAAAACTGCAATGTGTAAGCCTACCTTATAATTGGTGATAGCCGCATTATGAATAATCAAGAAGTCATTTCCAGCAACAGATGACTGTGAATGACTATCCCATGAAATGGCCTCTTCGTGGGTCAGCCACCTGGTGTATCCAATTCCAGCATGAACAAAAAAGGATTTGCCCGGTTCTAATTCAATAGCAGACCTCTGAAACATTGATTCAGATAATTGATTAGGTCCCGGGCTCCATAAACTAAAGATTTGCAATATAATCAATCTAGAGACAAACAAAAACATATTACATCCATTAGAAAAAGAAATAATACTTGCAGATTCTTCGTATGAACATAAGTAATGGCTGAATCAGTCTTGGCATCGGACTTGTTAGAAGTTTCAGTACCTACGAATAAAATTTTGAAATAACTCACAACATCGACACTTCTCATTAAAGTGACATGACAACACCTTTTTTTAATTAGCCAAAAACCGTGAAAGTACATAAGCAGATACATTTAAGACTAAAAATGGAAACCACATGTTGAAAGCATGAAACTTCACATTTGGGGCGTGCTTATAGATAATTCTGGAAAGAGGAGTCGGAGGCAAACAATAGCAGGCCAAAAAAAGCGACGCGTAGCAAGCATTTACAAAAAAAATAACAGCAACATGAAATAGAATGTTACATCTACTATAAACTTTCATTTAGACATTTCATTGCACAGAAAATATATATTTACAAAGAGTTAGTTCATGCTTTATACCAAAAAACATCATTCGAATGAGCTAATTACGAAAGAGATGTTGATCTTACCTAACGAAGTTTCGAACGGCAACATGTCGAACCTATGAACACTACACTTACTCTGCCCATACCTTCAACACAACCCCAGCCCAAAGGATTCTCCAAGCTCGTGCCCTGATGAAACATAAGAATGTTCGTTATTATAAAAGTGACCAAGTTGGAAGGATAAAAGCATAAGACAAAAAGTATGATTTAGCCTAAGTAATGCCTCTTTATCATAATACGTAAGTAGCGTACATATTAAGAATTAAAGTTCAACATTTCAATGAAAATCCCACTTATTAGAAATTTTATGCATGTTAGAACTTAAAATGGAGATAGCATCATCAAACTTATTAATGGTCTAGGTTCTTAGCGTACCAACAAATATGATGATGCGATATGCATGTCAGAACTTAAAATGAAGATAGCATCAGGAAACAATCTTAGAAAAGGTGGCAACATCTGCTCATGAGTGGTTCAGATTCCTCGTCTGTTTAATTCATATACTCTGAAACGAATGAACAAATATTTAAGCATTTTATACACGAAGAAAAGTATAGCAATAGAAACATAAAAGACCCATTAAAACCGACCCAATGCATCCCTTTACTCCTGCTGTTTCTCAGCATGCCACAACAATAATCTGAGCAGCAACACGTGGTCTGCCTGAACATGAGCAACTCTTTATGACCCTTTTTATACATATGTCCTGCAACCGAAAAAGCAAGAAATTACTCAAAAGGAAAAAAAATTTGATTTTTTTTATACCGCTTTAGATTTGAAGCTAACCCAATTCAGTAATCCCAAAATCCACCCAGCTTAAACCTTAAAACTAAAGTCATTATACCAATAATTTACAATTTGCAACCGAAAACCCAATTAAAATTACTCAAAAATCGTTAAAAAGTTAAAGACACAAATCAATATAAACAAAATCGCATAAACTAAAGCTACAATAGACTCTAGAAACATAAGGTTCAGTCAAATTATACCATTTTTATGGTGCATCTACAAACAGAAACCAATAAAAGTCTCATAAAATATATCAAGTATATGTTTTGTTTTTTTAATAAAGATTCCACTATCCATCTGTGCCAACACGAAATAATAGCATTAGACAATACTGTTGTCCCTCTTCTAATGTAGTTTAAACTTGAAGTTAATCTTATAATAATGGGTTCAATTCAAATACATACCAAGTGAGGCACATTTTTAACTTATGACCCACCGACCCATCCGAAAAAGGCGAACCTTTATTACTTTTCCATATCGGCCTAAAGCATTCTTAACGCTCCAATAGCTGCATCCAAAAATTAAGTTGTTATCAATAATCATACATAATAAAAACCAAAAAAGAGCAATGAATTACACCATAATAGTGAAAACTGATCACTCTAGCCTCAAACTACCAAAATATAGCCTAAACACGAATGCAAGCTCTTATATATCTAAGGGAATTATAAACATGTTCCTAATTTTCTTGTTCACTGTACATTTCCTAGTACTATTATTGCATATTATAGTATATGAAACACATTATTTGCTTTCTATAATAATTTGACAATTTGCGGCGGGGTGTCGTTTCATGCCGTTGATCATTGCACGGTATGTAACCGTTTATGTTTCATCTAAGCAAACCATGTTTTTTTCCTTTTGATTGAAACTTTTATAGAAACTTATGATGTGCCAACGATTTATCATGTGAATGATTTAAAAAAAGAGCCCACTTTTTATCACGGTTTCATACCGGTTCATAGCTTACAAAGCATTAAGATCTACACATATAATAAGTATATAGCTATGATCTTTTACAAACTGATACAACAAAGTAAATTTACTACCTGGGACGCCCGTTAACTTTTCAAATCGTTTCCATTAAGGCCACTCCTATATCTGATCTGCATAGTAAAATAATTCAGATAGGCCATTGCAACTATAAGGCGACAATAATCAGTTTCAGAAATCATCCAAACACCCTTTAATAACCGTAAAAGACACTATTGAAAAGTTCATTACAACATATCTTACACACGTCATGAAACACCCGGTGGTTTAATTAAGATTATTTGAGTGTAACCAAATCTTTATCCTACCAAATAAAAAGAGTTCATATCACCTCTCAAATACCATCTATTTGTCGCCTTCGCACCTTCATATGTGCCAAAAACTGTTGTGATCACAAACACCCCAAAATTGCTTATTTGTAGATGTCCTGCAAAAACCAACCACGTACGCTCTCAAAACTGCATATCCACCCTATCAAAACGCAATTAGCAGCAAATAAGCACTTTAATAAGCAACCCCAAAACACTCATTCGAACTTGCTAACTTCAAAAACAAACTTCAGTTGTTGCTAATTTAGCTAAACGCATCATAACTGACAATTACTTGTGGGCATTTAAAATGAGTTAAATTCATGTTCACCCATTTAGCTTGCTTACAGGAAGTAAATAAGTAAGCTATCGTGGCATTCGAGAATGTGTTTGAGATTTTCAAGTAATTGTCAGCTTAAAACATCATTTGTAGTTATTTACTACTCAATCTAATTAGAGTATACAGTCAAGTTAACCATAAATCATGTACGGTGATATTTAAACCTAGTATAACTGGGTAGCAAACATGAAAGACTATATGAACTTACCATTAATCTAACGGGTACTTTGCACAAAACTGCATAATCCAATAAATTTCTGAAATAAACCATTAAAACGATGAAATAAAATTAGCAATATCAAGTTCATCAAAACTAACAAATTAATAAGCTAAACAATTAATAGCTTAAGATTTAATTATACCTCCAACTTCATGGCCTGATTAACGTGTACGGTGTATCCTAGTCATCACCTTTTTTCAACAGTTTCTTTGGAAAAGCTCGACTTGCAACATCGTTCTCATTTGCTAGATCCTAAGTAAATCAAAATACCCACAAATTTTACAAAAATGAAGATATTGAAAAGGATGAAGAAAAGACTTACGGATGAAAGAGATGTTGCTAACCTACTCAAAATAGTTGGAACCTGCAGTTAAACAAAAAACCATGAATAAGAATACAAACTTTTTATTAAAAAAAAAAAAAACTTGAAATCGATTTGTTTACTTCTAACAATTTTTTTGATCCATGATTCCATCTCAAAAGCAACCAACAATAGCGAGAGTTAAACCATCTGATGGAGTATGAAACAAAATAAGGCATTTAACATCGGATTAAATGAACAACTTGAAAGTGCTTAATAGCTTTTACAACTTACAACAAAGCAATTATAATTTACACACCAGCATACCATAAAATTTAGCTTGTCACATGATCCAACCCTGCTTCAACAGCGTATTGATTTGTATAGATTAATGGGCGTTTGGTAAAAAGAACCTTAAGGAAATCGCGCACCGCCTCTTTACGAAAAACTGTAGATCCAGCCACTGCCGGTTAAATTTTCTAAAACAAAAGCACCACATAAACATATAACGCAACATCAAACATCTAAGAATCAAGAAACAATTACCTAAGACGGATCTCGCAAACAAACGTCGGTGGCTGGTGAAGACGACGAAACAGAGAAGGTATAATGATGAGGATTGAGGATAATTATTAGAATGAATGATAAGAATGATAAAGAAGAGGACCGCCTTTCCCAGATGAAAACGAAGAAAAGTGACACGTATTATCACAGCGAACACGTATGTTATCAAAGGCGCTAGCAGGCCAAGGTAACAGATTTGGGCAGAGTAGTTGGGCTGAGAAGAAACGCAGCAGCCCTAAACGACACAAATGGTCGCCGTTTCATATCGCCCTATTAATATATATATAATATAAACAAACAAAAAATTTAAAAAGTGTTTCGAGATGGTTTTAACAAGGAGGAGATCCATATCGGCGGTGTATATCGAAGATGATAAATCATCATCTTCTTCTGTAAGTTAATCTTATATTATAAATACATATCGTTGTTTTGGATTACCTTTATTTTCTCGCTTACTTGATTATTGATAAAGTTAGAGCCTCTTTGTTTAGTTTTTATATTAAGTCATGTTAAACTGATATATGTTATCTGTAGATAAATAAATGGTTGTTTGTTTTGTGTGCTGAATAAAGTGTCTGAATTAAAAAAATTATTGTTATACCCTTTTATTTGAAATAAGTGATGATTAGTGATTAAGAAGTGGAAGGGTAAATATGTAAAAGTAGGATAGAAGTGATGACTTAATGTAGAGACTCTCACTCTCATGACTTTTTCTAGAAGGTCATTCATTTAAATTAGGGAATTGATACTTACACCTCATTTTTTGATTCATTCACCTCTTTTTATGCATAAAAGGTGGTGAATGAATCAAAAAATGTGGTGTGAGTATCACCTCCCTTTAAATTAAGCACCAAACAAACACTCAATTAGTGACTTAATTAACTTACCTATTTTACAATTAAGACTCTTTAAGTCATTATCAAACACTACCTTAGTATAATAACCCATAATAAGCCGATTGGTCAAAATATATATGCAAAACAGTGGGTTAGGAGTTTATTTGTTTTGTTTGTGATGTGGTAACTTTCCCATCAGGCTTATTTCAATTCTGTTAAGGGTGTTGATAGTGTTATTATATAGGCTTAACAAGCATTCATTCAAATTTCAAACAAATGACATTGTTTCAATAATTTTATCCTATTATATAGGCTTAATAAGAATTCATTCTAACTGTGCTCATTGCTTCAGGTCGAGGTTGCACCTCCTAAAAAACTTAAAGTATCAACTAGGAGGACAAGCAGGACGAAAAGTGTCACCAATAAATCACCATCAACATCCCATCTAGTAATTCTTTTTACTTTTCGTTTTGTTTGTCCGTTTAACATATGTTTACGTACGTGTTTCAATAATTATTTTTACTGTATTTTTTAGGACAACAAGAGACCAAGTGGAGGAACTTCCACTACCCCTGATAGCTCTTGGCTACCTCATGGATGGACTGCGGTAAACTGGTCTACGTCAACTGGACACAAGTACACGGTATTTAAGGAAACTGCAACTCACAAGAAGTTTTATTCAAAGCAACAGGTCCTCAACTATCTTGCCATTGCCCGTACCACCAATTCCAACAACAGACAAGTATGATCCTAAATATGTAGTAATACCTAAATATGAAATTGCGTCTAAAAGAGATATATTTTGCTTCAGAGCGATTGGGTATTGTTGTTGTTGATCATTATCGTTATTTTTTTATTTCCAGGTCAAGGTTGCACCTCCTCAAAAAAAACAAGCAACAACTATAAGCACAAGTATGCATGGATTTCTTTTCTCTTAATTAGCCGCCATTGATGCTAATAACAACTTCATTAACTATTATTGCCGTCTTTCTTAATTATTGTTATTGTTGTGCATGACAGCGCCGCCATCTGAAACTCCAAAGTGGCTGCGTCATCTTCAGTTTCGATAGCTCGTCAAGCTTTAACCATCTAGGCTTGAGCTCGGCTCGATTCAGTTTCGAGCAAAGCTTGAGCTTTGCTTGAAAAGCTTGAATATACGTATATGAATACATGATTACACATTTACACCCCTATTCCAACTCCTCAACCAGTTGATTAAGGATTTGAGACTTGAGACTCGAAAAGATAACATATACAATACAATACCCAATGAATAAAATCAAATAAGGACCCTACAAAAGGGGCATACGCACTGAAAGTACTGCTTTGGAAAGTACTGCTTACGTGGAAAGCACTGTTTGTCTTATCAACGTACTGTTCCAACGGTCAAAAGATGGGTTAAAATTCAAATAACGGTAACTTTGTTATTATGGGCTGTGATTTTTCAAATCTCACCTATAAATAACTACCATCCGATTTTCCCTCTCATCTTTATACTTATCAATCTTTTCCATATTTCTCTCTCTTTCACATTTACTATTTATCGAACAACTTTCTTTTGTAAACATTAATCAATGGCGAATCGAAACACAGTTACTAAACACAACATGGTGGCCAATTTAGATAAGACTGAAGCTAATGTCGCATTCCATGACATAATTGATTTCCTTATTGGATCAACAATCAATTATGCACTTTTGGTAGAACCGGATGTTATGAGCCATGGATTCAACAGTTTTGGGCAACTGCTAGAACTCACATGGAAGATGATGAGTCATATATACAGGCTAAGGTTGCTGGAAAGATGGTGAAAGTTAGTGAAGCTTCAATTCGTGAAGATTTATTATTGGATGATGAAGAAGGAGCTATACGTTTTGACAAACAGCTTCTTTGGGAGCTATACGACTGAGGAGAGAAGTTGCCATTGGTTATGTTAAAAACAACAAGAAGGTGCTGAACTACTTTACTTGCTAATTTCCACATCACGTTAAATGACTAAAAGAGTTTATTACCGAGTAGTGGCAATTGTGATCCGTTTATCAGTGAAAGGGTCAATTCCTAAGGTGTCAAATGGATAAATTTCAAAAACAATAGCTATAGGGAAATGGGTTAGAACAATAACAACAATACCCAATCCCTTGTGAGCGAGGTATAGGGAAATGGGTTGAACGTGAGAAATTGGTCAAAAGCTAACCAGAGTGTATCCTAAATGCATTAAGCCTCCTAATCCTTTTATTTTAAAAATCGTATAATAACATAGTATTTTTCAACCATATTAAAACACATACAGTATAATATATAAAACTCAAACTATAATAAAAAGTAAAATTGCGCGTAGGCTCAACACGGTGTAACCTGTTTTGAGATGTACTAAAAATCACAACTTTTGACTCGTTTCCCAGATCGCTTTACACCTTCATTTTTCACCTCTAATATTTGTTGATGTGTGACTCTTGCAGGTTATTAACCCAATTCCCAAGTCAGAGCCTCTTTCCCTTGAACTCACGGACTCTCTTATCGTTATATCAGAACTTGAAGGCGAACAACCTCTCCTCTTGTAAATGTGACATGTTTAACAAATTTTAATGGCTCCGTGTTTGTTTTAGTCCCTGCATGGTGGCTCTTGTTTTACACACATACCTCACCGATTCTCATACAAAATTATATCGAGCTAGAAACAGCGATCATAGAAGTTTTCCTTGCTTTCAAGAATGATGTAACATGCAGTAACATTAGAAGCTGAGTGCAAAAGAAAATGAAACCTCAGAAAATGTAAAACGAACTGGTAACTTAGTATAATTTTACTTGTGGGAAATGTATATTTAGAAGTCATTCTATGGCCTCATAGTGCTTCCATGTAGAGATGAGAAAATGGGCATTGTGGACAGAAGACTCCTAGACCCGACTGGAACGAAATCATGAACAAGTCTGGTCCAAGTCTCCAGGTTAATCTACCTAGTCTTGGCCCAAAGACCGTGGTGAGCTTGAAAACCTCTACTAGTTTACCATGGCATTTTCATTTTTTAGGAAGAGATTAAAATAAGATAATCCTTGTTTTAAGGATTAGTTTTGTTTTATGACTTAGGATCAAATAACAAAATTTAATTAAGATAAGAAGAATGAGAAGAAATTACAACTACAAATTTAAGAGGCATCTACAAAAATACATGCATTTCCCTATTATTTCTATTTTCTTAATTGAAATAGATCTAATGAGAAGAATTATTGAAATGAGAAAATGAAATAACATATTTTAAATATAAAAGTCCTAGTCGATTAGTCTAGCTTCTCGATGATCCCTAGATGATGTTTAATAAACCCTTTAAACTTTGAGTTTAAACATTTAACGTCTAATTTATTTTCTCAAGCTCATAATTAGCTATTACATATTAACATGGCCATACACATCCGTTTTAACCAATTTTCATGCCAACAAAATTACCAAACCCATTATGTGAAATTCAATACTTATTAAAATGCAAATAGCATAAGAAAAGTATTCAATTTAGGTGTCATTTTCAATTAATGCGTCGCACTTTTTTTTGCATAAAAAGGTTGCCAGCTTTTTTTTTTGTTTGTTGACCAATTTAAGTATTTTCGTTAAATATTTAACAATCGTGCTTAAGTCCACCTCTACTGCCACCACCACCAATCATCGTCGACACCACCACCCCTGCTCGCCACCACCACTACCAAGCACAGTCTCTACTAGGGGTGAGCTCGGCTCGATTCAGTTTCGAGCAAAGCTCGAGCTTGACAAGGCTCGAACTCGGCTTGACAAGGCTCGAACTTGAAGCCGAGCCAAGCTCGAGCTTGACAAGGCTCGAACTCGGCTCGAAAAAAAAACTATACTCAAACTAGGCTCGATAGCTCGTCAAGCTTTAACCATCTAGGCTTGAGCTCGGCTCGATTCAGTTTCGAGCAAAGCTTGAGCTTTGCTTGAAAAGCTTGAATATACGTATATGAATACATGATTACACATTTACACCCCTATTCCAACTCCTCAACCAGTTGATTAAGGATTTGAGACTTGAGACTCGAAAAGAATAACATATACAATACAATACCCAATGAATAAAATCAAATAAAGACCCTACAAAAGGGGCATACGCACCTGAACCAATGAATCGTATATAACTTGGACAAAATGTGACTAAATTGTCACCTAATGCCACACATTCAAGAGTCAAGAAGATGAAACAAGTCTAACATTAAATGAAACATAATCAGTAAATACTAGTTAAAGTTCGAATGTCTAACATCTTGAATACTTGAACAAAATGATTTCCATAACTTGAATACTTATTTATCATTAGGTTAATATTCAAATTAACCCTTATTTACTTAAAGCTCAAAAAATCTCGATAAAAGCTCGAGCCGAGACATCAAAAGCTCGAGCTCGACTTATTATATGTTTCGAGCCAATATATTGGGTTTGAGCTCGACTTAAGCTCGATAAAAGCTCGGCTCGATCGAGCCAAACTCGAGCTCAAGCTCGAGTTGCTTGATAAAAGCTCGGCTTGTTTGCACCCCTAGTCTCTACCACCACTACCAAGCATAATCTCCACCACCGAACCCACCCACCACCGAAAATCACAAACCCCATCAGTGGTTGGTGGTGGTGAATGGGTTTGTGATGGCAACAGTGAACTAGGTTGGTAATGACGACGGTGTTGGTTAGAGGATGACAATGGCGATGATGACAATGCTGACATTGGGCTAAAACGATGATAGGTGGGGTTGGTGGTAACGAAGGTGGTTGGTGGTGGTATTGGTGGGTGGTGTCGACAATGGTCATCGTTGGTGATGGGTGGGGTTGGTGATTTGCGACAGTGGTGGGTGAGATTGGTGGTGGAGGCGGTCCTTGGTAGTGATGTTGGTTGGCAGGGTTGGTGGTGGCGACGCTAACTGGTGGTGGTGATGGTAGCGACGATAGACTTGAAATGTAATACTTAATGGATGATCGTTAAATATTTAACCGAAAAAACTAAATTGATCAAAAAATAAAAAATAAGCTAGGTATTTTTTTATGCAAAGAAATAAGTGTGATACTTTAATTGAAAATGACCCTTAGTTAGATACTTTTGAGTTATTAAACTTTATATTTTACGTGTGCTTTCAATTTTGTAGTTTCATAATTAAAAAAATTATAAAAAATAATAATAATAACAAAAGATATGAAAAAACATGAGAGGAACAAATGGTGCTTTACGGGGTCTTAATAACCTATCCCTTAAGCAAAATTTCAAATATTAGGCTACCCACAACATCTATATCTTATCTTAACTACATAAAATAGAAAAATGGTAAAAGGTGAAAGTGGAAATTGAAAGTTGAAAGTTGAAAGTTGAGGAAGTTGTGTTAATTAACGAAAGTATTAACGGAAAGTATTGAGTTTATTGGTTGGAATATTCAAAATTTCGAATGTATATGGCTGGAATATTCAACATTTCGGAAAGTATTGATGGTCAACCTATAATGGGTAACTCTTTAATCTATAACCCTTTATAGAAGAGCAATATTCCCTGCCTATTTCCGGACCTAAAAGTTAACATAACCCTTCCAAACTCACACATCTCATCCATTTCCAAATAAAAAACACACATACACACACACATCTCATGTCTCGGTTCAAATCAACACACTCTCATCTCTCTCACGATCGTCTCTATGTGTCAATAAACCACATCAACACCATCGATGCCGCCTCATCTCTTTCTGTTGCCGGTGGTGGTAGTGGTAGTGGTGACTGGTGGGTGACTATGGTGACGGGTGTGTGATGTTGTGATCCAAAATAGTGATTAGCATTTGGCGATGGTGATGGATATTTTAAGACGGGGTACCTTCACTGTGCCGTGAATTCTACCATGATGAACCGATGGTGATTGTGTGTGTATATGTTTGGCACATTAATGTGTTTGCCTGTATTAGATTTTTTGGTGAGATCTATCCAGATCTGTTGATATTCATTCAGATCTGCTAAGATTTGGTTAAAAAAACGGCCAATGATGTTTTTTGATGTCACTTTGAATGCTTTTTTGTGTTTTTTTATATCTTTGTTGTTTAGATATGCAGAGATACACCTAAAGAATAGCCAGGCAATTTATGTGGTATACTAAGTGAATGTTATAATGAGTTTGAAGTAATACTAATTTGATGATTGTTTAGGCACGTAATGTTGGGGCAAAGTTCTTGTATGATATGTTTAGTTCACATATTTGAACCATTTATGTGGCAATGTTAAAGTTGGTTTATACGGAGTAATAGGTTATAGGCTAAATTTTTCTAAAAGATGTAACGAGTAAAATGTCTTAAACCACCACCGTGATAGTGGTATCGTTTCTAAAAATTTGACGAGATTTATGATATCCACCCGAGTTTTTTAATGTACATTAATGTACATAACTATTGCTAAGCTAATGGAGGAATATTTGAAAAACTAATGGAGTAATGTTTGAAAAACTAATGGAGGAATGCAGACTAATTGATAACTAAATGAGGCAACCTTGCTACTGGAGGAATGCAAACAATGCGTTAATGCATAAAGAACCGCTAGGGACCGCAGCCTTGCCTAGTTACATATAAAGAGTGTATGGTCAAACCTTGAAAAGTGAAATCTTAAAAGTCAAAAGTGAAAGAAATGCATAATGTAGTTAATACTCTTATTAAAACACCCCATTACTTAAAAGTACAATAATTTATTCACATTGTACCATCAATTAAAAACATATATACCAAATTAAAACACCCATTATTAAAAAGTACAATATAATTTTCACAATATACAATTTAAACAAACTACAACTTAAACAAGCTACAACATAATCCAAAATATAAAATAATTAAACACACTAATTAATATTATTTTTAAAACACCCTAAAATGAAAAGTAAATGTTATTATACAATACAAATTAATAAAATACACAAAGCTTCATACAAGCTAACAAATTGGTGGTATATATAGTTTTGAAAACCGGACCGGACCAAAGGGTTCAACCAGGAACCGGTGTCGCCACCGGTTCGGCTAACCAATAAAACCAATCCGAAAACGAACTAGAGAGGACCCATTGAAACCGATTCAAACTGGTGGAATTAGGTTTCATTGAGATCTATTTATCCGGTTAATCACAGGATACCCGCTGCCGAAACGTGTTGGTACCCTGCTATACTATATATAAAGGAAAAACCAAAAAGTAAAAAGTGAAAAGTTGAAACTAAAAAAAAAATATTGAAAACGTATATTTCAAAAGGAAACTATTAATACACATTGAAAACCGGGTTGACACGAGACGCTTCAAACCCGGCGGATTGACCCGGTTTCATTTGACCCGTTTTCGACCCAACCCATCGGGTTGACTCGGTTTAAATCGACCCGTTTTTTGATCGAAACGGTTCAACAGGTTGAACCACCCGGGTCGAACCGGAGTTCAAAACATTATGTTTAATCCCCAAATCTTCAGACTTTTATTATTTTTCATTTATAACGGAGTATAAATTTTTTTTATCACTAAACGATCTGTCGCTATATGCAAAGTTACTCTATTTCTTTTCTTTTCTTTTTTTTTAATTTTTTTAACAACATACTAGGGTTGAGCGTTGGTCATAAACCGAACCGAGAAAACCGAGGACCGAAACCGTGAAAAACACGAACCGAAACCGAACCGAATGTTGTCGGTTCGGTTCGGTTTTGTCGGTCTAGGTGTATTTTAGCATGTTTTTGTTAGTTTTGGGCCGAACTGGACCGAACCGAACTGACCCAAAACCAAAAGCATGTAAAACCTAAAACCGAAACCGAACCGACGGGCTGTCGGTCCGATTCAGTTTTTGTCGGTACGGTCGGTTTCGTCGGTCCGGTTCGGTTTTGAACCTTCGGTGCTCAGCCCTACGACATACCAAAGAAAAGTCTAAATTATAACAATAATCACAAAAATTCGTCCCTTTAGATTCCTGGTCCAACGAAAAAACCATTAATTGTGGAATGTATATTCGGTCGAGGCGTTTATGAAATTGGGAGCCGACCGACTACTGCAGTGGTGGTCGGCGGAAGGATGACCCGACCACTGTGTTGTTATCCAATGAATAGTACTTATATGTTAAACTCCGATGATATCACCGAATGTTTATGCTATAATAAATTCTTGTTAATTGTAATAATTATCTCCACTCGGATCACGAATATAAAGCCCAGCCCAGTTAAATCCATCCTCGTACACTACTTGATATAATAAGATTTTAGTATAAATATAAACAAACAAAAAATTTAAAAAGTGTTTCGAGATGGTTTTAACAAGGAGGAGATCCATATCGGCGGTGTATATCGAAGATGATAAATCATCATCTTCTTCTGTAAGTTAATCTTATATTATAAATACATATCGTTGTTTTGGATTACCTTATTTTCTCGCTTACTTGATTATTGATAAAGTTAGGGCCTCTTTGTTTAGTTTTTATATTAAGTCATGTTAAACAGATATATGTTATCTGTATGTAGATAAACCCTTTTATTTGAAATAAGTGATGATTAGTGATTAAGAAGTGGAAGGGTAAATATGTAAAAGTAGGATAGAAGTGATGACTTAATGTAGAGACTCTCACTCTCATGACTTTTTCTAGAAGGTCATTCATTTAAATTAGGGAATTGATACTTACACCTTATTTTTTGATTCATTCACCTCTTTTTATGCATAAAAGGTGGTGAATGAATCAAAAAATGTGGTGTGAGTATCACCTCCCTTTAAATTAAGCACCAAACAAACACTCAATTAGTGACTTAATTAACTTACCTATTTTACAATTAAGATTCTTTAAGTAATTATCAAACACTACCTTAGTATAATAACCCATAATAAGCCGATTGGTCAAAATATATATGCAAAACAGTGGGTTAGGAGTTTATTTGTTTTGTTTGTGATGTGGTAACTTTCCCATCAGGCTTATTTCAATTCTGTTAAGGGTGTTGACTGTTGATAGTGTTATTATATAGGCTTAATAAGCATTCATTCAAATTTCAAACAAATGATATTGTTTCAATAATTTTATCCTATTATATAGGCTTAATAAGAATTCATTCTAACTGTGCTCATTGCTTCAGGTCGAGGTTGCACCTCCTAAAAAACTTAAAGTATCAACTAGGAGGACAAGCAGGACCAAAAGTGTCACCAATAAATCACCATCAACATCCCATCTAGTAATTCTTTTTACTTTTCGTTTTGTTTGTCCGTTTAAAATATGTTTACGTACGTGTTTCAATAATTATTTTTTAGGACAACAAGAGACCAAGTGGAGGAACTTCCACTACCCCTGATAGCTCTTGGCTACCTCATGGATGGACTGCGGCAAACTGGACTGCGGTAAACTGGTCTACGTCAACTGGACACAAGTACACGGTATTTAAGGAAACTGCAACTCACAAGAAGTTTTATTCAAAGCAACAGGTCCTCAACTATCTTGCCATTGCCCGTACCACCAATTCCAACAACAGACAAGTATGATCCTAAATATGTAGTAATACCTAAATATGAAATTGCGTCTAAAAGAGATATATTTTGCTTCAGAGCGATTGGGTATTGTTGTTGTTGATCATTATCGTTATTTTTTTATTTCCAGGTCAAGGTTGCACCTCCTCAAAAAAAACAAGCAACAACTATAAGCACAAGTACGTATGAATTTCTTTTCTCTTAATTAGCCTCCATTGATGCTAACAACAACTTCATTAACTATTATTGCCGTCTTTCTTAATTATTGTTATTGTTGTGCATGACAGCGCCGCCATCTGAAACTCCAAAGTGGCAGCGTCATCTTCAGAATGGAGGAACCTTCACTATCCCTGATAGCTCGTGGAAAGATGTTCCCTTTATAAGTGGTGACAAGAGAAAAGTATGATCCTAAACATTTAGTAATACCTATATAAATATGAAATTGCGTCTAAAAGATATATATTTTGCTTACTGTTTTGTTGCACTCACACTTGCCGGACGGATTGGGTATTGTTGTTGTTGATCATTATTATTATTTTTTGATTTCCAGGTCGAGGTTGCACCTCCTGAAAAGAAACAAGCGTCAACTATAAACACAAGTATGCATGAATTTCTTTTCTCTTAATTAGCCGCCATTGATCATAACAACAACTTCATTAACTATTATTGCCGTCTTTCTTAATTATTGTTATTCTTGTGCATGACAGCTCCAACTGAAATTCCAAACGACCTGTATGATCTGATTCAGAATGCAGCTAAAGCTAGGAAGTCTCTAAAGCGGAACAGCAACAACAGGTTTGCACAACGCAAACTGGATTATTATGAGCCCAAGATTTCCCGTGTTGCTAGGTACTACCAATGTTTTGAGGACTTGCCACGTGACTGGAAATAGTATGTTCTCTAGCTTCGGCCTTTATATTTTTTGTTTAGCTTAATTGTAAACAGTTGAAGATAATTAATAATATACTCTCATAAGCTTCTTATCTCATTTTGTTCTCGTACTCGTACTCTTTTCTTGCAGTGACCCCGAAACATCCTTCATGGCCCATGTTCCCAAGCCTCCTCCACCACCCAAACCCAAAACGAAGAAGAAGAAGAAGAAGAAGAAGAAGATCAAGATAACCTGTACGTATTCCCATTCCTTATTGTTGTTACTTGTGTTAGAAAAAATTATTACAATGCTACTTAGGAATTTTTTTTTTCTTATTGCACTCTGATCATTAATAAGCCAAGTCCATAAAATTCGGCATGTATTATGATGAAAACAAAGATTCAAGTTTCTAATCTATGATAATGTGGATATGTGTGTGTGTGTGTGTGTGTGTCTTATTCAGGGAGCTCCCCTAATTACCACGGCCGTTATCCGTTGAACAACCATGAGCAGAAAGTCTGGAATGAGTTTACAATGAGCGATACTACTGTATGTATCTGTTATTCGTCCCTCTTTTTCTTTTCTCATCTACATACTCCTACATCCAAGATTCTGCACTAACACATACATGTTTCTGGCGCATAAATATTTCCTCACATATTTCTCATGCGTGTGGCAGGAAGCATATGATTGCGAGTGTTGGCCAATTGAGAATTTAGTTATGGTTCAGAAGGATGAGGGTATTGTTAATTTACTTGGAAAATTTGCAGTTGACACCTTTAACAAATCTTGTCACATGGTATGTTTACATTCCTTCCACCTGCTTTCAAGTTTTGAGACTGACTCCGTTGCTAACTGTTTTGCTTACATAAATAAATTTTATGTTGTTAGTATGTTAACAAAGACGAAGACAACATGGTCGGCGGGGTTGAAATCATGGAGTGCAAGTTCTATAAATTGACCAAGAAGTATATCTTCTACATGACCATAGAGGCCATTGAACAAGGGATACATGGAGTGTATGAGACCAGAATCGAATGTAAAACTAAAAACGGCGCAAGGACACTGATGAACTTTATGCTAACGGATCGGAAACCAGAGTGTAAGTGAATATATGGAGTATCACATGTCCTGATTTGGTTATCACTTTCTTATTAGAACCCATTGACATACTATCTAATGTGCTTGTTACAAACTTGCAGTTTACACTTTATAATTAATGAAAATGGTGTATCAGCTCTAGTTTTTTCTCTTATAATGTTGAAACAGTTAGAGCTGATAATTTTTGACTCATTTGTGTGAAAACGTATAAACAGGCCAAGGGGGTCATTTTTAAAACGTAGCCAAAGTTGAAACAGGTCAAAGGGATTGAAAGTCGGCCATTGCTTACAACCAGTAAAATTAGTCATATTTTTGTTCTAATATAAAGTGCTTGTCACCTCCAACTATCGCAATAAAAACCACATAGCACTTTATTAGATCAAGTAGGCTGCATAAATTACAAACTTTATTTCGGTGCCTGTTTCTTGATGCCTTATCATTCATGCAGGGAACAGAGGACGGGACAAAACCCAACTGGAATCCGAAGTTGTGTATGAAACTGTGGAAGGTTAGTCTTCCATTTTTTTCTTGCTGTTTAAACATTACGATTTGGCTCTCTCTCTATCCCCTTTGATGTAACTTAAAATTGAAATTCGACTTGCTAAACATGTAATAGATCTTGTTGTCATAATTGAACCCTTAAGGCGTCGTATGTCACACATTTTGTCCTCAACTAGGTGTTCATATCAAATAACTTGTATAGTAGCTATCGAGGTTTCAATTTCGATTAATGATTTTAAATAACTCTGTAGATGGTTCCTCTGATCCCCAAGACTTTTACAAGCTTACTGGACTGGTGCATAGGGAGACCGAGGGTGGTGGTTTTGACTATCATAACCCACCATTTTCTGCTTGCTTAATTATTTACAATAGTAGTAAAGATGAAAAAGCTAAGGCTTTTTCCCCTAATGTAAGCCAGCCGTTATAATTTCCGTCAGCAACAAGACCGTTGATTTAGCCTAAATGTGTCGCAAAACTAGAAAGCCTCAGACTTTCGGACCATAGAGGAAACAGGTCCTGCATTTCTTTTAAATGTATTACTTAATGACATATGTGTTTTGGTTGCACTATATTCTCTTCCAAATGTATTTTTGCATACAGAAAATCGCATTCGAGTAATTTTACCTCGAGGAATAGTACATTCGTTAATAAACGATGTACTAACGTTTGATCTTTTCAGTTTCTCTTTATCTTCACGGTTTTTGTTCTTGCTCTTTGGTGTTTCTTCAATGATCGTTTCAACAAACCAATGAGCTATTGGTTCGGTTAAAAATTGTGATAGTGTTTTTTGAATGTTCTTAGCCTCCAAAATTTGAAATTACCATTCCTTTGATTCGGGGATCATTACATTTAGTGATATAAAATAGTTTCCAAAATTAAATTGTAAATAAATATACGTATGATATTATATGATAATTAAAAAATTATGTTATGCATCATAGTATAAGTTATAAAACTAACATATTAATTTGTTATCAATATGTATATCTGCGTATAGCTGTGTAAATGATAACGATGAGTTAGACAACTTACTATAGTAACATTGCGTATCTCGTATATTCAATTGGTGAAAGAATTGTAACTACATATGTATTGTACCGTTATTGGGAGGAGCGAACACATGATTATATAAAGCATTGTAACTTTAAAAAAAAAGACTAATTTCCTTTTTTTTATAAAGTTATTGAATTATTATTACACAACAAAAGTCAAATAGCCAATGGAGATGAAAAGTTTTGTTGAGTTACTGTATTTTTTATAAGGAACAAAAAGAAAATAGAAATTTTCTTAAATGAACCATTTAATATCAAAATATGAAAAGGACATAGTACAAACGAGTGAGGAAAACCCGCGCGTTGCAGCGGGATTGCTTTTGTAGACGTGAATTTGGAACTGATGAATGACCGGAAAATTTGTTTGGACCGGCTTTGCAAATACAATTAAAACCTTAGGGACTATTTTCGCGGCTACAAAGGACTTACTTTGTAACGACACTTAAACCTTAGGGACTATTTTTGCCAAATTGCAACAGATAGCAATTAATGCTAAAGGACTTACTTTGCAACGACACTTAAACCTCAGGGGCTGTTTTTGCCAAGTTTTCAAAGATAATTAATGCTAAAGGACTTGCTTTGCAACGACACTTGAACCTCAGGGGCTATTTTTGTCAAGTTGTGAAAGTTAGCAATTAATGATGCAGGATTAATTTTGCAGCGCCACTTAAACCTCAGGGGCTGTTTTTGCCAATTTGAAAAACATTGCATTTAATGTTTGGTGGTTACTGTTTTCTTCCCTTGTAATTAATATATATATATAATAAATTACTAAAATCAATTTTGGTTCAACTAACCATTAGATGTAAGACATCTGTCAAATTTGAAGATCATTTAGCCAGGAGTGTTTGACAATTTTGATGAGGTGCGATTTTTTACTTATTTATTTATATGTATATAAAATGTTTAGGACCTTTTTAAACGACCAAATGATACACACCTTTCTTATGTGCCTCATATAAAGACAAAGAATTACAAAACCAAATGTTTAGGAGCATTATAAATGACCAAGTGCTCCCCGTCTTCTCATGTGCGCCTCATATAAAGACATAAAATTACAAAACCAAATGATGAGGAGCACTTTAAATGACAAAGTGCTCATCCTCTCTTATTCGCCTCACATAAAGATAAACAGGAGCACTCTAAACAATCAAGTGCTCATTGCTTTCTCTTGTGCGCTTCACATAATGACAAATAATTACAAAACCAAAAATCCATTTTATAAAATGTTAAGAGCATTCTAAACGAGCAAATGCTCCCCTTTCTTTTGAGAGGCGAGAGGCAAAGTCAAGAGGGGAGAGACAAGAATGGTTTGAAGGTGCGCCTGGTTTGCAGGTGCGTCTGATCTGTTTTCATAAATAAGTAAAAAGATGTAAGAGATAGAGAATGAAGGACATCATAGTCACTTATAAGAAGATAAAAGTAAGAGAGTATAAATGTCAATGTTAAGGTGGCGTTTGGTTCGTGAATTTCAAATTCTAGAATTTTAAATTCTTCGGAATTTTAAATTCTATAGAATATTAAATATTGGAAATTGAAATCCTGTTGCATGTTTGGTTGACATAAGGAAATTTAAAATCTATCTTACTTTTGGCCTTGCTATTTTGTATTGTAACTGAAGAAATTACCCATTGAAAAACTGCACGTAACCAACTAAAACAGCAAAAATCAGCACAAAACGGCTCAAAAAATGGCCTAAAAACAGCACAAATACAGCAAAATCAGCACTAAAATAACACAAAACTGCACTAGAAATCTGCAGCAAAAATCAGCACCAAACTGCACAAAAGCAGCCTCAAAAAACAGCAAAAAAACTGCAAAAAAATAGCACTAAAACAGCACAAACCTGCACAAAAGCAGCCTAAAAAAACAGCACAAAAAACTGCAAAAAACAGCTAAAAACAGCACAAACCTACACCAGAAATTGCACAAAAAACAGCAGAAAACCAAACTAAAAAACAGCTTAAACAAAATCAACAAAAATAGCAAAAAACAAACTTAAAACAGCTTTGAAACACATCAAAAATCAGCAAAAAAACAACTAAAAAACAACACTAAAATAAACTAGAATGTGCAAAAAGTGTAATAAATACAAACAAAGTTACGAACCATTTTATAATCCACAAAACACATAGTTACATAACCATTTCAGCCCATGTTGTCCTAGATACAAACTGACCCAACTACTTTCTACATCTTCCATGTAAGCTTCCACAAAAACATAATCACTTCCTATCTTTTTCACAATCGGATAGATCCGACTAATCATGATTTTTCAAAATACAAAACATTAGTACGAAGTTAATTGGACAAAATAACTCCAACTGATTTTAACCATCGTTCAACTCCATCAATACGTAAGAACTCCAACTAATTTTTTAGCAAAATATACTTCACCCAACCGTCTCGATTAGTGACATCCATATCCCAATAAGCTTCAACATATCCAACATCACTTCGTATTTTTTCCATTACCTTGTATTTCTCTTGTTGATTAAGTGATGTCATTTTGAAGATGTCATTAGTGATCATACCTCTTTTCTTTTTCAAATCGTCTTCAAAGTCTATATCTCGACTCATTGTCGTCGCCGATTTGTTGAGAGTGTCACTAAGTAGCTTAGCAACATCACGCAATCCATCAACCAAAGGATCCATTTGTCTTTTCCTCTTCTTGCAACGTACTTTTGTATTTTTATCAACTTCAGTACTTGTAGTTTCATCTACTTGAGCAGTAGGAGTGCGAGGTACATGGTGACTACCTTTCATCATTGTATCGAGTTCTTCATCAGATTCTAGCACTTCTATGGTTGCCTCTTTTTCACTATCAGCAAAGTCTTTAGCTCCATTCCCAGAAGCTCAATTTTTTCCAAAAGCAATACACAATTCTTCGAAGTGAGGGAATGATTTGGTTCTCCATTTACCCTTGTCTTTGTTATTCTATTCAAGAAACAAATCAACAATAATAACTAAAATTATAACCTATATATGTTTAACTAGAAAGTGATATAAGACACTACTTACCTTTACGTTGATGTAGTCATTCCAAACATCATTAGATGCGGTCAAAAGCTTGTTATTTTCATCCCAACCAAACCCACTAGTGCTTGAACCATTAATCATATCATAAACAGTTTGCCAATCCTTCTTCAATGTTTTTACTTTTGATTCAATGTTTTTTACCGATTTATCCGAATCTGGGAATGTTTGCTTAAAGTTTTTCTCTAGATATTGTAAATACCCACTTTTAAAGCCGTTGTCCGCTTTATATAATCCACTATTAACCATAGTTACTAAATCTTCAACAAGCTTTGTTTCTTCCTTAAGTGACCACCCATTATAAGTTCTACATTGACTTGCCATACCTACTGGTGTATACATAAAACAACAAATCAAATGTTAATCGATATGAAAAAGGAACATTCAAGATTGGTACAATACATGACGGCTAGAAACCCTAATTTCTATCAACGATTTTCGAGATAGAAATCAAGGAAGAATAAGAATGAAATCGAAGAAAATAATCATACAATTTAAAGAAAAAATTTGTTACCTGGAAGGAAGAAGCTTGTTGTAGAAGAAGAGGCAAGAGATGAGAGAAAAAGATATGGTGTTTTTTTTTTTTTTAAGTTGGCTTCTGAAAGTTACGTGTTTTTTTGGAGGGAATGATACTTCATCGCCCGCCCAAGGATATTAAAATTGCTTAAACCAAGCTATTCTAATTTCTTATTACCCCTCCTATTTTTCAACCAAACATGGAAATTCATGGAATTTTAATTTCAAATTACCCAAATACCCATGAAATTACTCAAACCAAACAGCCCCTAAATTTATGGTGCATTTTTGGATTTTATTTGCATATAAATTAGTCATTTACATATATATATATATATATGTAATACTTTATGTTTTGTAAGGATATATATATATATATATATATATATATATATATATATGCAGTTATGAATTTAATCTTTATATATATATAATAAAAGAATAGTTTTTTTTTAATTCCATAACCCCTTATTCTGACGTCATATATTGACGTCATAATACACGCGTCTTTTTTTTATAGCAAAATACCTTCTAATAACCGATAATATATCCTATGCTCATGAACATCATATAAGGTTTAATTTTATTAAAAAATCACGCTCCTATACTTTCAAATATGTTATTCAAAAATCACGCTCCTTCTCAATTAGCTTATGTTTATCCATTTAGTATTCAAATTATTTTACTGTTACCATGAAACAATATTCTTCTGAAACTAAGGTAAATAATTTATTTATTTATATTCGAATTATATTGGGAGTTTTTATTATCACGATTTTCCTATTAGGGGTTTTGTTGTGATGATTTATCTTAGGGGTTTTGTTAATTTGTGTTAGCATTACAATATATATATATATATATATATATATATATATATATATATATATATATATAACAGTGATGGCTATTATATATTTAGGAACCTTGTATAATTGTAATAGAATATATTATAGTATAATGGCTTTTACCCTCTCGACACAATCAAACCACGACAAGTTGTTTATAGTGGTTCAGTCTACAAGGACTCTTTTTCCTTGCCTTACTCCACTGCCTGACTCTCACACTCGAGAGTTTAACTTCACTAGTCAACAAGCTCCTTTCACCGGCGGAGAAACCTTTACACTTCGCTTACACATTATTTCCGACACTAAGCTAGATGTCGAGTTCTTTTCCAAGGGTACAACCACTTCCACACACAATGTATTTTAAGGACTAAAATACTAACCACTCACACTCACAAGTTTACGATGGTTTGGTACAACAATGATGTATGAATCAAGACTAGATCATACAACAATAAACAAACAAGACTTTCAACTATTTGTTAAAGCTTGAATATGCCTTGATCTTCTTTGCTACAAAAGAGGATCACTATAATGATATGAAACTGAGATAGAAATGTTAGAGAGAAGGAATGTATGTGATTATGCTAGAAAGGGATGAGAAAACAACTTGGTTTGGCTTGCTATTTATAGCCAAAAAGAACAACAGGCACCACGGACCACGGAACCTATAAAAGGGTTCCGCCCGTGTATAATATTGGTGCCGCCAAAGTCTGACATCAAGATTACCAAAATCTTACCAAAGTGAACCAAATCCATCCAAGATTGTCTAAGATATGTAGAGTCCAAATCTACACAAAATATCTAGTGAAATCCTCTAGAGATTTCAATGATGCACCACATGATGTCATATGTTGTTTTCTATTTTTAAAAATATGTTAAATGTAAATACATATGTAATGTTTTGTTTTAAGAAACCAAAACATGCTTGATCTAAAAATGTTAACATACATTATGGTTTAGAGGCATATCAATAATATGATTAATCAAAACGCAAACGAGTATGCAGCGGAATTGGATCTAGTTTATGCAATTAGGTAAACACGTAATTAACAAACAATAATAAATAAAAGGGATAAAGAAAACTAACCATCGTAGTCAACTACAAGTAATAATACGAACAAGAAACCAAGTGTCTAAAATAAACACCTCTACGAGTCCACAAACAAACACTTAACCACAAGTACGTTCAAATAACGCTAGTTGAGAAAATTTAACCCAAATCAACCCTTGAATACTTGAATAGTCACAGAACAAAGAAAACCAAGAAACCCTTGTCTAACTTCTATCCGAGAACACTACACTGCCCGAGAACCTTTCTTAGTATCACCCGATATCGGACAAAACGTGTCCGATAAATAGAACTCTTTTCTGTCCGATAAAACCAAGTAGAAACCAAATCTTTCTTGCTTCACAATCGCAGGGAATTAGAAAGCACAATCAATCCAATTCAAAACCTATAAACAACTTGGATCAAGAACTAGCAAGTTTAGGGATCGACCAAAACCAAAACAAACCTTAATCGGTTTTAAGAAAATCCAATCGGGTAGAAGAACAAGTGGGATAGATCGATTACTTTGGTGAGTTTAGGGATAGATATTCGTAGGTTAGGAAGCATGGGTGTGTTTGTATTTATAGGATTAGAACCCTAGATGTACTTGGACTCAAACTTGAGCTCCAAGCAATCAATCCAAACACCCAACTGATCGTGTACATGGACTAGGCCCAAGGCTTCATGAACCGACCCATATTGAAAGTAGAACAAGTCCAATGGGTCGTATAATGGATCGGGTTGCATGCATGCAAAACGGGTCGAGTATATTATTCAAGTATTAAACGTTTAATACGTACTCTCGTGTTTAACGTGTGTGCCCCCATAGGCACACACACTGCTAGTTGTTTTGCGTGTTTCAACTCCCACAAACCAACAATATCAACCGCTAAATTGGTCATATTTATTGGTATTTATAATCATGGATCCCAAAAATGCAATACTCTTTTTATTTGTGTCATCTCAGAAAATGAAACTTATTCTTTTTGGAAAAGTTTTTCCACATGCTTTAAATGTCTGTTCATTATCAGTCACTGCACAAAATTGTCATAAGTGTTAGTTTCTCAGCTTTGTTCGATTAGGGGGTATTTAGTTGTTTGATCATTATTCAAAGACTTCTATCTAACTATGCGTACTCGGTAATAGAAAATTTCCATCATGAGTTATGCAGGCGTACTACACAGTTATTCGAGGACTGTCTTTGGGAGGCTTAGGCATGTTTTGCAGATTCCGATTGGGTTGCTACTATGCAGGAAGAAATGCAACAGTTCTTAAATCAAAATGTCTAGAAGCTTGTTCCATTGCCTGATGGGAAATATGCAAGTGGGACAAAGTGGATCTTAAAGTGTAAAAGGGATGCAAGGGGGATTGTGGTACAAAATAAGGCAAGATTGGTAGCTAAAGGTCACAGGAAAGAAGAGGGTATTGATTATTGATAACGCTACACGCGTCGTTCGGGGTCAAGGAAACTTCCTTTTCTTCGAGCAAGTTTTATAACACCCTAGGCAGTGAACCTAATCGTTGTAGTGTAGTAATTAGGGTAAGACACGGGTATTGATATCGTTCTCTAGGGGAATAGGAATGCTAGTAAGAAGTTACTACGCTAAGGTTAAGGTTGAGGAAGATTATTTTTGTATTTTTAAATTTTATGAAATGGAAAGGTACGAATCTCGGGTATTGGATTTGGGGGGGGGGGGTTTGTATTTCTACCGATTACTCTACTATTATCTAATTATCTAAACTAAGGTTGTGGGAGTCTATGTCTAATTAATGTGTGCTCGTATGATAGTTTAAAGATGTGTTTACCTAGGTTGTACTACTCCTTAATTATCTCCTATTGATGGTTGAGTTGTCACGTCCTTTTTCTTAGTTGCGTTGTGTGTCTAAAGTTGTAGGGTATGCGTTTCTCCCTAACTCTTTGAACTTACCAAAGGGTCTCGTCTACAAAACCCACTAGGGATGATAAACTCTTACTCTAAGGCACTCTTTGGATAATTTAGCCTACAACTACTCAGGTAATCATATTCTAAGGTTCACAAAGATGAATCAAGCATTAAGTACACAACGAATGATCTATCGCATTACTAGATCATTGATCAACTAAGATAAGAAACAACCAATCAATATTCAATAGTTAAGTTTCATACTTCCTAAGCAAACACACAAATAAATTAGCCGGACATGGAGAACATGCAAGCATACACACAAATAATCAAAGACATAATTGAATTAATGAAGTAAATACTTATCTTGGTGTAAGATAGGGTTTAAAACCCTAAAATATTGTACAAGACACCTTAGGTTCGGTTTTAGGTTTTTACTCCAAAGACTCTCCCTAAAGCCCGAAAAATTCGGATTCTATATATAAGATTACATATGCGACGGCGTCACCTTATGTTTCGTGACGTCGTCGTGTCGCCGTCATTAGGGTTTTGTCTTGGCCACGTTAACCTTGCGACGGCGTCACCTTATGTCTGTGGCGCCGTCCTCTTCACTTCGGCGTCGTGCGGATTGCATCTAGGCCGTCTGAGTAGCGACGACCTACTCTTTTACAATGGGCGTCGTCTCTTGAAAATACGAGTTTTGGGTTACGTCCCGTCACAAAAATCTTCGGACGGCGTCGCAATTAGCTGCGCCGTCACGTTTTCGGCAGTGTGAGTGTCTCGATTCTGACTTTGGCCATTTTCTTCATATACTCGCGCCTTTTCGTCCAAATAAGTGCCATTCCAGCATTTTGCCTTCACGAGACCTAAAAAGTGAAAAGGAACGATATTAAGCAATAAAGGATACAAAAGTGATCAAATAAGGACTTAAACGACCCCTCCAAATGGTACCTTTTAAAACCTTATCAAATATCCCTACACTTGTTATTTGCTTGTCCTCAAGCAAATGTGCTTTTAGCCAATTAATTTATAAGTTAGGGGTCATGAAGCATTAATTCAAAACGATCCACAACACATATAACCCATAAAAGTCATAACAAGCACGGAAATTACATAATGGCACCTCACATGGGGTGTTTGGATACTCACATCTCTCTCGGGTGTATATATGAAATATAACAAATAGGAAATGGAAGATAAACACTCATTAACCGGTCCTAGTACATAGATTACCATAGGCTTGAGAATAGATCAAACCTCCATCGCTTTGGCGTAAGCACCTAGGAAAGACTATCAAAGAGGTCTTTAAAGGGTTGTAATGTTAGGCTTACGGTAGGGAAACAAAGGGTTTGGTGGGATAGGCTATTTAGTGGTGGCAAGTCAAAAATCTCTATGTTAAGTACATACGAAGAATGGCGTTGCTAAGCCAAGACTCGACACTCTAAAACTCTAGGTAACGGAAATAAACAAACATAAATTTAAAGGATAGATGTAGGATGGTAGCCCGTATGTGTTTTTGTTTTTGTTTTGTTTTTTTTGTTTTTTTTTTCACTCTATATTTTTTTCTTTTTCTCTTTTTTTTCTATTTTTTTCGATTTTTTTTTCCATACACTTTTACTCTACCATCCTCTACGATAACATCAAAATACTAGGGATTTATAGGCATATCCCTACACTTGAGTTTTTATTACTCTAACACTAATTTGACCCGAATTGAAAAGATCAAAACACTTGGGGTACATTATTACGCAAACAAAGGGAATTTGAATTTAACGTTCCCTTTCCGTCATTTCATAAACTTTAACTTTTCCCATGAATCCCAATCGTCCCAAAGCTGTATACAAAGGATATGACTCGACTTAGCAACTTATGCAAGCAACTAGATAATTGAACTAAGGGTTTAGGGTGATAACAAACATTTACACTAAAAGTGAGTGCATAAGGGGTAGGCTAAGGCGATTTGGGTGTATATTTGGGGGTGGGGTGTAAACAATGCTCTTCATTGATATTATGGAAAACCGAAACATCACGAGAACAGCGAAAAGGATAGGCTCCGAGGGGTTAACTAGGGGTATCGTGTACTAAAGATGAGTACAACGCAAAGGTGTAGGGGAATTACTCAACCGATATGGAAGAAGTAATTATATTACGGGTATCAAACAAGGGTTATCCTAATGCCTCTTATCATTTAGTTATTCCTAACTACACAAGTGTAATCTCACTTGCGATCTCGAATGCATCACAAAACAAGTTCTAGAATCTAATATACTACCGGTTCACACTCTAAGCATTGAAGATGAATGCTTTAATTCCTACTAATCTAAGGGTGATCCTCACATTTTGGTGGAATTTAAGTGGTAAAGGGTTTTTGTGCTAGTCATGCAACTTCCTATCCATGGGACGCTTTTGTTAAGACTAATGGCCCACTCCTATATGTCATGAAAATTTTTAAATTTGGTGCCAAAATTACCCTAACCGACATTTTATCATGGTTTATTACACAAATGCAATTAGACAAAGCAAATAGTCAAGGATAAGCATAGTTTCAAAGTTCCCGTTTTATTTTCCCTCCCTACACTTAAACTGAACATTGTCCCCAATGTTCCCCGAAAGTATCAAAGTTATGATAATGGAAGGTAATTAAAAACGAAAGAAACTAATACTTCCCTGATTAGCTTGGTAGGATCCGTGTAAAGTGGTGGTTAAGTCCTTTTCAAGAAGAATTATTGTGTGAAAAGCTCCTTCCAATCTTATGTAACTTCTTCTTGACAAACTAAACATGCACACTTGAAGAAAACAAAGCGAAACCTTGCGTATAATGGTAATAATATATATAAGACTCGATTTAAACTAGGATATAATGCTTGTGGAATGGATGTTTACTGAATTTCTAAGAAAATTAAGACCTGGAAAATTCCAAAAATTTATAAGTAGCTCGAGAAAAGCGAAAAAAGTCGATGTTTTACTCCTTCTCGTGTCAGTTGCAATCGTTGTCGGTTATCCTAACAAAAGCGGTCTGCGATTTTCCGGAAAAAATTACGGAAAATTTACATCTTTAGAATCTGGAAAAATTTTATGCAAAACATCCATTATGACTCGATACAAGCATTTGAATCGAACAAACAAACATAAATATCTTTTAGTTAATTGTTATTCTCATGTTTACGTTTCTTTTGAAAACGTGTGTAATCCTCCTACACTTATCCCTTATGTAAAATACCTTTATATGCAATTAAGACGAGGTTAAAAATAAAATAAAGCATTTTTACAAATTTAAACATGAGGATAAACAATTAATAAAAAGATATATTACTCAAACAAGCAAACAATTAAGCATGGGTTGCCTCCCACGAAGCGCTTTTCTTTATTTAAGAGTCTTGTAGCTAGACTCATAGTCATGCTCCTACGTTTCCTCACCACCGCCCTCTTGACGGTTTGTTTTCCTGTCATCGAAAGGGTGTATGCGCTGTATGCTTACCGTGGATTCCTTGCCATGGCCATCAATTATGGTGACGGTTTTATCATTTAAATTGGTCTCCTTAACTGTGAAAGGCCCAAACCATCTTGGTTTGTTTCTTCCTCGTAATGCCCTTATCCGAGATCTATACAATAGCACTTTTTCTCCCTTTAGAAATTCTTTAGGGTCCTTTCTTGCTTTAGGTATCGAGGTGGGATTGTTTGCACTTTTATCGGGTTTCCACAAGCGCGCATACAATCTGAACCATAAAGTCTCTAAGCCCTTTTTCCCAGTCATTCATCTTCTTCTTAACATTGTTGGCCGGGGCTTTTCGATTTCCACCCGTAATCATTTCCATGATCTTAAGAGGATATATTGGGATGATGGGTATCCTAGCGTACCCCTTCCCGCTTTTGAGTATCATGATGCCTTCTCCAGATTTGATGGTTGCCTTGGCGGTGTGGCAGCGGCGTCAGAATGAGAGGGTGCGTTTTATCTTCCTCAACATCAATGATCACGAAATCCATCGGATAAACGATGTTGGCTACCTCAATTAGAACATCAATAGCGATTCCTACGGGGTGGACATAAGTATGATTAGCTAAGGAAAGTCTAAGGTCGGTCTTGGCTGGTTTCTCCTTAGTTAACTTATTATAGATTGACAATGGCATTATGTTCACATCGGTCCATTGATCGGCCAAGGCATTTATATTATCCATGTCACCGATACTAAGCGGTATCACGAAATTCCACTGTGGTGTCTCGTTTTCTTGTTAGCGGTTTTTGATAACCAACTCGTAAAGAGGTTCCATAGGTAAGGCGTCATTATTCTTCTTAGATTTTCCTTCAAGAGCTTCCCTAAGAACTTCATTGTACCTAAAGTTGTTTACTTGGTTTGCAATGGTTTTCTTGTTAATTCCGTGCTTAAGGTAGTACTCAATGGTCTCAGGTTCATCATTAGGCACGGACTCCTCCTCCGTGCTTTCCTCAGTTTTCCACATCTCATGCATTCTCGGGCATAATGGAAGCGGCATTTACAAATGAAGTGGAGGGCAATCGTTTGCTTCTTTACGAGCACTTTTTCGGGAACCTTTGTTTTGGTAAATTCAATTACCAAATTCATCATTTCTTTCATTTTTGCTTGCATTTCCTCTCTCTGCCTATAAACCTCCTCTTCAAATCTGGCTAATCTCTCTGTATGAGCCATGTACTCCCCTCATTTGATCCTTGAAGCTTGGTGAAAGTGGTATTGGGGAAGTAGAGCAGAAGCGCGCTGGGAACTTGGTTTTGCTCGCGACTCGGGGGACTCGAAAGAGGTGTGGGCGGTTGGTGGAGTGGGCGGATTTGGCGACCTCTCGAGAAATTATGCGGGTACTCTTACGCCTTTCCATAAGATAATCAATTCCTCTCTCTATGGCACTCAATTGCTCTTCGAGTGTATCGGAGGATTCAGAAGGAGTGGATATGGCATTAACCACGTTAATCGGAGTTTCGGGAGATTCATTCCAATCTTCAGTAGCTTTGATCGGAAGCCCTCTATAATATCCCATGATTCCTCTGCGTTAAAGTCCCGAAGCCTTCCACCGCGGCTTCGATCAATGGATCGTCGAGTGATGAAATCGGTATGATCATAGAAGATTTGGATTTGAAGCCAAAGATCAATGCCATGGTGTGGAAGTCTACGGGTAGTTCCTTAATCGAGTCCATGCTTTGTAAAGAGACTCACCTTGGAGCTGCTGGAACGTCAAGATGTCTCGCCTAAGTTTAGTGGTTCTTCCTGGTGGGAAAAATTGAGCAAGGAAGCGAGAGGTAAGATCATCCCAACTTGAGATGGAGCTGAGGAAGTCGCTCAAGCCAATTACTAGCTTGGTCCGTAGAGAATTGGAAGAGCGGTGCGTGGTCTCCCAGTAGTAGCATCAAGGTCGATGGAATCGACAATTTTGAGAAATCCCTTAGAGATCTTGATTTGGATCTTGAACGAAGTCCATGGAATGCACATCCGTTTTACCAACCGGATGGTGTCGGATCGCAGGGCGTAGTTTGGGCTTGGTCGGGAAGCTCAATGGTGTTCCTATAGCCTAGGTGGCTTGGTCTTGAGTATTCACCAAGAGTACGGGCTCTTGGCGGGTCATTTGGCGGTGGGTTGATGAATGGTAGTGGGTTATCACCTTCTATGATGAAAAGTGATGGGATTACGAATAAAGGTCACGAAGAAGAGGGATAGACTAAGAGAAAGCTAAAAATGAGAAAATTTACTTGATATGAATCAAGCAAAGAAACCTAAACGAGGTGGACTACTAGCTAGCTATTCTATTCCCGGCGGCCAAAAACTTGATAACGCTACAGCGCGTCGTTGGTCAAGGAAACTTCCTTTTCTTCGAGCAAGTTTTATAACACCCTAGGCAGTGAACCTAATCGTTGTAGTGTAGTAATTAGGGTAAGCGACGGGTATTGATATCGTTCTCTAGGGGAATAGGAATGCTAGTAAGAAGTTACTACGCTAAGGTTAAGGTTGAGGAAGATTATTTTTGTATTTTTATATTTTATGAAATGGAAAACAATCTCGGCTATTGGATTTGGGGGTTTGTATTTCTACCGATTACTCTTCTATTATCTAATTGTCTAAACTAAGGTTGTGGGAGTCTATGTCTAATTAATGTGTGCTCGTATGATAGTTTAAAGATGTGTTTACCTAGGTTGTACTACTCCTTAATTATCTCCTATTGATGGTTGAGTTGTCACGTCCCTTTTTCTTAGTTCGTTGTGTGTGTCTAAAGTTGTAGGGTATGCGTTTCTCCCTAACTCTTTGAACTTACCAAAGGGTCTCGTCTACAAAACCACTAGGGATAATAAACTCTTACTCTAAGGCACTCTTTGGATAATTTAGCCTACTACTCGAATAATCATATTCTAAGGTTCACAAAGATGAATCAAGCATTAAGTACACAACGAATGATCTATCGCATTACTAGATCATTGATCAACTAAGATAAGAAACAACCAATCAATATTCAATAGTTAAGTTTCATACTTCCTAAGCAAACACACAAATAAATTAGCTGGACATGGAGAACATGCAAGCATACACACAAATAATCAAAGACATAATTGAATTAATGAAGTAAATACTTATCTTGGTGTAAGATAGGGTTTAAAACCCTAAAATCTGACAAGACACCTTAGGTTCGGTTTTAGGTTTTACTCCAAAGACTCTCCCTAAAGCGAAAAATTCGGATTCTATATATAAGATTACATATCGACGCGGCGTCACCTTATGTTTATTGGCCTTCGATAGTGTCGCCGTCATTAGGGTTTCGTCTTGGCCACGTTAACCTTGCGGCGAAGCGTCACCTTATGTCCGTAACGCCGTCCTCTTCGGGACTTACGGCGTCGATGCGATTGCATCTAGGCGTCGAGTAGCGGCGGCCTACTCTTTGGCGGACATCGTCTCTTGAAAATACGAGTTTTGGGTTCGTCCGTCACAAAAATCTTCGGACGGTGTCGCACTGCTTTTGGCAATTCGCTTTCATTTTCGGCGGTAGGAGTGTCTCGATTCGACTTTGGCCATTTTCTTCATATATTAGGTGCCTTTTCGTCCAAATAAGTGCCATTCCAGCATTTTGCCTTCACGAGACCTAAAAAGTGAAAAGGAACGATATTAAGCAATAACGGATACAAAAGTGATCAAATAAGGGCTAAAACGACCCCTCAAAATGGTACCTTTTAAAACCTTATCAATTATGATGAAGTCTTTGCTCCAGTAGCAAGAGTGGAGGCCATTAGACTCTTCTTAGCCTTTGCCTCTTATATGGGTTTCATGGTTTATCAGATGGATGTGAAAAGTGCCTTCCTCTATGGTGAAATTGAAGAAGAATTATATGTGACTCAACCCAAAGGCTTTGTGGACCCACAAAATCCTGATTTGGTTTACAAGGTGGTTAAAGCACTCTATGGGATTCATCAAGCACCTAGAGCATGGTATGCTAGGCTGTCTTCATTCATGTTGAAGCATGGGTACATGAGAAGTGCTATTGATAAGACACTTTTTATCAAGAAGAACTCTAGTGATATCATCTTAGTCCAAGTTTATGTGGATGATATTATCTTTGGCTCCACTAAGGAGGCTTGGTGTAGAGAATTTGAGGGGTTGATGAAAAGTGAGTTTGAAATGAGTGCTATGGGTGAGCTTACATTCTTCTTGGGACTACAGGTTAAGAAGAAGCCAGATGGTATTTTCATCAGTCAAGAAAAATATGTGCAAGGCATCCTCAGGAAGTTTGATTTGGAACGTGTGAGGACTGCAACTACTCCTTATGAAGGTCCAAAGCCTAAGTCAAATAATGAGCCAGATGATGCTGTCAATGTCTATCTTTACAGATCTATGATAGGTTCACTCTTGTATTTGACAGCTTCAAGGCCTGATATTATGTTTGCAGTCAGTGCTTGTTCAAGGCATCAAGTTAATCCATTGACTTCCACTTAAAATCAAGAAAATCTTCAAGTATCTCAAAGGCCAACCTAAATTGGGTCTTTGGTATCCTAGAGATTCTCTATTTGTGTTGGAAGCTTACTGGATAACGATGACTATGCAGGTGCAAATTTTGATAGAAAATCTACTCTGGGGTTGTCGGTTTAAGGTAGGAGGTTGATCTCCGGCAATGCAAGAAGCAAACAATTGTTGCCACATCCTCCATTGGAAGCAAAGTATGTTGTTCTTCACGCTTATTGTTGTAATTAGGTACTCTGGATACAAAATCAGTTATTAGACTATGGGTTCAATTTTATGAACAAAAAAATCTTTATTGATAACCAAAGTACCATTTGCATTATTAAAATCTAAGTTTTTCATCAAAGAACCAAGCACATAGAAATTAGGCACCATTTTATCAGAGATGCAAATGAAAAACATCTTATTCAAGTGCTTAAAATTCGTACTGATGATAATGTGGCTGATTTGTTAACTAAAGCTTTTGATGGCCCTAGATTTCAATTTTTGGTTGTCCATATTGGCATGATCAACCCCTGATTGTTGTGTTTGAGGGGAGGATTATGCCTAAGGGGAGGCTTTCTGATTAAGGGGAGGATTAAAGTAGTATAGTTTGTATAATTGTGAATATTGTATATTTGTGTATATTCTTTGTATATTCTGTGTTCTACTAACAGTTTTGCATATTATAAGTCAAACACTCAATCAATTGCAAAGAGATTAAAAGAGAAACATGGAAGTTTATTTATTAAAAGAACTGCATTCACAGATGCAGTATTACAAGACAAGCTTCCATTACATCTAAAACATCATCAAAAGAAAACTACTATCACCACCTACTCCATGGGTGCCTTCCTCTTTCCAAACTCTGGCATACACTGTTTCCCCCTCCTACCAACCACCTCCCACACTCTTGGACAGGGAAGACCAACCACCTGTTGTCTTTTCTGTGGGGCTTGGTTAGAGGGACCTGGCACTTGTACAGAAGGAGCTGGCACTTGAGCAAGATGAGCAATAGTCACAACTCTGGAGGATCCACCTGTTTCATCATCAGTATCTGAATAAGCTGATACAAAGCTGGGCATGGAGCTCAGTGAACTGGAGTCATCCACATAGGAGGGTGGAGTAGGCAGATCCTCAGAAGAGGTAACAACTAGTGCTGGTGGAGGAGGAGGGTTTGTATGCATAAAAGTAACTCTGGTATTCTTAGGAGGGAAGTAATTTTCCCATCCATCATTAGACGATGGGCTCATAGGGGAATCTGATGATATGTTGATGGGAGAGTTGCTTATTATGGTGTTTTGGTAGTGGTTTTAAGATGAACGATTGAAGTGTTTGGGTTGTATGTGATGTATGGATGGAGGTTTCTTTAAATAGCCAAAGTCTTCTTGTAATCTAATTCCTATACAATTTATGGTAGTAATTGTTCGGTTGGTGAAAGAGTAAATAAGGGTTATGACTGCAAAGGTGTTAATGCGCAGTTAATAATAAAAGGGTTGACTTTTCTTCATTCCTGTTGGTAACATGTTTATTCCTGCTGATGGGTTATGGTTCCTGCTGGTAGCACATTATAGTAACTGAGGTCAAACAATGTGTGGTTTCTGCAGTTTGACTCTGTGGTTCTAGATTGACTTTTGGATCTTTAGCATTAAGCGTGAATTGGGAATTTAATTCGGGATTAAATTAAAGTCAAAATTGGTCAAAGATACTTTGCGAGATATTTGCCAATTTGAACGGCTATTTTGGGTAACTTCTCTAAATAGCCAATCACAGTAATCCTACGACCTAATTAACCAATTCCCTCTCATTTTAAACCAAAACATATTTCAAAGCTTCTCGAATCATTGCAATGGCGGCACTTGTTTTTTAAGGGGATCATTATAAGGTTGCGTTTTTGGGAAAGGCTAAAGGAAGTGATATTTTTGATCCAATGGTTGATTTCCCACTGCGCTCAAAGATCAGGTATGCCCTAACTCATTTTCCATCTGTTGTTTATGACTCTTTAGTCAGGCAATTATGGGCCACTGCTTATGAACGATCTCCTGAGGGTCAGCCCAAGGATATTATGGCCATTATTGATGGACATGAATATGTCATTATTGAGTCTCTTATAAGGACTCAGTTGCAATTAGATGATGAAGGAGGAGTTTTTGAAAATGATAGATAGGAAATAATTATTGGTTTGGCCAATTTAGGGTATCCCACTGATGGGAAATTCATATGGTATAAAAATAAGTTTTGCCCTAAGTAGAGATTTTTAGTTCATACCATTCTCCAATGTATATGTAGGACCTTAAATATATCAACCTTATCACAAATACCAAGCTTCTCAATCACATGAATACCACGCTACACATAAACACATATGTGTAGGAATAAAGAAGAAAGATTAAGCAAAGAAGGTGGTGACTTGAATGATATGGATCGTGTATATGTTTAGAGAGAAAGGGAGAAGAACATGAAACTATATTTCATAAGGAAAACACACACACAAAACACACTCAAGCACACCCCTCAAATGTGTCATTTGAGGGGTTTATATACTTACATACAAGACACCCTAATGGGCTTGGCATGGGCTTGGATTGGACTTGGATTGGATAATAAGTTAAATAAGGCTAGCTTAACTTAACGAATACCCATTTAGCTTAGCCCAATCCACGAGCCCGTTGACTATTCTATCACGATATCTAACACACATTACAAAGTTCCTAAACGTGAATGACCATCACTTCTATTAATTATTATCAAGGCTAACAATCTCCCCCTAAGGGGTGGTCATTCAAAAGATGCTCCACTTGATTAGGTCTTTACTTTCTTTGAGCTTAAAATTTTTGTGTAGATATAGAATAGTCTTGATTTTCGTTCCTTCATGCTTTGTGATCATTTAATGGTATTCTGCCATACGTCAACTCCATTGGTGTAGGTGTCTCCATGTCTTTCTCCACCATGCTCACACTTCTTTTTTACTTTGAATTACCAATGATGAAGTTCTCGAGTCTTTAAACTTTGTAGATTCTTTGACATTGACGAAGAATCATCTTTAACTTTGAGTTTCCTTTGATTTTGATGAGAACTTTCATTTGATGTTGTTGGTATGAGCATGGGAAGATGATGCGGTCTCTCCTCCAAGGAATAATCATCGACTGTACGAATATACAGTGAAATACCAACGATCATTGTGGACCTTTCTTAAAGAATTGACCACTCACGATTGTTATCTTGATGAATGTCTTGATTCCATCTTACCTTGGGTGAATCGACCGTCCTAATCCCAGGGGCAGTTGGCATTACATTGAATAAATTCCGCACGCACTCATTTTCAAGATTCGATTCATGAAAGAATCTCCTTAGCGGATTTCAGCACCTTGAGTTCGAATGTCGAGAGTGTTAACAACATAGTGTGAACACACTAATTCTTACAAAGGCGTTTCTGAACTGGAGGCCCTCAAGAAGGCTAACACGATATACGAAGTATATCTACAATTCAGGAGTGTTGAAGCACACCCAATCACTTCCACATTGTAGACCGTTTGAGACACACTAAGCGTAACCCATAAAGAATTACCGAAGTGACTGCTGTCGGTACTTTGATGTTGACTGGCAGGAATTTCCATTCAATCAGAGGATCACATTGTGAAACCTCTCATAAATGTTCAGCGGTGCTAAGATCTGCGTGGGACTCTAGAATGTATCACTTGTGTCCTTATTGATGAACAACAAGAGATGAAATGTCATGTGTTCCTATGAGATCTTTTGATGAATCTCGTGGCTCTAGACTCGATTAGTGCGTTTTGGTTTCTTAAGAGGAGACTAGGGAGAGGGTCTCCTTCTTCAGTATCAACGATCTCTAAGAGATAGCCGATAGATTATGTAGGGTTCCCAGTGAGAATGAAACAAATCCTTTTAAGAGGAATTGAGTTTCTAGAAGGTTTAGTGCGGTCGTCCTGGGTCCATGACGTCTTTGTATTCAATACCGTGTCATCTAGTGACAACGGTAGATAGATGAACGGTTTTTACCTTAAGGTTGATTATGGAGGGCTATTTCTTTTCACCCTTTTTCATTACATTTCTTTTTAATTCTTCAACCCCTTCTTTCTCCTTTCTCACATTACTCCTTTTTTCAATCATACCTAACTACTTCTAATACTAATTATGGGCATTGTCCTTGGGTAGATCCCTCCGGCTCTCGCTGATCATAGGATGAATTTCCTATCCTTAGTCACCTTATAACTCCATGACTGTCCTATTGTTGCCATAAAACCATTTTCTTGAAAATCTCTCAAAGTGTTTATGACTATAAAACATATTTTGTTAACACTTCAAGAGTTTTGATTTTAAGAAACACTCCCCCTTCACATGTGCTTATAAGTTTTGACATAAATCTGCACAGAGAGGGTAAAGTTCGCACTTTTTGAATTGATCGGCTCATGATAGACAATTCCCAGAACAGGTTCGTTCTTAGTTAAAGAGTTCCATTGTCAGTTTTTAGGTGACAACTAGCTCTAATAACTAACTTGAAGTTGTAAACTCTTCTTGAAAAGAAGGTTAGACCTATGAAAGTGCATGTCTATCACGAGTTTCTCAAAATGGTACATTTACTGACTTTGATTCCTTGTCAATTCAATGGTTTTAACTGAGTCGAGCTCTTTTGAGATTCAAACAACGATCATTAAACCTTTTTGATCACATTTTAATCATGTTTCTCCCCCTCAAAAATAGCATATCTATGATGTTTTTGAAACAAAATGATTAAAGTATATGTTTTTCAAAAAGCATTTGGAGAGAGACTGATTTAGCATGAATTTTGGAACAATTTTGGTTTAATACTCCCTCTTAAAGAAAGCATATTTTTCATACATAAAAATTAGAATCAATTAAGGGTTTAGAGGGAGTTATCTTGGTACCAAATGTGAGAGATTTTGAAATTTTTTTTTGAAAATTTTTGAATCAATGGTACGCAAGATGAAGTGTTTAAAAAATATTTTGAAGATATTGAAGAAGAATTATCTTCGTTTGTTTTAGGATAAGTGCTCGATATTTATGAAAATCGATTTTTCGTAGCACTTTCCTTTCTTTAAAGATCGGGTTGCAAGCGGAAATACTTACAAGCCATTATGATTTTAGGAAAAGTGCTTGAAAAAATATTTAAAACATTTGATTTGGATAAGCACTTTCCTTTCTTTGATGCGCGAGTCTGGTGATATGTTTGAAGCCATTATTTTGAAGTCGGGTTTTAAATCTTGAAGTATCACGAAAGCCATTATGTTGAAGTCGGGTTTATCTTGAAGTATCGAATTTTTGAAATTTTGAGGAGCGACATGTTTTAAAAAACATTTAAATAACTCTCGCTCAAGCATCGTACATGTCCGTTATCATTGTTAAATGACATTTCTAGAAACGTACAAAATATCGATTATACGAGAGACATGTCGTAGAAGAATATTTTTGGATTTTTGATTTTATATTGTTTTTGTATTTTTGAAATTTTTTCTAATTTTGTATTTTGTTTTTAATATTATAGAAGAAATGGAAAATAAAAAATAGAAGATTGAAAGAATGAAGAGGAAGAGTTTACAGAATTGAAACCCTCTGATGAGCTGGGTTCTGAGATATTTGATTCACCTTAAAAGTCGAAGAGATTTCACAAATACTGTGTTAGAAGTATATGTTTCCTCACTCGAGGGTGTTCCTGTCAATGGTTGAAATGGTTTCTACTTCCTTATCCGATGATTGTCACTATTATCGTGTTGGTGCAAGTATCAAAATCTTTTCCTGTGGGAATCCATCTAAGACCTACTTTGTTGAAAACTTTTCCCGTGGGTATCCACCTAAGGTAAGATCTAGGAGTTGTTTTCTTTTCAGATGCAGCGGAAGACTCATTTTTGAAAAAACTGTTAGTTTAAGGATATAAATTAGTAGACGTGAGTTAGGATCGAACTCGAGACCACGGGATTGCACACTTTACGTATGAGAATTAAAGTTAAATAATTAAATATAAATGTTGTATTTATTTACTTATTAAACGAAATAACTAACGGACTTTAAGTAATTAATGTAATGGATTAACGGGCGTTAAATGTATTTGGAAAAGGACTAGAATGCAAAGTTAATAACATAAGGACCAAACTTGCAATTCACCAAACTTGAGGGACCAATTCTGCCAATTTTTCAAAGTTCTTCCAAGGGTCAATTTTGCCAAGTTTCATTAGTACAAGGACCATAAAAGAAAATTTTCCATTTTTAAACTTCCAAGGACTATTTTTGCCAATTTTGAAACTTGAAGGACCAAACTTGTAAATTCTCCAAACTTTTTACCTAAGAATCATTTTTGATAAATTTTGATTTTGAAAGGACTTGGGTTGACTTTTATTCCAAAACAAATGCTCGGGAATTTGTCAAGAGGGTTGTTTGTTGTTATGCTTGGTTTTCATCGATTTTAAACATTTTGCATATCAAACATATTTTGATATTTTGATTTGATGTTGCAAAATGTTGAATCGGTAGTCGAGCGGTCGACCACCACGTAGCTATGTCGGTCAAGGCGGGATTTCGGTGATTAATCGGATTGGCATTTTCGGCAAGTTTTGGTATTTTTAGTGAGATTGGGTATGCTAGACAAGACTTTCTATGAAAATCATCTTGTAACAGATAAAAACATCAAATACAATTGATTAAAACTTGTTCAAGACAAGTTTTGGGTATTTCCGACAAGATTTGAAAGTTTTCGGCAAGTTTGACCACCGTTAACAGTCGTTGACCGCCATTGACCGATGTTGACCGACTTGTTTGACCTAATTACACGAATCGGCAAGGTTGGTGGCCCAGTAGCACCTAATCGGCGATTAATCGGCCTTGTAGGCCTTGTTTTGCAACACTGTTTTGATGCATTTCTGAGCGTTTTTAAATATTTTGCAGTTCAGATTTGACCAAAAATGATGAGTATTTACACACTCATCAAAAGTTTGGGAAGGTTCCGGATCTTTAGTTTAGTATATATAAAAGATTTGATTCGGTCCCAAAAGGTCAACACAAATTAACCAGGAATGGTCAACAAGAGTCAATCATTTGAGAACAGAATGCAATTAACCAGGAGAGCATAGTGTTTCCCCGGGTCGTTAAGTCCCAACGGCTGTGGTAAATAGAATACGGCGTGTAGTGATCGGGTGATCTTGAACAGAAGGGGTTATGATTGATACTAGATGACAAAGGAAAAATGAAAGAAAATTAAAAAGCTAAATTATATTAAATAAACGCTATCACTATTTTTAAAATTGGATTTTCTTGATTTTTCTTTATTAAATTTGAATTAAAAACTTAATTTTAACTTTTAAAACTAAATTAAAATACTAAAAATTATGAAAATAAAGAGGAAAATTGTGAAGCTATTTTTCAAAAATCTAAAATAACTAAAGAGAATTTTCAAAACTAATTTTGTATTTTTCTGATTTATATTCTAATTTCTATGATTTAAAAACTATTTAAAATTAATTAAATTGCTAAAAATTACAAATTTAACTAAGAAAAATCTGGAAAAATTATTTTTTTGCTTTTTATATTTATCTTAATCTATGAAAATTGAAAACTTATTTTTTTGAAGCTTTTCTGATTTAATTGCAATAAAGGCTAATTAAAAAGTCCCAAAAACTGTTTTTAAATAAGGAAAAATACTAAACAGTAATGGAAAAATCTGAAAAATTCAGGAAAAGTCTAAAATAATATTCTAAATCTATGAAAAATATAAAAACCTATACTAGTGTGCAAGATTCAGTTAGAAGTGCTTATAAATAAGCACTTGTAATAAGCTAAATGTAGCAAATGAGCACCAAATTATCACAGAAGCTAGAGTATGCTAAAAATGCTCAAAACCAACCTATTTCAACTGATCTAACCCTGGTAGATACAAAATACAATGACTTGACTTGTTTGAATTTAGAAACTGAAATCAAATATACCCACTAATTAGAGCTTATCAAACAGACTTAAAATAAGCCCGAAAACCAAATTTTGAATACTCAAGACCACCACCAGTGAGCCAATAAACCAAGTTTGGACCCTAGTGATCAAAAACAAGACCGCACAAGGTGCGGAAGTTCTTGTGCACACTCGGTGTATCTTGAGTGTGTGCACAGGCACTTTTACAGTTTGACAAGTGATTAGGAGCTTAAGACTGTTTCCAAAAATTTCACAAAAATCACTTTTGACTTCTCAACCAGTTTAAATTCAATATCCCAAAATTACAAAAACTTTGAACCAGAAATGAATCCTCTAAAAATCCACATAGGTTGGTGAAAAACTGAGTTTCTCAACTTTTTGACTTTTTTAGACAGAAATGAAAGTTGACTAAAATGAGTTTTGATCTTATGAAAAATGATTATAAATGATGATTAGAGATGAAATGAGACCTAAATAAGCTATACTAAGTGATTCTAATCCTCAATGCAAGCTAATGCTATTAAAATCCTAACTGTTAAGAGCACTAGAACAGATTATATGCAATTTTGACTAAATGAGTTTATGGATGCAATTTGAAGATTAATATGACTGAGTTATAGCTAATAAGAACTGAAAAAACTATTTAGCACTACTGAATAATCCTAAATCTCAGATTACAGCGATGATCCAAACACTAGTTTCTAATTGATTTACTAGCTACTCTAATTAATCTACCTATTTTAACTCTTAATCTAAAACAGTGATTTACTAACAACTAAGTGATGCCAAATCAACAATCAACACAATGGAGTAATCAATTATCTGAGTAAAAGGATTATGACAGATATGGATTTTAAAACTTACTCATGTCCTGCTACTATGGCATGCTACTGAGATCAAAATACCACTATCCTAAGCTGATATCAACCCCAAATGAAGCTGATCTCAACCCATTTTCACCATTAATACCAGCAATTCAGACCAGTCAAAACTTTGTAACTGCAGGTTGACTTTTGTTGACCAAGTTCCAAATTTGCTTGAGCATGTTTTGTAAGTTTACTAGAAGCTATAAACAGCTTTAGTAAGCTTATTTGAGAAGTAAATAAGCTCTTTGAAGCTTGGAATTTAGTACATTTGAAACTGACTTTAATAAGAGAAATGTAAAAACATGAACTTTGATAGAACTTGAAATTAATGCTTGAAATGAGTTACAATAGACTAAATAACTTTAGTTCCCTACAGGAAAGCTTAGGATTACAATTTAAGAAACTAATTAAGACCATAAAATTAAATACGACATACATGAAAAATGAAAACTAAAAACTACTCTCCAACTCTGTCTTTTCTTCCTCTATTTATCATCAAAATTCTTACCCTCTCTCCTCTGAGTGTTTCCCACTTTTCGTTTGGGCCATTGGATGATTTGAGTCATTTTTAGCCATTGATGAGATTTTGGCGCCAAAAGATATATCAACTGGGGGGAGGTTTGAGTGCAAGGAAGGAGAAACATTAATTGTTTCTTGTTTTGTTAGGTGAGGTGGAGTGATAAGGGTGGAGGAGTATGAGCTGGAAGCATGGTGATGGGGTGAGTTTGACAGTGGTTGAAAGATGGAGGGAAAAAAGAGGGATTTGACTGAGTTGACCGGGGTATATTAAAAGCGAGGGGTTCAAGTAGGGGGTCAAGGGTGTTTTTGCAGGGGTTCAAGGCTTTGGAGGGTTCAAGCAAGGGGTCAAGGGTCAAGGCTTGTTTATTAATAACATAAGGACCAAACTTGCAATTCACCAAACTTGAGGGACCAATTATGCCAATTTTTCAAAGTTCTTCCAAGGGTCAATCTTGCCAAGTTTCATTAGTACAAGGCCATAAAAGAAAATTTTCCATTTTTAAACTTCCAAGGACTATTTTTGCCAATTTTGAAACTTGAAGGACCAAACTTGTAAATTCTCCAAACTTTTTACCCAAGAATCATTTTTGATAAATTTTGATTTTGAAAGGACTTGGGTTGACTTTTATATCAAAACAAATGAGGGTGATTTTGTCAAGATTTGAAAGTCGAGGGTAAACCAATTATGCAAACTTAGCTCGTTTTTCATCTGATTTTAAACATTTTGCATCTGAAAACATATAAAATACAATTTTGGGATATTTTCAGTATTTTGATGCATTTCAGTTTTAAATGTTTTGCATTTCAGATTTGACAAAAATGATGAGTATTTACACACTCATCAATCCCCACACTAAACTATTGCTAGTCCCTAGCAATCTTTTGAAAAAACTTAATGGATTTGAATCTCTTTACCAAAAGCCATTACTTACGGGTAGCCAAATGTTTCAGTTCAAGTAAGAACCTTGGTACACTGATAACCAAATGATTTTGAGCAAATCACCAGCTTCCAACGTATTTGATTTGTCTTTACCGAAGCTTGTTTATACGGACTAGCTTAGATAATATATACTATCTTTGGTGAGCTGATTACCAATTATGGTTTTCCAACTACCTTTACCACAAGCCATAAACTTGCGGGCTAGCCAACTCTTCACTAATTAAAGATATGGTGAGATGAACACCATACAATTTTGGGCAAATTGCAAGCCGTCAACGGATTTGAGATATCTTTACCAAGAGCCGTTTGCTCCGGATTAGCCAATCCTTTTGTTTATTATACATGGCGGACTGATAACCATAAGCTGAGTAAGTGCAAAACACTTACTCAAAAAAAAAAAATTGGCCAAAAATGGGGGTTGGGGGTATAATTACATGATAAAATTCGTGAGAATTCTTCCCCACACTAGAAATGAATATTGCCCTCAATATTCAAAGTACCGGCGGTTATGCCGAAACATAGAACGTAAAGGGAAATACTACGGCCATTATTTGAATTTTTTGAAACCTTATATACAACGTGGGGGAACTCCCCACACTAGGGTGGTAGAAAGAAAGAAGTCGAAATATGGGTGAAAACCCATATGGTGTGCTACTGTTTTGATTCGAGTCGCTAGCTTGACTCGATCCCGCATTCATTGGTTCATGGGGAAAGTTTGTAGATCCGGGACAACCACAGGAGGAATGTCCTCTCCAAAATAGTGCTTTAATCGATGACCATTCACTTTGAAATTTGGACCATCGGGTTGAGATAACTCAATGGTTCCATAAGGAAATACTTTAGTGATGGTGAATGGTCCAGACCAGCGGGATTTTAGTTTTCCTAAGAAAATCTTCAATCTTGAATTGAAGAGAAGGACTAGATCACCAACGTTGAAAACGCGGTTCTTGATTTTGGAGTCATGAATCTTCTATGTCTTTTCTTTGTAGATCAAAGAGTTCTCGTATGCTTGATCACGGAGTTCATTTAATTCATTCATTTGAACTTTCCGGTGATCACCAGGTGTCTGAATATCGAAATTGGCATGTTTCAAGGCCCGGTATGCGCTTGTGCTCAAGCTCAATCGGCAGATGACACGCCTTTCCGTACACTAGCTTGTATGGAGTACACCTGATGGGTGTTTTAAAAGCTGTAAGGGAAGGCCCGAGTCGTCATCTAGCTTATCCGACCAAGAGGCACGGTTTTCAGCCCTTGTCCTTTCGAGAATTCTTTTAATCCCTCGGTTGGAAACTTCCACTTGCCCACTTGTTTGGGGGTGGTACAGCAGTAGAGGCGGTGAGTTACACCATACTTTTGCATGACTTTATCAAACGGTCATTGCGAGAAATGCGTACCACGATCACCGATTATAGCTCGTGGAGTTCCAAACCTAGCAAAAAGAGATTTTAAGAATTTCACAACAACTCGGGCATCGTTGGTAGGTAGAGCTTTCGCTTCAACCCATTTTGACAAATAGTCAACGGCCACGAGTATGTATTTATTTCCTCGAGATGAAGGAAATGGCCCCATAAAGTCAATGCCCCAGATGTCAAAAATCTCACACACTTGAATGGCGTTTTGCGGCATTTCATTTCTTTGTGAGATATTTCCATGACGTTGAGAAGCGTCACATGTTTTGACAAATTCGTGGGCATCCTTGTAAATCGTGGGCCAATAAAATCCGGAATCAAACACCTTCTTGGCGGTGTAGTTGGGACTATGATGTCCCCCAGTAGGTCCAGAATGGCAAGCCTTGAGAATGTCATTGGCTTCCCGACCATACACACATCGCCTGATGACTTGATCCGCGCAAATTTTGAATAAGTAGGGGTTGTCCCAGAAGTAATGTTTTACATCTTTAAAGAATTTATTTTTCTGTTGGGGCGACATCCCTTTCACCACAAAGTTACCCGCATGGTAATTTGCAAAGTCAGCAAACCATGGGGTAGAAGAGTCTCTACGAAAAGAAACCACATTGAGTGTTTCGAGAGGAAATGTTTCGTTTATTTCCTTTTTCTAACACATTCTTGAGAGGTTTTCTAGACGGGACGGATGATCAGCGACGGGTTCTCAGCTCTTTTTATCGTATAATGATATCAAATTCTTGCAGGAGGAGAACCCAACGGAGCAATCTCGGCTTTGCATCTTGTTTCGCAAAGAGATATTTGAGAGTGATCCGTATACACCACGCATTTGGTCAAGATTAGGTATGGTCGAAACTTCTCAAACGCATACACCACAACTAATAATTCTTTTTCTGTAGTGGTGTAATGGGTTTGAGCTTCGGTCATAGTCTTACTCGTAGTGGATAGGCTGAAAATGCTTGGTTTTTTTATTGCCCCAGGACTGCACCGATAGCAAAATCACTTGCATTGCACATGAGTTCAAAGGGTAAATCCATCGGGGCAACTAGAATGGGTGCTTCCGTAAGCTTTTTTAATGTTTCAAAAGCGATGCACTCGGTGAGAATATAAAGGAGCATCCTTCTCAAGGAGATGAGTCATAGGCTGAGCGATTTTAGAAAAATCTTGTATGAATCTGCGATAAAACCGGCATGACCTAAAAAACTCCTAATACCTTTGACGGTAGTAGGATGAGGCAATTTGGAAATGACATCCACTTTCGCTTTGTCAACCTCAATCCCGTTTTTTTAAATCTTATGGCCAAGGACTATGCCTTCTTTGACCATAAAGTGGCTCTTCTCCCAATTTAGGCAAAGATTGGTGTCTTCACACCGTTTTAGCATTTTTTCTAAATGGGAGAGACATGTTTGAAATGAGTCCCCAATGACCGAGAAGTCATCCATAAACACCTCCATTGTTTCCCTGATCATGTCGTGGAATATTGCCATCATACATTGTTGGAGCGTGCGGGGCGTTACACAGGCCAAAAAGCATACGTCTGTAGGCAAAAGTTCGTATGGGCGGTGAATGTGGTCTTTTCTTGATCTTGAGGATCAATGGGGATCTGAAAATACCCCGAGAAACCATCAAGGAAACAATAGTATTCGTTTCCTGCTAATCTCTCAAGCATTTGGTCCATGAAGGGTAGAGGAAAATGGTCTTTACGGGTGGCTTCGTTTAACTTTCGATAGTCAATACACACATGCCATCCGTAACCAATCGAGTTGGAATTAACTCGTTTTCTTCATTTGTGACAACAATTATGCCACCCTTTTTTGGAACACAGTGGATGGGGTGACCCAGGACTATCGAGATCGGGTAAATTAAACCGGCATCAAGAAGTTTGAGAACCTCTTGTTTGATAACCTCATGCATCTTAGGATTCACCCTCCTCGATGTTGGACTGCGGTTTGAAATCATCCTCCAATAAAATCTTGTGCGTACAAAATTCGGGGTTAATACCCTTGATGTCGGAGAGTCTCTAAGCAATTGCTTGCTTGTGCAACTTCAAAACCTTTATGAGAGCGATCTTCTCCTCCTCATTAAGTGCTTAGCAATTATGACGGGTAATTTATCATCACCCTCCAAGAATGCATACTCGAGATGAGGAGGAAGGTCCTTAAGTTCAACCTCGGGAAATTCTTGATAGATGCACGCGATTTGATTTCTTCAATCGTGATTTCTTTTGGAGGAGTGACGGTAATGGATCTTCATTTAACAATTGCTCAAGATAAAGGATATCTCCTCGAATCATACACACCATCATCAATTCCCGGCGGAATCGATTCATCATTAGCAAGAAACTCATCGATCTCTTCTAGAAAGAAGTCACCTCCCTCAAGCGGAGTAGAGAGGGGAAGAATCGGCAATAATTGGTTGAGAAGATGTGGTGGAATTCCCAAATTATGAAAATAACCAAGAAACTCTTGAGAGTACTCCTCTGAAGCAATATCAATTATATCGATTCGATTAACGATTGCGTCATAGTTTGAGTACCTCGAAGTTTGATCAAGGTTAAAGGTGGCGACTTCATTACCCACACGTAATGTGATTTCTTGCTCAAATACATCAATGAGAGCACGGCCCGTTCTGAGGAATCCTCGTCCAACAATGAGAGGAACCCGATGATCGGCATCGAAGTCAACAACCACAAAGTGGTGGAAAATGGAATTTTCCTACTTTCACGAATACATCCTTGATGCCAAGAGGACGATAGAGCGATCTGCAAGCTCAAAGTCATGCAGTAGGAATAAGTTCTGGAAGAGTTTCTTCCATCTGAATAAGGCATCAGTTGATGCTTGCAGATCGGCGAGGGCAAAGCATTCAATCATTCTGGAAAACACAGGTAGAAGAAATTTTCCAGGATCTCCAAGCTTCTCGGGAAGCTTCTTTAACGAGGCTGGCGGCAGGTTCTCGTTCAAGGAGTTTTAGCCATTTCAAACAGTTTTTCCTTGTTGCTTAACATGTGTTTGAGAGTTGATGCAAACTTGGGCATCAGCATGATAGCATCCGCAAAGCTTATGTCAAAATGTAGTTCTTGGAAAATTTGAAAATTTTTTTCCATTTGATGACTGGCTTTTTCGCGGAGCTTTTGCTCATTTAAACGTGATGGGTAAGGAATAGAAGTTTTGGATTTGGGGTTTTCAACTAGAGGTTCAAAAACAACTCCAGGTTTGGTTTTGGGTTTCGGGACAACTTGAGGATGGACATCATTGGTACCTCCGTTATTAGTAGGAAGTTCCTTGTCCTTTGTTGCCTCAGGTTCACTTTCCACTACCTTCGGGAGAGAAGAAGAAGAGGTAGTAGGAATAACGGGTCCATCATATGAAGCACCACTTCTGGTTGTGATCGCCTTTGCATCGCCCCTCGGATTAGCGATCGTTTTGCTAGGTAAAGTACGAGCGAGGGCGATCATTTAAAGACTTCTTAATGTCGAAATCGGCTTACCAACAACCTATTCATTTCCTCTTGGGATTTCATGAATTGCTTCAACAACTCATCAGGATGATGGTCGGTTGGAACAATGGCTTGAGTTTGTGTAGGAAAATTCCGGCCTCTATTGTTTGGATTAGGGCCTTGATTTTGGAAATTTCCTTGATTATTGCCATGAAAATACCCTGGGTTGAAATTTCCCTGACCTTGGTTTCTATTAAAATTTCCTTGGTTTTGAAAACCTTGGTTTGTTCTATTCTGATTTTGATTACGGTTTTGGTTTTGGTTGAAACCGGGTGGTCTAGGGTAGTGGTTAGGGGTGGTTCATAAGGAGTACAGGTATTGGTTGCCTCTGAATTGGAAATCCGCCCACAGCGTTTGCTTCAAAAGGGTTACCATCGGTGGCCATACAGTTGTAATAGGCATGGGGGCTACCGCAAGTAACACATACTTCCACTTTCTTGACTTCAGCAGGAGGTGAAGTTTGTGGAAAAGAAAATTTCTTTTGGTTAGAAGAACCAAAGCTTGAATTGCTTCCGTGAGTTTGTCAATCTTAGCATCGGTGCTAGATTGACTCCGCGGCGATGAAGTAGAAGGACCAACACTGACTTGGGAAACGACCGGTTTGCTTCGTGCAGTGCGGACTTTAGATTTGTTTTCAATTATCGCTAAAGCTTCTTTCACAGTTTACCTCAAGAAATTTCCTCCGCGGAGGAATTGAGAGAATCTTGATCAGATTGACTCACTCCATTATAGAAAGTATCGAGTTGCATCAACTCGGAGAAACCATGGTGAGGACATTTACGGAGCAACTCCTTAGTCCACGATTCACTTTGAAGGATTCATCAAACTTTTGTGTGAACTTGATGATTTCGTTTTTAAGACTCGTGGTTTTAGAAGGTGGATAGAACTCATTCACAAATTTCTTTACCGGTCTTCCCATGTTTCGATCGATTGGGGGTTGTTTTCAAGCCAAATCCGGGCTTGTCCCTCAAGGGAAAATGGGAACGAAGAAGCTTGCGGCATCGGTAGGGACATTCTTGTATTTGATGGTAGATGCAATCTTGTTAAACCATCGAATATGAGCATGAGGATCATCCCTCTCAAAACCATAGAATTGACTTGAGGTTACAAGATTTAGTAACCCGGTTTTGAGTTTAAAATTTTCAGCCACATGGTCGGGATAACAATAGCATCTCCATACCCATCGATGGGTGCACGGAGAAGCTTCATGCGCCGTTTCTTCCGCCATGATAACGGAAGTATGCGAGAGCGATGGGATCTCAGATCCGTGATGGAGCGAGCGTCTGGATCACGCTTCTTGGAATCGACAAACTCACGAAATGGGCTCCAGACCTAGAAGAGCGAGTCGCACACTAGAGTTAACTCTAAGAAATCTCAGAGTCAAGGGAATTATGAAAATGGGGAAAGAAGAATCGTTTTGCGTTTTATGGTTTTATATATATGTAGAAACAAAAGAAAAATATTTTTGTGTTTTATATGTTTTAAGATGTTTTTGGATTTTTGGATTTTTATAAGAAAATATAAATATATAGATGGTATGAACAAGAAGTGAATATTCAAATCACTAATCTGCTAAACGTAAGATTATTAGCACAGCTCCCCGGCAGCGGCGCCAAAATTTGATTCGCTCCGAACGGTCTATCTTTTATTACACAAGTCAACCACTTGTGAATGGTCAACCATAAAAAAAGTCAGACAGCTTGAGAATGCAATGCAATTAACCAGGATAGCATAGTGTTTCCCCGGGTCGTTAAGTCCCAACAGTACGTCTTGTGAATAGCCAGCGTGTAGTCAGGTGATATTAACAAGAAAGGGGTTATGATTGATACTAGATGACAAAGGAAAAAATAAAGAAAATTAAAAGCTAAATTATATTAAATAAACGCTATCACTATTTTTAAAATTGGATTTTCTTGATTTTTCTTTATTAAATTTGAATTAAAAACTTAATTTTAACTTTTAAAACTAAATTAAAATACTAAAAATTATGAAAATAAAGAGGAAAATTATGAAACTATTTTTCAAAAATCTAAAATAACTAAAGAGAATTTTCAAAACTAATTTTGTATTTTTCTGATTTATATTCTAATTTCTATGATTTAAAAACTATTTAAAATTAATTAAATTGCTAAAAATTACAAATTTAACTAAGAAAAATCTGGAAAAATTATTTTTTTGCTTTTTATATTTATCTTAATCTATGAAAATTGAAAAATTATTTTTTTGAAGCTTTTCTGATTTAATTGCAATAAAGGCTAATTAAAAAGTCCCAAAAACTGTTTTTAAATAAGGAAAAATACTAAACAGTAATGGAAAAATCTGAAAAATTCAGGAAAAGTCTAAAATAATATTCTAAATCTATGAAAAATATAAAAACCTATACTAGTGTGCAAGATTCAGGTTCTGTAGTGAAAAGTGCTTATAAATAAGCACTTGTAATAAGCTAAATGTAGCAAATGAGCACCAAATTATCACAGAAGCTAGAGTATGCTAAAAATGCTCAAAACCAACCTATTTCAACTGATCTAACCCTGGTAGATACAAAATACAATGACTTGACTTGTTTGAATTTAGAAACTGAAATCAGCTATACCCACCTAATTAGAGCTTATCAAGCAGACTTATCAAATAAGCCATAAGCGAAAACCAAATTTTGAATACTCAAGACCACCACCGGTGAGCCAATAAACCAAGTTTGAGACCCTAGTGATCAAAAACAAGACCACGCACAAGGTCTGGAAGTCTTGCCTGTGCACTTTCAGTGTATACTCTTGGTGTGTGTAGCACTTGCCCCATTTGACAAGCTGATTAGGAGCTTAAGACTGTTTCCAAAAATTTCACAAAAATCACTTTTGACTTCTCAACCAGTTTAAATTCAATATCCCAAAATTACAAAAACTTTGAACCAGAAATGAATCCTCTAAAAATCCACATAGGTTGGTGAAAAACTGAGTTTCTCAACTTTTTGACTTTTTTAGACAGAAATGAAAGTTGACTAAAATGAGTTTTGATCTTATGAAAAATGATTATAAATGATGATTAGAGATGAAATGAGACCTAAATAAGCTATACTAAGTGATTCTAATCCTCAATGCAAGCTAATGCTATTAAAATCCTAACTGTTAAGAGCACTAGAACAGATTATATGCAATTTTGACTAAATGAGTTTATGGATGCAATTTGAAGATTAATATGACTGAGTTATAGCTAATAAGAACTGAAAAAACTATGTAGCACTACTGAATAATCCTGAATCTCAGATTACAGCGATGATCCAAACACTAGTTTCTAACTGATTTACTAGCTACTCTAATTAATCTACCTATTTTAACTCTTAATCTAAAGCATGATTTACTAACAACTAAGTGATGCCAAATCAACAATCAACACAATGGAGTAATCAATTATCTGAGTAAAAGGATTATGACAGATATGGATTTTAAAACTTACTCATGTCCTGCTACTATGGCATGCTACTGAGATCAAAATACCACTATCCTAAGCTGATATCAACCCCAAATGAAGCTGATCTCAACCCATTTTCACCATCAATACCAGCAATTCAGACCAGTCAAAACTTTGTAACTGCAGGTTGACTTTTGTTGACCAAGTTCCAAATTTGCTTGAGCCTGTTTTGTAAGTTTACTAGAAGCTATAAACAGCTTTAGTAAGCTTATTTGAGAAGTAAATAAGCTCTTTGAAGCTTGGAATTTAGTACATTTGAAACTGACTTTAATAAGAGAAATGTAAAAACATGAACTTTGATAGAACTTGAAATTAATGCTTGAAATGAGTTACAATAGACTAAATAACTTTAGTTCATTACAGGAAAGCTTAGGATTACAATTTAAGAAACTAATTAAGACCATAAAATTAAATACGACATACATGAAAAATGAAAACTAAAAACTACTCTCCAACTCTGTCTTTTCTTCCTCTATTTATCATCAAAATTCTTCCCCTCTCTCCTCTGAGTGTTTCCCACTTTTCGTTTGGGCCATTGGATGATTTGAGTCATTTTTAGCCATTGATGAGATTTTGGCGCCAAAAGATATATCAACTGGGGGGAGGTTTGAGTGCAAGGAAGGAGAAACATTAATTGTTTCTTGTTTTGTTAGGTGAGGTGGAGTGATAAGGGTGGAGGAGTATGAGCTGGAAGCATGGTGATGGGGTGAGAGTTGCAGACAGTGGTTGAAGAAGATGGAGGGAAAAAGGGCGGGATTTGACTGAGAGTTGACCGGGGTATATTAAAAGGCAGGGGTTCAAGTAGGGGGGGGGGTCAAGGGTGTTTTTGCAGGGGTTCAAGGCTTTGGTAGGGGTTCAAGCAAGGGGTCAAGGGTCAAGGCTTGTTTATTAATAACATAAGGACCAAACTTGCAATTCACCAAACTTGAGGGACCAATTCTGCCAATTTTTCAAAGTTCTTCCAAGGGTCAATCTTGCCAAGTTTCATTAGTACAAGGACCATAAAAGAAAATTTTCCATTTTTAAACTTCCAAGGACTATTTTTGCCAATTTTGAAACTTGAAGGACCAAACTTGTAAATTCCCAAACTTTTTACCCATGAATCATTTTTGATAAATTTTGATTTTGAAAGGACTTGGGTTGACTTTTATTTCAAAACAAATGCTCAGGGACTGATTTTGTCAAGATTTGAAAGTCGGAGGTGAAACGCCAATTATGCAAACTTAGCTCGTTTTTCATCTGATTTTAAACATTTTGCATCTGAAAACATATAAAATACAATTTTGGGATATTTTCAGTATTTTGATGCATTTATGAGCGTTTTTAAATGTTTTGCAGTTCAGATTTGACCAAAAATGATGAGTATTTACACACTCATCAAAAGTTTGGGAAGGTTCCGGATCTTTAGTTTAGTATATATACAAGGCTAGGGGTCTTGTATTTGGCATCTCTTGTACTCATAAGCTAAAACCATAAAACGTTTGTGTGTGTTTTGTGCTCAAACCGATCGGCCACCTCCTTTAGGGTGTTGATCCTCAACCTTTTTCCAAAACAAGTTATTTGGTTTAATAAAACTAACATTACTTTAATTTGTTTTGAAATGCGTGTGTACAAGAAAGTGGTACTAACACATTATTGTTAGTATTCTTGGATTGAATTACAAAGCGGTAAGGGGTAATTCACATAATCCTATAAACCCTAATTAGGGTTCATCCAATTGCTAGTTCTGTGGATTTGATTCTTGTTCGGCTAGAATCAAGAAAGGTACGCATATTTTTCGTATATTAATTGTTCGTTAATAAATCATATACGCTTCCGCTTGAATACTTTCTTGTTTTGTGGTTATTTATTTGAATGTCATGTTATCTAATTCCAACAGTGGTATCAGAGCCATTGGTTTTTAATGAGTAATTAATTACATAAACGCGTAATAAAACAAATAATTGTATGTTGTTTGATATGTTAATCTAGGGTTTATGTTTAATTTTTGTTTGGTCGATTTTTTTAGTTAATTGGGGCGTACCCCTATTTTTTTTTGTCGACACATACATAAAATTTTTTAGGGTTTTGAAAATTGTTTGCTAACCTTATTAAAACCTAGAATTAATATATTAGTTACGTGATTAATTCATGAATAATTTGTTATGTGTCATGGAATTTTTTATATGCGATCTTGTGACTATTTGTATAATTGTTATGATATATTCATGACTATACATGCATGTTAGTCATGGATAAAATACTTTGATATTGTTTAATTGTTAAGAATATTTATTTACGGTAAATTTTGAATTGGGGAAGACTCCAATTATATATATTAATGAATAAATTATGTGCAATTTGGTATATTATTAATTATGGGTTTACGCAATCGATTCTACGATGTATGTGGCTCACTCTCAATTGAGAGAGTGAAAGCCCTAATTAATATATACATTAATTTAACCTAGATATTGATTGTTAACGAGGTTTTATCGAATAAGTTGCATGTGGCTACTTGTTTACACGTATAAATTGTTTATTATGTGCGCATTATTTTTTAGTAGTTTATTTTTTATTGGTTTACTTGTTTGTTTATTTATAATGTACAGTTTTAAGCAAAGGGTAATTTTGAATAGAAAAATAATTCGGACTAAACAATGGCGAAATTTGATTTGTTTTGGAAGAGTTAAGTTTTCAATAGTTTAATTGATTGGTGACTTTGGTACAAATGGTGTGAACGGCTCACCCATTAGAATGAACTATAAAGGGGTTAATAAAGAAGTGCGCACAGTCACACTGAAAGGATGTCTAAGGTTATGCTTTGGCGCTTAATATCCTCTCCCCTGTAAGTTCAGAATGGAGCTACTTAGTAAGCCATAAAATGTGCAAACTCATCTTAAGGGCGAATTAGTTTTAATTCCATGCGTCACTTAGGGTGGTAATTACGAAACACTAAGTGTTTACACTTATGCAAAAGTCTGCGGTATAATGGGCGATAATTAACACTAAATTCCTTGATTGGTGAACCCAATACCTCAATCAAAACTTTGATAATTTGATCTTTATGAATTGGTAATAAAAAGTTTTTATTAAATTTATGCTACAAGATGAATGCATGACATCTTTGTACATATTTGATTTAACCACATAAAATCAAAACTAGTACCCTTTATAAATTAAGTTATATGCCATCTAATTAAAAGGAACACTTGAAGTTGCAATTTATGTCATGAGAGTACTTGGCTAGATTGTGATGGAGAGGTAAATCTCTATGTAAAGTGAGACCTTACATGGACATATTTGCAGTTCTTTAAGTTAGACACTTAAGTTGAGTAGGAAGTGAGACTTGGACTCAATGACATAAGATGGGATGAAACATGTTTATATTTGCAATAGCGTTAGAAAATATAAATCTCATAATGATCCAGGAATTGAAAATTGTTTGTCAATTATTGTTCGACAGATTACCTTATTATGTTCTTTCGTTACTAGCAGATCAACTGATGTAATGGAACTACGATAATTTGGATCCTAGTTTTCGAGAAAATTCTATGGTTATATGAATATTACCTTGGGTATTTTATTTTCTTGAAAAGTTATATTATCGAAAATACTAATACTTGAATTTTGAAAATTCTTTAAATGTATTAATGCAACATTAAACCGTAAACGTAGGTTATTCCTGTATTGGTAAATTGATCTACACCTGTAAGGGTTTTTGGTAGAGTCAACTTTGCTAAAAGAATAAATCTAGTCCTCTTTTCATAAGAAAGAGTGAGATTCAATCCTATTCCTTTTCATGAATGAAGAAAGGTATGATAGGACAATTAGAATTTTCTAAATTCTAAATTCATAACTAAATAAGCATTTTTAATAGTTAAGAAAATTGCAAATTTTCTGAGTTATTAAATTAGAAGCTAGACTAATTTACTGCAAAATTGGTAAAAGACAAACTAGTATATTTTATCTAGTTGTTTTGTTTTAAAAGTTACTACTTACAATTGTTGGAATAGTAGAACTATTAAGAAAGAAATTGCATGCCCAATTATTTCAAGTTAATAGCATTGATGAATAATTCATCATCTACATAGTAGAATACACTCTTTTAGTACATAAGTAATTGTTATGTATGGACTTTCTCAAAAGTGTAGGGAAGTAAATAGAACACTATTTTCTTTCACTGGTTAATGAAGCACTTTCAATGTTGTCAAATCCAGTGGGAGTGTTGCGTTCTTATTACTGAATAGGGAATTAATGTAATGATCTCTAATTCAGTGGGAGTTACAAGCATTGTCATATTGGTAGTAACCCAGATTATCTCTAGAATGTCTTAAGATAATTATTTTCCACTTGTAGACACTTATGTTCTCAAGGATAGTCATGTACGTTTCCGTATTAGACAATGAAGTGGTTCTACATCTACTAGTTATGCTAATATCAATGACACAATCATATTAGTCACATAAACAAACATATGTCGTGTTGTTTATCCGCTACATGATGTTGTTCCATGCACAAGTGGGAGAAATCTATATTGTGTGCAAGGTACAACATATAAGTATATGATTTAATGGATTCTCTTGACTGCAAGGTAAGAGATCAACATTCTAATATAACTTGTAAATATCTAATTCAAGAAACGCTTGGTGTTGCAATTTACGTCATGTCAGAACTTGACGAAAATTGCAACAACAAAGTAAATCTCTATGTGAAGTCAGACCTTGCATGGACATATTTGCAGTTTCTAAATTAGACAAGTATTTAGAATATGTGTCAAGATGATAGATATAAGACTACTTCAAATTAAATATTTATGTATTATTAGAATAACATAAATAAATGAAGTAATCTAATACTACTTTAATTTGTATATTTATGAATTTTCGGAATGACATAAATAAATGAATAAATAATGTAGTCCTACATTATTGTGAAGTAAATTAATTAACTTGAAATTATAATTGAAACCAAGAGTTGTGTTCATAATTACTTTAGTTAAACATGTTTATGATTCATGGTAAAGACATAAACATAAAGTCTTTTAAGACTTATAATAAAGTAAGACGTTAACTTGTTATGTTTTTTAATTAAGACATATACAAGAAGTTATTGAGGTGATCAATGATTTATAACGTTAAATGGGATTATAACAAATTTATGTTTTCTTGATGAGACATGGAAATGAAGTGACTTGGTCAAAAAGTACTTGTGTTATAAAACATGTAATTGGCTTGAAAAGTATATTATACCATTAAGTTGACTTAGTTGGTAAATAGGTAAGCTAAAAGGAATATGTTTATCTTATATATTGTTAGATTGTCTTACAATATTAATTCTAATGAATATCACAAGTTGATGGTATGTTCAGTTAGGAGAATCAAACTCTATTTGATTTGTTTGATTCAAGATAACCATAACTTCTTTCTTAAAAAGTAACATGGTTAGAAATTGAGTATGGATTGAATATACTCAATATGACTCCAACCTAGAAGATTAATAAAACACCATTTTATTATGGAATGTGATGAATCACATTAAGTTTTAATATTGAAGATTCTGATTTTGTTAAACTATTTATGAATAGGTTATTAACAAACTTAAGTCAGGAATTACCAATGTGTATTTGTAATGTCCCAAAAGAGAACAATGTAGTTTTGCTCTAACTGCTAAGTATATATAGATAGTCTATATATTACAAAAGGCAAGTGGGAGTTTTTTTTTATCTTGAAAGACAAAATTACAAGATACATAATCTTCTAAAACACACTAGTAAATATCATGTTGAGGTTAGACATATAAATGATAGACCTCATGATGATGGAATTTTCATTCATAGATCTGCAAAGATATCTCAAATATTTGACTTATATCTTGAAATATGAGTTACAGGGATTATAGTAAACGATAATCATTATGATGGATTACCAAATATTGAATATGGAAAATTACTCATACTATGAATGTTAAAGATGTTGTCCATAAAGATAATCAATTTTGGAAATTTGGTTTATCTTAATAGTTAGACTAGAGAATGGAAATGAGTTTCTTCAAAGAGATGAAAAACCCTAGTGGTTTGAATTTCTATGTAGAAATCATATGGACAATATTGTACACATATTTAATGCATGACAAGATTATTGATCACACTTAAGCAATTAATTATGATTGAATATTTCTTTCTAGACACATTAAATATATAAAGATGATAATTGTCATACTTGTTTTCATTAATATGAAATATGACAATGGAATATCAAAACTCTTTCCTGAGAAATTACTTGAGCGAGGACGGTAAGTAATCGAAAGGTTTTTTGAATTCATATCATCTTTGGAAGTGTACGAAGTGCAATAATTCATAAATGAATAAATGCATGCATCTATAAAATCATTCTTATATTTAATTATTAAATTCTAGTTTTGATTTATAATTGAAATAAGATAAATTTTAAGTATTTCTGAAAGTTAGTGGGAGTATTATGTTAAGATTTTAAATCTTATATGTTGTATAACATATAGGAAGTAACATTCCTTGTAAGCTAAATGTTAAGTCTTAGACTGGAATGAAACTTCATTTGTAAGATTTAAGAATTAAAACATACAACCTTGGAATATATGTTTATTATTAATAAACATGTGCAGTAAAATAAATGATTTTAATAAAACATGATATGTCATTTTGGAAATGGATAAATATTTTTTGACAAGATAGAACGTGAATGAAGTCTAAGTTTGACTTGTAGATTCATCATGTACATCATGATGTGTATTAAAATTGTTGTATCATTCTTGAATAAGAAGTTATATGACAACATTGATATCTAACTAAAAGTTATTAGATAACTTGTGTAATGAATATTCTAAAAGAATTACATTCTCAGCTTGGAATTGCTCCTAGATTCTATGGATGAACAATATGTCAAATGTTGTGCAAATTGTCATCAGCTTCAAACTTGAAAGTTTGGAAAGCATCGAACATTACACAATAGCTATTAAAGTTTACGGAGTTTTAATGAGCACATTGTTGTTTGTATACAATGATGCTGGTTTAATTGAGATGACACTTAATACTAGTCATGGTAGGATTTCATCCTTGTTAATGGCCATGTGAACTAGTTGTGCTACTAAGAGCTCAGTTGCATTATACATTAAAAGAATAAGAATACTTTAAACTTTAGAATGTTTGAAAGTTTAAATTGTCATAAATTGGTGATAGAGGATGTCACACACTTTATGAATTATTGTGTGGATTGGTGAAAGCACACATACAAGGACTTCACTAATTGAATTCTTGAAATAAGTATTCTCAAAATTACGATAGATCAAGTTGGTTGATTTATGCCTTGTCAACAAGTATGATTGTTATTACTTGAGGCATAATTCATCAAACTGGAATTTTCATGCATTGATCTATTTAGTATTTGGATAAGGGATGTTAAACAATTGTTATAATAAATCAAGTACTTGGTATGTTTGATTTTATAATATAATGTATCCTATATTTGCATTTTTAATCCGTGAATAAATTTATTTATTCTAAATCGTCCGTTGTCAATTAATGATATGGGAGTATCATTAAATTAAGACAAATCTGAGAGATATGGTAGAATATACTTGAAAGTATATTGATGAGAATGCATACCAATTTTAGATGATATTGAATGAATTGAATATAGGACTTATCCCAACTACATAATTTACTTTGTTGATATTGTTATAAGTAAATTATGAATAGTTATCCTCAGACTTGAGATACCAAGTAAGTGTCATGAATGTAGTGCACTTCTGTGGAACAACTTAAAGCTATACGTAACTTGTAAATTTATTTGGAGTCAAGATAGAATTTGTTCCTTCAAATTTATTTGGAGTTTGTGGGTTATTATCGTAGTCAAGATAGAATTTGCTTCTTCAAATTTATTTGGAGTTTAATACTGCTGGGCCCCTCGTTGGGTTGACAAGATGTTTGTGTGGCCACACCCAAAATCTCCCCTAAATATGTTTAGAAGATTTGGTAATCTTGTTCAATCACTAATAACGAGAAACAGAATAGTTGAATAAAGAATGACTTAATTCTATATCTTTATTTAACATGGTAAGAAACAAAAGGATAATAATGAGAAATCATTAAAAGGTTTTTCAAGGAGACCTTACTCGAGTTGTGATGAGTATGTAAATACTCATCATTTTTACTGTTCATTTGTTATTTTTCTTAATTTTAATTAGTTTAAATTAGTTTTTAATTAATAATAAATACATAAAAAGTGTAATAAATATATTTTCAGTTTTAAAATAAGTTTTATAATATTTTAGATTTTTCTAAGTCATAATTTCACTTTTCTAGCTTTATTTCATATTTTCTTATATTTTAGGGTATTATTAAATAGTTAAAATAGTTTTTAATTAATAATAATTAAATAAATAGTCATAAAAATAATTTTTTTTTCCAATAATTTTCTTATGTATTTAGGATTGTAAAAATATAATTTTCACATTTGTAGGCCTTTTATTTCTTTAATCTCACGTTTTAATTTTGTATGTTTTAATCGTTTCTAAGTATTTTGCTTTCACGTACTTGTTCTTATAGCTTGTTTAAGCTATTTTCTTTTATTCCTTAGTATAAATCATTCACAAACCTTTTTCCCATTCAATATCACGATCCGCAGTCCGTTTGTACTTCATTTTACACACCTCGTTGGGACTTACGACTTCGGGGATACTAAACTCCTCGATCTTAATTGCATTTGGTTCTAGACTGTTTGGACTTTTATTACGGTTGACCATTCACAAGTGGTTAGCTTGTGTGATAAAACCTGACTGTCTGGAGCTCAATCACACTCAAACCCCGGTTGCTATACCCTTTTTGGCGCCAAGCGAATCCACGGTAATATCAACTCAATAATCCAATGGTCCTGGAAAAGAGGTGGGAAATGATCAGAAGACACGTGGGAGCACTTTTGCTGATAAATAGAAGGAAGAGAAGGAGAGAAGAGGAGTAGTTCTAGTTTTCATTTTCCATATATGTCGTTTTTAATTTTTATGTCTTAATTAAGTTCTAAATTGTAATTTTAATCTTCCTTGTACTGAACTAAGGCATTTTAGCCAGTTGTAACTCATTTTAAGCATTAATTCAAAGTTTGATAAAGTTTCTTGTTTTTATAATTTCTGTCATAAAATCAATTTTAAATGTACTAAAAGCCAGGCTTCAATAAGCTTCATTGTAACTCAAATAAACTTACTAAAGCTGCCCATAGCTTTTAGTAAGCTTATAACTCAGTTTCAAGCAAATTTGGAATTTGGTCAACAAAAGTCAAACTGCAGTAATAATGGTGGCATGGTTCTGAATTGCTTATCTGAGGTGGAAATGGGTTGATATTTAGTTTGATTTGGGTTAATAGGATAGTGGTTCTTTGTTGATTGTTAAGCCATTGTGGCTAGGACTTTTGTAAGTTTTTACTTATCTCAATTCTGTCAAATTGCATAAACTGTTTTAGCTTATGTTTGAGTTGTAATATCTGCACAATTTAGCTGATATATTACTGTTGGATCTGTTTTCAGTATTAGTCATTGATTAGGTTAGAATTTTCTAAGTAGATTGCATAATTAGTTAGATAATCTAGTGTTTGGATCATGGAGTATAACTGAGTTATAGGCTTATTCAGAGGTTTAGTACAGTAGTGTAAGTTCATTCTAGCTAAACTAGACTCAATTCAATCATTTACTTGCATCTGTTTTCATCCAAAGTCAAAATCCTTTTAAATCTGTTTTCATTTTCACATCTGTTGGAAATTTGAAGATCAAAAGCTTGATCTGTGTTTAGATAATGTTAGAATAACTTGATTTAACTTTGTTTTAGCTTGAAACATTAATCTCAGTTCAATAATTGGATTCAAATTTCATTTTGGTTGCAAAACAGTTTTTCACAAAAGTTTGTAGAATTTTCATGGATTCGTTTCTGATTCAATTCAAGTGATATTTTGGATTTAACAAATTCAGTTGGTCAAGTGTATAAATCTGATTTTTGTGAAATTTTTGGAAAGCTTGATCTTAAGCACTAATGGTCCATCCATAAGCTCCATCGCCTTGTACACTCAGCATACACTGAGTTGTGTGCATGCAACTTCCAGACCTTGTGCAGGTCTTGTTTTTAATCACTAGGGTCTGAAACTTGGTCTTGAGATAGTTAAGCTGGTGGTCTTTAGGTCTCCAGTTTTGGTTTTCACATTGGCTTATTGAATAAGCTGGTACTTTAGCTTAAAAGTAGACAAATAAGCTGTTTAGCTTAAGTGGTAATTAGCTCAAATCCTTAGTGATTTGCTTATTTGAGGTTAGGAGTAGTTGCAATGAGTGGTTTTAGAGTAGTTATAGCCTAGTTTAGCCGTGTTCATTTGTGCTTTCTAGTGCTTATTAGCTTATCTTAAGTGCTTATTCTCAAGCAGTTTGCACTTAGGTTTCATTCTCTTACACATAAGCCCTAGTTTTTATATTTTTCTTAGATTTAGAATATTATTTTAGACTTTTCCTGAATTTTTGATTTTTTCCATTCTTGTTTGCTATTTTTCTTATTTTAAAGCAGGTTTTAAGACTTTTAAAATAGCTTTTAATACAAATAAATCAGAAAATCTTCAAAAAATAAGTTTTCAATTTTCCTAGATTAAGATAAATATAAAAAGCCAAAAAAATATTTTTCCATAATTTTCCTAGTTTAAATAGTAATTTTTAGCAATTTAATTAGTTTTAAATAGTTTTTAAAGCATAGAAATTAGAATATAAATCAGAAAAATACAAAATTAGTTTTGAAAATTCTCTTTAGTTATTTTAGATTTTATAAAAATAGTTTCACAATTTTCCTCTTTAATTTCATAATTTTTAGTATTTTAATTTAGTTTTAAAGTTTAAAATTAGTTTTTAATTCAAATTTATAAAAGAAAAATCAAGAAAATCAATTTTAAAAATAGTGATAGCGTTTATTTAATATAATTTAGCTTTTTAATTTTCTTTCTCAGATTTTCCTTTGTCATCTAGTATTATCATTAACCCATTTCCTGTTCAATATCACCCGATCACTCTGGCGTTTAGCTTCAATCGCACAGCTCGTTGGGACTTAATGACCTGGGGAAACACTAAACTCTCCTGGACTTAATTGCTTTGGTTTTAGACTGTTTGGCTTTTATTACGGTTGACCATTCACAAGTGGTTGACTTATGTAATAAACCTGACCGTTTGGGACCGAATCAAATTTTGGCGCCGCTGCCGGGGAGCTGTGCTAATAATCTTACGTTTAGCAGATTAGTGATTTGAATATTCACTCCTTGTTCATATCATCTATATATATTTATATTTTCTTATAAAAAATCAAAAAATCCAAAAACATCTTAAAACATATAAAACACAAAAATATTTTTCTTCTGTTTCTACATATATAAAATTAAAACCCATTCTTCTTTCCCCATTTTCATAATTCCCTTAACTCGAGATTTCTTAGAGTTAACTCTATATTATCTTTTCGCTCTCTTCTAGGTCTGTGAGCCTTTATTGAGCTTGTTAGGATTCCAGAAGCGTATCCGTAGACGTTCGCCCCATCGGTCGGATCTGAGATCGAACTGCTCGCTTTACCGTTATCATGGCGGAAGAACGTCCTATGTCTGAGCTGCTCCAGGCACCCATCGATGGGTATGGAGATGCTATTGTTATCGACCATTGTGGTGAAAATTTTGAACTCAAAACATGGTTACTAAATCTTGTAACCTCAAGTCAATTCTATGGTTTTGAGAGGGATGATCCTAATGCTCATATTCGATGGTTTAACAAGATTGCATCTACCATCAAATACAAAAATGTCCCTACCGATCTTTGTCAAGCTTCTTGTTTATTTCCCTCGAGGGACAAGCCGGATTTGGCTTGAAAAACAACCCAATCGGAAACATGGGAAGACACGGTAAAGAAATTTGTGAGCGAGTTCTATCCACCTTTTAAACCACGAGTCTTAAAACGAAATCATCAAGTTCACACAAAAGTTTGATGAATCCTTGATGAATCGGTGGGATCGTTTTAAGAGTTGCTCGCAAATGTCCTCACCATGGTTTCTCGAGTTAATGCAACTTCGATACTTTATATAATGGAGTGAGTCAATCGATCAAGATTCTCTCAATTCCTCCGTGGAGAAATTTCTTGAGCAAAAGCTGTAAAAGCTTTAGCGATCATTGAAAACAAGTCTAAAGTCCGCCTTTGCGAAGCAAACGGGTTGTTTCCCAAGTCGGTGTTGGTCCTTCGCTTCATCGCGTGAGTCATCTAGCACCGATGCTAAGATTGACAAACTCACGGAAGCCATTCAAGCTTTGGTTCTCTCTAACCAAAAAGTTTCTTTCCACAAACTTCACCTCTGCTGAAGTTAAGAAAGTGGAAGTATGTGTTGTTACTGCGGTGGCCCCATGCCTATTACAATTGTATGGCCACCGAGGTAGTAACCTTTGAAGCAACGCTGTGTGGGGATTTCCAATTCAGGAGGCAACCAATACCGTGCTCCTATGGACCCGAACCAGATCCTAACCTTACCACTGGACCACGGTTTCAACCAAAACCAAAACCGTAATCAAAATCGAGAATAAAACGAACCAGGTTTTCAAAACCAAGGTAATTTTAGTCAAAATAACGGTTTTCAAAATCAAAGTCAAAATTTCAAAACCAAGAAATTTTAATAGAAACCCAGGTCAGGGAAATTTCAACCAAGGGTATTTTCATGGCAATAATCCAGGGAATTTTCAAAATCAAGGCCCTAATCCAAACAATAGAGACGGAATTTTCCTACACAAAATCAAGCCATTGTTCCAAGCGGACCATCATCGATGAGTTGTTGAAGCAATTCATGAAATCCTAAGAGGAAATGAATAGGTTGTTGGTTAGCGATTTCGACATTAAGAAGTCTTTAAATGATCGACCCTCGGGCTCAGGTACTTTACCTAGCAACACGATCGCTAATCAGAGGCGATGCAAAAGCGTCACAACCGAAGTGGTGCTTCATATGATGGACCCGCTATTCCTACTACCTCTTCTTCTTCTCTCCTGAAGGTAGTGGAAAGTGAACCTGAGGCGACAAAGGACCAAGTGCAACCACTAGCTCGCGAAACAGCACATGTCCATCCTCAAGTTGTCCCGAAAACCAAACGGGAGTTGTTTTGAACCTTCGATTGAAAACCCTAAATCCAAAACTTCTATTCCTTACCCATCACGTTTAAATGAGCAAAAGCTCCGCGAAAAAGCCAGTCATCAAATGGAAAAAATTCTTCAAATTTTCCAAGAACTACATTTTGACATAAGCTGCGGATGCTATCATCTTGCCCAAGTTTGCATCAACTCTCAAACACATGTTAAGCAACAAGGAAAAGCTGTTTGAAATGGCAAAAACTCCTCTGAATGAGAAGCGCTCAGCATTACGTTAAAAAGCTTCAGAAGATTGGAGATCCGGAAAATTTCTTCACCTTGTGTTTTCGAGAATGATTGAATGCTTTGCCCTCGCCGATCTTGGTGCAAGCATCAATCGATGCCTTATTCATATGGAAGAAACTTTCTCTTCCGGAACTTATTCCTACATGCATGACTCTTGAGCTTGCGGATCGTTCTATATCTCGTCCTCTTGGCATCGTAGGGATGTATTCGTAGTAGGAAAGTTCCATTTTCGGATGACTTTGTGGTTGTTGACCGATGCCGATCATGGGTTCCCCTCATTGTTGGACAAGGATTCCTGAGAACGGGCCGTGCTCTCATTGATGTATTTGAGCAAGAAATCATGTTACGCGTGGGTAATGAAGGCATGCCTTTAACCTTGATCAAACTTAGGTACTCCGCAAACTATGATCTTTGAATCGGTTATCGAATCGAATTAATTGATATTGCTTCATAGGAGTACTCTCAAGAGTTTCTTGGTTATTTTCATAATTCTGTGAGTGGGGATCCCACCACATCTTCTCAACCAATCATTGCCGACTCTTCCCTCTCTTTACTCCGTTTGAGGGAGACTTCTTTTAGAAGAGATCGATGAGTTTCTTGCTAATGATGAATCGATTCCACAGGGAATTGATGATGGTGTTTATGATTCGGAGGGAGATATCCTTTATCTTGAGCAATTGTTAAATGAAGATCCATTACCGTCACTCCCTCAGAAAGAGATCACGATTGAAGAAATCAAATCTTACAAACATCTCTTGAAGAATTTCGAGGTTGAACTTAAGGACCTACCTCCTCATCTCGAGTATGCATTCTTGGAGGTGATGATAAATTACCCGTCATAATTGCTAAAGACTTAAGCGAGGAGGAGAAGACGCTCATAAAGGTCTTGAAGTCACACAAGCAAGCAATTGCTTGGAAACTCTCCGGTATTAAGGGTATCAACCACGAGTTTTTATACGCACAAGATTTTTTGGAGGATGATTTCAAACCGTGATCCAAGGAGGGTGAATCCTAAGATTCATGAGGTTATCAAACAGGAGGTTCTCAAACTTCTTGATGCAGTTTAATTTACGATCTCGATAGTCCTTGGGTCAGTCCATCCAGCGTGTTCCAAAAGGGTGGCATAACTTGTCACAAAAATGAAGAAAGCGAGTTAATTCCAACTCGATTGGTTACGGGATGGCTTGTGTGCATTGACTATCGCAAGTTAAACGAAGCCACAGTAAATACCATTTTCCTCTACCCTTCATGGACCAAATGCTTGAGAGATTAGCAGGGAACGAATACTATTGTTTCCTAGATGGTTCTCGGGGTATTTTCATATCCCCATTGATCCACGGGATCAAGAAAAACCATTCACATGCATCACGGAACTTTTGCCTCTGGTATACCTTTTGGCCGTGTAGCGCTCTGGCACGCGTTCCAGCGATGTATGATGGCAATTTTCCACGACATGATCGGGGAAACAATGGAGGTGTTTATGGATGACTTCTCGGTCATTGGGGACTCATTTCAAACATGTCTCTCCCATTTAGAAAAAATGCTAAAACGGTGTGAAGACACCAATCTTTGTCTAAATTTGGAGAAGAGCCATTTTATGGTCAAGGAAGGAATTGTCCTAGGCCATAAGATTTCAAAAATGGGATTGAGGTTGACAAAGCGAAAGTGGATGTCATTGCCAAATTGCCTCATCCTACTACCATCAAAGGTATTAGGAGTTTTTTTAGGTCATGCGGTTTTATCGCGATTCATACAAGATTTTTCTAAAATCGCTCGACCTATGACTCATCTCCTTGAGAAGGATGCTCCTTTTATCTTCTCACCTGAGTGCATCGAAGCTTTTGAAACATTAAAGAAAAACCTTACGGAAGCACCCATTCTAGTTGCCCGCTGGATTTACCCTTTGAACTCATGTGCGATGCAAGTGATTTTGCTATCGGTGCGATCTGGGCAGCGTAAAACCAAGCATTTTTAGCCTATCCACTACGCGAGTAAGACTATGACTGAAGCTCAAACCCATTACACCACTCTGAGAAAAAATTATTAGGCTGTGGTGTATGCGTTTGAGAAGTTTCGGCCATACCTAATCTTGACCAAATGCGTGGTGTATACGGATCTCTCGGCTCTCAAATATCTCTTTGCAAAACAAGATGCAAAGCCGAGATTGCTCCGTTGGGTTCTCTCTGCAAAATTTGATATCATTATCACGTGATAAAAAGGAGAACACGAGTGGCGATCATCTGTCCCGTCTAGAAACCCTCACCGGGATGTGTTAGAAAAAGAAATAAACGAAACATTTCCTCTCGAAACACTCAATGTGGTTTCTTTTCGTGGAGACTCTTCTACCCCATGGTTTCTGACTTTGCAAATTACCATGCGGGTAACTTTGTAGTGAAAGGGATGTCGTCCCAACAGAAAAACAAATTCTTTAAAGATGTAAAACATTACTTCGGGGACGACCCCTACTTATTCAAAATTTGCGCGGATCAAGTCATCGGCGATGTGTGTATGGTCGAAGCCAATGACATTCTCAAGGCTTGCCATTCGGACCTCTTGGGGGACATCATAGCCCCAACTACACCGCCAAGAAGGTGTTTGATTCCGTTTTTATTGGCCGATTTACAAGGATGCCCACGAATTTGTCAAAACATGTGACGCTTGTCAGCGTCGGAAATATCTCACAAAGAAATGAAATGCCGCAAAACTCCATTCAAGTGTGTGAGATTTTGATATCACGGGGCATTGACTTTATGGGGCCATTTCCTTCATCTCGAGGAAATAAATACATACTGCGTGGCGTTGACTATTTGTCAAAATGGGTTGAAGCGAAAGCTTTGCACCAACGATGCCGAGTTGTTGTGAAATTCTTAAAATCTCTTTTTGCTAGGTTTGTAACTCCACGAGCTATAATCAGTGATCATGGTGCGCATTTACGCAATGACCGGTTTGATAGAGTCATGCAAAAGTATGGTGTAACTCACCGTCTCTCTCTTGTTGACCCCCGAACAAGTGGGCAAGTGGAAGTTTCCAACGAGGTATTAAAAATTCGGAAAGGGCGGTGAAAACCGTGCCTCTTGGTGGGATAAGCTAGATGGCCGTGGCCGGGCTTCGTGCGCTTACAAAACACCCATCGGGTGTACTCCATACAAGCTAGTATACGGAAAGGCGTGTCATCTGCCGATTGAGCTTGAGCACAAAGCATACTAGGCTTTGAAACATGCCAACCGATATTGACATTTGGTGATCACGAGAAAGTTCAAATGAACTCCGTGATCAAGCACACGAGAACTCTTTGATCTACAAAGAAAAGACAAAGAAGATTCATGACTCCAAAATCAAGAACCGCGTTTTCAGCGTCGGTGATCGAGTCCTTCTTTTCAATTCAAGATTGAAGATTTTCTCGGGGAAAACTAAAATCCGGCCAGTGCGGACCATTCACCATCACTAAAGTATTTCCTTATGGAACCATTGAGTTATCTCAACCCGATGGTCCAAATTTTAAAGTGAATGGTCATCGATAAAAGCACTATTTTGGAAGGACATTCACCTGTGGTTGTCGGATCTACAAACTTTCCCCATGAACCAATGAATGCGGGGATCGAGTCAAGCTAGCGACTCGGGAATCAAAAACAATAACACACTATATGGGTTTCACCGTATTTCGACTTCTTTCTACTTTCTACCACCCTAGTGTGGGGAGTTGCCCATTTGTTGTATATAAGTTTTATCAAAAAATTAAATAATGGCGTAGTATTTCCTTTTCGTTCTATGTTTCGGCATTCCCCATTTTGGCAAAAATTTTTTGAGTAAGTGTTTTGCACTTTCGACTTCGTTATCGATCCGCCATGTCTAATAAACAAAAGGATTGGCTAATCCAGGAGCAAATGGCTCTTGGTAAAGATATCTCAAATCCGTTGACGGCTTGCAATTTGCCCAAAATTGTATGGTGTTCGACTCACCATATCTTTAATTAGTGAAGAGTTGGCTTGCCCGCAAGTTTATGGCTTGTGGTAAAGGCGATTGGAAAACCATAATTGGTGTCGACTCACCAAAGATATTTTATCTAAGAGTTGGCTAGTCGAAAGCAAGCGGCTACGGTAAAGACAAATCAAAACCGATTGGCGGTGATTTGCTCAAAATCATTTGGTTATCATTGTACCAAGGTTCTTACTTGAACTGAAACAATTGGCTACTCCAGAAGTGATGGCTTTTGGTAAAGTGATTCAAATCCATTAAGTTTTCTCAAAATATTGCTAGGGACTAGCAATAGTTTAGTGTGGGGGATTGATGAGTATGTAAATACTCATCATTTTTGGTCAAATCGGAACTGCAAAACATTTAAAAAACACTCAGAAATGCATCAAAATACAAAATATATCCAAGGATTGTATTTTATATGTTTCAGATACAAAATGTTTAAAATCAGATGAAAAACGAGCTAAGTTTGCATAATTGGCGTTTGGTCCCTCAACTTTCAAATCTTGACAAAATCAGGTCCCGAGCATTTGTTTTGGAATAAAAGTCAACACAAGTCCTTTCAAAATCAAAATTTATCAAAAATGATCCTTGGGTAAAAAGTTTGGAGAATTTACAAGTTGGTCCTTCAAGTTTCAAAAGTGGCAAAAATAGTCCTTAGAAGTTTAAAAAGTGGAAAATTATCTTTTATGGTCCTTGTACTAATCAAACTTGGCAAGATTGACCCTTGGAACAACTTTGAAAAATTGGCAGAATTGGTCCCTCAAGTTTGGTGAATTGCAATTTTGGTCCTTGTGTTATTTATAAACAAACCAAACCTTTGGACCATGACCCTTGACCCTTGCTTGAACCCCTGCCAATATACCACTTGACCCCCCCAACTTGAACCCCCTTCCTTAATAATACTCCCGGTCAAACAGTCAACCCCCACATCCTTTTCCCTCCAAAATACTTCACCCCACTGTATGCAAACTCTCCCCCATCACCATGCTTCCGCTCATATACCTCCACCCTATCCTCCACCTCACCTAACAAAACAAGAAACAATTAATGTTTCTCCTTCACTCATTAATTGCAAAATACTCATCATATTTGTACTTTTAGGCGCCAAAACATCCAAAACACCCGTCAAAGCATCAAAATGATAAAAATATCGCAAATGAGTATTTTATGTGTTTCAAATACAAAATACCAAGCGGTGAAAGTATCAAGTTTGCATAGTTGGCAGTTTTAGTTCCCCAAGTTTAAAAAGTTTTTTTAAAAAAAAAATAAAAAAAAAAATAAAAAAAAAATTGATTCTGCTGAAACCTAATTTTTCTATTTGAATCAATGGTTTTCTGGCTGAAGTTATAATCTTTGATGGTTTCTGCTGAAGGCATACGTTTAAGCAGATACTTCCACTAAATAATATCGGTCCTTAAATAATATCTAGTCAATACAGTCAAACCAAACTTCTGTTTTCCTCTCCTCACACTTGAAACTTACCCTTTGCTCAAAACCACCACCACTTGGCTTCCACCTCACCTCTAGCTCCATGCCTATTTCACGGTTTGTCCCCTCCTCCATAAACACCCAAAATTCCTTAATTGCTTAAAAGCTTTTGATATTTTGGAGCCAAAAGTCCAAATGAGCGTTTATGATGAAATTGATGAAATCAAGGGCCAAATCAAGTAAGAGTGTTTAGAAGCTTTTTGATGACTATTAAAAGGAAAGAAGACAGAGAAAGAAGTTGTCATAGTTTTAAACCATTTTAAGTAGTGTAAATTTAATTTACCTTTAAGTTTCACGTAAAAGTTGCTGTGGTTTTGTGTTACGTATTGTACAAGTGAATTTAGTTATAATTGAAGTGTTTTCAATAATCAATTCCATGTTTTCTGTATCTAGTTTTCCGCCAAAGTGTTCTTGCTTAATTTTAATGGTATAATCTGAAATAGTTGTTGAAATAAGCTCTTATGAGCTTATTGAAGTTAATTAAAGAAGTATTAAGAGGTTCCTAAGGTTCTAATTTCATTTTGAAGAAAAGTCAACAAAAGTCAAACTGGGTCAACGAAAGTCAAGCTGTGCGATTCTTGTTCATGTGATTATTCTTTGCTTAATTTGGAATTTCGGCTTGTTTAGTCTAATTAGAGATTATTGCTTTTAATTTAATGCATTTTAGTTGTTTAATTCAGTTTTTGCTTAAAATCAAGAAAAAAGCCTAATATAGTCATTTTCTAGTTCAGCTTATTTAGTGCTTATTTGTCCTTGAAATCTGTTTATTTAGCAGTTTTATAACTTATTTAGTCTTAGGGAATCTAGATATGTAGCTTAATTTAGTTAAAACTGCCTTAAATTGCAAATTTAGAACTTAAAGGGGTGTTTGGCATAAGCATCTTTACTGAGATATAGGTTCTAGTAGAGATCAAGTTAGGTTGCATCAGTCTCATATAGCATCATTAAGTCATATCCTATCATTATTTTGCAGCCTAGTTTAGCTTAAGTCAAAATTTAGTTTAAACTGCCCTTGTGATTCAAATAAGTTAGTATCAACTAGTGAGACTTTGCATTTAGGTTTAGAATCAGTAGAACAAGCTTGCATTAGGTTCATTATAGCATTTAGTGTTAATTTCAATCCATTTCAGTAGGTCAAAATCTCATAAAAGTCAAACTGCATGTTTTCTTAAAAAGTCAAAATTTCATAGAAACTCGTTTTTGAATAAACTAGTGAATTTCATGTAGCACTTAATATTAGGATTGAAGACTTGTACTTTTGGATATTTGTCATTCTGTTGCTTGTCTTCATCATAGTATTTTTTATAATTTTCAGTTAGCATTGTAAACTGCTTATTTACTAGCTTCTTTTAAGCTCTTTTTCACAAACTTCCCTTTTTGCTTATTTCTTATTTATGCTTATTTAGTGTGTTTTTCTTGTTGTTGTTGCTTATTCTAAGTTCCCATAACTGATTTATAGCTTATTCAACCTTTGGTTCAGTAGTGGTAGCTTTTCATTAGCTTATGCAAGCTTAATAGCTCATTTTGACCCATTTTAAGGTCTGTTAAGCAAATAAGCTCACAACAAGCTTATCTTTGAGTTCCACAAAATGTGTCTTCACAAAAGTTGCTTATTTTCAGTAGTAAAATAGTTTTGTAAAAGAAAATTCAAGAAAAACCAAAAATAAAAATAGCTAGTTAGGGCCGTTTAGCGTGTTGAGACTTGAAAACTGGTCTCAAGCTTTTTGTAGCTTGTGCTTTTAGGTTCTAATTAGTTGCATTAGCTCATTTTAGGTTAGATTTAGGCTGTAGTAGCTTATGGTAGATTTTGGATAGCTTATAGCTTATTTATTAGCTTATTCAAACTGCTTATTTGCCCAATTCAGCTTATTAGTGAGCTTATCTAACTTTTTATATTTTTCCTAGGCTTAGAATAATATTTTAGATTTTTCTGTAAAGTCTCATAATTTTTCTGCTGTTCATTTTTATTTTTCTTAATTTTAATTAGTTTAAATTAGTTTTTAATTAATAATAAATACATAAAAAGTGTAATAAATATATTTTCAGTTTTAAAATAAGTTTTATAATATTTTAGATTTTTCTAAGTCATAATTTCACTTTTCTAGCTTTATTTCATATTTTCTTATATTTTAGGGTATTATTAAATAGTTAAAAATAGTTTTTAATTAATAATAATTAAATAAATAGTCATAAAAATAATTTTCTTTTTCCAATAATTTTTTTATGTATTTAGGATTGTAAAAATATAATTTTCACATTTGTAGGCCTTTTATTTCTTTAATCTCACGTTTTAATTTTGTATGTTTTAATCGTTTCTAAGTATTTTGCTTTCACGTACTTGTTCTTATAGCTTGTTTAAGCTATTTTCTTTTATTCCTTAGTATAAATCATTCACAAACCTTTTTCCCATTCAATATCACCCGATCACAGATTCGTTGTACTTCATTTTACACACCTCGTTGGGACTTAACGACTCGGGGATACACTAAACTCCTCTGATCTTAATTGCATTTGGTTCTAGACTGTTTGGACTTTTATTACGGTTGACCATTCACAAGTGGTTAGCTTGTGTGATAAAACCTGACTGTCTGGAGCTCAATCACACTCAAACCCCCCCCCCCCAGTTGCTATACCCTTTTTGGCGCCAAAAACGAATCCACGGCTAATATCAACTTCAATAATCCAATGGTCCAGAAAAGAGGTGGGAAATGATCAGAAGACACGTGGGAGCACTTTTGCTGATAAATAGAAGGAAGAGAAGGAGAGAAGAGGAGTAGTTCTAGTTTTCATTTTCCATATATGTCGTTTTTAATTTTTATGTCTTAATTAAGTTCTAAATTGTAATTTTAATCTTCCTTGTACTGAACTAAGGCATTTTAGCCAGTTGTAACTCATTTTAAGCATTAATTCAAAGTTTGATAAAGTTTCTTGTTTTTATAATTTCTGTCATAAAATCAATTTTAAATGTACTAAAATCCAGGCTTCAATAAGCTTCATTGTAACTCAAATAAACTTACTAAAGCTGCCCATAGCTTTTAGTAAGCTTATAACTCAGTTTCAAGCAAATTTGGAATTTGGTCAACAAAAGTCAAACTGCAGTAATAATGGTGGCATGGTTCTGAATTGCTTATCTGAGGTGGAAATGGGTTGATATTTAGTTTGATTTGGGTTAATAGGATAGTGGTTCTTTGTTGATTGGCAAGCCATTGTGGCTAGGACTTTTGTAAGTTTTTACTTATCTCAATTCTGTCAAATTGCATAAACTGTTTTAGCTTATGTTTGAGTTGTAATATCTGCACAATTTAGCTGATATATTACTGTTGGATCTGTTTTCAGTATTAGTCATTGATTAGGTTAGAATTTTCTAAGTAGATTGCATAATTAGTTAGATAATCTAGTGTTTGGATCATGGAGTATAACTGAGTTATAGGCTTATTCAAAGGTTTAGTACAGTAGTGTAAGTTCATTCTAGGTAAACTAGACTCAATTCAATCATTTACTTGCATCTGTTTTCATCCAAAGTCAAAATCCTTCTAAATCTGTTTTCATTTTCACATCTGTTGGAAATTTGAAGATCAAAAGCTTGATCTGTGTTTAGATAATGTTAGAATAACTTGATTTAACTTTGTTTTAGCTTGAAACATTAATCTCAGTTCAATAATTGGATTCAAATTTCATTTTGGTCAAACTTTGCAAAACTGTCACAAAAGTCAAAAGTTGCAAAACACAGTTTTCACAAAAGTTTGTGGAAATTTCATGGATTCGTTTCTGATTCAATTCAAGTGATATTTTGGATTTAACAAATTCAGTTGGTCAAGTGTATAAATCTGATTTTTGTGAAATTTTTGGAAACAGTCTTAAGCACTTAATCAGCTGTCCAATAAGCTCCAATCTGCCCTATGCACACTCAGCATACACTGAGTTGTGTGCAGGCAACTTCCAGACCTTGTGCAGGTCTTGTTTTTAATCACTAGGGTCTGAAACTTGGTCTTGAGATAGTTAAGCTGGTGGTCTTTAGGTCTCCAGTTTTGGTTTTCACATTGGCTTATTGAATAAGCTGGTACTTTAGCTTAAAAGTAGACAGATAAGCTGTTTAGCTTAAGTGGTAATTAGCTCAAATCCTTAGTGATTTGCTTATTTGAGGTTAGGAGTAGTTGCAATGAGTGGTTTTAGAGTAGTTATAGCCTAGTTTAGCTTCTGTGTTCATTTTGTGCTTTCTAGTGCTATTAGCTTATCTTAAGTGCTTATTCTCAAACAGTTTGCACTTCAGTTTCATTCTCTTACACATAAGCCCTAGTTTTTATATTTTTCTTAGATTTAGAATATTATTTTAGACTTTTCCTGAATTTTTCAGATTTTTCCATTACTGTTTGCTATTTTTCTTATTTTAAAACAGTTTTTAAGACTTTTTAAATAGCTTTTAATACAAATAAATCAGAAAATCTTCAAAAAAATAAGTTTTCAATTTTCCTAGATTAAGATAAATATAAAAAGCCAAAAAAATATTTTTCCATAATTTTCCTAGTTTAAATAGTAATTTTTAGCAATTTAATTAATTTTAAATAATTTTTAAATCATAGAAATTAGAATATAAATCAGAAAAATACAAAATTAGTTTTGAAAATTCTCTTTAGTTATTTTAGATTTTATAAAAATAGTTTCACAATTTTCCTCTTTAATTTCATAATTTTTAGTATTTTAATTTAGTTTTAAAGTTTAAAATTAGTTTTTAATTCAAATTTATAAAAGAAAAATCAAGAAAATCCAATTTTAAAAATAGTGATAGCGTTTATTTAATATAATTTAGCTTTTTAATTTCCTTTCTCATATTTTTCCTTTGTCATCTAGTATTATCATTAACCCATTTCCTGTTCAATATCACCCGATCACTACGCGTTTAGCTTCATCCATGACTCATTGGGACTTAACGACACTGGGAAACACTAAACTCTCCTGGTCTTAATTTCTTTGGTTTTAGACTGTTTGGCTTTTATTACGGTTGACCATTCACAAGTGGTTGACTTATGTAATAAACCTGACCGTTTGGGACCGAATCAAGTTGTACTAGAGGCATCGAAGTGTTGCTAGACGCTAACTGTTGTGATCACTCTATTAAGATATATCAAGTGGGGCTGTTAGTTTTATTGATATAAATTAGTAGGCGTGAGTTAGGATCGAATTCGAGACCACGGGATTGCACACTTTACGTATGAGAATTAAAGTTAAATAATTAAATATACATGTTGTATTTATTTATTTATTAAACAAAATAACTAACGGACGTTAAGTAATTAATGTAATGGATTAACGGGTGTTAAATGTATTTGGAAAAGGACTAGAATGCAAAGTTTGGGAAGGTTCCGGATCCCCTTGGTGAGGCTTAGAACCGATCGGCCATAGGGAACCCAAACCCAACCCATATTAAACTCTAACTTGTCCACCAAGTTTAGTTTAGTATATATATATACAAGCTAGGGTCTTGTATTTGGCATCTCTTGTACTCATAAGCTAAAACCCTAAAACGTTTGTGTGTGTTTTGTGCTCAAACCGATCGGCCACCTCCTTTAGGGTGTCGATCCTCAACCTTTTTCCAAAATAAGTTATTTGGTTTAATAAAACTAGCATTACTTTAATTTATTTTAGTACGTGTGTACAAGAACGTGGTAATAACACATTATTGTTATTATTCTTGGATTGAATTACAAAACGGTAAGGGGTAATTTACATAATCCTATAAACCCTAATTAGGGTTCATCCAATTGCTAGTTTTGTGGATTTGATTCTTGTTCGGCTAGAATCAAGAAAGGTACGCATATTTTTCTTATGTTAATTAATTGTTTGTTAATAAATCCTATACGCTTCCTCTTGAATACTTTCATGTTTTGTGGTTATTTATTTGAATGTCATGTTATCTAATTCCAACAAAAACTACGTCCTAAAGAGATCCACCTATTAGGTTACCTTTCCATGTTCATTTTGTCAACGGGTTTGTTTATGTTTGGTGTCTTAGTGGATTGTACCTTGGCATCATGATTAGCTGAAGAGACACATTTCTGACATGTAGGACAGACATTCTTGTCAACATTCTTGTTTAGGACAACTACCTTAACATTGTCACTACAGTCATTTGGCAAATGATTCTTGTTCGAAAAAGACTTAGGATTTCTAGTGTTTTTTTCTACATGCTTAGCATTCTGCTTCCCGTAACTACTCTTAGATTCATGCCAATTCCTAGTCGTTTGATGGTTCCTAGGTAATGGTTTACAACTACTAGTATTGCCTTGAAATCTTGTAGAATTCATCACCTTAGATGTTGCACCTAAAATTCCGTCTTTTCGAGTCTGTGCCTTTTTTCTAGCTTCTTCTAGATAGTGATTGTTGACCATGTCGTTAGAACCAACAGATTCTTTAACTGGATTTTTGGTCACATTCCGTGTACTAGTCTTAGACATGCCAGGTGTAAACACTTTTTCTTTATCAAAAACAGGTTTTTCAAAACCTTTGATAATTCTCTTTTTAATAGGCAAAGTCTGTGGAGTGACTGTTTTTGACAAATTATTTTTCTCATTGACTTTTGGAGGCGGTTGAGAAATAGACATTTTTGGTTTGAAACCGGTTTGGGAACATTTGTTTTCTCCTCAGTCAATGGTTTTGCAAACTTAGTATCCACAGCGTTTCCTTTTAGACATTCCAAGCTGAGCTCTCAAAAGATCATTTTGCTCTTTCATGTCCTTGTAGGCACGCTCATACGACAGTTTATCATACTTGCATTCCTCGGTTTTTCGATCAAGTTGTTTAAAATAGGACACGTTTTTCTTTTCAAGTTTTCAAGAGCTTGTTCATATTTTGAAACAATTGCGGAGGTCTCAGACTGGAGTCTTTCATGATCTTCAACAGAATATGTTTGTAAAATAATGGACATAATATCATTAGTCGAACATCTTGAAGAGAATCATTTAAATTTTCAAAACTTTGATGTGTTCAACACTTTCATTAGCTTGCTTTACCAGGGATTTATGTTCCTTGACAAAGTCATTTGTTTTCTTTCAAAAGCCTTGTTCAAAATGAATTACCCTTGAGTTGATGTTATTGGTGAGGGGCAATTCATTTCAAAAAAATTTATTTTCATTATCAAAACTAGAAAACCGGATGTTAGTTTTAATATGGGTTTTAGTTTTAACAGTCTCTTGAAGTCCCGCAATTCTAGTTTTCACATTGTCGAAAATACTTCTAGCATCACTTGTGTTAAAAGGATTGTTTGAAGACATTTGTTCAATGTTCGAAAGAGATTTTGAGACAACAACTGGTTTTGAAACTGATTTTGAAACTGGTGTTGACACTTTGTTTGAAACACTTGGTGTGATGGAAAACTTTGACTTTTCTTTTTGTATAACAAAAGTAATTCCAGAATTTTGTTCCATTTGATGTAGTCGATTGGTTTGATTTCCGGATGATTTTGTTTCATTTTTGATCTACTCTCCTCAGATAGTTCTAACGTTTCAAGAGAATCATGAACAATTATGGGTTCATGCAAAGGTTTTCCATTGTTCAACATAAGGGTGAGCATTTCCGACCGAAAACCGGCAACCGACCGACTACCGCCGAAAACCGACCTGCCCGTTCCGACCATTGCTACTCGGTGCGGAGTCGGTTCTACTTTTCGTGTTCGGGACTCGGTTGGGACGGGGCGGGTCGGGGCGGAGCAAAACGAGAAACAAGCGAATGTGGCCGGAACCCGACATACGATTCCGACCGACCCGCCATGATACCGACCGACTACTTTCGGTTCGGGATTCGGTTTACGTTCTCCGGCTAATCGGGAATCGGGCTAGTCGGGATTCGGGTCGGGACGGGGCGGGAGAGGCCCAATGCTCTGCCCTAGTTCAACACATTCCGTTCTTTCTGATCTTTCTTGAGGAAACAAGGAGGTTTGTTACCAAGGGCCATTTTTTGTGTTGTATGAAAATACTGATTTGTTTGATTAATCAGCATATTGGTTGATTTTTATTTTCAAGTTCAAATTAACATCAAGCGTGTTATACTTGATTTGCAATTGATTTTCTCTTAAAACGGAATCTCGATAACCAATTTCTAATTCTGACTCTTTGTTTTTGTGAAATTCAAAGGCTTTTGCATTCACCTTGTACCTCTCAAGCTCAGCGGTCAATTTATCATTAAATTAAGCCTTAAGATCGCGATTGGTAGTTTTAACTTTCTCAATCATCATTACCACAATTATTAATTGATGTTTCAAAGAAACCGTGTTTCCTACGTCATTAGCACCATTACATTCCATTTGGACCTCCATTAGGATCCATATATGAAGTTTGAGTTAACATTGCTATTAACTTGCTCCCCATATGTGTCATAATAAGGTTAGGAGACATAATGTGGCTTCTCATAAGTAAGCGGATTAACAACATTACTATAATTTGGTACCTCATTGAGTGGATCTGTGTCATAGACAGGAGGTGTATCAAAAGTACCGCTTGATGTTGTGTCCTGCTGGTTGACTGTATGACTGGAGGTTGCATTATCATTTGCTTTGTCTACCGTCACGGATATAAAGACCATTATTCCTCGGTGATCAACTCTATTCCAGATTCTTCTTTCAGTGCTAACATCAACATGTACTTGATCTTTGCTACACTCGGTATTGGTTTGACATTGCATTCTGAATCAAGATACCCTGAATCTTGGCTTAGAGGTTCGGAGGTAGCATTAAACGGGAATCATGCAGTTATTCCCATTTTGATATCCCATATTACGATTCACAATTTGACCCCTCGATTTCCAACATACGCCACGCATATTGCATCGATTATCGTATGCGGTAGCAAATTCATTACGATTCAATAACACATCAACCATGTGTCCTTCTTGACTCATATGCATACATAGTTGAGCAAACTGTGTTTTGAACTCTGAAATCCATGCATTGGAGAATGAAGCAATAGCATTTATGAAAGCAGTTTTGAGATGATCTTACTTAGTTGTCATTGATGAAGGTATGTATGATAAAGTTGATGTAGGATCGATTCAACGATAAAGGAGTTGTGTTTAATAAGGTATGGCCGTTTGAAGTTTTGCTGAAAATCTGACTCGTAAACTTGTTCTTAGGCGTAAAATTTTCTGTCCCAAAATTTGAAATTCACAATAAAAATAAATTCTAAGGTTGTATGAAAATTTTGATTTTTGACAATTTTGACGCCAAATTTGATCGAAAAAAATTGAATTTGGGTCCAAAAATTTGAATTTTTGACCAAAATTTTCCAAGTTATACCAAAATTTGAATTTCGCGTAAAAACTGAACGTTTAGACTCCCCTAAAATTTTTTTAGAAACCTTTAAATGAAAATGCTTAGCCGTAGACAGAAGAAGGATTCAGCGTAGAGTCCTGTTATGCGTAAACTAAGAGCTTAGGCGTAGACGTTGGTGCTTAGGCATAGGATGCTTAGGCGTAGGATTTCCTTATGAGTAAAACCCAACTTACGCGTAACAAGAGAGCTTACGCGTAGGAATAGCTTACGAGTAGGAATAGCTTACGCGTAAAACTAGGGTTTTGCCCAAAAATCCTTTTCACTTATACCAATGTAGAAGATATCCAAAGTAGAAGTGTTCCACAAACTTATCCAAGTGAGGTGATGCTGCAAACGTCAAGCTAAATCAAAACCATCACTTGTGAATGACTGGGGCCAAACAACAACTTAAAGCTAACTTGCTTGAATGCAATGAAGATCACAGGGAGTATAGTGTTTAATTATGTCCCAGGAGCTATACAATGGATTATCAAGCGATATAGTGATGAGAGATTTGGAAAAGGAGAGTTTGGATTATTATAACTCTGAGAAAAAGCCAACAAATTACAACGAGCAAATGCAAATTAGAGGAAACTAAAAATATAAAAAATATTAAATAGCGCTATCACTATTTGCAAAATGATGTTTTTCTATGATTTATAAAACAAAATAACTTAAATAAACTATTTTAATTAAAACCTAAACCCAAATTACCTAGGCGTGAAAATGAAAGCGTCGTTATGTATGCAGAAATTATGTGGGCCTTAGATAAAACGATAAAATTGGTGAAATAAAAGTCCTCTGAGTGTGAAAACAGTTTTCCTACATTCTAAATGACCAAAAATAATTTTAGGAAAAAGCGGAATATTTTTTCGACTTTTAAATTAATTATTATGAATTAAAAACTATTTTAAACTAAATTAATTACTAAAAATACTAAAATTTTTAGAAAATTAGGAAAAATTACAAAATTACTTTAGACTAAAATGAATTAAAAAAATAAAAAATAAAAAATAATAAAAAGGCATCTTGCTCCATTAAATAAGTAAAAAAAAAAAAAAAAGACTAAAAAGCTTAAAATCACTAAGTAGTTAAATTTTAAATAAGGAAAACTAAAACAAGCAACACTAGAAGCGAGATGGTTGAGTAGTTGCTGCGTGGGGTTCGATTAGGGGGAGTGCGTGGGTTCGAATCCCTTCCTACCTATTGGCTATTTTTTTTTCTTGGCAACTGAAAATAGAGATAATGAAGACTTCTAATAAAACTTAAACTTTAAAAAGCATAAAAGATTAAAACTGCGAGCGACTTGCAAAAATCAAGAATAAGGACTTGTTTGGCTTAAGGGTGTTTGGTATTCAGTTACAAATGCTAAAATAAGACTTAAGGGTTGTTTGGACCAAACAAAACAAACACCCTTAATCTAATTTACCAAATAGCTACAAAGGATCAAACAAGCTAAATTGAAATGCAAAATAAAAAAAAAAAAACACATTTCTTGTGATGGCATTACAAAACAAACACACCCATAAGACTAATGTTAAGCTCACATTACAGCACAAGAATCATTCGATGCGAATAAGCTAAATGGTGCTTTAGATAAACTACACATAAGCAAGGACAAGATGGGAAAAGCGGTTGGCTAAACAAGCTAGTCTAGGGGAACCTTAAGCTAAGGAAAATGAGTAATTGAGCAATCTAGGAGCATAAAATGAGCACCTAATGAGTACTAAAGGAGGCTTTTAAAGACGCTAATGTGAACTAGGCTAAACTAAGCTACCTAAGTTTTACTAAAGTAGACCTTATACAAAGATAAGCTAGAAAAAAAACACAAATAGTGACACATTCTTCTTTAAGAATTTCCAAGCAGGCTATGGAGGCCTTTTTTTTGGAGCTTGTTTTGGATAAACAAAGAGAAATAGACTTAGCTTAATGGAACTTCAAGTCCACCAAGCCAACTAAGCATTGCCGGAGCTAAATTTCCCAAGGGTGTACATTTTGAGCTTATTTATAAAATGAAATGAAGGTTTCAGGTGGTACCACACAGCAATTCAAGGTTAGCATAGAAAAACTTAAAATAAGCTAATTTGGTGGTTAAAGCAATATAACGACTTCAAAATAAGCTCAGTTCGATAGCTTTGGGCTTTGCTCTTGATGCGAGCAGAACGGGAATACAAAAAGCAGTTTTTCAACTTGACATTAGACTATGCTAGGAGTGATTTGAATGCACTCAACTGAAGCTAGAGTTAGGGTGGCATATAAGGACTTAGAAAAAGCAAACCTTGAGCTTTCTGAACAACCAATAAAATTTGGGAAAAGAGCCAATGAAGCAGCTCAGACGCGAAACTTGTTTATTTATTTATTATAAACCAAACTTTCACAAACTTTGTTAAAACAATTTCGAACTTGTAAAATTCACTAGCAACATTAAAAGAAGTTGACCTTGAAGGTCAAATGGGTAATAAGCACTATCAGAATTGCCAGTGTAAAACAAACAACATGAGAACCAAGTGAAATTTTAAGGACATAAAAATTAAAGAGTTAAATAATTTGGAGTAAAGGAATGAAAATTGCATTAATAAATCAAAGATTACATATAATTAAATAACAATGAAATATGATGGAACTAGAACTAGAATCTAAGAAGACTTAAAACTAAAACTAACTCATGACTCCTTAACTAAAGAACCTAAATAAAAAGAGGAAAAGAAAACTAAAACTAACTACTCTATAATAATACGAGCCACCCTTTAAATCCTTCTCTCTTCACATCTGTCTTGTGCTGACAGTGAGATAAGCGTGCTGCAGCAGCGTGCCACATCTTTTCTGTCTCTTACATTCCCGTGTCTCTCTACATTGTTTCTTTTAGTGTGAGAATGCATGGGTGTTGTCAGGGAAAGTGATGGGGATGCAGGTTTTTACTTGAGGTGTGTTGGTTTTGTGTGTTGTGGTGGGGGGAAAGAAAAAAGGAAGAAGAAAGGTGTGTAGGTTAATAATTTGACCGGTGTTGAGGGTTAAGTTTGGATTGGATAATGTGGATATTGGACCGTGGGTTTGTGGGCTTGAGTTGGTTTTGGGCTTAAGGGTTGAATGGACCAAACAAGTAGTTAGCTTTGGATTTAGGATTAGAAATGGATCCATAAATCATTTAAGGGACCAATCTTGTACAAAGCTGAAACCAGGGGACCAAAGGCGTAATATCTAGAATCATATTCCAAGGGCAATCTTGGCGATCTCAAATAATCCAAGGACTAAATTTGACACTTTCAAAATTCCAAGGCCATTTTGCCAATTTTCAAACTTGAAGGACCAATTTTGTAATTTTCTCAAACTATTTTTTCACCAAAGGACTAATTTTGACAAGTTATGATTTTAAAAGGACCTTTGGTGATTTTTTCTTTTGAAATTTTGACTCAGGGACTATTTTTGACAATTTTAGAAACTTGGGAGGCTGGCGCCAATTATGCAAACTTTGCTCATTTTTCATCTGATTTTAAACATTTTGCATCTGAAACATATAAAATTCAATTTTGGAATATTTTGATATTTTGATGCATTTACGGCATTTTAGGCGTTTGCGGTTTGACTAAAATGATGAGTATTTACACACACTCATCCCCACACTAAACTATTCTAGTCCACAATCTTTTGAAAAACTTAATGGATTTGAAACTCTTTCACAAAGCCATTACTACGGAGTAGCCAAATGTTTGATTCAAGTAAGAACCATGGTACAGATAACCATGTGATTTTGAGCAAACCACCGACTTCCCAATTTGATTTGTCTTTACCGAAGCGTTTGCTGCGGACTAGCCAACTCTTAGATAAATTATCAATATTATCTTTGGTGAGCCGATTACCGATTATGGATTTTCCATCGCGCCTTTACCACAAGCCATAAACTTGCGGGCTAGCCAACTCTTCACTTTTAAGGATATGGTGGTGAATACTGTACCACAATTTTGGGCAAGTTCTGCAGCCGTCAGCAGTTTGAGATATCTTTACCAAGACCCGTTTGCTTCTGGATTAGCCAATCCTTTTGTTTATTAGACAAGGCAATGCGATAACCAAATGAGAAAGTGTAAAACACTTTCTCCAAAAAAATTTGGCCAAGCGGGGGAATGGTATAATTATATGATAAAATTAGTGAAATTCCCCACACTTAAAATGAATATTGCCCTCAATATTCAAAGTCTGCCGTAGTTATGCTAAACAAAAAAGAGCAAAAAAGGAAATACATTATTTAGAAAGAAGAGATATTTTTTTTTTTTTTTTTTTTTGAAACAAGACTTATATACAAAACATGTGGGGCAACCCCCCCCCCCACACTAGGGTGTAGAAAGTAGAAAATGTATCAAGTTTTGTCACTTTCAGCTAGCCACTTGTGAATGGCTAAGTAACAAACTTGAGACACTTCGAAATATGGGTGACAACCCATATGGCATGCTCTTGTTTTTGATTGCCGAGTCGCTAGCTTGCTTTCGATCCGCATTCATTTGTTCATGGGAAGCAAAGTGGAAGAAACAATCTCCATGGACTTTCATTCAAGATGTTGGACAAACATTTGAAACGCGTGAAAGTTCCACACCGATGAGATATAGAGAGAACCGCTCAAAAATGATAAATGAAAATGCGGGATCAAAATAGTGTCCTCATTCGAGAAGGAGAAAGGGAGCGAAGTCACATATGTGAAGAAAATAAGGAAAATCATGATGATGATCATGACTAACTCCTCATTATCGGAAGGGAATTCATGATTTTTGGATCATGAATCTCATCGATGAGGATAAATTGTCATCACATGATGGAAGAGATAAGTTAGAATACGAGAGGTGGGACAAGTGGTGTGCTCGAGAGCTAGCAATTTCACCACTTCCATGATGAGCTCGGCTTGGACATTTCATGAAAAGAGAGGATTTACTTTCCCAAAAGTGTAGTCATTATTAAATTCAAAAGAGGATTTGAGAAAATCCGAGTAACTTCAAATGTAGAGAATCACAAAGGCAAATCACAATCATCTTGTCATTATATCCTCGGACTCGGCATTGGGACAAGATCCTCAACACTAGGCGATTAGTTTCGAAATAGTCTTTGAGATGATCATCCTCCATTATGAGAGAGTCTTTGGAAGCAATAATAGGTAAGATAAGTGTGATAGCAATAGGCGAGGGTTAGAGAAATAAGATCGTTCAATTGAATAACACTCTGCCGTTTCTCATAATATTCCTTCATCTGAATACTATCCTCATCATCATCGTCATTACCGTATTCTTCCTATTCATCTGTGAAGCTTACACCATTCTTTTCATTCTGCAGTTTCTTTGAATCGTATTTCTTGGAACTTTGAGGAAGATTACACTCCTCGTAATCATTGAAATGATGTGAAGGCTGGAAGTCGATGGCCCATTGAATCTTGTGGGGTTGGAAATTGTCAAAAGCAGGAGAATTGGAATTTTGAAAATTTTGATTCATGGTGACATTCAAAAGTCGCATGAGGACCCCACAATTCTCACTTGAGATAATTGGGAAAATAAAAAGTTGATTGTAACATGGTTCAGAGCTCATAGACAAGGCGGGACTGTGGTGGACAATCAAAACGTGAGCGAGAATCATTCTCACAAAACTAATTATGAGTAGGATTCGTTATTGATGTGAAGTAGGTAGGAAAAATGGGTGTTTCATTTGAAATGGGATGGGAATTACCGACAAATTTGTCCCGAAACTCACATTGGTACATGGCAACAATTTCCACCGTTAATGGACCTCCACACGAGGAACATGCCGAAAACCATGACATCAAAAATTAAGCGGTTAAGAGGGATAAGAGATGAAGAATTAAGCAGTTGGAGGATAAAGGAATGGAGAATTAAGCAGTTAGAGGGTAAAGATGAATATTTTGGATTTTGAAAAATAGGCTATAGAAACAAAGAATGAAAATATTTTTTGGTTTTTTGATTTTTATAAGAAAATACAAATATACGGATGGTATAAACAAGGAGTGAATATCCAAATCACTAATCGCTTAACGGAGATATCGGACCTGACTCCCAGTGGCGCTGAGAGAGAAATTTGATCCGTGTGAGTCAAACTAAATCACACAAAGCCATACTTGTGAATGGCGGACCATAACCGAACAAATGCTGCTTAGCAAGAATGCAATGAAGATCACAGGAGTATAGTGTTTCCCGGTGTTATGTCCCGAAATGAGCTATGCAATGGATTATCAAGCGATATAGTGATCGAGAGATTTGAGCGGAAAGGAGAGTTTGGATTATTATAACTCTGAAAAAGCCAACAAATTACAACGGCTTAAATGCAAATTAAAGGAAACTAAAAATATAAAAAATATTAAATAAACGCTATCACTATTTGCAAAATGATGTTTTTCTATGATTTATAAAACAAAATAACTTAAATAAACTATTTTAATTAAAAAAAAACCCAAATTACCTAAAGCGTGACTTAAAATGAAAGCGCACGTTATGTACGAAAATTATATTGGGCGCAAAGATAAAAGCGTAAAATTGGTGAAATAAAAGTCCTACGAGTGTGAAAACAGTTTTCCTACATTCTAAATGACCAAAAATAATTTTAGGAAAAAGCGGAATATTTTTGACTTTTTAAATTAATTATTATGAATTAAAACTATATTAAAACTAAATTAATTACTAAAAATACTAAAATTTTAGAAAATTAGGAAAAAATTACAAAATTACTTTAGACTAAAATGAATTAAAAAAAATAAAAATAAAAAAATAAAAAGGCATCTTTGCTCAGTAAATAAGTAAAAAAAAAAAAGACTAAAAGCTTAAAGCGCCTAAGTAGTTAAATTTTAAATAAGGAAAACTAAAACAAACCCCCAAGCGGATGGTTGGAGTGGTTAGTTTCGTTAGTGTGGGATTACAGGCTGGGAGGTGGTGGTTGAATCCCACCTTCCTTCACCTATTGGCTTATTTTTTTTTTTCTTGGCAACTGAAAATAGAGATAATGAAGACTTCTAATAAAACTTAAACTTTCAAAAGCATAAAGATTAAGTGCAGCGCGAAACAAAAATCAGGAGATAAGGACTTGTTTGGCTTAAGGGGGTGTTTGGTATTGCGTTACAAATGCTAAAATGAAGACTTAAGGGGTTGTTTGGACCGAGCAAAACAAACACCATTAATCTAATTTTGCAAATAGCTACAAAGGATCAAACAAGCTAAAATGGAATGCAAAATAAAAAAAAAACACCTACATTTTCTGTGTGATTGCACAAACAAACACACCCATAAGACTAATGTTAAGCTCACATTACACACAAGAATCAGTCGATGCGAATAAGCTAAATGGTGCTTTAGATAAACTACACATAAGCAAGGATGAGATGGGAAAAGCGGTTGGCTAAACAAGCTAGTCTAGGGGAACCTTAAGCTAAGGAAAATGAGTAATTGAGCAATCTAGAATAAAATGAGCACCTAATGAGTACTAAAGGAGGCTTTTAAAGACGCTAATGTGAACTAGGCTAAACTAAGCTACCTAAGTTTTACTAAAGTAGACCTTATACAAAGATAAGCTAGAAAAAAGAAACACAATAGTGACACATGGCTTGCTTTGCAATTTCCAAAGCAGGGCTATGGAGGCATTTTTTGGAGCTTGTTTTGGATAAGCCACAAGAAAATAGACTTCTTAGCAATGGAACTTCAAGTCCACCAGACCAACTAAGCGCTGCAGCTAAAAATTTCCCAAGGGTGTGTTTTGAGCTTATTTATAATTTGAAATGAAGGTTTCGATGGTACCACAAGCTACACAATTCAAGGTTAGCATAAAAAACTTAAAATAAGCTAATTTAGCGGTATACTTGACTTCAAAATAAGCTCAGATTCAGGCTAGCTTTGGGCTTCTTCTTGTCATGAGAACAGACGGGGAGAATACAAAAGCAAGTTTTCAACTTGACATTAGACTATGCTAGGAGTTTGAATGCACTCAACTGAAGAAGCTAGAGTTAGGGTGGCATATAAGGACTTAGAAAAAGCAAGAGCTTTACAGAACCAATAATTTGGGAAAAGAAGCCATGAAGCGGCTCGGGCACAGAAACGTTTTATTTATTTATTATAAACCAAACTTTCACAAACTTTGTTAAAACAATTTCGAACTTGTAAATTCACTACAGCAACATTAAAAGAAGTTGACCTTGAAGGTCAAGAATGGGTAATAAGCACTATTATTGGCAATTGACTTAAAACAAACAACATGAGAACCAAGTGACGCGAATTTTAAGGACATAAAAATTAAAAGTTAAATAAGGCTGGAGTAAAGGAATGAAAATTGCATTAACTGAAATCAAAGATTACATATAATTAAATAACAATGAAATACTGGTGGAACTAGAACTAAGAATCTAAGAAAGACTTAAAAACTAAAAACTAACTCATGACTCCTTAACTAAAAACTAGAACCGAATAAAAAGAGGAAAAGAAAACTAAAAACTAACTACTCTATAATGAGTGAGCAGCAACAAATCCTTCTCTTACATCTCATGCTTTGTGCAACTTGAGATAAGCGTGTTTAAGCAGCGTGCCACATCTTTTCTCTGTCATTCAGTGTCTCTACATTTGTTTCTTTTCTTTGTGAGATAAGCAAAGCGTGGGTGTTGTCGAGGGAAAGTGATGGGGATGAGGTTTTTTACTTGAGGTGTGTTGGGTTTGTGTGTGTTGTGGTGGAAGCGAAGAAAAGAAGGAAGAAAGGTGTGTAGGTTAATAATTTGACCGGGTGTTAGGGGTTAAGTTTGGATTGGATAATGTGGATATTGGACCGTGGGTTTGTGGGCTTGAGTTGGTTTTGGGCTTAAGGGTTGAATGGACCAAACAAGTAGTTAGCTTTGGATTTAGGATTAGAAATGGATCCATAAATCATTTAAGGGACCAATCTTGTACAAACTGAAACTTGGACCAAAGGCGTAATATCTAGAATCATATTCCAGGGCCATCTTGGCTTGATCTCAAACAATCCAAGGACTAAATTTGACACTTTCAAAATTCCAAGGGCCATTTTGCCAATTTTCAAACTTGAAGGACCAATTTTGTAATTTTCTCAAACTTTTGATATTTTTCACCAAAGGATTAATTTTGACAAGTTATGATTTTAAAAGGACCTTTGGTGATTTTTCTTGTGAAATTTTGACTGGGGACTATTTTGACAATTTTAGAAACTTGGGGGGAAGCGCCAATTATGCAAACTTTGCTCATTTTTCATTACGATTTAAACATTTTGCATCTGAAACATATAAAATGTAATACGGAATATTTTGTTATTTTGATGCATTCGAGCATTTTTAGGCGTTTTCGGTTCATTTGACTTCAAAATGATGAGTATTTACACACTCATCATGAGGGAAGCACTGAGTAACCATTGTAGCACGAAGATTCTTCACCAAAATCTTAAGCATAGGATTTGACTTCTTACGCGTAGACCTTACGCGTAGGATTAGGGTTTCCTTAGGCGTAGAAAGTACAAAATTCCCAAAACTGAATTTTTATACCAAAAAACGTTGTGTAACCTCGTTTTGAATGATGAAACAACTTCAAAATCACCAAAATAACAAAAAAGTTTTAAACTTGATGAACCAAGATGAAATTTGAGCTTACGCGTAAACTAGAACCACGAAACAAAACGAGTTTAAAAACGTATCTAAAACCCGTAAAGCTTGAAAATTTTTGTAAAAAACTGAAATTTTAACACCAAATAAGCCTTAAACCACAAGAATCTTGAATTTTTAAGTGTAAAAATCAAAGCTTTAAGCGAATAAGAGATGTAAAACGCTAAAACTCACGCGTATAGTACCAAACTTCAAAATAAAACACAAACACTCCTAAACCATTGTTTGGCGATTGATACCAATTGTAGGACCTTAAATATATCAACCTTATCACAAATACCAAGCTTCTCAATCACACAAATTCCAAGCTACACATAAACACATATGCGTAGGAATAAAGAAGAAAGATTAAGCAAAGAAGATGGTGACTTGAATGATATGGATCGTGTATATGTTTAGAGAGAAAGGGAGAAGAACATGAAACTATATTTCATAAGGAAAACACACACACAAAACACACTCAAGCATGCACCCCTCAAATGTGTCATTTGAGGGGTTTATATACTTACATACAAGACACCCTAATGGGCTTGGCATGGGCTTGGATTGGACTTGGATTGGATAATAAGTTAAATAAGGCTAGCTTAACTTAATTAATACCCATTTAGCTTAGCCCAATCCACGAGCCCGTTGACTATTCTATCACGATATCTAACACACGTTACAAAGTTCCTAAACGTGAATGACCATCACTTCTATTAATTATTATCAAGGCTAACAATATAAGTGTTGGGTTCAGTAAATACCCAAACCCCTTAAGTCAAGGATTTGAATAGAAAATACCCTAAGTATTTATATCGTTAAACACTAACAGGTCACTGAGTGCATAGTCTCTCAGTGAGCCATCTTCAAGATACCAGTGAGAGACGAAGAATAAGTCTCTCCCACTCGGAAGTTGGAACTTAAAGGGTGAAGACTGAGTAAAAAAGAAGATGGTGGATTCAGTGAGTGATGACAATAACTCACTGAATCCCTAAACTCCTCACCAACTACTTACACTGAAGACAAACTAAAACTGAAGACTGAAGAATGGGCGGGATAAAACGGTTACGTTGGAAACGAATAAGACGGAGTACTTATCCTGAAAGTTTCCCTTTTAGTATCAGCATCAGTACTGACATGAAGAAAGTGACTTGGTCCCTTTACCTAATATAGTCTTTGTAAACAGAGACAAAATACATCAGTATTTTGTCTTCTGCAAATTGTCAGTTTGTCACTTAGGAAAGAGTTAAAACTCATACTTGTATAAATAGCATAAGAGATAGAGTGAAAGTTCAAGCTTGTGAATTGTAAAACACACACACACACAAGCCATCTTTCACTCCTCCAAATACAACTTTGTCCCTGAGATAGCTCAGTGGTTCCGTGTAGTTGTGCTCAGAATTAGCCTGAGCTTAGTGAGGAGTTACAACACTTTGTCATTTCAATTCCTAGTATTGTTCCACAAGTACTAGGGTAACGTATTCTTTTGATTCATTTCTAATATGAATATGATGTTGAAAATTAATCTTTGTGTTTTACTTACATCTTTCCAGTCATTGATTCACTATTAGTTTGTTTAAAATACTTTAACTGTTTTTATACTATAGTGAATAGGGAACAACAATAAGTCCTAAGTCTGGGGGTTGGGATCAGTTCTCCAGCTCAATTGCTTGTGCTATAAATTGTTTGTCTAAAGGTAGAGTCTATAACTTTTCTCAGTACATATTTGAGGAGATGCTTAAAAATATTAAGGATACCAAACATAAATTTTTAATGTATCCTAGGTTTCTACAGATAATCTTAGGCATTGAGACCTCATACCAAACCCCAAGACCAATAGGAAAGTTGACTGCCAAACTCTTTGCTACCACGAGGACTAACTTTGTTGGGGAACACATACCTTTGTTGCCTTCTATGTTGCCCGTTGGCAATGTAGATGCTGGTGCAGCTGTTGCTGCTGGTGGCAATGTGCCATCCATTTATGAGGCTGCTGGTAGTAATATGCCACCTATCCCTGATGCTGCTGGTGCCTCTGCATCAGTTTCAGCTGATATTGGGGCCTCTAATGCTCCTGATGCAACTGCATCAGTTGCTACTGATGACCAGGTTCCCCCATCTCCTACACCTATTGCCCCACCATCTCCTAGGATTATTTCTCCTGATGAGCCTGTCATTGCTTTTGGAACACAAGATCAAACTCCTGTTGAACTAGAAGTTAATGTTGACCAATTTTGGTGGAGATTATTATGTTTCTCCTCCCAGATCCAATGAAGCTCCTCACACCTTAGGACAACCTGCTGGTGGAGTTGAGGATTCTGATGTACTAATGAAAATGTCTAGTTTACTTGACAGGTATCTTTAGAAGGTTGATGGTCTTGAGGCTGAGCTTAAGGAGACTAAGAAGACTCTTAGTGGAGCTGTTGTACAACTTCTTGGAAGGGTGTCTGAATTAGAGAATAGATTAAAAAGGAGGAGGAGCAAATTTGTGGTTTCTGATTCAGAGGATGAGCAGGGTAAAGAAGAGGAGGATATTGATCTTGACACTCTTCATGTATTGGCTTCTGCTTCCTTAGCTGATACTACAACTGAGGAAGTGAAAGTGTATGAGCCAGAAGAAGTTAATGTTGCTGATAGCACAACAGAGGAAGTTCATATTTCTGAGCCTGAAGAGCCTGTACTCACTCCAGAGATCCATGTTTTCCAAAGGAGAATGACCAAACTTCATTCAGTAGTACCAGCATTTGAGAGATTCCAGTCTACTATTACTGCTGGTAGCTCTATGGTTCCTCCTGACAGTGCATCCATTGCTGCTGATAGCACTGCTGCTAAGGTTGATGTTCCTTCTGCTAGTGTTCAGATTCCTCCTGAAGTGATTTTTGCTGATAAGACTCCTGCTCCTGAGATTCTTGTTGCTGTTCCCTCTGATCCCAAGGATTATCCTGCTGATACTGTACCTGTATCTACTCCACAAGTGAATAAGGGAAAAGCTCCTCTGGTAGAAGAAGAATTGGATTCTGCTGACTTAAAAGCTGAACAGGCCAGGCTTCTTAGACTTCATGAAACTGCACAGAGTGACAGGGAAGTGGCAGAGAAGGTTCAGGATGAAATGAATGCAGATCTTCAAAGACAAACTCAAACAGTCCTTCTACACTGACACCTCAAAGAAGAAGAGAGCTTGATGAAACATCTCTGCACTTCACAGATGCAAATTGGCAACAGATTGTGGGAGAAGTTACTACAAATTCATCTCTTGCATAGAACATCTTAGGGGATGCATTTGATTCAGATAACTTTGCTGCAAGGATGGTTGCACTTGGTCAATCAGAGGAAGAAAGCAGATGCTGAAAGGAGGGCTAAAGCTAAAAGAGATAAACCTCCAACTCAAACTCAGCAAAGACAGCACATGAGGGAGTTTGTTAAATGCCAAAGTTCTGTAGTATACAACACTGGGTGGACCATGGGATATGTGAAGAAGTTATCAGATAAACAGTTGAAGGAAGAATATGAGAGACTTCTCAGGGTTTTAGAAAGATCGGGTATTCATCCTTATCAACAAATAAAGAGGCATCAATCTACTTTAGAAGCACTTGAGGTTAAGAGATTGAAGTCTTCTGCTTCCACTGATGAAATTCCAGTCTCTCCTGAAGGTATTCTTGTTTCTACTGAAGGCAAGGAACCATCTGTTCTTGGTGAGGAGATCCCCAATTCCCATGACAACATTGCTAAGGACTCTACACCACTGGACACACCATTGGAGACACCTATGGAAACACCAACAAAAACATCCATTCCTTCTGCAGAAACTAAGAGTATTCCCACTGATGATACTCAGGGGAATCCTTCTGATGTTCCTAAACCTATTTCTACTAATGGTGATAAGCCCCTTCCCACTGATGAACCTAAGAACCTTTATACTGATGATGTTCATATTCCTGCTATTACACCAACTCCACAGGCTGATGTTTCCACTGATAAGGCAACTGCTAATACTCCTAATGTTACACCAGTGGTCCCTACTCCTGAGATTAATAAGTCTAGTGCTTCTTTTCCTTCTTCTACTCCTGGAAGAAGACAGAAGAGTATAGCTAAGAAAAGGAGGTCTAGGGCACTTGATCTACAGGCAGCTGAGAGTTCCTTCATCCAGATTGTTGAAGCTGATGACTCTGATGAGGAACCCATTTTGTGGCACCTTTTGATAGATGGGTATTAACACCAATTGGTGTGGGTGGTGTGGTTAATACTATTTATAGAAGAGATGGCTCCTTGAAGCATTTCACTTTTCTGACTGAGATTCTTCATATGGTAGATAGACAGGATCTGTTCAAATTGTATGGTCAGATGACTGATTATTTTCAAACTCACACTGCTACTGGTTCTGGTCTGATACTATTGGATGATTTGCATGTCTTGTTTGATTCCATTTATCAGGATGGGAAAGGGTTCAGGGTAAAGAATGGATAGGATGACTAGAAGGTTTGGCATTGAGGCTTTTATCCTCTATCTAATGTTCATGTATTGTAAATTGTGTCTGGTATATATGTCTATATGTTCTCAGATCTGCAATACCCTCTTACTGTGAATGTGATAACTCAAATGCTGAAGCATAAGCTGGTGCTACCTTCTGATCCTATTGGAAACGAGATGGTGAATGCAGAGCAGTTGGTTAAAGTAATTAAGGACAGACTCCTTGCTGCAATGCTGCTGCATCTTCTTGAATCTGGTAATATGTACCATTATTGTTATATATTATTTATTTCTTTTCTTTAAGTTGTTAAAAAAATTAAAAAATATATATGTATATATTGCTTGTTTACTAAGTTTTCTGTTTGAGGATCATGTTGTACGGTTTTGTCTCATCCCACCTATGGTAATCAACTCACCATGTCTTAGACAAGAAAGAGTTGACTCACCATGGGGGTACGGCTCTGGTGGGATTCATCAAACCCGTTGATAGTTGATGATTTACAAAAAAATTAGAAGGTTATCAATGTACCCTGGTCTCACACACCAAACATTGGCTACTCCATGAGCAAACGGCTTTGGTAAAGAGATGTCAAATCCGTTGGATGGTTGACAATTTGCCAATAAATTTTATGGTATTCAACTCACCATGTCCTCATAGATGAAGAGTTGGCTAGCCCACAAGTTCATGGCTTGTGGTAAAGGCAGTGGAATACCATGGCTAGTCTTGAGTTAACGGCTTCTAGTAAAGACACCTCAAATCCGTTGATGGCTGTGATGGTTTGCCAAAAACCATTAGCGTTCTCTAGCACACCATTGATTCACGTTCTAAGTGTCGGACTGGTTATTAGTTCACCAGGGTGATGTCATGATTCCACCAGAGAACTAGCTAGCCCAAGAGTGAGTAGCTACTTGGTAAGGGCTTATCAAATCTACTCAGGGTGCTGTTGTTGCTGGATTCAGATGCTACTATTATAGGAGTTGCTACTGGATCTCTGGACTTCATTGCTACTAGTGGTTTCAGTTTCTGTTGCTGCTGGTTATTCTCATTGCTACGGATGCTTAAAGATTCAATCCTCTTGCTGTGAAAGATCTATCTAGAAACTTGAAGTTAACCAAGTCAAATTCAATTTTAGGGGAGGATTGTTAGGAATTATTAAAAACTAATGTAATAGTATAGTGCAGTTCCTTCTGATAGGTTCCTGCTGTTAGTTATAGTCGTTTCTGCTGATAGTGCAGATTATGCTGATAATAATATTACTGCTGTTAGTTATTGTTTTTGCGGATAGTAGTATCCATATTATTAGTATTTAGCTAGGATATGCATGAGTTATATTAGGAAGAGATAATGCATATCTTCTTCACGTTTAGGAATGGGCTGTATTAGGGTTTCTTGTAATATAAAAGAAACCTATGGCTATGAGTTTTGTATGTGCTTGAAAACATTCTTAGTGAATTAATATAGATCCATAGAGGATCAAAGTATTTTGTTGTTATTATCTTCTTTAACTCTTGTGTTTATATTCCGCGTAAACATAAGTTTATAAGAGATTATACATAGTTTACTTGTGATTACATAGGTATTCTATCCATTTCTTAAAGGCTCAAAAGATCTATCTAGGACTGATCCAACAAAGATCAGAATCACAGAATTGACCAACAGAGAAAAAATTGTGCCCAAGTCCTTTTACATAATATACACTGGAAATAACACTATCACCAAACACATAATCTTCATAACCCATAATTGCCCCAAAACGATAATTCCCAAATCTAACAGTCCTGATTAACTTATTAACGAAGTTCTTGAGCCGTGAGCAATCATCAATCATATGTTTTGAGCAGCCTAAATCCAAATACCAAAGGATGATTTTTACGAACTGCATTTGAAAACAGACAAGAATGGATAACTGGAAGCATTGGATCCCCATGAGAATATGGGTTCTGATTGGTTAGTACAAGCAATTTGTAGACCTACAGCATTTCTAGATGCCTTGACATTATTAGTGGGAGCATTATGTAACACCCTCGAATCTCAGTACAGCGGAAGACTTAAACAAGTTTTCAGGGCATTACTGGATTGGCACGTCACACAAGTATAGCAAACGAGATAGTCGTATTATAGTTCAAAAACCAATCCCATAATTAATTATCCAAATACAATCATCCCAAAATAGTTAAATGTAAGGCCCAACATAGGTCATAAAATAGGTCCGCATAATATTATCAGAGTTTAAATATGATCCTTCAACCATGCCTCATTTCCAAGCTTCCACAGAACAAGCATTCAACACATCAACTTAGATACCTGAGAAAAACATGCTAAAAGGTCAGCTAACATTGGTGAGTTCATAGGTTTAAGTTCAAATTCAATAGTGGAACCATAAGAGTTTATTTGCTATGCGAGACTAAGATAGATACACAACATCACATCAATCACATATCATTCACAAACCAAATCACAAACCAATTCATAATGGGGGCCCCTAGCGACTCTAGCCAGCACACTCGTAGCAAGGCCTAGAACTCAAGCTACCCTGGTCTAGGTCGGATTAGATATCTATTCTTAGCTAGGCATCGCATTATAGTATCAGAATGATACCCTAGTCTAAGTCAACATCTACCACATATCTATCTAAGCTAGTCAGTGCATAAGCAAATCAAAATAGTTTAAGAAGGTTTGCAAGAGTAGCATGATTTCTCACCCCAATTTAGTTAAAAACAAAGATAAAAGTGGGGCTATGAAACTTACCTCAAGGAAGCAACGCACAAATAAACACTAGCAACGAAGATAACAGCTAACACGGATCAGCAACTACTGACTCGGCACAACCTATTAATATAAACCGATTCATAATATATATTTCCAAAATCAACGTTATCTACCCCAATGTATTCCTTTTCTTATCTCCAAAATATCTTGTTTCACCATTTAGTCCTAGCATTTGGCATCGTCGTGTGTGTGGTATCGACTCAACATGACACCATGAATGCACTCAAATGACCACAATGCGACTCATAACAACACAATGAGACGTCTAAGTGATAAGCTTTATAGTCCAATAAGTTTCGGAATAAATAGTTAGACCTTATCGAATTCGTCAATTCGATTAACTCAATTATTTATTCGTGTCGCTTATTATCTCAAAAACCAGTCACATCCTAACGAGTCATAAGGATAATTCACCCATTAATAACGTTATCCTACATGTCTAACGGGCTCTTATTAGATTCGTCAACCTAATAAGTCCGCTATCCACGTGGATCGACGCTATTAATGTTAGGTCATCCGTAACCCATGCACAAGACGTAATAGTATTAAATGCTCGAAAATGGCATTAAATGCTCATAAATGGCACATTTCGATAAACGTGCACTCGAAATATTAAATACTCATTAATTAGAAAACCTTTCCATTTTTAATCGTTAGTTCCCATTTAAAATAGCGAATAACAAGACGAGTCTTGTTATCGAAGGTTTTAGTATAAAAATCATTTATTATTTATGTTTCTTAGTTTTATTAACATGTTTATATATATATTACGTCAATTTCAATATAAGTTTCAAATCGTTATTTGTTTCGAGTCCACAAGCACGAGTCGTGACTTCTCGGCTTTTATACATTCTATAGTCCAATATATACTAAAGTCTATGTTACGGCGTTGTCGGGGTCAACTATGACTAAAAAGTCAAAGTAACACCGACGTTGCTCAAAGTTGACAATTTATAATATGAGTCCAAGTAAATAATCACAATATCTCAAATCAATCTCCAATCAACCCATATCAATATCGCCATCCAAACAAACTACCAAATATACCCGTAACCAATGTCACTACCCTAATGATCTTAACACGGTCCCGGTTAAGACCACGTGAACCAAACAAGCTCTAGAAGCTTTTCTGCTCCAGGCGTCTCATCCAAACACCAACAACAACTACCAACATGTTACCACAACGACCCGACCCGGACCCTTGGTCCTCATGGGTCACGTATGCCACACCAAGACAACGTACGAAGCCCTAGTGGCCCGTACGACCTACCACTCCATCCAAACACTCCCCAAATGGCTTCTCTAATACCCAAACACAATCAAACAACATCCAAACAACATCCAAACATCAAACCCATCAACTAATCTAGACCAAGAACATGAAACAATGATAAAAATGCAAAAACACAATAAAATGACACAACACACGATACCATGCATAACACTAGTTTACATGTTTAATTAGTTATAAATTCATTTTAGACCCGTGTTCATCAAAACCCACTAGATGTCGCCATATGTACGAGCCAAATAGGTCTTGTACGAGGCTCAACATGACTCAAACGAGTCACAACCATGTTCCTTTTACCTTTTCCAAACCCGATCTACAAGATTACGTGAAAACCCTATAAATTCGAATGGTTTTTGAAAGATTTGAGGGTGTTAACGAAGGATTCTATGCGCGTGCCATATATGGATGGAAAGAGGAAAGAGAGATCTATCTAATGGTGGTGGAGGTGAGATTGCACTTGCCAGAAAATGGCCGGAATCTGGCCGGATGTGGGTGGCGGCGGTGGTGGTTATATTAGGGTTAGGGTTTTGTTTGGTGGAGAGAAAGAGAGTAGAGAGAGAAAGTGGAAGATGGGTTATATATATTTAGAGCTAGGGACCTAAAAAATAATTAAAATGTGTGGAGGGGAAGGGGCGGCCATGGGGAAGTTTGGGGGTCAAACCCGTAATTTTTGTAAAACTAACTCATTGACCAGCTCCCGAGCTTATATATTATCCCACGAGTGTCCCACGACGTTCCTTCGACTTTCTATCGCTTTTATTTATGTTTTTCCATGAGTTTTGATTATTTATGCGTCAAGTTTCGTGTTACGGTTTAAAAATTACGTTATCTCTCGTTATAGAATTTTATTGTGCCGAATCACATAGTGCTTAACTAAAAAGGCTAAAACTCATATGACGACTCATACAATAATAAAATAAAGACTAAAATACACCGTTGGTCCCTAAACTTGGCAGGGTGCATCGCGATGGGACGGAACTCGGCATATTCATCGTGGTTAGTCAAAGTCTGTTAATGTCCCCACGTGCCTTTCACATGAGGGTAAACTTGTCATTTCATTGTTTTGGTTTATCACCCTTCATCTTCATCTTCCTCATGGGCTAAACCCAGATTTCGGCGACCTTAAACCCAGAATCCGGCGACCAAGAATATCATTTTGTCGTACTTAAGTTATTCAAACTCTTGTCCCATTACACACATCACCCAAATATAAGATTCAAACTCAATACTTAAGTTATTCTGATAGAATACATTGAATGTATATTCTTCTGCTAGCACTGACTAACATCAGTTTCAGCAATGGATTCAGGGTTACCGCCGAGTAAGCAGAAAACTGGCAGAATAGTAAGTGTTTGTAGATCTCCATATGCATTCCAACAAAATGGTGTTAACATTGATAACGCTACACGTGTCGTTCGGGGTCAAAGGAACTTCCTTTTCGTCGAGCAAGTTTTTCAACACCCTAGGTAGTGAACCTAATCGTTGTAGTGTAGTATTAGGGTAAGCCACGGGTATTGATACCGTTCTCTAAGGGAATAGGAATGCTAGTGAGAAGTTACTATGCTAAGGTTATGGTTGAGGAAGATTATTTTTGTTCTTTTTATATTTTTTTAAGGAAAGGAAAGGTACGAATCTCGAGGTTTGAATTTGGGGGGGTGGTATTGCTACCGATTACTCTACTTATCTAATTATCTAATCTAAGGTGTATGTAGTCTATGTCTAATTAATGTGTGCTCGTATGATAGTTTAAAGATGTGTTTACTTAGGTTTTACTACTCCTTAATTATCTCCTATTGGTGGTTGAATTGTCACGTCCTTATTCCTAGTTGCATTGTGTGTCTAAGGTTGTAGGGTATGCGTTTCTCCCTAACTCTTTGAACTTACCAAAGGGTCTCGTCTACAAAACCCACTAGGGATAATAAACTCTTACTCTAAGGCACTCTTTGGATGGTTTAGCTTACAACTACACAAGGAGTCATATTCTAAGGTTCACAAAGATTTAATCAAGCATTAAGTACACAACGAATGACCTATTGCATTACTAGATCATTAATCAACTAAGATAAGAAACAACCAATCAATATTCAATAATTAAGTTTCATATTCCCTAAGCAAACACACAAGTAAATTAGCCGGACATGGAAAACATGCAAGCATACACACAATTAATCAAAGACATAATTATATTAATGAAGTAAAACACTTATCTTGGTGTAAGATAGGGTTTGGAACCCTAAAATACTGTACAAGACAGCCTTGGTTCGGTTTAGGTTTTTACTCCAAAAGACTACATACCAAATACTGAAAAATTCGGAATCTATATATAATATTACACATGCGACGGCGTCACTTTATGTTTTGTGACGCCGTCGTGTCGCCGTCATTAGGGTTTCATCTTGGCCACGTTAGACTTGCGACAGCGTCACCTTATGCTTGTGACGCCGTCCTCTTCTGCTTCTGACGTCGTCTGGATTACATCTAGGCCATCTGAGTTACGACGGCCTACTCTTTTATAAATTGACGTCGTCACTTGAAAATGGGAGTTTTGGCTTCTGTCCCGTCACAAAGATCCTCCGACGGCGTCACACTTAACACCTGACGCCGTCACCTTATGTTTTTGGCAGCTTTGAGTGTCTCGATTCTGACTTTGGCCATTTTCTTCGTATAATCGCGCCTTTTCGTCCAAATAAGTGCCATTCCAGCATTTTGCCTTCAAGAGACCTAAAAAGTGAAAAGGAACGATATTAAGCAATAACGGATACAAAAGTGATCAAATAAGGGCTTAAACGACCCTTCAAAAAGGTACCTTTTAAAACCTTATCAAATATCCCTACACTTGGTATTTGCTTGTCCTCAAGCAAATGTGCTTTTAGCCAATTAATTTATAAGTTAGAGGTCATGAAGCATTGGTTTAAAACAGTCCACAACACATATAAGCCCCACAAAAGTCATAACAAGCACGGAAATTACATACTAGCACCTCACATGGGGTGTTTGGATACTCACATCTCTCTCAGGTGTATATGAAATATAACAAGTTGGAAATAGAAGATAAACACTCATTAACCGGTCCTAGTACATAGATTACCATAGGCTTGAGAATAGATCAAACCTCCATCGCTTTGGCGTAAGCACCTAGGAAAGACTATCAAAAAGGTCTTTAAAGGGTTGTAATGTTAGGCTTACGGTAGGGAAACAAAGGGTTTGGTGGGATAGGCTATATAGTGGTGGCAAGTCAAAAATCTCTATGTTAAATGCATACGAAGAATGGCGTTGCTAAGCCAAGACTCGACACTCTAAACTCTAGCTAACTGAAATAAACAAACATAAAATTAAAGGATAGATGTAGGATGGTAGCCCGTATGTTTTTTTTTCAACACTCTATTTTTTTTTTCTTTTTCTCTTTTTTTCTATTTTTTTTTTCGATTTTTTTTTCATACACTTTTACTCTACCATCCTCTACGGTAACATCAAAATGATAGGGATTTATAGGCACATCCCTACACTTGAGTTTTTATTACTCTAACACTAATTTGACCCGAATTGAAAAGATCAAAACACTTGGGGTACATTATTATGCAAACAAAGGGAATTTGAATTTAACGTTCCCTTCCCGTCATTTCATAAACTTTAACTTTTTCCATGAATCCCAATCGTCCCAAAACTGTATACAAAGGATATGACTCGACTTAGCAACTCATGCAAGCAACTAGATAATGAAACTAAGGGTTTAAGGTGATAACAATAATGCACTAAAAGTGAGTGCATACAAGGTAGGCTAAGGCGATTTGGGTGTACATTTGGGGTGGGGTGTAAACAATGCTCTTCATTGATATTCCGGAAAAACCGAAACATCACGAGAACCGTGAAAAGGATAGGCTCTGAGGGGTTAACTAGGGGTATCGTGTACTAAAGATGAGTACAACGCAAAGGGTATGGGGGAATTACTCAACCAATGTGGAAGAAGTAATTATATTACGGGTATCAAACAAGGGTTATCCTAATGCCTCTTATCATTTAGTTATTCCTAACTACACAAGTGTAGTCTTACTAGCGATCTCGGAATGCATCACAAAACAAGTTCTAGAATCTAATATACTACCGATTTACACTCTAGGCATTAAAGATGAATGCTTTAATTCCTACTAATCTAAGGGCGATCCTCACATTTTGGGTGGAATTTAGGTGGTAAAGGGTTTTTGTGCTAGTCATATAACTTCCTATCCGTGAGACGCTTTGTTAAGACTAATGGCCCACTCCTATATGTCATGAAAAATTTTAAATATGGTGCCAAAATTACCTTAACCGACATTTCTCATGGTTTATTACACAAATACAATTGGACAAAGCAAATAATCAAGGATAAGCATAGTTTCAAAGTTCCCGTTTTATTTTCCCTCCCTACACTTAAACTGAACATTGTCCCCAATGTTCCCCGAAAGTATCAAAGTTATGATAATGGAAGGTAATCAAAAACGAAATAAACTTGTACTCCCCTGATTAGCTCGGTAGGATCCGTGTGTGAAGTAGTGGTTAAATTCTTTCCAAGAAGAATTTATGCGTGAAAAGTTCCTTCCAATCTTATGTAACTTCTTCTTGATAAATTAAACCTGCACCTTTGAAGAAACAAACGAAACCTTCGCGTAAAATCGGCGGTAATAATATATATAAGACTCAATTTAAACTAGGATATAATGCTTGTGGAATGGATGTTTACAAAATTTCTGGAAAATTAAGACCTGGAAAATTCCAAATTTTTTAAGTAGCTCAGAAAACGAGAAAAAAGTAATCTGTTGTTTTTACTCCTTCCTGATGCCGTCAGGTTGCGATCCTGACGCCGTCAAGTTATCCTGACAAAAACTGGTCTGCGATTTTCTGGAGAAAAATTCTGGAAAATTTACATCTTTAGAATCTGGAAAAAAATTTCTGCAAAACATCCATTATGACTCGATACAAGCATTTGACTCGAACAAACACACAAATATATCTTTTAATGAATTGTTATTCTCATGTTTACGTTTCCTTGAAAACGTGTGTAATCCTCCCTACACTTATCCCTTATGTAAAATACCTTTATATGCAATTAAGACGAGGTTAAAAACAAAATAAAGCATTTTTACAAATTTAAACATGAGAATAAACAATCGATAAAAGATATATGACACTAACAAGCAAACAATTAAGCATGGGTTGCCTCCCACGAAGCACTTTTCTTTATTTAAGAGTCTTGTAGCTAGACTCGTAGTCGTGCTCCTACGTTGCCTCGCTTTGCATTCTCAATGAGAATTCTATCATGTTGATAAAATTTTCATCGACTCTATACCTAGGCCCTAGGGTCAAGCAATCCTTATAATAATGCCTCATTCTTTCCCACATGAATTTATAACCTTTTTCAACATCATCCTTTCTTTTGTCCTCAAAAGCTTTGATGTTGTCTCGTTCATAAATTGGCAAGTGGCTATATTCATTTGTTTTCCAAGGCATCCTATAAGTGATCTCATCAGTTCCTTCCTTAAACCTAACCGTTCCATCATGCTTGTTATGGCTCATTTTAGATGTTTCAACAAACGGTTTCCCTAGCACTACTTGGGATAAGCTATAGTCAATGACGCATCCTACATCTTCTAGGACCATAAAATCAACTAGGTAGGTGAAATTTCCTATAAAGACATGCACATCCTTGACTCTTTCCACAAAGTTGCAAACTCCACCTGGATACTTAGGGTCTCTCCTAATATTAAGTCGCTCATTCATAATGTCATTGTAAACAGCAGATGACATCACATTAATGGGAGATTCCGTATCTATGTAAGCGTGGTCGACACTCCTATATCCGATCATACAAGGGATTTTTAGGTTCCAGGGATTTCCTCTCCTAATCTTTGGGCATATCCTAATGATAGGTGATCGTGGATTATCGATTATCTAATGATGGTAAGCAACCTCTTCCTTAGTGGGGTAAAGATTGAAGTAAGCACTATCTTCCACATTCATATTTTTGTTCATCATGCCATCTTCCGAATTACTGTTAATCATAGAGCCAACTATAGAGGCGCTGACTACTTTCTCAACAGCTTCCCTAATTATACTATCAAATATTTTCTGCAAATCCTGAAGGTCGGTGTTCCTACTCACATAATGGCTTCGGCGGTTGTGTTGGTCATTAGTTTGGGTTTTGAGTGACAGTGATTTATTTGGTGTTGGGTTTTTGAGTGGTGGTTGGTTATCACCTTCCATGATGAAAAGTGATGGGGTTACGAACAAAGGTCACGAAGAAGGGGGATAGACTAAGAGGAAGCTAAAAATGAGAAAAAAAAGTTTACCTGATAGGAATCAAGTAAAGAAACCTAAGTGAAGTGGACTCCTAACTAGCTATTCTATTCCCCAGCAGCGGCGCCAAAAACTTGATAACGCTACACGCGTCGTTCGGGGTCAAAGGAACTTCCTTTTCATCGAGCAAATTTTTCAACACCCTAGGCAGTGAACCTAATCGTTGTAGTGTAGTATTAGGGTAAGCCACGGGTATTGATATCGTTCTCTAGGGGTGTAACACCCCAACCCGACAAGGGTAAAGATATCACAAATACAGTTTCATATCAGAACCTTCAGTACTATACAATAGCGAAAGCCTTTACAAACTTTACAAAAGAAGATATAAATAACATAATAATCAAAATAAATCTAAGATCCCTATTTCAAATCTTGCTCTCAACATCTACTCTCAACCCAGATCAGCTATCCCATAAGCTCATCTTGAATGCTTAATACCCGCCGCAGGAAAAGAAAATGCGGCTGAGCTTACAAAGCCCAGTGAACAGATATAACAGAACAAAAACTAAACAAAAACAAATATACAATTAACGAAATAACACGAAATGAGAATGCTGAATCATTTAAGATTCTGCGGAAGCACAAATATACAGAAATCCCAAAAGAAACACATAATAGCTTAAAACACCTCATAGTACATTAATGATACAAACGCAAACACTTCAGAATAGCCAGACACTTAACATATTAGGAAAATAGATTACATATAAATCAAACGAAAAATCTAAAGACTAACGGAAACAATTCCTAGAAAATAATCATGGCATTCATACGAATCAATTAATCTACATTAACACACTTAATTTAATATTGTAGCAGCGGAAATAGCGGTCAAATCATGGCAGCCTCACATACAGATAGAAAACACAGTAGACATACTATAACTAAATAGACAAAGTCATAACATAGCCATTAGCAATTACCAGAACAGACATCATAAGCTAAACCAGTTCTCAGATCAAATCCTAACATCAGCAGAGTTTTAACATAGCAGATCAAACATAAGCAGATAGATACCCTAACGTATAGGCAAAGTTTACCAGATTAACTGAACAATCATACTTACTAACTTTCAGGATACTCACCTTCACACTATCACATTAATCTCACAGATCAACGAATTCACATAACGATAAACTAACATAACATCAGATGACAGCATGCGAATCATATTTAAACATATTAATCATAACCTCGCATAGTAGACGGTAGTCACATAAACATACAAAAGCATAAACACCTATAACAACATATAATAAGCCGAGAACATAATTATTAACACTTGAACATACCGAATCATAATCAGAATACTTAACCTAGAAATAACAGATAAAGGTTTAGTTAACTACCACGAGCCCAGAACGTATCATATCAAAAACATCATAATTATATAGAAATAATCTCAGAAATAATTCGAAGTAGCTAGCTCCCAGAGTTTTGTGAAGACGCGTATTGCACACAACATCATTCACCAGACATATCATATCGGATAACAGATCAGATCAAGGATGAATCCATACGCCCCACAGACAGATATTGATCTTATAATATAACTTGAGCTCATAACAGATAACAGATAAGGGACGTGGCAGAACATCTCTATCTGCCCTAGAGTCATGTCGAGGTGCAACGACACGGACATGGAACCCCCATGACTAGTTAATATTTGTCTCGGGTGTCAAACTAACTTAGGTCAAACAGATTGTCCTAAATGACACAGATCATAATCAAACACAAAGTTCAACAGATAACATATCAGATAATTCATATCATAAGGTTCATATTCAGATATTCAGAAGTCAAAAGTTCATATCACAATCACAAATCATACATTCATATCTAGAAGTTCATAATTAAACTTAGTAAGGTTCAATAAATATGCATATCGGAGTCTTCATAACGCAAGTTCAAAACAAATATTGCATGGTTCAATAAAACAGAAGTTCAGATAAGCAACAGATCACACAATCAGAAAAGGGTTCATAGCAATGGCATCGGAAACCCTAATAAGTAAAATAGGAAAAACTAACGAAAAGAACATCATAAGGAACCTTTACTGAAAAGGTCAGAATAGCTGTACCTTAATGCAAATGAGAGAAAAGCAAACGAATGAGTGAATCACGAAGATATAACGTCGCGTCTCCTTCAACGAATCTACATGGATCATGATTTATTTAATACTTATTAGCATCATTGAAGTTATAACGGATTTATCGCATTAACATTCTTAGAATTGTGAGTACATCCTTATTCTTAGTGACGGACGGGAATTACGACATTTTTAGAGTATTAATCATTATTTAGCCAAACTTATGGGTTGCAAATGATAAATAGTAAACTTAAGGGTTTAATATGATAATTATCATATTGAGGACTTATATGATCATCTTTCAAAGTATGTGGTTTATAAATGTCAAGAACGGATTTTTGGACTCTCTTTCAAAATAGTTTACACAAACTTCTTTACCTTACGTAATTAACCAAGATTCACTTGTAACATTGTTTGAATACAACTTAATGAGACCATGCATGCAATACTTTAATTCATGATTCTTGACTCCTTTCATAAAATCATAACTCACGCATGTTTACCGACACACTTAATACTAGCTAGTTATACGTTAAATCAATGGTTATTAATGACCTCAAACTTACCATTTTCACATGACATAATGAATTAGCCCATTTAGCTTCTTAACCCTAATCGTCTCCCATTAATGTTCTAGGGTTTTTCCCAATCTTTTATTATCATATTAATACGCCTTTAATTGACATGTTACGTCTTTAAATGACTTTCACCTTAACCTAGAACGTATGAAAACTCAAACGGAAGTTAACTCAACTCATGCATGTTTATGATTTTATGTGACCATTCCCAAGTTACTCACTATCCGACTTAAGCATGCATCGACACACCCACATGCACATATTTTCATAAAAGACTTGAACACGAGGTTGGTTAATATATCAACAAACTCACTTGACTCACAAACACACAAATGATACACGTTTCCCTTAATCCTATGGTTCGGTTATGCATGTATCGACTCACATCAACTTAGGGTTTACGTTTTTCATAATCTTTACTTATTTAAACGCATGCTTACAATCATTCATAGGTTTCGGCTATATATATGTTCTTGTTCGGTTCCCTATGGCTCTACATACACAAGACTCGACTCATACCTATGATCCGATTCAAACCATACATATATACTACATATTCTCATAATATTACAAGGTTCAATTCATATGGGTTTGTTGATCTCGGTTTGCATACGGTTCGGCCAACAAGAAAAGAACACAACTCGACTAAACAAACACGATACAATACATAATAACATTAATCGTATCAAAGTAAGACGAGAAGAACATTTGTTATACCTTAGCTTGTTGGAACAAAAGTCTCGACACCAAGGGTTTAGGGTTCTCGGCCGAATAGGAAGAAAAGAGAGAAAAGCAAAACTAGGGTTTCAATTTGAGGTTAAGTGATTGTATTTATAGTTGTACAAATAAGTTAGGCTTTAGATGGGGTGGGTTTCGGCTTGGGTCCAACCGAACAAATAACCCACGCCCTTTTGGGCTCTCGGTGTCTTGATCCAACCGAACACAAACACACGCCCATCTTGGCTCAACAAGAAACGAAATAAGGCCCAAACGATTTAGCGAGACGTTTAACTTTCGTCGTACAATGTCGATCACGTACACATGTTAGTTAAGTTTTTAATTATTCGTAAGTTAGGTTTTAATTTCGTTAAACGAACGTTATTATATTTTACGTATTTTATAATTGTTTACGGTGAGGGTAAATTAGTCTTTTGATATGTTTTATATTTTTAGGGTTTTACAAGGGGAATAGGAATGCTAGTGAGAAGTTACTATGCTAAGGTTATGGTTGAGGAAGATTATTTTTGTTCTTTTTATATTTTTTTAAGGAAAGGAAAGGTACGAATCTCGGGGTTTGAATTTGGGGGGGGGGGGGGGTTGGTATTGCTACCGATTACTCTACTTATCTAATTATCTAATCTAAGGTGTATGTAGTCTATGTCTAATTAATGTGTGCTCGTATGATAGTTTAAAGATGTGTTTACTTAGGTTTTACTGCTCCTTAATTATCTCCTATTGGTGGTTGAATTGCCACGTCCTTATTCCTAGTTGCGTTGTGTGTCTAAGGTTTTAGGGTATGCGTTTCTCCCTAACTCTTTGAACTTACCAAAGGGTCTCGTCTACAAAACCCACTAGGGATAATAAACTCTTACTCTAAGGCACTCTTTGGATGGTTTAGCTTACAACTACTCAAGGAGTCATATTCTAAGGTTCACAAAGATTTAATCAAGCATTAAGTACACAACAAATGACCTATCGCATTACTAGATCATTAATCAACTAAGATAAGAAACAACCAATCAATATTCAATAATTAAGTTTCATATTCCCTAAGCAAACACACAAGTAAATTAGCCGGACATGGAAAACATGCAAGCATACACACAATTAATCAAAGACATAATTATATTAATGAAGTAAAACACTTATCTTGGTGTAAGATAGGGTTTGGAACCCTAAAATACTGTACAAGACAGCCTTAGTTCGGTTTAGGTTTTTACTCCAAAAGACTACACACCAAATACTGAAAAATTCGGATTCTATATATAATATTACACATGCGACGGCGTCACTTTATGTTTTGTGATGTCGTCGTGTCGCCGTCATTAGGGTTTCGTCTTGGCCACGTTAGACTTGCGACGGCGTCACCTTATGCTTGTGACGCCGTCCTCTTCTGCTTCTGCCGTCTGGATTACATCTAGGCCATCTGAGTTACGACGGCCTACTCTTTTATAACTTGACGTCGTCACTTGAAAATGGGAGTTTTGGCTTCTGTCCCATCACAAAGATCCTCCGACGGCGTCACACTTAACACCTGACGCCGTCACCTTATGTTTTCGGCAGCTTTGAGTGTCTCGATTCTGACTTTGGCCATTTTCTTCGTATAATCGCGCCTTTTCGTCCAAATAAGTTCCATTCCAGCATTTTGCCTTCAAGAGACCTAAAAAGTGAAAAGGAACGATATTAAGCAATAACGGATACAAAAGTGATCAAATAAGGGCTTAAACGACCCTTCAAAAAGGTACCTTTTAAAACCTTATCAAATATCCCTACACTTGGTATTTGCTTGTCCTCAAGCAAATGTGCTTTTAGCCAATTAATTTATAAGTTAGAGGTCATGAAGCATTGGTTTAAAACAGTCCACAACACATATAAGCCCCGCAAAAGTCATAACAAGCACGGAAATTACATATTAGCACCTCACATGGGGTGTTTGGATACTCACATCTCTCTCGGGTGTATATGAAATATAACAAGTTGGAAATGGAAGATAAACACTCATTAACCGGTCCTAGTACATAGATTACCATAGGCTTGAGAATAGATCAAACCTCCATCGCTTTGGCGTAAGCACCTAGGAAAGACTATCAAAGAGGTCTTTAAAGGGTTGTAATGTTAGGCTTACGGTAGGGAAACAAAGGGTTTGGTGGGATAGGCTATATAGTGGTGGCAAGTCAAAAATCTCTATGTTAAATACATACGAAGAATGGCGTTGCTAAGCCAAGACTCGACACTCTAAACTCTAGCTAACTGAAATAAACAAACATAAAATTAAAGGATAGATGTAGGATGGTAGCCCGTATGTTTTTTTTCTTTTTTCTTTTTCATACACTTTTACTCTACCATCCTCTACGGTAACATCAAAATGATAGGGATTTATAGGCACATCCCTACACTTGAGTTTTTATTACTCTAACACTAATTTAACCTGAATTGAAAAGATCAAAACACTTGGGGTACATTATTATGCAAACAAAGGGAATTTGAATTTAACGTTCCCTTCCCGTCATTTCATAAACTTTAACTTTTCCCATGAATCCCAATCGTCCCAAAACTGTATACAAAGGATATGACTCGACTTAGCAACTCATGCAAGCAACCAGATAATTGAACTAAGGGTTTAGGGTGATAACAAAAATTTGCACTAAAAGTGAGTGCATAAAGGGTAGGCTAAGGCGATTTGGGTGTATATTTAGGGGTGGGGTGTAAACAATGCTCTTCATTGATATTCCGGAAAAACCGAAACATCACGAGAACCGCGAAAAGGATAAGCTCTGAGGGGTTAACTAGGGGTATCGTGTACTAAAGATGAGTACAACGCAAAGGGTGTGGGGGAATTACTCAACCGATGTGGAAGAGGTAATTATATTACGGGTATCAAACAAGGGTTATCCTAATGCCTCTTATCATTTAGTTATTCCTAACTACACAAGTGTAGTCTCACTAGTGATCTCGGAATGCATCACAAAACAAGTTCTTGAATCTAATATACTACCGGTTCACACTCTAAGCATTAAAGATGAATGCTTTAATTCCTACTAATCTAAGGGCGATCCTCACATTTTTGGTGGAATTTAGGTGGTAAAGGGTTTTTGTGCTAGTCATGCAACTTCCTATCCGTGAGACGCTTTTGTTAAGACTAATGGCCCACTCCTATATGTCAGGAAAAAATTTAAATTTGGTGCCAAAATTACCCTAACCGACATTTTCTCATGGTTTATTACGCAAATGCAATTGGACAAAGCAAATAATCAAGGATAAGCATAGTTTCAAAGTTCCCGTTTTATTTTCCCTCCCTACACTTAAACTGAACATTGTCCCCAATGTTCCCCGAAAGTATCAAAGTTATGATAAAAGAAGGTAATTAAAAATGAAAGAAACTAATACTCCCCTGATTAGCTCGGTAGGATCCGTATAAAGTGGTGGTTAAATCCTTTCCAAGAAGAATTATTGCGTGAAAAGCTCCTTCCAATCTTGTGTAACTTCTTCTTGACAAACTAAACCTTCGCGTAAAATCGGCGGTAATAATATATATAAGACTCGATTTAAACTAGGATATAATACTTGTGGAATGGATGTTTACAGAATTTCTAAGAAAATTAAGACCTGGAAAATTCCAAAAAATTTATAAGTTGCTCAGAAAACGAGAAAAAGGGATTTGATGTTTTTACTCCTTCCTGACGCCGTCAGGTTGCAATCCTGACGCCGTCAGGTTATCCTGACAAAAATTGGTCTGCGATTTTCTGGAAAAAATTCTGGAAAATTTACATCTTTAGAATCTGGAAAAATTTCTGCAAAACATCCATTATGACTCGATACAAGCATTTGACTTGAACAAACACACAAATATATCTTTTAATGAATTGTTATCCTCATGTGTACGTTTCTTTTGAAAACGTGTGTAATCCTCCCTACACTTATCCCTTATGTAAAATACCTTTATATGCAATTAAGACTAGGTTAGAAACAAAATAAAGCATTTTTACAAATTTAAACATGAGGATAAACATTCAATAAAAGATATATGACACTAACAAGCAAACAATTAAGCATGGGTTGCCTCCCACGAAGCGCTTTTCTTTATTTAAGAGTCTTGTAGCTAGACTCGTAGTCGTACTCCTACGTTTTCTCATTACCGCCCTCTTGACGGTCTCTACCGGGGGATTCCATGTTGTAGAAGTGTCCTATGATGCACCTCTCTAAGAGTTCGTCCTCTCCCCAATCGATCCTATATTTCGGTCCTAAGTTCAAAAAATCCTTATAGAACCCGAAAATCTTAGCCATAACATAATCTACTCCCTTTTCCCTATCCTTATCATTCCTATAATAGACCGACAGCTTAAGTTCCTTTTCATCATTAGAGAGTGATGAAAACTTCTCAATCTTAAACGGCATTTGGTAAGCTATGTCGTCGGTCTCATCCTTGAATCGCACTACTCCTAACGAGGGGTCATAGGTCATCCCGGTGCTTTCTATGAAAGGTTTTCCTAGAATAACGTGGGACAAACTAGGGTCTATGGCCGTGCTAATATCATCCACAATTATGAAGTCCGTAGGGAACGTGAAACTACCTACATAGACGGGCAATCCCTTAATTCTACCAAGAAAATTGCACTTATCCCTAGGATTATTGGGGTCTTGCCTAGTTGGGATAGGCTTCTTCATTATCCAATTGTAGTAGGTGCTCGTCATTATGTTGATTGGGGATTTTCGATCAACGTAGGCCTTTGCCACAAAAAGGTGCCCTATGCAACATGGTATGTTAAGATTCCAAGGGTTCCCAAACTTGATTCTAGGGCTTTTCCTAACATACATGTGACGGAGGTCACGCACTAAGTGAGGGTGGCGAGATAGTTCTTCTTCCGTAGGAAATTTGTTGAAATAGTCAATGTCTACTTCATCTACTTCCTCGGGTGTTACATTATTCACAAGCGTATGGTCCTCTTCGTCATCTGTTCTATCAGGTTTCACTAAGGCGATGGTATTGACGAATTGAACGTGCTTAGTTAGCTTGCTTGGATCCTTAATCTCTATACCTGAAGGTTCGGGAGTTGAGATAGCACTAACCTTCCTATCACTATTGGTTATGGCTTTCAAAAGGTTGTCTATCTTCCTATCCATCTCGGCTTGTTGATGGTTAAAGCGGTCCGAGAGCTTAGCCATTTGGGTTTCTTGGGATGCAACTAGGTTTTGCAACATCCCTTCGATGTTTTGTTGGTTAGGACCGTTAGGTGGGGGCCATGAGAAATCATTGGAGGTGAATTCTTTGGTTTGTCCCCAGTAGAAGTCGGGCTTGCTTTTCCATGCCTCACGGGTTTCATTGAAATTCCTAGGTCCGGGTATTGTAGGGAATCTTCCTCCCGCTCCATTAATACGCGAGGATGCGTAGTCAACGGAAGCATGTTCGGGGGATCGGGTGCTAGTGCGCGTGTTATGAGGATCACAAAACGGCTCGCACGAGGAAGAAACTTTGTTCACATGGTGTGAAGACTTAGGATTTTCATAGGCACTCATGAGGAATTTAACTTGATCTTCAAGTTCGATCATCCTACGGTCGGAAGGTTGTGAGTCGATGGAAGGCAAGGAGATTGCCTTGACGGTTTTAGGTAGCTCACGGGGGTCATCCCAACTTTCATTGTCGTAGAGGGCAAGGTCCTCTATTATACCCCATGATTCTTCCGCGGTGAGACCACTAAGTTTTCCACCGGCCGCTTGGTCAATGGATCGCTTAGTGGGGAAGTTGACATGATCATAAAAGATTTAGACTTAGAGCCAAAGATCAATGCCGTGATGAGGGGCTTTATGAAGTAAGTCCTTGAATTGGGTCCATGCTTCGTAGAGAGATTCACCTTGACGTTGTTGGAACATCAAGATGTCATTGTTAAGCTTAGTGGTTCTCCCCGGTGGGAAAATTTGAGCAAGGAAGCGAGAGGTAAGATCATCCCAACTTGAGATGGATCCGGCGGTGTATTTTAGTCTAAAATAAAGCATTACTAGTAGAGGCAGTAGACCTAAACTTGATTCCTTTAGAACTATTCCTGTTAACCATGACTTGTTTTAATATCATTTATTGGTTTTTATGATTTATTTTAGACTAAAATACACCGTTGGTCCCTAAACTTGGCAGGGTGCATCGCGATGGGACGGAACTTGGCATATTCATCGTGGTGAGTCCAAACCTTGGCCTTTAAGCGCCGCTGCTGGGGAGGCTGTAAGCGTGTTTTAAGCATTAAAACAAGCAATCAAGTTTAGGGACCAACGGTGTTTTTTAGTCTAAAATAAAGCATTACTAGTAGAGGCAGTAGACCTAGTCACTGTGGGCTGAGTTCCTAAAGGTATGATTCTACTAGTGGGCTTCCATTTTTTATCAGGTACTGATCTAGACAATGAAGGACAAAGTTCACTAAGTTTGAGTTTACGGCCTGTAGGATTCCATTGAAAACCCATACTAATAAACCTTCTCCTTGTGGGTTTCCAAGATTGCTTAACCTGTTTTTCTTTGTCAACAGTGGATTTAACAGAATGCCTCAAATAAGACACAACACATTCATCATGATTACCAGAAACTAAACATTCATTACATGTTTTGCAAGCAGTAGTGGAATTTGAATTAATTACAATATGCTTATAGCTAATACTAGAATCAACATGATTCTTATTGTTTAACTCAAACTTATTATTCCTAGGGTGGTCTTCTACTCTTTTCTCTTGATCACTTTTAGCTCGCAAGGTCCTACTTGCTTTGTATTGCCTGAAGGATTTGACCCGCTAGCCTTAGTGTCATTGCTTACTCCTGTAGAAGGAACGACGGGAATATTAGTTTGTTACTCTTTGTATTTCTGGTCTAGAAGTGTTGGGCTCTGAGACTTTAGGTGGCACATCAAAGGCAACATGCTTGACTTTAGGCATAGAAGTGGATGTAACTATTCTATCTCGCCTAGTACCAGATTTAGGACATGTAGCAATAACATATTCTAAGAGTTCTTGAGATCGTTTGGCATACATGCAGGCATAGGCAACCGCACTATCAAGTGGTTTCTCTATTCTATCATCTTCTACAATCTCACGAAGACCCTCTAAACTATCCTTAAGGTACGAAAGATATGCTTGATATGCAAGTTCATTATTCCTAAGAGGAGGGGGAATATACAACACATCAATAGCATAATTATTACAAGCAGAAACCTTTGGAACAAAATATTTGCAAGTGGGAATCGGCAATTTCCCTTTTACCAAACGCTTCAGAATCTCAATTTCATTAAGCAAAGAAGTTGCCTTTTCAATGTGTTTATTATGATTAACCTTGACTGAATCACATAAATCTTTGTTTTGTAATTTAACCTTTGAAATTTTAGCTTGAGTACATTCATTTTCCTTTTGTAATTTATTGATAATGTTTTGAAGTTGGAAATTCTGAGAATCTAAAGGCGGAGGTATTTAAGTGGCAACCACTTCACTCCTATTTCCCTTCAATTGGGAAATTTGAGCTTTCAACTTATGAATCGTGTTACAGTGAGCTTGAATCCGTTCATCACATGAGCTTATTTTAAAATATGCATCAAACTCAGGAGCATCCGAGGATGTCTTGGCATTTGAGTTTTCAATTCTTTCTTCAAGATGGTGATATTTTAATTGAAAATCAAGATATTCAACTTCTAATTTAGAAAAATGCCTGACCGTGTTATCATGATCATCCTTTTGGATTTTTTTTCATGCAATTTCGAATTCTCGGTCTCAAGCTCATTGACACGATCTTGGAAAACTTTAAATGCAATTGATAAATCATGAAATTAAGAAGCAGTTATGGCATAATTAGTGACAGTATAAAACACATCCTGGGCAATGCATCTGGAAATAAAATTTTCATTAAGGATGTGAATATTCTTTCTCTCAATCTCATTGCTTTTAAGCTCACATGCATTAATTCTAACCTCGTTTTCCATTTCATTAAACATCTTTTTCATTTCTTTAACTTCAGTATCTAAGGCCTTTTAAATACCCTCGAATTGGTCTTTTAATTGTTTAAAGAATGGCATAACCTCTGTAAGATAACACTATTTAGTCTGCTCAAAACCCCTTTCCCCTTCAGTAATACCCGTTGGTGTGATTCTCTTCTTACATGTTTTATCAAAATCAACAAATAATTGGTAAATCACATATATACTAATTAAGGTTTTGCTCTGTGTAGGAAGAGTTCTAGGCACTAAACGCATTGGTGTATTGGGAGGATACACTGTAGCTGCAGGCAATTTCCTAAAGGGAGGATTATTATCAATAAGTTCTTTAGCTTTTCTCTTATCCATATCTAACTTCCAAAACACTTGTTTAGGGGTTAACTGAGTCTGAGGTTTAAACGTGGCTAAGAAGTTTTCCTTTGTGTAATTGGGAGTTTTTACATTTAAGTTATGACTCACATACATAGGTTCCTTCAATTTCTTATCCATTTTCTCTCTAGAGGCATTTTCTAACTCTATGTCCTCTTCAGTGTTCTCTACACAAGTTGGCTTTCGTTTGGGCTTAAGAATCTCACTACCATCATAAATCAGTTCTTGAGCCTTTTTTGCTTTCTTAAGATATGCAGGATTTGGGTCTTCTACAAGGCCTATACAGTGTTTATCAATTAATACTCTATGCTTAGAAATCATGTGAGCAGCTTGAATGGTGTTGCCTTGTACGTACAGCTTATTTTCAAGCTTGTTCTTTAAAGTCTTAAGGTTGGAAAAATCATTTAGGAGTTTTGATTCCTTTTCATTAAATTCCTGTTTAAGCGTTTTTACATTTTCTTGAAGTTCTTGTTTTTGCTTAACAGTTTTATTAAGTTTCTCCTGTAAGGAATTTAACTCTTGTTTTAACGTTTCTTCCCCTTAATTACTTTTAGTGATCAATGTACGCATTTAGCTATCCATATCCTGCTCACGGGTGGTCAGCTCAAATTTAGCACAATGTTCATAGATGGCAACTTGATCCTTATATATATTTAGCTTAGTGGTCATGGAATCATCGGGCACATATTCAGTGTACTCATCAAACACATATTCATCATTAATGGCAGAAGATGCACCACTTGGTACAACAAGGCTTTCATCGTCTTTCACATATTGCTCATATGGGACAACATTGCTATTTCTCATATTTACAATATCTGATTTTAACGATTTCTGTTGTTTGTACTTTGTTGGGAATCTTTTGCTCATCAACCATATCATATAGCTTTAGTACCTCTGATATGATAGAAGCATTGGAGGGACTAGCTTGTTGAGGTGATGAAACCATTGGAGAAATATTAGCCATGAAAATGGTCTGTGTCGTTGGTTCATCATCAACATCAGAGTAAAAGGCATCACAGTCAACAACCTGGAAGACATTGGGATTGTTCTGTGCTAAATCATATACTGGTTGTTCATCCATGTCAGCATCATAGGTTGTAGCATTCTCATCAACAAGAAACATCAACTCCTCCTCATCCAACACTGCTCCACTGTCTTGAGCTTGCATCAGCAGCATCTTATCCCTGAAGTACTCAGTATTCTGTAGACGTTTAGGTAGAGTACAGTTCCCAGCAATATATCCCTCTCCTCCACAAATGTAACACTTAATCAATTTGCCTTGACCCTGAACTACAATCATACCTCTGTTCTGAGCACCCACATAACCAGCTCCAACATCCCCCCGTGCAATATTCCTTGGAATCACATTTTGGCTTCCCTACACATTCTGAAACACAACCCTTCCATATTCTACTGTAGCTTGATTGTGTAGGTTAGATGAGGTCCTAAGTTAATTGTTAGTTTGGGGAAGTGAGTTTGTGGACTGTTGAATCAATAGAGCAACTTGTTTTGCAAGGTTTTCAATCAACATGTCAGTTGGGGTAAATCCTGAGTCTGGTATGGTAATCTGATTCTGATTCTGAGAGGATGGTATGACTTGTGATGCTCGAGTGTTTAATCTCACATTTGAAACAAATGCAACTGAGTCATTTGAAGGGTTTGTTGTTGCTGTAGTAGAGTGAAATTTCTCCAAGATCAAGCGCTCAAATGTCGCATGCTTCTCATGTTGAAGTAAGTAGGCATACAACTGCTCATAGTTAGTGTTCCTCAATCCTTTGTTCAACTTCACTGCAATAACAAATATGTGCCATTCAGGGTTCATGTCGTTTACGAACTTGGAATTCAGTTGAATGTTTGGCATAGTCATATTGATATTTCTTATATCATTCACAAGTTTGTGAAACCTCACATGATACTCTGTAATGATTTCCCCTGGGTTCATCTTGAAGTTCTCAAAGTCATCATAAAGTTGTGACTCTCGATCTTCCTTAGTCAGTTCTGCGCCAGAGAGAAGTATCTTGACATTGTCCCAAACTGCTTTGGCCTCGGTATTGTGATTAATCAGCTTGTAAATGTCCTTTGGTAAACCTTGAAGTATGATGTTTGAAGCTCTAATGTCAGCATCGTATCTTTTCTTCTCCTTATCATTGAGATCATCATAAGTTATTGGTCTATCCAAACCCAAAGTGACAGTTCCATCAGCACCAGCTTCAAGTTGATCTCTGGTTGTTCCCATTTGGAATGGTCCTTCATCAATTGACTAAAGAATGTTAAGACCATTCTCTTTGCCCAAGCAATACAACCTAATTCTCTGTGCCCAAGAGTCATAATCAGTTATATCCAGCATAAGAGGGCGGGTATCGGACCCAGCAGCTTGAACGTCATCTGAAACAGTAGACATGATTACTAAGTACATGGGATTTTACTACTCTTTGATTTGACCGAGAAATAGAATCTTTCGCGGGATTTTACTAAATCAAGAGGAAACCTGATAACATCAAATAGTCCTGAATATTAAGTGTCAATTTCCCCCGATAATGCTTGTAATTTATATCATTTATATGGATTTACGCTTGTTTTCCATTGTTTTCCGCTTTCAGGTAAATTACGAGCATTGGAGCTAAAGAGACGCGGAACTGGAGAAATATCTAAAGATTTATCACAGTATGCTACTTTGAAGAAGTTACGGCGTAACTTGTCTCTCACATTACGCCGTAACTATTGCGTGACTCAGAAAACCAACTTATCAGAAGGTTACGGCGTAACTCTTCCCAAAGGTTACGACGTAACTTTATTAGGTCAAATGAGGTTCCACGCCGATGATACTTACGCCGTAACTACTGCATCTACTACGACGTAACCGAGTTTATTGAAGACTACGGCGTAACCACTCATTAGGTTACGCCGTAACCAGCAGATCTAGTGCAAAATACGATGAAATAGAATGTTACGGCGTAACTTCTATATTGGTTACGCCGTAACCCAGATCTGGCCTATAAATACCCCACGAATTCCAGCATTTCTATTCATTCCATTCCACACACAACACTCAGAGAACGTGGGAAAAAACTCAAGGCAGGTCTAGAGGAGCATACGAAGCTGTCTCCAAGGGATAAATCACTCCCCTACGATAAGCATTAGCGTTTTATATTTCTTTTACTTTCAATTCATGTATTTCGTACCTTTAAATATTGAATTGGTTTGCATGATTAATATGAGCGGCTAAGCACCTCTTGGTGCTGGCCTGGTTATGATTCTTTAATTGTTTTGTTTGCGTTTACTTTACTTTCGTACAATTATTTCTAAGTGTATGCATGCATGCTTACATCTCGACTCAACACTACAAAAAATCCACTTAACTAACCTAAGTCCATCTCAACTCGCAACCATTACTCGAACATAAATCGAAAACAAGATCTCAGCTTTAGTTCAACTCATGTACCAGTCTTTAAAAAAATCTTAAGTTTGAAATTTAAAACCATCATAGATCTTTAATCTGAAACGCAAATGATTAAATCAAGATCGCAAATCTGATTTCACCTTAATTATAAATCTTTATAGAACTTTTAAGTGTGAAACTCATTCTTCATGGATCTTTTCGAAGCAAATCTTCTGATTTAACATCCGAACACATAAAGAAAGAGCTAAAACAACCATGTTTCACTCTTTATTTCTTTCGGTTTGAACATGAAACGAATACGACATATACCTACCTGAGATCTTATAAAAGATCTTGAAGTCGTGTCTTTGAAGATGTGTTTTTGTTTGTGATTCGTCTTTGTGTGAGACCATGAGGAGATAAAGGTATCATAAGCCGATTTGGGCTTATTTTTTATAAGCTCTGATTTTGTGGCTTATTTTGAGACTTGTCGGCTTATATGTTTATTATGATATGATAAACTTATAAAAGCCGACAAGTCTCAAAATAAGCAGTAAAATTGGGGCTTATAAAAATAAGCCCTAAATTTCATGAATTTGGGCTTTAGTATTTTATAAGCCCAATTTTTTTATTTTGGACTTGTCGGCTTATATAAGTTTATTATGATATAATAAACTTATATATAACGTCCCAAAATAAGCCACAAAATCGGAGCTTATAAAAAATAAGCCCAAATCGGCTTATGATAAATAAGCTTAGCCAAACAGGCGGGAAATGGGTTATGAGATAAGAAATATGTGTTTAGATTGGTGATGGGTGTGTGTCTTTGACTGCGTATGGTGTGAGTAGTGATGGGGGCGGATGTTTATAAGATTAGGGTTACAAATGGGTTGCAATTGGGGTACACACTTTTGCAAATTTTCGTAACATTATAAATTTGTTTATTGATATTGACACATTCTTATTTTATTTTCAACTTATGGTATTTTTCTATATATAAGAGCACTCCCAATGGTAACCCCCCCACCAAGTTATTGTTTAACATTTCGGTGTTAAACGATGTTAACCATTGTGGGTGTCATATTATTCCCAAGTTAAAGGTTGGGTGTTAACCTTGAAAAGCAAAATGAATTGAAGTTTGTGATTGTATATGCAGAGCAAGTGCTTAACGAATCATATGAAGATTGTCAACTTGATCTTTCATTTTTACATGGTAACTTGGGATCTTACTGTTATATTAGTATAGAGGCACTTTATTTTGCATACTCAAAAATTCTTGCATACTAAGGGATAAATCTGCACCTTCCATTTAGTTTGATCTAATGGTGGGGATTAACCTAAGGTGGCGTTTGGTTCGTGAATTTCAAATTCTAGAATTTTAAATTCTTCGGAATTTTAAATTCTATAGAATATTAAATATTGGAAATTGAAATCCTGTTGCATGTTTGGTTGACATAAGGAAATTTAAAATCTATCTTACTTTTGGCCTTGCTATTTTGTATTGTATTTTGTATTGTATGAAGAAATTACCCATTGAAAAACTCGCACGTAACCAACCAACTAAAACAAGCAAAATCAAAGACAAAACGGCTCAAAAATGGCCTAAAACAGCACACAAATACGGCAAAATCATCACCTTTAAAATAACACAAAACTGCACTAGAAATCTGCATAAAGTGAAAACAAAAAGCAAAAAAACTGCAAAAAATAGCACTATACCTGCCAAACCTCGAAAAATTGCAAATAAAAGCAGTGACAAACCTACACCGTAAATGCGGCAAAAAACAAAACCAAACTAAAAAATTTTAAACAAAATCAACAAAATAGCAAAAAACAAACTTACTTAAAGCGACTTTGAAACACATCAAAAATCAGCAAAAAACAACTAAAAAAACAACACTAAAATAAACTAGAATGTGCAAAAAGTGTAATAAATACAAACAAATTACTGAACCATTTTATAATCCACAAAACACATAGTTACATAACCCCATGTTGTCCTAGATACAGCTGACCCAACTACTTTCTACATCTTCCATGTAAGCTTCCACAAAAACATAATCACTTCCTATCTTTTTCACAATCGGATAGATCCGACTAATCATGATGACTTTTTTTCAAAATACAAAACATTAGTACGAAGTTAATTGGACAAAATAACTCCAACTGATTTTAACCATCGTTCAACTCCATCAATACGTAAGAACTCCAACTAATTTTTTAGCAAAATATACTTCACCCAACCATCTCGATTAGTGACATCCATATCCCAATAAGCTTCAACATATCCAACATCACTTCGTATTTTTTATTACCTGATTTCTCTTGTTGATTAAGTGATGTCATTTTGAAGATGTCATTAGTGATCATACCTCTTTTCTTTTTCAAATCATCTTCAAAGTCTATATCTCGACTCATTGTCGTCGCCGATTTGTTGAGAGTGTCACTAAGTAGCTACATCCGCAATCCATCAACCAAAGGATCCATTTGTCTTTTCCTCTTCTTGCAACGTACTTTTGTATTTTTATCAACTTCAGTACTTGTAGTTTCATCTACTTGAGCAGTAGGAGTGCGAGGTACATGGTGACTACCTTTCATCATTGTATCGAGTTCTTCATCAGTTTAGAACTTCTATGGTTGCCTCTTTTTCACTATCGGCATGAAAGTCTTTAGCTCCATTCCCGAAGCTCGATTTTTCCAAAAGCAATACACAATTCTTGAAGTTGATTTGGTTCTCCATTTACTTGTCTTTGTTATTCTATTCAAGAAACAAATCAACAATATCTAAAATTATAACTATATATGTTTAACTAGAAAGTGACATAAGACACTACTTACCTTTACGTTGATGTAGTCATTCCAAACATCATTAGATGCGGTCAAAAGCTTGTTATCTTCATCCCAACCAAACCCACTAGTGCTTGAACCATTAATCATATCATAAACAGTTTACAATCCTTCTTCAATGTTTTTACTTTTGATTCAATGTTTTTTACCGATTTATCCGAATCTGGGAATGTTTGCTTAAAGTTTTTCTCTAGATATTGTAAATACCCACTTTTAAAGCCGTTGTCCGCTTTATAATCCCTATTAACCATAGTTACTAAATCTTCAACAAGCTTTGTTTCTTCCTTAAGTGACCACCCATTATAAGTTCTACATTGACTTGCCATACCTCGGGTGTATACATAAAACAACAAATCAAATGTTAATCGATATGAAAAAGGAACATTCAAGATTGGTACAATACATGATGCTGAAACCCAATTTCTATCAACGATTTTCGAGATAGAAATCAAGGAAGAATAAGAATGAAATCAAGAAAATTCATACAATTTAAAGAAAAATTTGTTACGAAGGAAGAAGCTTGTTGTAGAAGAAGAGGCAAGAGATGAGAAAAAGATATGTGTTTTTTTTTTAAGTGGCTTCAGAAAGTTACGTGTTTTTTGGAGGAATGATACTTCATCGCCAAGGATATTAAAATTGCTTAAACCAAGCTATTCTAATTTCTTATTACCCCTCCTATTTTTCAACCAAACATGGAAATTCATGGAATTTTAATTTCAAATTACCAAATACCATGAAATTACTCAAACCAAATTAACCAAGATTTAATATGTCTAAACCTAAGTCCATATTTTTTTTCTTTTTCTTTCTTTTATCTTTTTTATTTATTTTCTCATTATTTTTATTTTTTTAATCACTTTTTTTAATTTCAAGTTTTTTTTTTCTTCTTTTTTTTATTTTTTATTTTTTTCGTTTTCGTCAGTTTTCATACGTTTTTGTCCGTTCTATCCGCTTTTTATACGTTTTCGTCTGTTTTCATACGTTTTAGTCCCTTTTCATACGTTTTCGTCCGTTTTCTTACGTTTTCGTCCGTTTTCATACGTTTTCGTCAATCTTGTTACGTTTTCGTCTAATTTCTTACGTTTTCGTCCGTTTTCTAACGTTTTTGTCCGTTTTCATAAGTTTTCGCCTGTTTTCTTACGTTTTCGTCCGTTTTATTACGTTTTCGTCTATTTTCTTACATTTTCGTCCGTTTTCATACGTTTTTGTCTGTTTTCTTGCGTTTTCGTTCATTTTCATACGTTGTCTTTTCTTACATTTTCTCGTTTTCTTACGTTTTCTTACGTTTTACGTCCGTTTTCATAGGTTTCGTCCGTTTTCTTACGTTTTGTCCGTTTTCATACGTTTTGGCCCGCTTTTTTTACGCTACCGCCTTTTCTTACATTTTCGTCATTTTCCTATGTTTTCATTCGTTGCCTGCATTTTCTTTTGTTTTTGTCCGTTTTCATACCTTTTCGTCTGTTTTCTTAGGTTTTCGTCTGTTTTCTTACGTTTTTGTCCGTTTTCTTACGTTTTCATCGCTTTTCATAGGTTTATATACGCTTTCGTCCGGTTTTTTACGTTTTCGTCCATTTTTAGACGTTTTCGTCTGTTTTCAGACGTTTTTGTCCGTTTTCATACGTTTTCGTCCTTTTTTATACGTTTTCGTCGGTTTTCAGACGCTTTTTTTCCGTTTTCATACACTTTTCATTTCTTTTTATACGTTTTTGTCCGTTTTCATACGTTTTCATTCGTTTTTTGCAGTTTTTATACGTTTTCGTCTATTTTCATATGTTTTCATGCTTATTATTAAACTTTATTATATTACATGTCTAATATCAATTTTGATATTTATTATAAAAAAGTTAATGTCTAATATCACCTGTGATATTTCATAAACAAACAAGTATGTTTTTTAACCTTTAATATCACCTGAGATATTTCATTTCTCTTTATATTTTTATATATTATCACCTATGTGTTTTCTAATATTTCTATAATTTTCAGTTACAAGATAGTTTTTGTGTCTTTCATATCAATTGACAAGCGCATATTTTTTTAATGCAACCAATTTTATCTATCACTTGTGATATTATACTCTTAGTAGAAATAAAAGGGTTAAACTCTCTTTAGATGAATTCTTATTTTGTTCAACAAAACGCTAATTTAATGCAACACTTGTTTGATTTTGAGAATATGTCAATTCTCTATTTTCATAGTTTGCTTTTTTTTATTCATTTTGATATTTTTAAGTGAACTTATTTATCTCTTGTGATATAACATTGTAAGAAAGATGAAGAGTATTACACTTTTCATCATATATGTGTTATCAGTTGTGGTACTCAACTAAGAATGTGAAATATTAAATTCATACCAAATGTGATAAGAATTTAGTATTTTACCAAGTATATATGAAGGAAATGATAATAAACATCACTTATTATATTACTGTGATGATTTTGTTCATTTTTTTTATTTGTGTTTTTGAAAATATTTAGGAAGATTTTTGTGTTTTATGATAATATGAAATATTAGAAAAGGTGTTTAACTGAAAACAAAAGATGTTATAAAACTTTTGTTAGACTTGTGGTGTATTTTTCTATTTAATGGATACATTGTGCATGTTTCGATAGGTTTTATAGCGGAATTTAAAAATATCTATTGTTGAATAAGCAAACTAAAGAAGTTATGGTTGAAGAAAGCACACATCTTTATAAACAAACTGAGTAAGCTTAAACACCTATGATATCACACATGATATCACATGTGATATCACACATGATATCTGATTGCTTCCAAAACAGTCAAGAAATATTGACCAAAGGTTTTAGTCAACAAAAGTCAACTATTATGGACTCAATACAATTTCCCTTGGAATTTAGTGGATTCCCAGGTCGTTAAGTCTCACGGAGGTTGAATGGTGTTCGAAAACGTTCAGATATAGAATGATCACTAAGGATAATGATCTGTAAGGATTTTGGTTGATAATTACACTACTGATTTTTTGGAATTGTATTTGGATACAGAACTATAAAGCACAACAATCAGATTTAAACAAACTTGAACGCGTACGTTTACTAAATTTTACGTAAACGTACAAAATAAAACGTAAAATAAAAAAAATAAAATAAAATACCTACGGATATGAAAATGATATTTTTACAATCCTAATAATAAAATAAAATTATTGGAAAATTAAAATTATTTTTATAACTATTTATTTAATTATTATTAATTAAAAACTATTTTTAACTATTTAATAATACTCTAAAATATAAGAAAATATGAAATAAAGCTAGAAAAGTGAAATTATGACTTAGAAAAATCTAAAATATTATAAAACTTATTTTAAAACTGAAAATACATTTTTTACACTTTTTGTCTATTTATTAATAATTAATTACTATTTATTAATTATTTAAAATACACTTAAATACAAGAAAATATAAAATTAACCTAGAAAAATGAAATTTTAATTGAGAAAAATCTAAAATATTAGAAAACTAATTTTAAAACTGAAAAGATATTTTTTATGCTTTTTATTTATTTATTATTAATTATTTAATACTTTTTAACTATTTTAAATTCTAATAAATACTAACCAAACTAAGAAAATTCTGAAATTTTTTCTATAAATATCCTATGATGACAGAAAACTAAGAAAATTATAAAAACAGAAAGTGCTTAATAATAAGCTGAAAAAGAAAATTAAAAAGCTAATTTATATTAAATAAACGCTATCACTATTTTTAAAATGATGTTTTTGTGTTTTTTATTTTATAAACCTATTATACTACTGATTATAAGCAACTTTAATAAAGACAAAAATTTTTGGAACTTGAAAATAAGCAGTTTGAGAGCTTATGAGCTCAACAGTTTAAGCTTTTGGCTTTCAAAAGGATTTTAAGCTCAAACAAGTGGCTAAATAAGCTAAATAAAAAGAAACAAAAGTGAAATAAGATGTAAATAAGCTAAAGGTACTTATATTAAGCTAAAAGGCACAAAGAAACACATTGAAAAGCTTAAAATAAGCTAATAAGCACTTATACTAATCCTATCAACCAAACAGGCCTGCACAGTTTTTGTAGGCTAGATTAAGCTAGGTGCAAAAGCTCAGAAGACAAAAGCAAGCTTGGATGTAATAAGCTGGCTTATTGAGGTTCCCAAAAAGCTAAGAATCTCACACTGGGGCCCACTAATGAGCTTATAAAAGGCTTGAGAAAAAGCTTGTATCACACGACTACTCGGTGTTCACATGAAATGGGACAAACAAAAAGCTATAAGCAGCCCTATCAAATAAGCTAGAAAGTTAAAAATAAGCACTGGACCTTAGAGATGGCTAGATTGGCTTTCCAAAAAGCTATGGGTCAAAAGCTAAGGTTCACTAATAAGCTCTGTGTGAGCTTGTGAAAAAGGCTCAACTACACTGATAACTTAGTGTAGTGAGTGATTTTTGGAAAATAACATGAGCATGATAAGCAGTCCAAATAAGCTCAAAAATGGAAAATAAGCATTCAAACATTAAAATAGCCAGATGGGCTTTACAAAACAACAAAAGTTATAAGCTAAAGCTAACTAATTAATAAGATGCAAGCTTATGAAATGAGCTCACTCAACTGTGCACAGGGCACTTTTTTAGAAAAGTGTTCAAAATAAGCTAAGAAATAAGCAGTTTAACTAGCTAACTAAAAATTATTAAAAATACTATGATTAAGATGAGCAACTAAATATTATAAACCTAAAAGCACAGAACATGAAACTCCATATTAAATCCTATAGAAAATTATCTATTTTATTCAAAAACTGATTATGTGAAAATTTGACTTTTTAAGAAAACCAAATAAGTTGGCTTATATGAACTTGTGATTGATCCTACTCACTGATTATGTTATATTAAGCTAAAATAAGATGAAATTAAGCTAGGTTAACAGGTTATGAACAACTATGATGAAGTTGTCAATCTAAATCCTAACAGTGACTTATCAAATAGAGATTTAAAACTATTTTGACTTTTTATCAAATAAGGACAGTATTTTATGATTGCACTGACTTGTTTTGAACTAAAATGACATGTAACAACCACAAACAACCTCTACCACAGTTAACACAGTTAATCCAAACAACCTTATAACAAACTGATTTTGTGATTTTCAAAAGGTTTCACAGATTAAGACCATGCAATTGATTCAAAACCTTATATTATCATTTAATGTGACTGAAGAAGCATTAAACAATAATAATAACAACATAGAACTCAAGAATGACACTTATGCTATTAAGACTATTAAACTAAGATTTTTAACACCTGCCAATTCTAGAGAACAAGTATACTGTTTTAATGTTTAATTCTACTTAACTACAACTCAGAAACATAAACATACAAAGATTTAAGCTTTAAGCTACTTATGTATTGAAATGCAAAAATTGCTTAAAAAGGCTTACAACTTCAATTTAGCTGAAAACACATAACAAGGTCCAAAGATCAACCCTAATAGCTTACCACTAAGCTTCTAAACCCAAGGCCATCCAAAATTTACCCTGCTCCAGCTGTGATCTTCATTTCTTTTGATTTTTGAGTTTTTAACCTATTTTTCTTGATTTTTATGAATTTTTAAGTTTTAACTATAAACTGGATTTTAAAGGTATCTAATAGCTTTCATAAGCTATATAAGGAGCTTATATGGGCTTATAAGTCCTTAACAACAACTAACAACAACATTCAAACATTTTGAGAATTTAAGCAAGTAAATTTGCATAAACTTAAAAGAGTACTTAAAACTAAAATTGATTATTGAAAAAGGTTCACAATACACTAAGATTGATAAAAACAGTACTTGAAAGCTTGAAATTACACTGGAATTTGAAAATTAACTAAAACGACATAACATAAACTAAATTACTCTAGATAGTCTTCACATTGCTTCATTTCTTCGTTATAATGATCTTTTAGACTCTGTCGACATCTCTAAGACTTTGCCACTTCTTTCCAACCATTGGATCCTTCAATTTCATCAAAACCATGCATTTGTCATTTTGGCGCCAAAAGTCATTTGAGCAGGTTTTTTTGCATTTAAAGAATTTTGGGAGGATGTGGAGGTGGAAGGTAGTGGGTATACAGCTGGGGTTGAGGTGGAAAGGTGGTGGTGAGGTGGTAGGAACAAGTGGCGAGAAACCATGGTGGTTTCTGGTTTGGCGGGATTTGTGTGAGAGAGATGAACAGTGATGGGATTTGACTTGGTTTGACCGGTATTATTAATAGGTGGGGGTTCAAATGGGGTATATTGGCAGGGGTTCAAAATGCACAAAGGGTCCATTTGGTTTGTAGTTTATCACAAGGACCATTCTTGTAATTTCTGAAAGTATAGGGGCCTGATTTGACAAGTTTCCAAAGTTAACACAAGGACTAATTATGCCATATATGAATAGTACAAGGGTTACTTTTGATTATTTTCACTTTTTAAATTCACCAAAGACTATATTTGACAATTTTTAAACTTAAGGGACTAAAGTTGTCATTTTGCAATTTTAACTTCAAAGGACTATTTCTAACAACTTGTGAATCCCCAAGGACCTTTAATTATATATTGCTTTATTTTGATTTACCAGGGACTAATTTTGACAACTTTTGAAACTTGGGGGACTAAACTGCCAATTATGCAAACTTGATACGTTTTTCACCTGCTTTTGGTATTTTTGCATTTAAAACACATAAAACACTTATTTGTGATATTTTTATCATTTTGATGCTGTGACGAGTGTTTTTGGATGTTTTTGGCAGTCTAAAAGGTACAAAAATGATGAGTATTTACATACTCATCAATCCCCCACACTAAGATATTGCTAGTCCCTAGCAATCTTTTTGAAAAATTAATAGATTTTATCACTTTACCAAAAGCCATTACATCTGGAGTAGCCTATTGTTTCAGTTCAAGTAAGAACCTTGGTACAATGATAACCAAATGATTTTGAGCAAATCACCAGCTTTCAACGGTTTTGATTTGTCTTTACCAGAAGCCGTTTGCTTCTGGACTAGCCAAATCTTAGATAAAATATCTATATTATCTTTGGCGAGTCGATTACCAATTATGGCTTTCCAACTGCCTTTACCACAAGCCATAAACTTGCGGGCTAGCCAACTTTTCACTAATTAAAGATATGGTGAGCTGAACACCATACAATTTTGGGCAAATTGCAAGCCGTCAACGGATTTGAGATATCTTTACCAAGAGCCGTTTGCTCCTGGATTAGCCAATCCTTTTGTTTGTTAGACATGGCGGACTGATAACCGTAAGCTGAGTAAGTGCAAAACACTTACTCCAAAAAATTTTGGCCAAAAATGGGGAATTGGGTGGTATAATTACATGATAAAATTCGTGAGAATTCCCCCCACACTAGAAATGAATATTGTCCTCAATATTCAAAGTACCGGCGGTTATGCCGAAACATAGAACGTAAAAGGGAAATATTACGGCCATTATTTTTGTGATGATTTTTTTTTAACTTTATATACAACAGCTGGGGCAACTCCCCCCCACTAGAGTGGTAGAAAGTAGAAAGAAATCAGAAATATGGGTGAAAACCCATATGGTGTGCTACTGTTTTTGATTACCGAGTCGCTAGCTTAACTCGATCCCCATTCATTGGTTCATGGGGAAAGTTTGTAGATCCGGGACAACCACAGGTGGAATGTCCTCTCCAAAATAGTGTTTCAATCGATGACCATTCACTTTAAAATTTGGACCATCGGGTTGAGATAACTCAATAGTTCCATAAGGAAATACTTTAGTGATGGTGAATGGTCCAGACCAGCGGGATTTTAGTTTTCCTGAGAAAATCTTCAATCTTGAATTGAAAAGAAGGACTCGATCACCGACGTTAAAAACGCGGTTCTTGATTTTGGAGTCATGAATCTTCTTTGTCTTTTCTTTGTAGATCAAAGAGTTCTCGTATGCTTGATCATGGAGTTCATTTAATTCATTCATTTGAACTTTTCTGTGAGCATTAGCTGTCTGAATGTCGAAGTTTGCATGTTTCAAGGCCCAGTATGCTTTGTGCTCAAGCTCAATCGGCAGATGACACGCCTTTCCGTAAACTAGCTTGTATGGAGTACACCCGATGGGTGTTTTATAAGCTGTACGGAAGGCCCAGAGTGCGTCATCTAGTTTATCCGACCAGGATGCACGGTTTTCGCCTACTGTCCTTTCCAGAATTCTTTTTATACCTCGGTTGGAAACTTCCACTTGCCCACTTGTTTGGGGGTGGTATGCAGTAGAGAGACGGTGAGTTACACCATACTTTTGCATGACTCTCTCAAATTGGTCATTGCAGAAATGTGTACCACGATCACTGATTATAGCTCGCTGAGTTCCAAACCTAGCAAAAAGAGATTTTAAGAATTTCACAACAACTCGGGCATCATTGGTAGGTAAAGCTTTCGCTTCAACCCATTTTGACAAATAGTCAACAGCCACAAGTATGTATTTATTTCCTCGAGATGATGGAAATGGCCCCATAAAGTCAATGCCCCTGATGTCAAAGATCTCACACACTTGAATGGCGTTTTGCGGCATTTCATTTCTTTGAGAGATATTTCCGTGACGTTGACAAGCGTCACAAGTTTTGACAAATTCGTGGGCATCCTTGTAAATAGTGGGCCAATAAAACCCAGAATCAAACACCTTTTTGGCGGTGTAGTTTGGACTATGATGGCCCCCGATGGGTCCAGCATGGCAAGCTTTGAGAATTTCCATAGCTTCTTGTCCATAAACACACCGTCGGATGACTTGATCCGCACAGATTTTGAATAAGTAGGGGTCGTCCTAGAAGTAATGTTTAACATCCTTGAAGAATTTGTTCTTCTGTTGGGTCAACATTCCTTTCACTATGAAGTTACCCGCATGGTAATTTGCGAAGTCAGCAAACCAAGGGGTAGTAGAGTTTCCATGAAAAGAAACCGCATTGAGAGTCTCGAGAGGAAATGTTTCATTTATTTCCTTTTTCTCGAAAACATCTTGGTGAGGGTTTTCTAGACGGGACAGATGATCAGCAGCTAGGTTCTCAGCTCCTTTTTTATCACGTATAATGATATCAAATTCTTGCAGGAGGAGAACCCAACGAAGCAATCTCGGCTTTGCAACTTGTTTTGCAAAGAGATATTTAAGAGCCGAGTGATCCGTATACACCACGCATTTGGTCAAGATTAAGTACGGCCGAAATTTCTCAAACGCATACACCACGGCTAGTAGCTCTTTTTCTGTGGTGGTGTAATGGGTTTGAGCTTTAGTCATAGTCTTACTCGCGCGTAGTGGATAGGTGAAAATGCTTGGTTCTACGTTGCCTAAGACGCACCGATAGCAAAATCACTTGCATCGCACATGAGTTCAAAGGGTAAATCCCATTCGAGGGCAACGAGAATGGGTGCTGCCGTAAGCTTTTTCTTTAATGTTTCAAAAGCTTCGATGCACTCAGGTGAGAAGATAAAAGGAGCATCTTTTTCAAGAAGATGGGTCATAGGCCAGGCGATTTTAGAAAAATCTTGTATGAATCTGCGATAAAAACCGGCATGACCTAAAAAACTCCTAATACGTTTGACGGTAGTAGGATGAGGCAATTTAGCAATAACATCGACTTTTGCTCTATCTACTTCAATCCCGTTTTTTGAAATCTTATGGCCAAGGACAATTCGTTCTTTGACCATAAAGTGGCTCTTCTCCCAATTTAAACAAAGATTGGTGTCTTCACACCGTTTTAGCATTTTTTTCTAAATGGGAGAGACATGTTTGAAACGAGTCCCCAATGACCGAGAAGTCATCCATAAACACCTCCATTGTTTCCCCGATCATGTCATGGAATATGGCCATCAAACATCGTTGGAACGTGCCAGGAGCATTACATAGGCCAAAAGGCATACGTCTGTAGGCAAAAGTTCTGTATGGGTAGGTGAATGTGGTCTTTTCTTGATCCTGTGGATCAATGGGGATCTGAAAATAACCCGAGAAACCATCTAGGAAACAATAGTATTCGTTCCCTGCTAATCTCTCAAGCATTTGGTCCATGAAGGGTAGAGGAAAATGGTCTTTTCGGGTGGCGTCATTCAACTTACGATAGTCAATGCAAACACGCCATCCCGTTACCATCTGAGTTGGAATTAACTCGTTATTTTCATTTGTGACAATAGAAATGCCACCCTTTTTAGGAACAGTGAATTGGGCTAACCCAAGGACTATCTGAGATCGGGTAAATTAATCCTGCATCAAGAAGTTTGAGAACCTCTTGTTTAATAACATCATGGATCTTAGGATTCACCCTTCTCTGATGTTGAACTGCTGGTTTGAAGTCATCCTCCATCAAGATTTTGTGAGTACAAAACTCAGGGTTGATACCCTTAATGTCGGAGAGTTTCCAAGCAATTGCTTGCTTGTGTGACTTCAAGACCATTATGAGAGCAGCTTTTTCATCTTTATTCAAATCTCGAGCAATAATGACGGGTAATTTATCATCACCCTCAAGAAATGCATACTCGAGATGAGGTGGTAAGTCCTTAAGTTCGACTTCGGGAGGATCATTAGATTTTTTTATGGTTTTGATTTCCTCTTTATGAAGTTCTTGAGGAGGGATTGATGAAGGATCATCATTGAGCATCTTCTCGATGAGAAGAATATCTCCCTCGATGTCAATTGGAGCGTGATCAATTTCCCATGAAACCGAATCACTAGACAAGTATGCTTCAATCTCTTCCAAGATGAAGTCACTTTCCTCAAACGGAGTAAGAGAAGGAGTAGAATTGGCAATGATGGGTTGAGATGAATGAGTGAGATTATCACTCGAAGAATTATGATCATAACCAAGAACTTCTTGAGAGTACTCTTCAGAAGCAACATCAATGATATCTATTCGGTTAACCGACACAGAATCATAGTTTGAGTACCTCGAAGTTTGATCAAGGTTAAGGTGAGCTTCATTACCCACACGTAATGTGATTTCTTGCTCAAATACATCAATGAGAGCACGGCCCGTTCTCAGGAATCCTCGTCCAACAATGAGAGGAACCCGATGATCGGCATCGAAGTCAACAACCACAAAGTCAGCTGGGAAATGGAACTTTCCTACTTTCACAAATACGTCCTCGGCAATGCCAAGTCGACGGGATATTGTACGATCTGCAAGCTCGAGAGTCATGCATGTCAGAGTAAGGTCCGGAAGAGAAAGTTTCTTCCATTCTAAATGAGGCATCAGGTTAATGCTTGCACCAAGATCGGCTAAGGCAAAGCATTCAACCATTCCTGGAAATACACAAGGTAAGAGAAATTTTCCAGGATCTCCAAGCTTCTCGGGAAGCTTCTTTAACAGAACTGCTGAGCAGTTCTTGTTCAGAGGAGTTTTAGCCATTTCAAACAGTTTTTCCTTGTTGCTTAACATGTGTTTGAGAGTTGATGCAAACTTGGGCATCAGCATGATAGCATCCGCAAAGCTTATGTCAAAATGTAGTTCTTGGAAAATTTGAAAAAATTTGTCCATTTGATGACTGGCTTTTTCGCGGAGCTTTTGCTCATTCAAACGTGATGGGTAAGGAATAAAAGATTTGGATTTAGGTTTTTCAACAGGGGCTACTGGAGGTTCAAAAACAACTCCTGGATTGGATTTGGGTTTCGGGACAACTTGAGGATGAACATCGTTGGTACCTCCGTTATTAGTAGGAAGTTCCTTGTCCTTTGTCGCCTCAGGTTCACTTTCCACTACCTTTGGGAGAGAAGAAGAAGAGGTAGTAGGAATAACGGGTCCATCGTATGATACACCACTTCTGGTTGTGATCGCCTTTGCATCGCCCCTCGGGTTAGCGATCGTGTTGCTCGGAAGTTTTCCTGAGCCCGAGGGTTGATCATTTAAAGACTTTTTTAGATCAGCGATCTGACTGACCAACAACCTGTTCATTTCATCTTGGGATTTCATGAATTGCTTCAATAACTCATCAGATGATGGTCCAGTTGGAACAATGGCTTGAGTTTGATTAGGAAAATTCTAGCCTCTATTGTTCGGATTAGGGCCTTGATTTTGAAAATTTCCTTGGTTAGGATTCATATTCCCATGAAATTGATTCCCTCGATTGAAATTGTTTTGATTAAAGTTTCCTTGATGTTGGAATCCTTGATTTGGTCCGGGATAGAAATTGCCTTGGTTTTGATAACCTTGGTTCATTCTAGGTTGGTTCTGATTCCGGTTTTGTATGTTAGGATTCTTGTTAAAACCGGGTGGTCCCGATAAGTATTAGCACGGTAGTTTGGTTCATTTTGAGGACGGTATTGATTACCTCCCCGATGTGAAGTACCGGCTATAGCATTGGCTTCAAACGGACTACCATCGGTGGCAGACATTGTATTATGCATGAGGGCCACCACAAGTAACACAGATCTCGACTTTCTTCACTTCACCATGTGATGGTGTCTGTGTGAAAGTGACTTTCTTTTGGTTAGCAAGAACCAAAGCCTGAATAGCATCCGTGAGTTTGTCAATCTTAGCATCGGTGCTAGATGTACTCACGTGAGATGAAGTAGAAGGTCCTGCATTAGACTGAGTTTGATATGTCTTTGTTCGTGATAGGGCGGACACGGGACTTGTTTTCTATGATTTGTAAGGCTTCTTTTGTGGTCTTGCTCAAAAAATTGCCTCCCGCGGAGGCATTTAAAGAGTCTTGGTCAGCTTGGCTCAGACCATTGTAGAAAGTATCCATTTGCATTAACTCGGTAAAACCATGATGCGGACACTTTCGGAGCAACTCTTTGTAACGATCCCATGCCTCACCGAATGATTCATCAAATCTTTGAGTGAATTTCATTATCTCATTCTTAAGACTTGTAGTTCGGGATGGAGGATAGAATTCGTTAACAAACTTAGTATCTAAATCCTCCCATGTCTCAATGGAACGAGGGGGTTGTTTCTCAAGCCAAATTCGGGCTTGTCCCTCTAGAGAGAATGGGAATAGAAGAAGCTTAATTTCTTCATGTGGGACATTCTTGTATTTTATGGTCGATGCAATTTTGTTGAACCATCGAATATGTGCATGAGGGTCATCCCGCTCAAAACCATAAAATTGGCTTTGGGTTACAAGATTAAGCAACCCGGTTTTGAGCTCAAAGGTATCAGCCACGATGGCTGGGACAACAATGGCATCTCCGTAACCAAGAATGGGTGCTTGGAGAAGCTCATTCATCGGCTTATCTTCTGCCATTACTTACGGTGGGTGGTGGTGCTAGACGTTCCTCGGCCCACGGTGAAGGAGCGTAACATCCTCTACGCCACGTGGAATACTTACAAGTTCTGAAAGTGGACTTGTAGAGCTGGAAGAACGAGTGCGCATGCACTAAGTATAAAAATCAGTTTTCAAAAACAAATGCGAGGCAAAACGACAAGTGAACTTAAACCAATAATCACAAATGAAATGGCTTCTTTGAAAAAGGTATACCAAATCACAAGGACACAAAGGCAAGTTTTGATCTTTAAGATTGGGAACTTATTAATGTTCACACCCCCAGTTGGTAGGTGTTCTGCCTTGGTTTGCGGTGGTTGATTTTTATGTATTTATTAAGGGAGGTGATTTGTACACTCCAAGATTTGATTAGGACACTCAAAAGTATTACATTTTGACAGTTATACCCTTACAGGGGTGAATATGTGTAAAGTGATCTAAGGTTATATACGTCAGTATACAATATTTTTGAGTGTCCCAATCAATTCTTGGAGTGTACAAATCAACTCCCATTTATTAAGTACCACTAAAAAGACGTAGGTATGGATTTGTGCTAAGGGTTTAAATACTTTTGGACAATATTTTTGGTATCGTCTCGTTTAACCAAATCGTACCTCTTTAAGAATCACCTTAAAGAAAATACAGGATAGAAAACGTTACGATTGTTTTGTTGTTTTATATATATATTTTTTTTTTGTGTTGTTAACACTTCAGGAAAAGTGTTAATGAACTTTTTGATTTTGATAACTTTACAAAAAACTGTTTACAAAATGTGGTATATTTGCAAGTATGGGTCTGAAAATGCTTAAAACACGCTTACAGCCTCCCCAGCAGCGGCGCCAAAATTTGATTGCTTCCAAAACAGTCAAGAAATATTGACCAAAGATTTTAGTCAACAAAAGTCAACTATTATGGACTCAATACAATTTCCCTTGGAATTTAGTGGATTCCCAGGTCGTTAAGTCCCACGGAGGTTGAATGGTGTTCGAAAACGTTCAGATATAGAATGATCACTAAGGATAATGATCTTTAAGGATTTTGGTTGATAATTACACTACTGATTGTTTGGAATTTTATTTGGATACAGAACTATAAAGCACAACAATCAGATTTAAACAAACTTGAACGCAGAACGTTTACTAAATTTTACGTAAACGTACAAAATAAAACGTAAAATAAAAAAAATAAAATAAAATACCTACGGATATGAAAATGATATTTTTACAATCCTAATAATAAAATAAAATTATTGGAAAATTAAAATTATTTTTATAACTATTTATTTAATTATTATTAATTAAAAACTATTTTTAACTATTTAATAATACTCTAAAATATAAGAAAATATGAAATAAAGCTAGAAAAGTGAAATTATGACTTATAAAAATCTAAAATATTATAAAACTTATTTTAAAACTGAAAATACATTTTTTACACTTTTTATCTATTTATTATTAATTAATTACTAATTATTAATTATTTAAAATACACTTAAATACAAGAAAATATAAAATTAACCTAGAAAAATGAAATTTTAATTGAGAAAAATCTAAAATATTAGAAAACTAATTTTAAAACTGAAAAGATATTTTTTATGCTTTTTATTTATTTATTATTAATTATTTAATACTTTTTAACTATTTTAAATTCTAATAAATACTAAACAAACTAAGAAAATTCTGAAATTTTTTCTATAAATATCCTATGATGACAGAAAACTAAGAAAATTATAAAAACAGAAAGTGCTTAATAATAAGCTGAAAAAGAAAATTAAAAAGCTAATTTATATTAAATAAACGCTATCACTATTTTTAAAATGATGTTTTTGTGTTTTTTATTTTATAAACCTATTATACTACTGATTATAAGCAACTTTAATAAAGACAAAAATTTTTGGAACTTGAAAATAAGCAGTTTGAGAGCTTATGAGCTCAACAGTTTAAGCTTTTGGCTTTCAAAAGGATTTTAAGCTCAAACAAGTGGCTAAATAAGCTAAATAAAAAGAAACAAAAGTTTAATAAGATGTAAATAAGCTAAAGGTACTTATATTAAGCTAAAAGGCACAAAGAAACACATTGAAAAACTTAAAATAAGCTAATAAGCACTTATACTAATCCTATCAACCAAACAGGCCTGCACAGTTTTTGTAGGCTAGATTAAGCTAGGTGCAAAAGCTCAGAAGACAAAAGCAAGCTTGGATGTAATAAGCTGGCTTATTGAGGTTCCCAAAAAGCCAAGAATCTCACACTGGGGCCCACTAATGAGCTTATAAAAGGCTTGAGAAAAAGCTTGTATCACACTGACTACTCAGTGTTCACATGAAATGGAACAAACAAAAAGCTATAAGCGACCCTATCAAATAAGCTAGAAAGTTAAAATAAGCACCTGGACCTTAGAGATGGCTAGATTGGCTTTCCAAAAAGCTATGGGTCAAAAGCTAAGGTTCACTAATAAGCTCTATGTGAGCTTGTGAAAAAGGCTCAACTACACTGATAACTCAGTGTAGTGAGTGATTTTTGGAAAATAACATGAGCATGATAAGCAGTCCAAATAAGCTCAAAAATGGAAAATAAACATTCAAACATTAAACTAGCCAGATGGGCTTTACAAAACAACAAAAATTATAAGCTAAAGCTAACTAATTAACAAGATGCAAGCTTATGAAATGAGCTCACTCAACTGTGCACAGGACACTTTTTCAGAAAAGTGTTCAAAATAAGCTAAGAAATAAGCAGTTTAACTAGCTAACTAAAAATTATTAAAAATACTATGATTAAGATGAGCAACTAAATATTATAAACCTAAAAGCACAGAACATGAAACTCCATATTAAATCCTATAAAAAATTATTTATTTTATTCAAAAACTGATTATGTGAAAATTTGACTTTTTAAGAAAACCAAATAAGTTGACTTATATGAACTTGTGATTGATCCTACTCACTGATTATGTTATATTAAGCTAAAATAAGATGAAATTAAGCTAGGTTAACAGGTTATGAACAACTATGATGAAGTTGTCAATCTAAATCCTAACAGTGACTTATCAAATAGAGATTTAAAACTATTTTGACTTTTTATCAAATAAGGACAGTATTTTATGATTGCACTGAGTTGTTTTGAACTTAAATGACATGTAACAACCACAAACAACAACACAAACAACCTCTACCACAGTTAACACAGTAAATCCAAACAACCTTTTAACAAACTGATTTTGTGATTTTCAAAAGGTTTCACAGATTAAGACCATGCAATTGATTCAAAACCTTATATTATCATTTAATGAGACTGAAGAAGCATTAAACAATAATAATAACAACATAGAACTCAAGAATGACAATTATGCTATTAAGACTGTTAAACTAAGATTTTTAACACCTACCAATTCTAGAGAACAAGTATGTTAGGAATTAGAAATTCCAGGTATTAAAGAGTCGGTCACCTCAAGTATATGTAATCGTTAGAAAGCTCGTAGTCATAGTAATATTTAGTTAAGTAGTATTTAGTTAAGTAACACCGTGGAGGACGGACGGTCTTTACCCACTGTATGCCTGATCCACAGGCCGTTGTGTGGCGATTTATGTAAGACTATAAATACTCTCTACCTCCCAAGGTAGAGAGTTGGAGCTCATAATAATATCTTTCACTTTCTCTCACTAAGTTCCCTAAACCTCTAACTTTCTCTCTCTAGAATTCCATCTATATGCTACCTTGTGTTAATGTTATGATGTGTATGTGAAAAGTTATATCTTACAATTGGTATCAAGAGCCATGGTTAGATCATATCGTGCACATCTTTGGATTTATAGTGATTTTTAGGTGGTTTTTGAGTTTGAAAAAGTTTAGTGGTTTTTGCATCATTTGGTTGATTTCTTGTGTTAAAGTTTGAATTTTGTTGGTACTTTTATGTTTAGAATCATCAAAAGTGTTTAGGTTTTCATTTGGTAAGCTTGAATCATCTTGGTTGGGTTGTTTTTGGATTGAAAAGTGAGGTTTATATGGTTTTTTCAAGCTAGCGACTTAGTTCACGGAATATTTTCTTGGTAGCGACTTGCTTCACATTTTTGTAGCGACTTACAGCGTTGGAGCTAGCGAGTTAGATCTAGCGAAGTTAAAAGTACAAGTAGTGGATTCTCCACTACGGGTAGCGACTTTGTGGTAGCGACTTGGTCATAGCGTTTAGTTGCTCTTTAGCGACTTGTATTCCTAGCGACTTGAGTAGCGAATTGCTGCCAAAATTTCGCTAGCGACTTGAGGTTAGCGAGTTACTACTTAGCGACTTGCTTTTCTGTTAGCGACTTGGGACTCTAGCGACTTAGGGGTGTAGCGAATTAAGTGTTAGCGACTTAGACCTTAGCGAGTTGCTCTTTAGCGACTTGACTGAGTAGCGACTTGGTGCTTTAGCGACTTGTGTCCAGCGACTTGGGTCCTAGCGACTTGGTCTTAGCGACTTGGTTCAAGAATTCTTAGCGACTTGTTGACTTTTCCCGACAAAACTTCAAACGGCTATAACTTTTGATCCGTAACTCCGTTTTCAGCGTTCTACCCATCAAAACGACCGTGAGAACGAGGAGAATGTCACGCCGAATGAACTAAAGTTCATTCGGGTCAACCTTCGAGGGCTAAATCCGCTCTGAACAGAAGTTATTGAGGTTTTATGTTTTTAGACCTAAATTTCTCGGTAAAATCGTGCAACAACCAACCCAAATCACTACCAAACAACATCTCTCGCTTATCCCACAAACAATCATAAGTCCTAACACACAATTGTCTATCATTGTGTCGATCCATCAATCATCTTAACACATTCCATTGGTCATTGCTTAACGGTTTGGTCTTGATTTTAGTAAAATCCCCCGAAAGATTCTATTTCTCGGTTTAAATCATAGACTTGTAAAATCCCGTGCATTCCACCACATCATGTCTTACTCTACTTACTCAACTGACCCAGTGATTTCAGAAGTGCTTAAATTGTATGATGTCTGTGGACAATAATGTTAATGATTGCTACACTGAACGATTAAAGATGTTTGAATTAAACAATGAGGATGTGAAATCTTCATGTTCTGAGTACAATGAGAATGAATTGCACCTGCTACAGAATGCCATGCAAATGGAATGCAGCATTGAGCCCGATCAGCTACTTCATCTCGCACCTCATACTGTTATCCATAGCGGGGATCGAACATGTAGTGCTCTTTTTCCACCGGGACTTACCTACATTGACAAGAAGCTTGCCGTTGAACTTAGAACACTTAAAGCTGCAACTTACCAATAAAGAGGTTCAAAAGGATGGTTCCAGTGCAGCTCTTCAAGTAATCTACAAACAATTTCAACCATTCATCAGTGGGGAATATTCAGCAGATTACGATCAACACTTGACTGGAATTTCCTTCAAAAAACATACTGGAATGGAAATTCAAGAATTCATTGAGACATTTATCCAACTCATGGATAATGTGAAAAAGTACATTGAAGAATCTGCTCAAAAGAATGAAATCGTGAATGAGTGTCAAAAAGTGCAGTTGAAAGATTGTTGTGATAAGTTGGGTAATGTATATGTTGAAGAATCGGGTGTTGCTGAATGCAGAATGTCAGTGACAACAAAAATGATGAGTCGGATAATGGAAAAATGGAATCTTCGTGCTCAAATTCACAAGAGAGAGAGGTGCACCAGACACAACCTATGCAAGTTAATGCAAAGGAACGCTCCATGGAAGCTTCGGATGCACCCAAGATAGAGATGCACCCGTCACAGCCTGTGCATGTCAATGCTCCGGTAAGTTGCATGGATGTTTCTGCTGTACCTAGTTGTGCATCTTCTACTCAAAATGATGATTATGAACTGCATGAGTACGCTGCATTTGTGCCTGATGATTCCCTTACGAGCTTAACATATATAAGGATCAGGTTGCTATTTATGAACAGCGTGCTAAGTTTGAGTTGACCACCCGTGAGCGGGAAATGGATGTCCAAATACGCACAACTATTAGAAAAAGTAGGTTTAGAGAAGAAGTATTAAAACAAGAGTTAAACTCCTTACAAGAAAAGCTTTCTAAAACTGCTAAGCAAAAACACGAACTTCAAGAAAATGTTAAAATGCTTAAGCAAGAATTCAAGGCTAAGGAATCAAAACTTTTGAATGATTTTTCCAATCTAAAAACTTTGAAAAAACAAGCTTGAAAATAAGTTGTACGTACAAGGGAATACCATTCAGACTGCTCACATGATCACTAAGCATAGAGTCTTAAGCGATAAGCATAGCATTCCCCTTGTTGAGGAACCTAATCCCGAGGTAATTAAAAAGGCTAGAAATGCTCATAAGGTACTGTATGATGGTAATGAGATCCTTAAGCCTAGACAGAAACCTAGTTGCGCTGATTGCACTGAGGAAGATAAGAAATTAGATGAAGTCACTAGGGAGAAAATGAATAAGAAGCTAGAAGATCCCGAGTGTAAAAAGAACAAGATAACGATAAAACCCCATGATTACACTAAGGAAAATTGGATATCCTTAAACATGTTTAAGCCTCCGACTCTATTGACCCCTGAACAAGTGTTCTGGAAAAAGGATATGGACTTGCAAAAAGGTGAAAATCTTGTTGAAAAGAATCCCCCTTGTAGGAAATTCCCTAAAGCGAGTGTGTATCCTCCAAATACACCAATGCATTTAGTTCCTAGAACTATTGCCACTAAGAGCAAGACCTTAATCAGTCAATATGTTATTCTTCAACTATTTACCGATTTTGAGAAAACTTGTAAGAAAAGGATCACACCCACTGGGATAACTGAAGGGGAAAGGGGTTTTGAGCAAATGAAAGAATGTTATTTAACCGAGGTCATGCCTTTCTTTAAACAACTAAATCATTTTGAGAGTCTTAAAAAGGGGATAAAATCAGATATTAAAGAAATGGAAAAGGAATTTGATGCAATGGTAGTTGAAGTTAGTGATTATGAGCGTGCACGAAAATATAATGAGATTGAGAGGAAGAACTTGCATACCTTAAATGAGACTCTTATTACTGAATGTGTTGCTCAAGATATCTTTTTCATCGCTTCAAATTTCTCTATTAATGCTTCCAAATTTCATGAACTATCTGCGGGTCTCCGAAAGTCTCCCATGATCGTGTCATTGAGCTTGAAAAACTAATTCTAAACTAAACGAGAAAATTGAACTGGATGATCACGACAATTTGGTTAAACATTTTTCTAAACTAGAAGTTGAGCATTTTAATTTACAACTCAAATATCAACATCTCAAAGAAAATGTCAAAACTTCAAATATCAAGAAATCTTCAGATGCTCCGAGTTTGATGCGCTTTTTCAAATTAACAAACGTGATGAACGATTCAAGCTCAGGCAACACGATGAAAGTTGAAAGCCCAAATCTCTCAATTAAAGGGTCAACGAACAATATGACAGGCTCCCAAATGCCTCCTCCTTTAGATTCTCGAATTCTCAAACATTTCATCTTCAAAACCTAGTAAATGCTTTACAAAAGGAAAACAAAAGTTTTCTAGAAGAAAATGAAAAGGTTAAACGACATTTTAAAGAGTTATATGATTCAATAAACGTCACCCGTGACCAAAACAACTAAAAAATAACGTCTTTACAAAAGGAAATTGAGAATCGAGAAGTCGGGAAATGGGAAACGCCACTTGTTTTCAATAAGAATGTTGTCTCAAAGTCACCCTTAGATTGCAAATACACTGTGACAGTTAAATATATTCCTCCCCATCTTAGGAATAATGAACATGCTTTTCATGACTACTGTGCTCACCTTAAGGATAGTCTAGAATGTCTCCGTGAGATTGTCGAAGAGGATTTCATTAACAAACCTCTTGATAGTGAAATGAGGTTTGCTTGCCTCCGTGCCAAACGATCTCAAGAGCTGCTTGAATGTGTAATTGCAACATGTCCAAAACCCTTAGGTGAAAAAGGCAAAGCTGTGAAGCCTTGTTCTATGCCTAGTGCCAAACAAGAAATCCGTTCTATGCCTAAAGCCAAGCATGTGACCCTTGATATGTCTTGTTCCATATCTAAATTCAAGCAAGCAACTTGTGATGTGCCTCCTAGAATTTCGAGATCCCAAAGACTTCTAGACCGGGAATGCAGAAAGTAGTGAAGCCATGTAATGTTCCCATCGTTACTTCTGCAGATGTTAAGATTGACACTAAAGTTAGAGGGTCAAAACCTAGAAGCTATGCAAAGAAGGATAGGATTACGCAAACTAAAAGTGTTCATGATAAGGAAGTGAAAGAACACCATAGGGACAAGAAGTTTGATTTGAACAAAAGAATCGTGTTAGTTCTAGTATTAGCTCCAAGCTTACTAAAATTAATTCGAGGCCTTATGTCTGTCGCAAAACATGCAAAAATGTTTAATTTCTGGTAATCATGATAAATGTGATGTGTTATTTCGAGGTCTAAGATTCATAACCCAGTTAATAAAGTTTGGAGAGCGAAGCAGATTAAGCAATCCGGAAACCTACAGGAAGGTTTTACCAATGTAGGATTTCATGGAAGCCAACAGTCGAATATTCACGAATGGCAAACCTTCCCTTAACTAGATCCACTATGCCTAGAGTAGTGTTAAGGTTTGGAAGCCAACCGTAGAACAATCCCATTAAGCACAAAATGTCCCTCGACTAAGTCCGATGCTTCTACTAGTTTAGCTCCTAGTGACAATGACATTGCACCTAGGGTTTCTGTTGATTCAAAGATTGTTTGTGCTAACCAAAAGGACCCATGAGCACGTGGGGATCCAATGTTTCCAATTCTCTGTCTTCGTTTGTTGTCCAAAGCAGGTCGACAAATCGCCCCTTGGTATTTGGATTCGGCGGCTCTAAACATATGATCGGGCTCTAAACAATGACGTCTATTCACATCACCGCTCAGCTCGTTCTTCATCATTATGGCGTCTGCAGATAACACTTCAGACCCCGTTCCTCAAAGAAAAGAAAAGTGTACGCCGCTGTCGCTTTATCTTCTAAGAAGAGAAATCTTCATGTTTATGACCATTCTCATCGACATTCTTCATCAACAAGCTTCATGTTTCTCCCATGCTCATTCAGTCATCAAATGGATCTACATTCATTAATGTATATTCTTATTCACTTGCTAAATCAAAATGGCAACTTCGGATGCAATTTTTGAGGGGAGAAGAGTGAATATACTAAATGATGATGGATGTTTGAATAATGGTTATACGACTTAAAGTTTGATGACTCTCCTCCAACGCCTAATGTTTCACTCACTAAGGATAAATGGGATTTATTGTTTGGGATTCATTGGTCCAAGATATGTTTGATGAGTATTTACAACCGCTTAGCGAATATTTGATGATCATCAAAGAATATGTGATTCATGAGTTCAAGATATGTTTGTTGATCATCAAAGAAGTACAACTCAGACTACTCATAAAAAATCCCTATCTCCGCTTATTCCTCAAGGCGTTGATAATGATTATCATAATATGCTTGCACTCATGAATAATGATCCGCGCTTTGGTATTCCTTTGCCAAATCTTCACGGATTATTGTTCATGAATAATGATCCACTCTTTGGTATTCCTTTGCCAAATCTTCATGGATTATTATTCCTCTCATCTTGCATGCTATAAATCAACCACATGAACTTCAAGGAAAATGTCTACCTCATCCGCCGGTTATTGGTGTATCCTCCATATCGGTCTCTACATGAATACTTTTAGGAAGAATACATTGATGTTGAGGCATCATTTGTTCTGGTTCATTCAGTGGGTGAATGTACATTCGGTTGTATGTTTATTCACATGTTGGGCATTTGACACAAGTTGATTACTTCGAAGTTACTCTTTTATCACTTATTTGAGGTTGAAGTTGACGCTCACAAAGGCGTGATCTTATTTGATAACTTGCTCGAGCTTAAGAATTAGAGTTGAAGTCTTGGGTTATCTAGTTACCAGCATTCGAGGTGGATGGTTGAAGACCTGGTTAACTATCACTATTAGAGTTACGTTGTTTTACTTCTGTCACGCAGATATTACGTTGTGGATAATCGCAAGAGGTGTTAATGTCTCATACTTTAATTGAGTATTGAGTACTTAAGAGATTTACTTGGTGCATAAATTCTTGACACCGTTCTTCCATCTTTAAGTGCAAGCTTAAGACACAAATACGGGAATTCGACTTCAGCTTCAAGTTTGGTATATTGGGTTTTCTTAAACAGGTCACTTCAAATTGTCTACATATGGGTTGATAAAGATAGTCAGAGAGAGTTTATGTAGCAGTTGATTCTCACAAGATTCATTTGGGCTATTTGAGTTCTTCTCACAAGATTTCAAGTTTATGGATATATTATGTTTTATTTGATTCGAGGTATCAAAACCATTTGGGGGAAGGATATATTATTCCAACTATTTAGGGAAAGTGGTCTCTGGAGACCTTTGGTTTATGTTACAAGTTCGTTGGAAGAAATGTGAGAAGAATATTTGGAAGCGTGAGATGATACATCGACATCTTATATACGGTTTATGATAAAGTGCTTCCGGTTATATGCATAACATGTTCACTTGATCAAGCTAATTCAGCTTATTTCGAGTTGACATCCACAGAGATGATTAGTGACTCAACATGTTACATGGATGTCATCGTCTTTACTCTTGTTGGGTACATGTGTACATTATGTGCTTCCATTGGTTATATGTTATATACCTGGAATGCACTTGGTAAAATGAAGATGTTGATATATTGTTCCCCTAAATAGACAATTGGTCAATCTCGAAGAGTAAGGTGTACATCGGGATGCACAGAAGTTCATACATGATCGGTCGTATCGTTAATCCGATTTGATAACAATCGAGACGATCAATGTTTCAACTTGTTACTTCGGTGTTCTCTTGTTCTTCAGGTGTGAGCTTCAATCAATGAGACCGCTTTGTATTCAACTCTACTTCTTAGGGAAATGGTCTTTATTCGATGTTTGTCGGTTTGGGGGGAAGCTACCAAAGATTCAAATTGAGAAGGCTCATGTCCCGACGATTTTCTTAGAAGCCTCGAATGCTTTGGTGGCGAAAGTTTAAGAGATGTTGATTCATTTCTTCTACAACGTCAATGAACGATATCTTTATCTCGGTACTCATTTCATCATTCTCTTAAACTAATTTATCTCTTGTAAATATTTATTCGAAAAACAAAATACAAAACTATAAAACTCTAAAAAAATCAAATAGAAAATTATAAAAAATTTCAAAATCCATAAAAATCTGAAAAAATCAAAAAATCTTCAAAAAATATTGTCTATTTGTCATGTTTTTCTCAGTTCGATTATATCTACGTTTGTGTCATTCAAAGAATGACACGGGACTTTAGATGTTGTTCGAATTTAAAAAAAAAAAAAATCAAAAATCAAAAATATTTTTGGGAGAAAGAGAAAATGGTTTATTGTCATTTTCGTGCAATAACCGGTTTTAAAAGAAAGAACCGAGCCATGTTTTACCATGTTTTCAAATTCCATGCTCTGATTCTATAACATTTATCTGCTAAAAACTAAATGCTTTGAAAAATAACTCGGTCTCTATTTTTGATAATCATCATGACTTATTTGTCAAAATCTTATCGCTCAATCAACAACCTATGTCATTGATTGAGGGGGAGAATGATTTCAATTAAATTAAAGTTATTTGTGCATTGTTTTATTGTACATATGTTTAACCATGGAGTTTATTCATAGAGTTTCAGTTAAAACGCTATAATCAAGTCACAATCTTTGAGCTTCAAAATCAATTTAAATCTACAGAGATCACAAATCTCAAATGTTTTAATAATTGTGATCGGGGGAGAAGTTGTGATTTAAATTGATTTTGAAAGCTTTTAAGGAGAATTGTGACTTGATTATGAAAGCGTTTTAACTGATAAGGATCTGATGTTGAGATTTTAAACTCCATTGGTTAAACATGCATGTACATCTTTTGAAAACAATTTAATGCCAAATAACTTTTTAATTTAATGCCAAAACAATTTAAATAGGATTTAAACTGATAATTCGATAAATGGTTTCTTAAGTGATTAGCATGTTTGCCTCCCCGTAAGTGACAAACGATTTCAAATTTTCCATGCACACATTGAGGGGAGCATCTATATTAAACCACAATGATTTGAAACGTGATCACTTATCTCAATGTGCAGGTTCCCCCTAGTATGTGCAAAACTCTTTTCAAATCTCGAGGCACATATTGAGGGGGAGCAAAATCATGAAAACCTCATCCTTCCCCAAAATGCTTTATCTACTTGATTCGATTAGGGAAGTGATGTTGATATTTTTAGAAAATGGTAATCAAAGAAGTTAATTCTTTCTCTTGCCTCCGTGTGGAAAACTATTTCAAATACTTGATTCACATGTTGAGGGGAGTTCTTCTTCTAAAAATATCAAAAACAATTCGGTACAAAATGCTTTGATAAAATATCATAAGTATCTGGATTGATTTTCAAATGGTTTTCAATTGGTTCCTATGGCAGATGAACAATACCAAAAAGACCCACCAACTTTACATTATGTATGGTGATATAAGGACGATAAGGTTAGGTATGTGTTCCCATGATCCGCTAGAACTGGAGGGATCTACCCAAGGACTATCCACTAGTTAGTGTAGAGTTCTTAGGTATGATGATAAAAGGAGAAAAATGAAATATGGGAAGAGTGCGGACTAAGACTGAGCTAGTACTGGAATAAACCCAACAAGGTTCTAGCTATGAAGTCTCGGTAAGCACTGAAGGGGTTGAAGAATTAAAAGAATTGAATGAGAAAAGGGTGAAAACAAATAGCCCTCCATTTATTCAACCTTAGGCGTAAAACCGGGTTCAATTCATATATTACTGATGGTAACATCGGTATTGAAGACAAGACGTCATGGACCCAGGACGACCGCACTTCAACTTTCCAAACCACTCAAGTTCCTCTTAAAAGGACTTGTTTCATTCTCACGAGGGAACCAGACATTATCTATCGACTTTCTCTTAGAGATTGTTGATATTGAAGGAGGAGACCCTCTCCCTAGTCTCCGATATAGGATCCAAATATGCACAAATTGAGTCTAGAGCCACGAGATCATCAATAAATCTCATTAGGACACTTTTCAATGAAGACTCTCCGTTTCACACAATGTGGAAAGAGAGATTATATCTTGAGTCCTACGCATTATCCTTGTGGTATTGCCGGAACATCTGAGTGATATGCAAACATACTCACAATGAAGATGGAAAGCCTTCTCGAGCCAACATCTAACAAGCTCCTGGTAGGTGGCATGTGAGATCTATTATACAGATCAACCATGTGACAACCGAACGTAAACAATGGGGCGATTCAATCTTCTTTTGAATCAATCCGGTTCAGTTATGGATTGACGGATACCTTTGAAAAACCGGTCTTTGTGCTTTAAAACTCTTTTCATTAAGCACGTCGACCGTGTACTAATTTTTCAAATCAAAAGGTGTTTTATGATTGATAATTGATTTTCATTAAAACCTTCGTTATATTGCAAAACAATTTCTATTGAGCAATACACGATTGTTTTTCAAATCTCTTTTCATCAATCATGGACGAAAAATTTCGCCGTTCACTCACCGTGTTGTCTTTGAGACGTTCCGTTTGAGAACAAGCTAGAGCAGCTAAACCTCGCAAGGAAATTTCGAATTATACCGATCACGTGCGCGACTTGTATCGATCAACGGGAACCGTGGGCCGTGTACCTCAATTCATCGAAAGTGATCAAAGACACTTTCGTGCGCTTTATTGCTAACTGCCTTATGCGTGTACACCGACGCTTGCAAAATATCGTATCGAATGAAGCCAATCCATAGCCGCATGCTCACCTAACACATTCATCTCAAAAGAAATCATGATTAGTGCATCAATGACTCTGATATTCTTACTCCATGCTTCGCTACCCACGCCAATATCATGAATCAACAAATGCTTCCGCTACTCTGATGAGAATATATCATGATCCATAATGTGAGCATGTCGGTCCGAATGTCACAACATCACATAATACCAACACCACAATGGATGTATATGAGATTTTCTACTAGCTGATGATCTCAAAAGCTGGCTCAAAATTATTATCACGTGGATCAGGAATAGACCTCCACTTGAAGTAACCAAACATGCAATGTGAAGAATCAATGACTACGAGCTTTGGAACAAAGGACTACATCAAGAATGCAAGAACAATTGTTAATGTCATATCCGTTTGTATTCAATGTAATTTTAGTGCATGATTGAGGTGACCTCCCTTAGGGGAGATTGTTAGGAATTAGAAATTCCAGGTATTAAAGAGTCGGTCACCTCCAGTATATGTAATCGTTAGAAAGCTCGTAGTCATAGTAATATTTAGTTAAGTAACACCGTGGAGGACGGACGGGTCTTTACCCACTGTATGCCCGATCCACGTACCATGTGTGGCATTTATGTAAGACTATAAATACTCTCTACCTCCCAAGGTAGAGAGTTTGAGCTCATAATAATATCTTTCACTTTCTCTCACTAAGTTCCCTAAACCTCTAACTTTCTCTCTCTAGAATTCCATCTATATGCTACCTTGTGTTAATGTTATGATGTGTATGTGAAAAGTTATATCTTACAAAGTATACTATTTTAATGTTTAATTCTACTTAACTACAACTCAGAAACATAAACATACAAAGATTTAAGCTTTAAGCTACTTATGTATTGAAATGCAAAAATTGCTTAAAAAGGCTTACAACTTCAATTTAGCTGAAAACACATAACAAGGTCCAAAGATCAACCCTAATAGCTTACCACTAAGCTTCTAAACCCAAGGCCATCCAAAATTTAACCCGCTCCAAATTGATCTTCATTTCTTTGATTTTTGAGTTTTTAACCTATTTTTCTTGATTTTTATGAATTTTTAAGTTTTAACTATAAACTGGATTTTAAAGGTATCTAATAGCTTTCATAAGCTATATAAGGAGCTTATATGGGCTTATAAGTCCTTAACAACAACTAACAACAACATTCAAACATTTTGAGAATTTAAGCAAGTAAATTTGCATAAACTTAAAAGAGTACTTAAAACTAAAATTGATTATTGAAAAAGGTTCACAATACACTAAGATTGATAAAAGACTTGAAAGCTTGAAATTACACTGGAATTTGAAAATTAACTAAAACGACATAACATAAACTAAATTACTCTAGATAGTCTTCACATTGCTTCATTTCTTCGTTATAATGATCTTTAGACTCATGCGACATCTCTAAGACTTTGCCACTTCTTTCCAACCATTGGATCCTTCAATTTCATCAGAACCATGCATTTGTCATTTTGGCGCCAAAAGTCATTTGAGGGTTTTTGCATTTAAAGAATTTTGGGAGGATGTGGAGGTGGAAGGTAGTGGGCATATACCGGGTTGAGGTGGAAAGGTGGTGGTGAGGTGGTAGGAACAAGTGGCGAAAACCATGGTGGTTTCGGTTTGGATTTAGAGAGAGAGATGAGCAAAGTGATGGGATTTGACTTGGTTTGACCGGATATTAATAGTGGGGTTCAAATGGGGTATAATATGGGTTCAAAATGCACAGTGGTCCATTTGGTTTGTAGTTTATCACAAGGACCATTCTTGTAATTTCGAAAGTATAGGGCCTGATTTGACAAGTTTCCAAAGTTAACACAAGGACTAATTATGCCATATATGAATAGTACAAGGGTTACTTTTGATTATTTTCACTTTTTAAATTCACCAAAGACTATATTTGACAATTTTTAAACTTAATGGACTAAAGTTGTCATTTTGCAATTTTAACTTCAAAGGACGATTTCTAACAACTTGTGAATCCCCAAGGACCTTTAATTATATATTGCTTTATTTTGATTTACCAGGGACTAATTTTGACAACTTTTGAAACTTGGGGGACTAAAACTGCCAATTATACAAACTTGATACGTTTTTCACCTGCTTTTGGTATTTTTGCATTTAAAACACATAAAACACTTATTTGTGATATTTTTATCATTTTGATGCTTTGACGGGTGTTTTTGGATGTTTTTGGCAGTCTAAAAGGTACAAAAATGATGAGTATTTACATACTCATCAATATCAAAGGTGATATCACCTCACTTGTGATCTCTGTTGTAAAAATCGGCCTATGCGGCCGATTAATCCTCGCATAATCGTTGATCGCTCACAAAGCGCATTGATTTATCATAATCGGCCTATTTAATGGGTTTCGTAATATCGCTAAAATTATCAACAAACCATTTATCGAACAAAATCGGTCTAATCGGATTAATCAAACAAAATTGCTTAAAAATAACAAAATCGCTTAAAAATCGGTCAAAATCGCTTAAAACCTCAAAAAACTTCATTAATCGATCAAAGATCGCTTAAAAATGGTCAAATGAACCAAGTAATATCTATGTTTGACTTTGAACTTTGAAGAATTATGTATTATGTTTATATTTGAACACTTGAAATATTTGAACTTCGATGCACTATGCTTATCTCATACATATAATATAATATAATATCTAAAATTACAATTTTGTGCATAAAACCCAATCCGATTCATCCCCTTTAATGATTAATCGCTGGCCTACCTTACCCCCACTACAGCACCTGCTTTTTACAACCTTGCTTATGATATCACGGGTGATATTACAAGTGATATAAACTATGATAGACATGCTTTCACCGTAATATCACACATGATATCAACGGTGTTATCACACATGATATCACGTGTGATATCATTAGTGAAGTGATATCACCGTGATATCACAAGGGTTTGAGCCTCGCTTTATTTATAAAGATGTGTGCTATCTTCAACCATAGCTTATTTAGTTTGCTGATTCAACCATAGATATTTATAAATCCTGCTATAAAACCTATCGAAACATGCACAATGTAGCCATTATATAGAAAAATCCACCACAAGTCTAACAAAAGTATCATAACATCTCTTGCTTTCAGTTGAGCAACTTTTCTAATATTTCATAATATCATAAAACACAAAAATCTTCCTAAATATTTTCAAAAACACAACCATCATATTCTTAGTTGAGTATCACAACTGATAACACATACATGATGAAGAATACAATACTTTTCATCTTCCTACAAAGGTGTTATATCACAAAAGATAAATAAGTGTCACTTACAAATATCAAAATGAAAACGTCTCAAAACGGACAAAACAAAAACGATAAAATCGAAAAGAAGAACGATGAAAACGGACAAACGCCCTGAAAACGGACAAAAACGTATAAAAGCAGGACAAAACGATAAAATGGATGAAAACGGACTAAAACTTGTAAAACGTTGAAAACGCATCTAAAACGTCTAAAAATGGATGAAACGTAGAAAAGCGCCTGCAAAACGTATAAAAGCAACAAAATACATGAAAACGTAAAATACGGGCTGATTTAAAACGCCTAAAACGGACGAAAATACATGAAAACCTAAAAAGCGTATAAAACGATGAAAATGGATGAAAATGGTCGAAACGTAAGAAAAGACACTAAAACGTATGAAAGTGTAAAACACATCGAAAAATGGACTAAAACAAAGAAGACGGACTAAAACGTATGAAAACAAACGAAAACGTAAGAAAATGGGAAAAACGAAGAAAACTAAAACTGACGAACTGGGCTAAACGTATTAGGAAAGAGAGACGATCTAAAACGATGATAACATGGCATTTAAAACGATAAAATCCGGACGGAAAACGCCAAAACAATTTAAAATGTCTAAAATGGATGAAAACGTAAAAACGGACTAAAAGCGGTGAAAAGGACAAAACGCCTAAAACAGACGAAAACTTATGTAAACGTACAAAACGTGTGAAAACGGACGAACGTCCGTAAACGGATGTAAACGATCTAAAATGGATGAACAGACGAAACGCGTCGAAATCGAAAACGTAAAAAAGTGGAATAAAACATATGAACACGGACGAACGATAAAACGAACAACGTATGGATACAAATGAAAACGTATGAAAGCGGGAAAAAATGAAAAGAAAACTTGAATAAAAAAAAGAACGTGGAACTTAAAAAAAAAAAAAAAATTAATTTAAAATGAACGTGAATTCCAAAAAGAAAAAAGAAAAAAAGAAAAAAAATGTTAATAAATAAGAAATATAAAAAGACAAAGAAAAATGAGAAAAAAAACATGGACTTAGGTTTCCATATTAAATCTTAGGTTTATACCCACCATTAGATCATACTAGATGGATAGTGAGGATTTGTCCCTTGGTAAGCACCAAAATAAGAGTAAGCATTTGAAAATTCCTCTATTAGTATATTATCATGTCCAATGACCGTTAATTTAATTTACTTTACTTCTTAAAATCAAAATCATTTTGTTACCTGGTATTAATACGAGGATGATGCAAGAATTTAGTGTAAAAATTGTTTTGCAAAGTAAGTTTTGCAATTTTTTGGACACTATTTAATATATGTATATGTTATATATATATTTATATTACTTGGTAGCTTTATGTTTCTCCTTTTACGAGAAGCTTGGCAAGAACGAGCAAAAGCTGTCAAAATGGAGTTGAAATGAATGAGATATCGGTGCTCAAAGTGAGCACTTGAAACATGAAAATTGGAAAGAGGATGTATCCCACACGCCCAAAACAAAGGTTTGAATGCTTGTTTATAAGGAATTCATAGCATTGGCTATCAAATTCTTTTAGGTTGGTTATGTTCTCACCCCTACGCGACGCCGCAGGGTGAATGCGAAAAATGGGATTTCGGGCCAAAATGAGTTGAAACTCATGCGCTGACCAACTGGGACACAATAATATGCTCAAAGCCTCGCGATATGCGTATGATCTTTTGTTTCTTTTCCATAATTTTCTGTAAATCTATTTAAGGAATAGATTTGAAACTTTTTGACAAAGTTTTACAGTAATTAAGAGATTTATGCAATTAAGGCTTTTATTTAGTCTTGGAGAACAAGACACTTTTTCTGTATAAATAAAGCCTTAACCCTCATTCAGTAAAGCATCAGAAAAACGCAGCTCCAATACAGAATAGTTCCCGCAATCTCTTCGATCAGAAACGCTCAAGCTTTCCGTGATCTTTCAGGCAAGTTGTCTAGTCCGTACCACATACTGCACGTTGTCAATGGGAAACAGACGGCTTAATCTGTTTTAAGGGAATCGTGTTCAACACGAGCCTCGTGCTATTGTCTTTACTGCTTTTCGTTTATTACAGTTGAATAGTGTCTGTCTTATTATAAAAGTGTACACCGTTTCCCACATTTAGTTTGTTATTTAAATTTCACATTTATTTATTTTCTGTTTTTATTATTATTGTAATCTGATTTATTATAAAAGTGTACACCGTTTCTCACATTTAGTGCCAAGGACGCATTACATGACTCTTATGTTGCTTCTATGCGATATGATTATGCCGTGCATATTTTGAATCGTACCTATTTTGACCCTTTAGTAAACTGACCAATATGGTAATACCGTAATATTGTCTATTGATGGTGCTACTCATTGGTTAAAAGAATATCACATTTTAAGTCGAACCCATTTTGACCTGTTGGTAATCTGACCAAGATGGTAGCACTTTTAGTTATCGGTACAATCTGTTAAGACGTGATGTTTTATAGCTTAATTAATTCTTAGGCAAAAACAATAGTTGTACTTAATTAATTCTTAGGCAAAAACAATGGTCGTACTTAATTAATAGAGTTTGGGAATTAAGCAAATAGATGTGCATATATTTTTATTACTTAGGGGCTGCCAAGCGTACGCAGTGTGCATCTACGAATTAAAATATTCAACAATTTTTTTTTAGTTATATATTTTACGAAACAATATAATAGATAGCCCAAATCAACTAAAATAAATCCAATACATTACATATAATTAATTACATAAAATTATCCTACAAACATAAAATAAAATAAAAAGACAATAACAATAAAAAAACCTATAAACTTCTCAAAAATCTAAGTGCACCAATGTGCACAGATTCAACCATCTGCACTAACATTACGTACGAAACACCTAATATTCTACCAAAAACCAGTTCGGTGCAACGCACGGGTTAGTAAGGCCTCTTATAGTGTAACTTGCAAGTTTGCAACAAGCACAATTAATAGAGTATGTCAATGGGTTCTAATAAGAAAATGATAACCAAAACATGACATGTGATACTGTTTCCAGTAACGCATTCGACTTCGATCTCATACACTCCAGGTATATAGTCTTGAATTCAGATTGCAAAACAATTAAAAGAAATAAGTTCTTCATAGTTAATAGCCTCAGTAAGAGTCTAAATATCTTGGTGTGAGTATCAATTCTCAAAAGGTAAGGTGGCATTCCTTGGTACGGTTTTTTCAAAAATATACCAAGATATTTATTTGTACTTTGGATGGCTCTTCATGAGAGGTTACAAACTTAAGATAGAATTGCTAAATGGGGATCTAAAAATATGATTGCGTGTCCTTTTGAAATGAATTATTTTGAAAACCCGTCCGCAGATATAGTTCATAACTTAGTACTAAACCTTGTTGAGGGCTAATTTTGCAGCTGTTGTGTACTTTTCTTATGGTATGAAGAAACTGAAACCTCAATAAGTCATTTGATATGGACACCTAGTTGATGACAAAAGGTGTGACGTACAACGCTTAAGGGTTCAATTATGACAACAAGATCTATATGCATGTTTAGCAAGTGGAGTTTCAATTTCAAGTTACATTAAAGGGGATACAAAGAGAGCCAAGTCCTAATGTTCAAACAGCAAAAAATAAATGGAAGACTAACCTTCCACGGTTTCATACTCGAATTCGGGTTCAAGGCAGGTTTGACCCATGGTCTGTTCCCTGCATGAAAGATAAGGTTTGCTTTGAAGTTTAAACCTTTGTATTCCTTATGTCAAAGTCATGTGCAAATTAATTTGCAACATTGGTTTAGTTTAATAACACAACTCCAAACAAGAAAACATGACCACCAATTTAAGAAAACAGGACAACTACCCAACAAGTAGATGTTACAAATCTGGTTGCTAACAAAACAAAAGCATCCTACATAATTTTTACCAAACCTTAAGAAACAAAAACATCCTAGTTTTATGGGTCCAAATTGTTGCCAACATATACACTTAATCCCATGGAGAGGTTAACTCGCAAACCCAAAAACCCTCACTACTCAAAAGTCTTTTCCCATAATCCACTATTCTACTAAAACTCTGCCTCATCTTCATCAGCTTCATCATCTTCAGTATAGTGTAAAGTCCACAATTTACCCATATCAACTATTAAATCTCTTAGTATACCAATAGCTTTGTCCCTTCCTTTCTTTGTTCGAAACCGAAGCGCGCAACTGCATAATAAAGCATGCATTATATATATTTTTGTATACACAAAATTAAAAAATATAGTTAAAACTATGCTAAGTAACATTATACATACCCTTCCAACAGGTGACACTTTTGTGATTTTTTTTGTGATTTTTTAACGATCTTTATGTCAGAACATGAACATTTGTCAAAGAGATCCCTTAGAAACCTGAACGCCTACATACATAGAAATCAGTCAATACATAGATCAAGAGCAGCACGCGGAAGAATGCATGTTTCCCCATCTAGATGTGTCCCCATCTATAGATGTGGCAGTTTCAACCATTTTAGCTACTAATGGGTTGTTTTGTTGTCTTTTTTCCAAGGTATTTAGGGTGGCTTGAGTTACATTTTGAAAGTAATCATATGAGATCTAACTTAAGATAGCAATAAACAACCAACAATGTTGGGACCTCTGATTTTCATATTAATAAGAGATCAAAATGTCTAATAATTAGTTTAAGGGTAATATGAAGTTACTTGTGTACCCTTCTTTTAACCTAATTTGAGACTTCTAGTCCATTTTCACAAAATATCTTCGTCCTTTTTTATAAAATGGTTGTTTCCTGCCATTTGTATATAGTTGCTAGTTTTTTTTCACATTGCGGTGATTTCAAAGCCCATTATTTGTTTATGATTGTTCATTTATAATGTAAGCAAATTCAAAACGCACATCCAAACACTCCCGTAGACTATAGCAAGTAAGATAAGGTACAATAACATTTTATGCTATAAAAAGTTTACCGCTAGACCGCCCGTGTAATCTTCCATATTAAATATCTTAAGTCTATACTTTCCTTTCACAACCCTGACTTTCTCCAGAAAAGGTATCACCCTTACAGTAGTACCGTTAATCAGAAAACGTCCGCGTACCAATGCCTACAAAAAAGATTAATCAAGTATAAATGTAAAATAAAGAAAAAATGCACAACATTTGAGTATATATGTAAACAATAGAATGAGAAATTCAAAATAAGTAATCAAGCATACCTGCCTAGCTTGATCAACCGACCCGAATCTCACTTCACAGCAATAAGTGAACTTGGTCGTCTTGTTGTCGCGGTTTATGAAATAAATTCTAGGCCTTCCAAGCTCTAACTTTTCGAACATGTTGATCCTGTACCAATTCATTCAAACATTATTAAAGATTATGTAAGTCGTGCAATCGGTTCAAAGCAAGCACTTCTAACAAACATGTAGCAAATGAAGTTTAAAATTGAAAAAACTTACACATCATCATCCGTTGTGTGGAGTTGTAGATCCAAGAGAATGACAGACGTTCCCTATAAAAACAACACAGCTATTTAATAAATAAAATCCAATAACACAAACATTATCATTTAATAGGTCAATGGTTGAGTTTTTTTCATCTAAGGATCCTTAAAGCTATGCAGAACAACTACTCGCAGGAATCAAATAACGGGATGCTCAACTAGGCTTACTGAACCCATTTTTTTTTTCAATAATTAAATAAAAAACTAAAAATAAGCTAATCCAAACAAGTTTTTAACAATCAAGCTTATGGTTCATTAAATTATACTGTAGTATGTAATAAGATAAAATAAACTTACAGTGTATGTTGATGCTACACCATCAGCAGCCTTCCTTTTCTTACCCCTCGTTTCAACCATTTCTAACCCTAAAGTGATTTTCTTGTTTTGTTTGTATTTTATTATAACTACTACTAAAACACCTTTATAAATGGACCAGTTCAACCTTATTGATTTTCTGGGCTGGACCAGGATCTTAGTTTGGTTTATATTTGGTTTCAGCCCGATTTTTGTAATTTACTTCTTGAGAGTTTTAAAGGAAATTGATAAAAGAATGGGAAAGTGAAAAAAAAACAAAAAACAAAACAAAAACAAAAAAAATCAAAGTGGACAATTATTATAAGACGAAGCTAGTAAAATATATTAGTCTTTACATAACATGTTTTATAATTTCTTTTTCCCTTTTTTTTCCAAAAATGGAAGAAAGATTTTTTTACAAAAAATTCCTCCCATTATCCTCTCCACTTTCTTTTTCTCTCTTTAAAAAAAACTCAAGAACACAAAGAGAACCATTCACTTTTATTTCTTTTCTCTTCGAATTTTAACTAAAGAACACAGTGGTGGTCTTTGTTTTATTTGGTTTATATTTGTGCTCATTGTATCGTTTCAAAATATATAAATAAAAGTAGTCGTTATACCTAATATTTAAGTTTAACCTTTAACAGAGTCCATTATCTTATGTTTGGTTGGTATTAAATATCAATGTATATTTTACATACTAGATGAGTACCCATGCATAACAATGGTATTTTATAACGGCTGATAAGTATTGTGATAAATTGGTTACATAAAGCTTTAAAATATACACTTAACCAAAATATAATTGTAACTATATGCCGTTTTAGAATCTCGTTGCTATGTCTAACCCATTATATTTAGTATAGATAATTGAATGTAAGATGACAAATTCCATACTTCCCTTTCGATAGCGTATCAATATTAGTGGACCAAGCCCACTAATCACACGCACGGATCAAGCCCAAACATCAAACCGCTCGCAAGTCAACATTGACTAGAATAACACAAACCCAGGTCGAGCTAGGCCTGGTAACTCTTCTCATGCAAAGATAGTACACGCGCAAAGAGACAATTGTGCCAATTGTCACTAACGGTTAAGACGTACAAGTCTGACATACGGCGGTGGGGAACACATGATCAACAAAATAGGAAAACATGGCATCATCTTATACGATCTAAAGGACACATGACATATGTCTTCCGTGTCAAGTCACAGATGATCAACACCTGACTCCCTGACACCCGTTGATTATCTCGCAAGGGTTTATCTCTAAACCCTACAAGCATCTCAATAAAAGGAGAGCAACACAAACAACTTCACAAGTTTTGACGCACTTGTGAAAATATTGCTTCATAGCAGTGAAGTATGGTTCTTATTTAAGTGTTACCCGAGCTTCTCGATCTTTATCAACTCATCGGGTTACCGTTCTACACGGGAAACCAAACAACAAACCCATTCTCATCCCATCTTATCCTTAACCCAATTCATATATTATACATGAATATGGTGCCATCCGTGGGACATGATACAAAATAGCCACAGATTTTTAGAAAATTTTCACCTATTTTTGTTCATTTCTCACTCAAAAAATCCATATTTTTTTTCCTTCGTACACAAGTTTCTTAATCAAACATGTCTGGTGAACAAACCCCCCGGATTGGGAGCATAACCAATGACCACCTTGGACCCAATGAGGTGGAAGACATTACTCACACAGAGGAACGCCGAAAAACATTCGAAAATGAGGAACTCAAGCCAATAAGAAACCTCGCAAGGAAACCAACATGAAAGATGCATGCAAAAAAAGATTGGGTCAGCTTGCATACAACTCTCTTTCAAGAGGGACTCACAAGGTCCTATGACGACCATCAAGTTCTCAGGCAAAATCCCCAAATTAGAGTAACTCAAGAAAGTAGAAGTAAGGAAGCTTAGAAGGACTCAAGGTACAGTCGCGGGCAGAATACTTCATGACACCAGTGTATGAAAATAGACAAGGTCCTAGGATACATCAGGGATGGGGTCACACGTTGTCCAGGTCACGCCAGCTTTATCAGCTTACCTGGAACAACTCATAGAAGAAAAAAGGATGGCTAGTTATCAGGTAAACGCATTCCATTCTACTTATTCTTTCTCTCATAACAATACACATAGTGATCATGGTACTCCACCTCCCAACACCAACTCCTAAGTAAATATAATTATGAGCCCAGCCCAACACGACACCCTGGTATCCATACTCAGCGCATCCCCTCAAAGCAACATAAATACTACCCTTGCCCTAAGGAAAACATCCACAAAAGGAGAAAATTTGGTGAGACTACTTACTAAGACACTTTCAGGAGCGAAAGAAAACCACCACCTGTGATCATCAACACCTGGCCATCTAAAATCCATACGGATACCCTAGGAAAAATTTGTTCACTGGATATCCGACTATGAACTTCCTAACCACCTAGTCATGCCTAAGACCGTAGGCATATACAAAGAATAGGTAACCCTAACTCTCACGTATGGGCATTTGAAGGAGCAATTAAGACATGAGCCTGAAATGACCCAATAGCCTGTCATATGTTCCAACAAACTCTCGCCGATTCAGTAGTAGGTAGTATCCTAGTTCAAAAGCCATGCCAAAAACAAACGATATCAAGCTGGCAAGATCTAAAAGACAAGTTCCTGTCAAGTTTCCAACCAATGCGAAACTACACAGGCAACTTCCTAGACCTACAGTTACTAAGACAGGGCCTTAGCGGGTCATTCGAGGACTTCACCGACCGGTTCAACAATGAAACCATGAAAATCCAAGCCTTAGTGATCAGCAATTGATCAGAGCTTTCATTTTCGGAATGGTAATGGGACAGTTCTCAAAGGAACTAGCCAGCATGCCACTCAACTCATGGAAAGAACGAGGTTGTAAGCCCGCACTTTGCGGCGGTTATTTTGGACACGTAGTTATTCAGCTGCGGGTTTGATCATGTGTTGTGTAATCCACACATCCTACACACACTGAAGTATAACTAAACTATATCACCAATAAACCTTTTACTTTATTATACGACAATTTGGTGTTTAAACAATATACATATGAGCTTACGAACACCTCCAATCTACTTCATATTTGGCGCAATATATCCATTTTTCATCTAGACATATAGCAAAAATGGGCATGTTATCATATATTTTAGAAAGGTATAAGAGTAATCAGCACCACATCTACCATCTTTTTTCTCCTTTTCGGGTTAAAATCATCTGAGAGAATCAGACTAGAGCACGCATTTAGACCCTTTTGGTTATTTTTCTTCTTTCGCTTAGGTAGCTCTAGAACAACTGTTATCGCTGCATCAAAAACTGCCTTTATAACCATGATATCATCCAAAATTGAAGCATTTTTGGCGCAGCATTCACACTACTTGTTTCCGTAGTTAGTTGTAGTTCTCCATAACTATTTTATCAATAACAATGGCTGCAATTCAACGATTATATATTCAATGATAATAATAATAATAATAATAATAATAATAATAATAATAACAATAACAATAACAATAAAAGAAAAACATGGTATTAGTTTAATAACATAAGAAACTAATCATTTAGCAAACAGTTAAGTGTGGTTGTTAAATAGTCAACTTTAACAACTGAGACATGCATTATGTAAACAATCAAGAACCTTTGAACGTTTAAGAATAATTCAGTTAGAAAGGTGTTCATTAATCTTGCAAAATAGATATATTATGTGATCTACAGTACAATCAACTCATTGACTACCTTAAGATTGTGGCCATTCACAGCCTTGTGAAGGGGAGTCTGCCACTTGTTAACAGTCCCCACTGAATTCCCAAGTGCATGTTCCTAAGTATCTTTTACCTGACTAAGATGCCCATTTTCTTTAAATATGATAATGTGTCATTGGTTATGAGCTTTTGTAAACTACTTCAACCTCCAGCCTCTCCTCCACCTCCTATTGCACTTGGAGCTGCATCTCCCATAACTTAGCCAATTCTTTGTTTTACTCGGACATGGGGTGCAACGTATGTTTAACATAAAGAAAAATGGTTGAAAACTAACAATATAGCACATGATTCAATGTAGCAAAACAAAGCAAATTGAAATATTTTTGTCCTAAAGCATTCATCCACATGGGTATTCTACAAGTCTCTTAGTCAAGATTTATCCAATAAATTTAGAGCTTAGCTTTTATAAAAGATGAGGTGTTTTGTGGGCTTGATGAAACTCCTAAGGTGAAATCCTTAAACTTTTTGTGAACTTGGTCTCCTTTCTCAAGGTACTCAAATATATCTATATAAGATCCCGTTCTCATTGCTTCATCCCACCATCTTGATTTATCCGAATTAGTAATATTAGATTTTTTCATGAAAAAATATAATCGCGAATATAATGGATTCACGTTCTCCATGATAATGAACGAAATAGTCAATGGAAAAGTTACGAACAAAAGCACAAATAAGGGGGATAGGCTACAAGAAAGCTAATAAAAAGAAAAAATCTCACTTGATAGAAATCAAGCGATTGGACCTAATCGAGATAGAAACATAACTAGCTATTCTATTCCCCAGCAGTGGCACCAAAAACTTGATACGTGGGTTCGGGGTCGAAATACTTCCTTTTTCTCGAGCAAGCTTTACAACCCACTAGGCAGTGTACCTAATTGTTGCAGTCTAGTATGGGCAAGCTCATGGAGTTGATCGTTCTATAGGGAATAGAGATGCTACTAGAGATGTATGACGAAAAGGCAAGGGTGAGGGTGATTCTTTTTAGTATTTTATATTTAATAGAAAGCAATAAAAATCTCGGGTTGAAGGAGTGGGGGTTTTAACTAATTAAACTACTACTAAACTAAATGCAACGAAATTAAATTAAGATTATACAAGGTAAGTGAAGCGTATCTACTTTGATGTATTACTCCTTGCTAGCTATCCAATTCTACCTACTCCATTGTCACATCCTTGTCTAATTGGTTCGTTGTATTCCATGTTAGTCATAGGGTGGTGCATAATTCCCCAATTCTATGAATCGTAACTGTGGAAAACTATAAGGGGGGTTGAATTGTTTTGCCAATTAAAACTTTATTTTAATCTATTTGGATTGACTTATGTCAATCTATTTGGATGTGTGTGTTGGATGTTGATAAACAAGCATATAAAGGTAAGTAATGAAAAGATAAGAGTAAGAAGCACAAAACCACAACACGAGTATTTATAGTGGTTCGGCTACAAGGACACCTTCCTTGCCCTACTTCACTCCCCGAGTCACCTACTCGAGAGTTCGTAATCACTACACCGATCTCCTTATGGCGGAGAAGCCTTCACAACGTCGCCTACCCTTTTTCCGGTGCTAGGCTAACCACCGGGTTCTTTCACTCCAAGGTGAACCACACCTACAACAACGTCGCCTACCCTTTATAAGGTACTAGGCTAAGTACCTAGTTCTTTCACTCCAAGGTGAACTACACCTTCACAACGTCGCCTACCCTTTATTAGGTACTAGGCTAAGCACCTAGTTCCATTGCAATGGAGGAACTACTACCACACTACACCAACGACTAATCTCAAAGGAGATATACTCCTTTACAACATCATCAAGGATATCAATATCCTTGGATCTAATACTAGTCTATCTTGTACATCGAAACACACCATATCAAATGTACATCTAAGGCACCTTTCACTAATGCCTTTGACTAGATCTACAAGACACCTTTCACTAATGTCTTGCGTCTTCACTTCTAAGCACCTTTCACTAATGCTTCTTTGTCTTGACTTCTAAGCACCTTTCTCTAATGCTTCTTCGTCTTGACTTCTAAGCACCTACCACAAGTGCTTATCCTATAGACGATAGATACCCTTCACTAATATCTTCGTCTTGACACTTGAGACATCTTTCACTAATGTCTTCAACACTACACTTTGAAGAAAGAAAGGAATCATCAACAAGAAGACTTCAGTAGCCTTGATGATGAGGAAGCATGGCAACTCATGGACTTGAGCTTGCTCGACTTCAAAGGTGGTGATCTTGCCTTTAAGAGGAACCTAAAAGATCACACAAAAACAAAACTACAAACATAGATCTCTTGGATCTAAGGTTAGTGATTTTTTAACTCAGGGAGAAAGTATGTTAGGGAGAAGTGATGAATAATGAAGAAATGGCTCACTATTTATAGAGGAAAAATCCTACTGTTCCCCGGATCCCTACCACAAGGGATCCGGCAAGCACAAAGCTAGGGATCCGTGGAACGCTCCTCTTTGCCCATGGGTATTTTGGTTATGGGTCATGGGTTGAACCATGGATCTTTGGCTAGATACAATGTATCTTTGAGTGCAATGCACTTAGTCACTTGGGTATGGGTTGATCCATGGGTTATGGATATTATCCATGTATGATATAAGCATGATGTCATGCAATGGGTTATGGGTCAAGATCCATGGGTTATGGGCTTTGGGTTGTACCCAACTACATTCAATGTATTTGCCCAATGGGTTGTGATACTTAAGTTTCTACCCATTTATATTACCCAATATACTACATACTAGTTATGTGTATATTTTATCCAAGTATGTAAACACTAGTTGTTGTACATATGTATTACTAAATCATAAAATCACTTATACTTGTTTTAGTGTTTTATGTGAAAATGTGAATATGTTAGAAACTATTAGTTCAAACCATTTACGTATTTTATTTGTTTCATTAACATGATTTTACGTTTGTTATCGACAAAACATTAGAAGATCGTAAAATATAAATAAACGTTTTTACGGCTTATTTGTATTAACAATCTCCCCCTTTTTGTTGATGACAAAACATAAAATTATTTTAAGGAAAAGCTAAAATTCGTAAAAGTTTGAATTTGTAGTTTTTACTTTCTTCTCCCCCTTTTTGTCGATACAAAAAGTGTTTGAAGGAAAGCAACACATTGTTTTCGTTTTTTAAAAACATGTGAAAGAAAGAAAAAAAATAAAAAGATATAGAGAGCAAGTAACGGGAAAAGATCTCGTCTTTACTCCCCCTTGACGAGTCCATCCCTATGTAAGGGCGTCAAGAAAGTGATACTAATCTAGTTTGTTTGCAAAAGATTTCGTCTAAGTGACGAATGTGCTCCCCTTGATGATTGCAATTTTGCAAGGGGATGTCACGAAATGTAAACCTAGTATTGCAAGTAATTTGCAATGTATTACTTTGACATAAAGCTCCCCCTAGCTTTAGGATATCAAAGTCTTCATATGTAAATTGAATAACTACAAAACAAAGGTTAGAAATCAAGTATAATTCACAATTTCCTGCAAATGTGATTCAAGTTAGTAGAAAGAAAGCTTTCTGTCTTACGGATCCCACGGTTCCCTCCTAGTAGGGATCCGTCTAGGTAATTCTGAGGGATCCGCGAATTAGCTTAATTACATGCCAAGGTAAGCAAGTAATGTTATCACAAAAATAGGATATGAATACAAAGTAATCATATGCTCAACAAAATAACAAGTAGCATGTAATTCCATTTAATAAAACTAGAGTTATGATATACATGACTCTAAAACTAAGAAAATAAGAAAATACATGACTAAGAATTTCTAAACCAACTATCGCTTGATGCTAGGACACCACTAAAATCTTCTAGCTCAAGTTTTGTTTAGGTTTAATCTCGTCGAAACGTTCGAGGAGATGATAGAACATGAAACGTTGGTATTCTCGTACTTCATGTATCAAACTTTCAACATGTTGACAATGATAGCAATCTTTGTCATGGCTAGGTAGTGGTGGTGGAAGAAGTGAAATGGCATGATGCGAAGGATCAAGTGAAGCGGCTTGTGGAGCTTCAAACGATGGAGGGATTGGTGGAGGTGCATTTGAGAATGACTCAACCAAAAATGATGGTGGTGGTAGAGAAGTGTCAACTTCCATATGGTCGGGTGGTTGACTTTGATGATTTCTCATAATCCAAATGGGATTATATGATGAAAACGGCGAAAAGGAAGCCGGAGCAAGTGTTGACTCAACACCTTGATTTTGAACCATTATTCCTCCTAATGAGGAGAATGTTGTCGGCGGAAGCGGATGAGACGGCCTAGGAGGCAAGTCCTCTAAATTGTAGAGGTGTGGTGATGATAGTGGGGATGTAAATGAAATAGCTCTAGGAACTAATGGTGATGGTTTAGTGGAGATAATATTGTTTGGCCTAGGAGGTATCGTGGTGTTTGGCATTGGTAGTTTTGTGGGTACTATCCTTTTAGGAATTGGTTTGATTGGATGAGGAAGGATCCTATCATTTGTTGACTTGACCGGAGATGATTCGGTTGAAGAGATTTCGTGTATAATACGTGCCTTTTTCATGGGTGGTTCTTTGGTGGATAAGTTACTACCTAGGGTTTTCCTCATGATGAGATGATTTCAAGAGGTTGCAAGAGCTGAAAGTTAGGATGAGAGTGATGACTATGAAGGTCCTAACAAGGTGGTTTATAAACCAAGAGAATTGGCAAGTGCATTTAAGCCTTAAGCCACTAAGATTCATTGGAATGTGATGATTAACATGCACAATAGTCAACTTCAGAGTTTGTACTGATCTAGGAACTCACTTAAGATGAGATGGAGAGTTTGAGTTAGGAAGATGAGTTGAAATGATTGTTTTAGCAATATTTGACATAAACTGTCACCCGGATCCCACGCTCTTCCTTCCTGGAGGATCCGCTAGGCTAATCCTAGGGATCCGGCTCTCAGCAGTTATGACAGGTTTGAAATGAGGTTTCTAGAAGCTAGAGCCTATCTCATTTTGAGTGTTTCAGTTCTCCTAAGTGTTTTAGATGAAGGGGTGCTTAAGTACTTGAAGGCAATGAGTGATGTAGCTAATGATTGTCTTTTATGGAAGGATTTGAGACTTTCAAGAGTGCCAAATGGATAAGCAAGGATGACACTAAAGATTAGGTGTGTCAATTGAAGCTAAATGATCCTAGAGATCAGGTTGTGATTTAGGAGAGTTATGTATGAGTAGGAAAGATCAACCTATCTTGATAAGGACTTAATTTGCCTTAAGACACTATGTTTAGCTTAGTTTGAGGTGTTCTAAGGATATGTTTGAAATATAATGCTTGCAATTGCATTTTCTGATTTCTTGGGATCCCACGGTTCCCTAAGTGCTAGGGATCCGTCTAGCACAATCTTTGGGATCCCCATCACTTTCGCCAGGACCTTTACTAAAGGTATGCAATGATCTTGACAATGCATTATATCTCAAGGATAGTCTAAAAAGAGTTCTAATACTAAGATATCAAATGTAAGATGTTTTATTTCATGAAGGAAATTGGATTACATTGATAAAGCACGAGTACAAGAGATTTGATCCTATTTTGGAATACTATTAGTTTCCTTGAGTGTTTTCGCTAGGAGGATCATTATGTGATTGATGAGTGTTGGTGGAATCAAGAATGAAGATAGTCTTCATGAGAGATATGTTTAGCGGCTCCATCATCTTGTTCACAAGCACGTACAACGGACTTTGAAATTGAGGATGGAAGTGCATAACATTATGATAGAGGCGTGTCAAGAACATTCCATAAGGGATGAGTTTATTCTTGTAGCTTGAAGATTTGCAATTTCCTTCGAAGAAGTAGGCGAGATTGTATGGTTGTTGTGTTAGCAAACAGTACAACATGTGAGCACAACAAGCGGGAAGAATTTCTCGATTTCCCTAAGACTCCAAACATTTTCACGTAGGATGAGTGCAAGAGGCTTGTACTCTTCTCTGATATCCCTTGTAAAGATAATGTTTGGATCGGAGTAATATGGTCGAGGTTTGCATGTTATGCGATTTAAATCTTCCCGAGAGGGTATGTGTGAACAATATGGACTATTTTCTTCACGAAAGTTGAAGAGAGAATCAAGAGACCAATCTTCGGTGAAGGCACATTGTCCATGATTTGGAATCCGGAGGATGTGAGCAAAATGCCCAAGGGTTAGAGTGAACTTTTGGTTTTTGATATAAAACCAAAGAGTTATAGAGCGATCCTCGTTATTTAACGAAGTTCGACTTGACGGAAGAATTCCGTTATGAACCTTGGACATATCTTCTCGTTGATTTCAAGAAGACATTCTAGTCCTATGGCTCGGAAGGAGGTATTGATACCTTCTTCGAATTGTAGAGAGGTGTCTACAATACGTCCTTCGTGGAAGTGACGGTTTTCGAGATTATTGAACCCACGGACATGATTGCTAGGTGTGTTGGGTTCGAGAGAGATGTTCGGAGTGTAGACGCTAGTGAGTGAAAAATCAAACTCATATTCATGCGTCATAGTTGAACCTATAAAAATGATAAGTTAATAAAAGAGATGTTTGTGGTCAACCTATGATAATCTAATGTTTTTACTAGATTTTTATTAACAATGGTATTTAACACTTTAACTTACTCAAGGTTTTGACTTTCTAGTGGATTATTACATTTAGAAAGATATTAGTTTTTAATCTTGCATGAAGATCTGTTTCCAAGAGGGACGGATCCCACGGTTCTTTTACAAAAGGGATCCGGCTAGTATATCTTACGGGATCCGTGGATCAGAGTAAAGAAACAGATTTTATAAAAACATGTTTTTATACCACGAAATATGTTTTATCCTACATTTTCTTTTAGCATGCATACATGACTTCTAATGTATCACGAAAGAATATAAAACATATAAATCAGAGTAAGTGACAAACATATTATGATAAAAGTAACCTAGATAAACTAGATTATTAATAATATTGCATTTCAATACTAAGGATGATACAAAGGATTGGGTATATGATCCCAATGTAGATTAACAACACAAAGTAAATGTCTCCGTATGTGAACTTCATCATAGGGAACACAAGTGCAATGAGTGTTAAGGCGATGAGCACGAAAAGCGATGTAAACCATGTTGATGGCGGATCTTTCTTGGTTTCAGTTGAGATGGAATGAGAAGGAAAATGAAATTTTTTGAATGAAAGGAAATTTTTGAAATTGGAGAATTTGAAAAAGTGAGGGTTTGGCCGACGGTGGGGTTATTAATAGGGAAGGAGGAATTTTTGAAAAACGTGTTTTGTTTTATTATTGGATTAAAAGAAATAAAACATAAGTTTTATATACTATGACATAACACGTATGTGAGAAAAAGGCTTCCTAATGAAGCTTCATGTAAAACATGTATAAGCATAAAAGATAATCATATAAATACCTAAAAAGGTATACTTAATTATCAAGCAAAGTAAAAAGAAAATCATACCTCTAGCGCACTTAGGAATGTCTTTACAAATGACACAGCAAATGTCATTTAGACGATTCCCGCCTCCTTGCGTTAAGATACCTTCTTAAGGAAGGTATTCTTGTTACCAAGCCACTCCTAAAGCTTGGTGGGTATGAGCTTTGACTAATCAACATGACAAAGAAGATTAGTACAATTAAATGAAAAAGTAAAAAAAAATGTTGTTGTCAACTCAACATCCAAACATATAGTTTTGAAAAACATGGTGTTTGCTTTTTATGAAAAACCTTCTTTGTAGTTTTCAATTAACCATGGATCGGATCAAGTTTTTAAAGTACAATATACTTCAAGAAACTTGGTAACGAAGCTCTGATGCTAATTGTGGAAAACTAGAAGGGGGGGGGGGGGTTGAATAGTTTTGCCAATTAAAACTTCATTTTAATCTATTTGGATTGACTTATGTCAATCTATTTGGATGTGTGTGTTGGATGTTGATAAACAAGCATATAAAGGTAAGTAATGAAAAGATAAGAGTAAGAAGCACAAAACCACAACACGAGTATTTATAGTGGTTCGGCTACAAGGACACCTTCCTTGCCCTACTCCACTCCCCGAGTCACCTACTCGAGAGTTCTTAATCACTACACCGATCTCCTTATAGCGGAGAAGCCTTCACAACGTCGCCTACCCTTTTTCCTGTGCTAGGCTAACCACCGGGTTCTTTCACTCCAAGGTGAACCAAACCTACACAACGTCGCCTACCCTTTATAAGGTACTAGGCTAAGTACCTAGTTCTTTCACTCCAAGGTGAACTACACATTCACAACGTCGCCTACCCTTTATTTGGTACTAGACTAAGAACCTAGTTCCATTGCAATGGAGGAACTACTACCACACTACACCAACGACTAATCCCAAAGGAGATCTACTACTTTACAACATCATCAAGGATATCAATATCCTTGGATCTAATACTAGTCTATCTTGTACATCGAAACACACCATATCAAATGTACATCTAAGGCACCTTTCACTAATGTCTTTGACTAGATCTACAAGACACCTTTCACTAATATCTTGCGTCTTCACTTCTAAGCACCTTTCACTAATGCTTCTTTGTCTTGACTTCTAAGCACCTTTCTTTAATGCTTCTTCGTCTTGACTTCTAAGCACCTACCACAACTGCTTATCCTATAGACGATAGATACCCTTCACTAATATCTTCGTCTTGACACTTGAGACATCTTTCAGTAATGTCTTCAACACTACACTTCTTTGAAAAAATAAAGGAATCATCAACAAGAAGACTTCAATAGCCTTGATGATGAGGAAGCATGGCAACTCATGGACTTGAGCTTGCTCGACTTCAAAGGTGGTGATCTTGCCTTTAAGAGGAACCTAAAAGATCACACAAAAACAAAACTACAAACATAGATCTCTTGGATCTAAGGTTAGTGAGTTTTTAACTCAGGGAGAAAGTATGTTAGGGAGAAGTGATGAATAATGAAGAAATGGCTCACTATTTATAGAGGAAAAATCCTACTGTTCCCCGGATCCCACGGATCCCTACCACAAGGGATCCAGCTAGCACAAAGCTAGAGATCCGTGGAATGCTCCTCTTTGCCCATGGGTATTTTGGTTATGGGTCATGGGTTGAACCATGGATCTTTGGCTAGATACAATGTATCTTTGAGTGCAATGCACTTAGTCACTTGGGTATGGATTGATCCATGGGTTATGGATATTATCCATGTATGATATAAGCATGATGTCATGCAATGGGTTATGGGTCAAGATCCATGGGTTATGGGCTTTGGGTTGTACCCAACTACATTCAATGTATTTGCCCAATGGGTTGTGATACTTAAGTTTCTACCCATTTATATTACCCAATATACTACATACTAGTTATGTGTATATTTTATCCAAGTATGTAAACACTAGTTGTTGTACATATGTATTACTAAATCATAAAATCACTTATACTTGTTTTAGTGTTTGATGTGAAAATGTGAATATGTTAGAAACTATTAGTTCAAATCATTTACGTATTTTATTTGTTTCGTTAACATGATTTTACGTTTGTTATCGACAAAACATTAGAAGATCATAAAATATAAATAAACGTTTTTACGGCTTATTTGTATTAACAGTAACTCTCCTCTAGAACACCCGGGATCGCCAGTACCGAGGTATCTCCCCCGAATATCCTATTATCCTTAAGCTACAACTCACACAATAAACACAACGAGAGCTTGTAGTGCACTCTAAGTCTTTATACTATTTACGGAGTTCAAGCTCGCAACAATTAAAGAAGAAGTCAGTTTTCCTTAATCTAGCGTCTACCAATTAAACAAGAGACAGTAGGATGCAAGAATTATAAACTAAATCAATTAGACTTATTGAATTTGTCATACCTTAATTATGAAGATACACACAAGCATCAATAAGATCCAATTAATTATATACAAATTTCATACAATCATAAGCAAACACTACGTGAATTAGCCAAACATAATCAATGAATAATAAGAAACAATAATTATAATTGAAGACATGAATTAAGGTAGAATAAACAAACCATTACAAGATGTTTATGGAATAATTAAAACCCTTTAAGTTGCTAGAAAAACACCTACCTAAACCCTAGAATCGGACTTAGGGTTTAGGGGTTACAAAAAGTGAAGTTATGATGTTATATTTATAGGCAGTTTTTCTGTCGGTAAGGAGTGACGGCGTCAGCTCTATATAGTGATGGCGTCGCGAAGAATTTTTCACCAAATTGTAGATTTTCTCATTCCGGTCACGTGGGCTTTTGAATCACCTAAATTCGTGTTCGTATGCAAAAGATATGGCCAAACAAAGATCGCTACTTGCCGCATGTTGTGATAGTCTTGATCAGCTTGTGATGGCGTCGGGAAGGAAGTAGTGAAGCCGTCTGGGTTGCTTCTGGACATCTTCTTGGTAGGATCTTGGTCATCTGGTTTAAAAGGAAAAGGTGACGGCCTTCTGAAATAAGGCGTGACGTCGTCACTTGTTAAGACCAAAATATGTGCCATTTGAAAGCCGTCGCTGAGAGTTTTGGAACACCCAGATAAATTATTTTGTCGCCCTTTGAGTGGGACGCCGCCGTGCTTCGAAAATGCCTTATTTCTTGACTTTGTCATTTTCTTCATTTTTTCGCTCCTTTTCGGGTCCAAATATGCTTCATTCCAAAGATTTTTCTTCCAAAAGACCTAAAATGTGAAAATGAACGATTTTAAGCAATAACGGATACAAAATACAATGATTTAGGCCTTAAATGACCCCCTAACAACGTATGTTTTAAAACCTTTTTAGTCTCTGTTGCACCAATCTCTAGTGAGTTTTTTTTCAAGTATAAAATTATCTAGATATTATCACGAAAGAAGAATAATAAATTGTTATGCACAAAAATGATAACAATAAAATGTTTTGGACTTTAACTATAAAAAGGGTTAAGTTTAAAAGTGATGTGCGGTGTTTGAGGACTTACAACTCATATGATATAGGTCAAAGGGATAAATGTATCAAAAGGCCAAACTTGAAAAAGGATTAAAATGATAAGAAACCAAACTTTCAAACTCTACACTCTCGTTTTACACCGGTAAAGCAAGTGTGGAGACCAAAGCAAAGTCGTCTATAAATAGTGAGCCATTTCTTCATTGTTTATCACCCCTTTCTAACATGCTTTCCCCTTGAGTTGAAAACTCTCTAACCCAGATCCAAGAGATCTATGTTTGTAGTTTTGTTTTTGTGTGATCCTATAGGTTCCTCTTAAAGGCGAGATCACCACCTTTGACGTCAAGCAAGCTCAAGTCCATGAGTTGCCATACTTCCTCATCATCAAGACTACTGAAGTCCTCTTGTTGATGGTTCTTTTCTTTCTTCAAAAAAGTGTAGTGTTGAAGACATTAGTGAAAGATGTCTCAAGTGTCAAGACAAAGACATTAGTGAAAGGTGTCGATCGTCCGTATTGTAGGCATTAGTGAAGGGTGCCTAGAAGTCAAGTCACAAGACAGTTAAAGATATTAGTGAAGGGTGTCTTGAAGATCTAGTTAAAGGCATTAGTGAAAGGTGCCTAAGATGTACATTCGATATGGTGTGATTCGATGTACAAGATAGATTAGTATTAGGTCAAAGGATATTGTTATCCTTATTGACATTATAAGGAGTAGATCTCCTTTGGGGTTAGTCAATTGGTGTATTGTTGGGTACTAGTTCCTCCATTGTAATGGAACTCGGTACTTAGCCTAGTACCGGATAAAGGGTAGGCGACGTTGTGTTAGGTGTGGTTCACCTTGGTGTGAAAGAACCTGGTGGTTAGCCTAGTACCGGAAAAAGAGTAGGCAACATTGTGAAGGTTTCTCCACCATAAGGAGCTGGTGTCGTGTAGTGATTAAGAACTCTCGAGTAGGTGACTCGGGGAGTGGAGTATGGCAAGGAAGGTGTCCTTGTAGCCGAACCACTATAAATACTCGCGTTGTGGTTTTGTGCTTCTTACTCTTTATCTTTTCATTACATACTTATACCTCTATGTGTTTGATCATCAACATCCAACATACACATCTAAATAGATTGACATAAGTTGATCTAAATATTTAAAAGGAAGTTTTAAATTGGTAAAATTATTCAACCCCCCCCCCCTTCTAGTTTTCCACAATTGGCATCAGAGCGTCGTTACCAAGTTTCTTGAAGTATATTGTACTTTAAAAACTTGATACGATCCATGGTTAATTGAAAACTACAAAGAAGGTTTTTCATAAAACAAACACCATGTCTTTTAAAACTCTGTGTTTGGATGTTGATTAGATGACAACATTTTTCTTATTATTTATTTTTCATTTAATTGCACTAATCCTCTTTGTCATGTTGATTAGTCAAAGCTCATACCTACCAAGCAATAGGAATCACTTGGTAACAAGAATACCTTCCCTGAGAAGGTATCTTAAGTACAAAGGAGCTGGAATTGTCTTCTGACATTTGTTGTGTCATTTTTAAAGACATTCCTAAGTGCATTTGAGGTATGACTTTCTACTTATCTCTAAATGACATTAGCTTGATAAATAAGTATGCTTTCCTATGTATCTATTTGATTATCTTTTGTGCATATACACGTAGATTCATTAGGAAGCTTTTCTTGCATACGTGTTTCCTTTTCGTCTAAAGTCGAGGATTATATAATTTGTGTTTTACTTCATTTAATCCAAAAATTATATCTTTCTAATAATAAAACAAAACACAAATTTCAAAAATTCCTCCTTCCCCATAAAAACTCCCACCGTCATCCACTTCATCAAATCCCCACTTTTTCAAATCTTCCAATTTCAAAAATTTCCTCTCATTCAAAACTTCATTTTCCTCTCCATTTCTTCTCATTCGAATCAAAGAAGGTTCATCATCAACATGGTTTACACTCGCCGGTCTTCGTTCTACCATTTAACGCCATCGCCTTGTGTTTCCTATGATGAAGTTCTCATACGGAGACATATACTTTGTGTTGTTAATCTACATTGGGGTTATATAACCAATCATTTGTATCATTCTTAGCATTGAAATTAAATATTACTAATAGTCTACTTTATCTAGGTTATTATTATCACAATGTGTTTATCATTTCTTGTGTTTTATATTTTTCGTATTCTCTCGCAATACATTAGAAATCATGAATGCATGCTTAAAGAAAAAGTAGGTTAAAACGCATATCTTGGTATAAAACTATAAGATCTAAAAACTTATTTTCTTTTTATCAAAAAATCTGCTTCTGCTTCTACAGATCCACGGATCCCGGTAGGAATACTAGCCGGATCCCTTTTGAAAGGGAACCGTACTTCTGGATAACAGTTTTTTTTTCATGCAAAATAAAAACTGCTTTCTTTCTAAATGTAATATTCTACTAGAATGTCAAACATTAAGTGAGTTAAGTATCATTGTGGTTAAAAACCATTGTTAATAAAAATCTAGTAAAAATGTTAGATAATCATTGGTTGACCACAAAACATCACTTTCTATTAACTCATCTTTTCTATAGGTTCCACTATGTCGCATGAATATGAGTTTGATTTTTCACTCACTAGCGTCTACACTCCGAACATCTCCCTTGAGCCCAACACCCCTGGCAATCATGTCCGTGGGTTCAATAATCTCGAAAACCGTCACTTCCACGAAGGACTTATTGTAGACACCTCTCTACAATTTGAAGAAGGTATCAATACCTCATTCCGAGCCATAGGACTAGAATGTCTTCTCGAAATCAACCAGAAAATATGTCCAAGGTTTATATTGGAATTCTTTCGTCAAGTCGAACTCGTTCAGAACGAGGATCGCTCTATCTCTTTGGTTTTGGATCAAAAATCAAAAGTTTGTTTTAACCCTTGGGCAATTTGCTCACATCCTCCTGATTCCAAATCATGGACAATGTGCCTTCAATGAAGATTGGTCTCTTGATTCTCTCTTCAACTTTCGTGAAGAAAATAGTCCATATTGTTCTCACATACCTTCCCCGGAAGACTTGATTCGCATAATACGCAAACCCCATCACTCCAATCCAAACATTATCCATACACGGGATATCCGAGAAGAGTACAAGCCCCTTGCACTCATCCTACGTGAAAATGTTTGGAGTCTTAGGGGAAATCGAGAAATCCTTCCCGCTTGTTGTGCTCACATAATGTATTGTTTGCTAACACAACCATACAATCTCGCCTACTTCTTCGCAAGGCAAATTGTAAATCTTCAAGGCTTCAAGAATAAACTCGTCCCTTATGGAATGTTCTTGACGCGCCTTTATCATAACATCATGTACCTTCATCCTCAATTTCAAAGTCCATTGTACGTACTTGTGAACAAGATGATGGATCCTCTAAACATATCTCTCATGAAGACTTTCTTCATTCCTGAATCGGCAAACACTCATCAACCATTTGATGATCCATCTAGCGAAAACACTCAAGGAATTTAGTTTTCTTCCAAATAGGATCAACTCTTAGTATCCATGTTTCATCAATGTAATGCAATTTCTTTTATGAAATAAAATATCTTACATTTGATATCTTAGTGATAGAACCTCTTAAACTAACCTTGAAATATGACGCATTGTCAAAGTCATTGCATACCTTTTGTAAAGGTTCTGCTTAGCAGATAGACGGATCCCAAAATTTGTGCTTGACGGATCCCTACTCTTAGGGAACCGTGGGATCCGGCAAACAGAAAATGCAATTGCAATCATTGTATTTCAAACATGTCCTTAGAACACTTCACACATAGTTAAACATAGTGCCTTAAGGCAAATTGAGTACTTATCAAGTTAAGTGGATCTTTTCGTACTCACACATAACTCATCTAGATCACACTCAAAACGTTTGTAGATCTACCATTTTACTTAAATCCATTACTCTTCCGCTCTCAAAACTCACTCATGATCCCTCACATCTAACCTTAGAAATCTTTCAATTATGGTAAAATTGATCATAGTCATCCTTGTTCATTCATTAGTACTCATGAAAGCTCCAATTACTTCCATAAAAGGCAATCATTAGCTACATCACTCATTACCCTTAAGTATTTAAGCACCTCTTCATTTAAGACACTTAGATGAACTGAACCACTCAAGAAGAAATAGGCATTAGACCTTACAAACTTCATTTCTATCCTTTCTTAGCTACTGATAAGACGGATCCCTAGGATTAGCCTAGGCGGATCCCTCATTGGAGGGAACCGTGGGATCCGTATGACAGATTTATGTTAACTCTAGCTAAACAATCATTTCAAGCTCATCTTGCTAACTTAAACACTCCATCTCATCTTAAATGAGTTCCTAGATCAGTACAACTCTTAACTTGACTCTTGTGCATGTTAATCATCACATTCCAATGAATCTTAGTGGCTTAAGTCTTGAATGCACTTGCCAAATCCTTTGCTTTATAAACCTCATTGTTAGGACATATAAAGTCATCATCCTCATTCTATTTTCAAAGACTTAGAAACCTCTACAAACCTCCTAAAAACATCTTATCATGAGGAAAGCTCCAAGTAGCAACTCATTCACCAAAGAACCACCCAAGAAAATTGCTCGTGTTGTACACGAAATCTCTTCAACCGAATCATCTTCGGTCAAGTCCACAAATGCTAGGATTTCTCCTCCACCAATCAAACCAATCCCTAAAAGGATAGTACCCACAAAACTACTTATGTCAAACACCACCATACCTCCAAGGCCAAACAATCCCATCTCCACTAAACCATCACCATTGGTTCCTAGAGCTATCTCATTCACAACTCCATTCTCATCACCACACCTCTATAATTTAGAGGATTTGCCTCCTAGGCCGTCACCATCAAATAATCCCATTTGGATTATGAGAAATTATCAAAGTTAACCACCCGACCATATGGAAGTTGACACCTCTTTACCACCACCATCATTCTTGGTCGAGCCATCTTCAAATGCGCCTCCACCAATCCCTCCATCGTTCGAGGCTTTCCAACCCGCTTCACTTGATCCCTCGCATCAAGTCATTTCATTTCTTCCACCACCACTACCTAGCCATGACAAAGATTTTTATCATTGTCAACATGTTGAAAGTTTGATACATGAAGTATGAGAAGATCAACGTTTCATGTTCTATCATCTCCTCGAACGTTTCGACGAGATTAAACCTAAACAAACTTGAACTAGAGGATTTTGAGTGGTGTCCTAGTATCAAGCGTTACTTAGATAAGTCTAGTAATTCCAAGTCATGTATCATTCATTTTCTTAGTATTTTAGAGTCATGTATATCATACCTCTAGTTTTATTAAATGAAATTACATGCTACTTGCTATATTTCTGAGTATATGATTATGTAGTATAATATATATCTCATTTTGATGATAACATTATTTGTTATATCACCATTGCTGAAATTAATCATCAGCCAGACGGATCCCTTTAATTTGCCTAGACGGATCCCTACAAGGAGGGAACCGTGGGATCCGTGAGACAGGAAACTTTTTTTTACTAGCTTGAGTCATATTTGCAGGAAATTATGTATTATACTTGTTTTCTAACCTTTGTTTTGTAGTTATTCAATTTACACATGAAGACTTTGACACCCTAAAGCTAGGGGGAGCTTTGGTGTCAAAACAATACATTGCAAAATTACTTGCAATATTAGGATTACATTTCATGACCTCCCCTTGCAAAGTTGCAATCATCAAAGGGGAGCACATTCGTCACATAAGACGTAATATTTTGCAAACTCTTTTGCAAATGAACTAGCTTAGTACTACTTTTCTTGACGCCCTCATATAGGGATGGACTCGTCAAGGGGGAGTTAAGACGAGATCCTCTCCCGTTACTTGCTCTCTACTTTTGCTTTCTTTTCAAATTTTCACATGTTTTTCTTAAAACAATGTGTTTGTGTACTTTCGAAGCTCTTTTTGTTTCGACAAAAAGGGGGAGAAGAAAGTAAAAACTACAAATTCAAACGTTTACGAATTTTAGCTTTTCCTTAAAATAATTTTATGTTTTGTCATCAACAAAAAGGGGGAGATTGTTAATACAAATAAGTCGTAAAAACGTTTATTTATATTTTTCGATCTTTTAATGTTTTGTCATAACAAACGTAAAATCATTTTAACAAAACAAATAAAATACGTAAATAGTTTGAGCCAATAGTTTTCTAACACACTTACATTTTCACATAAAACACTAAAACAAGTATAAGTGATTTTATGATTTAGTAATACATATGTACAACAACTAGTGTTTACATATTTGGGCAAAATATACACATAACTAGTATGTAGTATATTGGGTAATATAAATGGGTAAAAACTTAAGTATCATAACCCATTGATCAAATACATTGAATGTAGTTGGGTACAACCCATATCCATGGAGCTTAACCCATAACCCATTACATGACATCATGCTTATGTCATATATGGATAATATCCATAACCCATGGTATTGACCCATACCCACTTGACTAGGTACATTGTACTCATAAGATACATTGTATCTAATAAGAGACCCATGGATCAACCCATAACCCATGACCCATGACCCATGACCCATAACCAAAATACCCATGGGCAAAGAGGAGCGTCCCACGGATTCCTAGCCTTACGCTAGACGGATCCCTTATGGGTGGGATCCGTGGGATTCGGGGAACAGTAGACATTTTCGTCTATAAATAGTGAGCCATTTCTTCATTGTTTCTCACCCCTTTCTAACATGCTTTCCCCTTGAGTTAAAAACTCTCTAACCCCAGATCCAAGAGATCTATGTTTGTAGTTTTGTTTTTGTGTGATCCTCTAGGTTCCTCTTAAAGGCGAGATCACCACCTTTGAAGTCAAGCAAGCTCAAGTCCATGAGTTGCCATACTTCCTCATCATCAAGACTAATGAAGTCCTCTTGTTGATGGTTCTTTTCTTTCTTCTAAGAAGTGTAGTGTTGAAGACATTAGTGAAAGATGTCTCAAGTGTCAAGACGAAGACATTAGTGAAAGGTGTCGATCGTCCGTATTGTAGGCATTAGTGAAGGGTGCCTAGAAGTCAAGTCACAAGACATTAGTGAAGGGTGTCTTGAAGATCTAGTTAAAGACATTAGTGAAGGGTGTCTTGAAGATCTAGTTAAAAGCATTAGTGAAAGGTGCCTAAGATGTACATTCGATATGGTGTGATTCGATGTACAAGATAGATTAGTATTGGGTCAAAGGATATTGTTATCCTTATTGACATTATAAGGAGTAGATCTCCTTTCTGGTTAGTCAATTGGTGTAGTGTTGGGTAGTAGTTCCTCCATTGTAATGAAACTCGGTACTTAGCCTAGTACCGGATAAAGGGTAGGCGACGTTGTGTTAGGTGTGGTTCACCTTGGTGTGAAAGAACTCGGTGGTTAGCCTAGTACCGGAAAAAGAATAGGCAACGTTGTGAAGGTTTCTCCACCATAAGGAGTCGGGTCGCGGTAGTGATTACTTAACTCTCAAGTAGGTGACTCGGGGAGTGGAGTAGGGCAAGGAAGGTGTCCTTGTAGCCGAACCACTATAAATACTCGCGTTGTGGTTTTGTGCTTCTTACTCTTTATCTTTTCGTTACATACTTATACCTCTATGTGTTTGATCATCAACATCCAACATACACATCTAAATAGTTTGACATAAGTTGATCTAAATATTTAAAAGAAAGTTTTAAATTGGTAAAACTATTCAACCCCCTTCTAGTTTTCCACAACATGTTTTTCAAAAACAACATTGATATGCTATTTTTGAGGGGGAGAAATGTGATTAAAATTTGTTGATAAAAAAGATATGGAATCTCATTACGTGCTCGACTTAGATATCACCAACGAATTGACGAAACATAAACTGTTAGTAATTAAAAAGACTTGTCCAGTACGGGTAATAATTTCAAGATGGTTTTTCCAAAGGATGTAAACGTGTCTCGCAAAGGACTTGTCCTAGTAGAATGTACCGTTTCGAGAATCTCTTGGTAGACATGAACCTTGACGGGTCTAGCCTTCTCACTCGAGGAGTGCTTACACCTTCAAGTTAGTTACTAGGGCTAGTTATCACCTAAAAGCTGATAATGGATCCCTATAGCTAACAACGTAAACGTGTCTCGCGGGGAATTGTCCATCAAGAGCCAATCAATTCAAAAGTGCGAACTCTTCCGTCAATGTGCATATTTAAGTTAAAAACAATATAAGCACATTTGGAGGGTGAGTATTTCTGAAAATCTAAAACTCTTAAGATGTTAACAAAATATGTTTTATAATCATAAACACTTTGAGAGATTTTTCATGAAAAGGTTTATGGCAACATAGGATAGTCATGGAGTTATAAGGTGACTAAGAATAGGAAATTCGTCCTATGATCAGCCAAAGCCGGAGGGATCTACCCACGGACAAAGACCAATAGTTAGAACTAGAAAGTCCTTAGGTATGATTGAAAAATGCAGTAATGTGAGAAAGTAGAAAGAAAGGGTTGAAGAATTAAAAAGAAAAGTTAAAGAAAAGGGTGAAAAGAAATAGCCCTCCATAATCAACTTAGGGCAGAAACCGGGTTCAATTCATATGCTACTGGTTGTCACAAAGATGACGTCGATATTGAAGACAAGTTGTCATGGACCAGTGACGCAATGCACCTAACCTTCTAGCCACTCAAGTCCTCTTAGAAGGATTTGTTTCATTCTCACGGGAAACCCTGTATAATATATCGACCTATCACTCTGAGATTTGTTGATATTGAAACAAGAGACACCACTCTAGTCTCTGACTACTAAAACAAAATGCACAAATTGAGTATAGATTCATTAGATTCATCAAAGATCTCTTAGGAACACTTAATATTTCTACACTCGTTGTTCAAACGTTAAGAACACGAGGTGTAAATCTTAGAGTCTTACGCAGATCCTAGCAATCTGGTAGAACATTTATGAGAGGATACACGCACGTATTCCTCAGTGATTGAATGAAAATTCCTGCCAGAGTCAACATCAAACAACCCTTACAAAGAAGTCACTTTGGTAATCCTTTACGGGTTACGCTTAGTGTTCGCGATGGTTTCAAATGGTCTACAGTCATGGAGGGATACCTTGGTGTACTCCAGCGACTCACAACGACAATGTGAAGATATTAAGTATGGGGACATGCAGTGACCATCCAGTCTGAGACTCGTCAAATAACGCACCAGCGATCTGGGATGTACCTGTACAAAATATCAAAACACCTACGTCGGGAGCTTTATTGCTAACTGTTTTCATCCAAGTACTTATGAAGGCCATGAGTTCCATCAAAGACCATTTCCACCATCATTACCATCAACATCTCATTTCCACATGGTTATACATACATCATGAAGAATCTGTAAAGTTACAAGACAAAGATCAAAGCTAAAAAATGAAAGCTTCAAGTGTATGAATATGAATCTCAAACTTCACAAGAAGTATGAGCATGTGGGAAAAATACATAAAAGCACCAAGAACAAAGATTTTGATAAAGGGCAGACTACACCAATATCTGATCATACAACAACAACAAATAACAAAGAAGCAAAGATTCAAAGACATTACAAGTAAAGAACACCAAAGAAGTTCAAGATGTCAAATTACCTAAGCAAGATACCAAATGATGACCAACCCTTAGGGGGAGATTCTTAGGAACACGTTATTATTATAAAGTGTCGGTCATTACATTTGCAATAGGTCGTTATATATTATGGTTTATAATTATTTGTATTTAAATATCCGGCTCATGTAGTAAGCCCATGAGCCGTGATGAAAGAACCTAGGGCAACGCCCTTATCCTTGTAAACACTATAAATACCCCTTCCTTTGAAGGGAGAGGGTGTTGGTTCTTTTTGAAATAAGCATTCATTAATCATTCATAAGATCCTTCCACTCTCTCTCTCGAGAATATATGTTGTTATGTGATAGAATGGTGACCTAACATACTTAAAATTGGACCTTTAATCATTGACTAGGATAAAAGAACTATCAATTCTATTTACGAATAAAATATTGACGTTTTGTTGTTAGACTATAGTATGGCCCGACCCCATTCAACTTAAAATCCTGGCTCCGCTCTTGACTCAATTAATGAGGTATCCTTGCGGTTTTATAAATGAGAGTTACATTATACTTGGTTTAACATTTACATGTTTAACCTTAGTATGACATCAAAAAATGGATTCAGGAGGTTATGTATTTTGTTTTGGGTACCTGTGAGCTAGTTGACTTGTGTGTTTGACTTTTGTGATTTCAAATCTTTAAAAACGACTCGACCCGCTCCTTTCACAATTATCAAACACTCACAAAATTCATTTGTCATTAACTACATACTCTAGGGGATACATTAACATTCCTCACAAAACACAAGGGCCTTCACATCATCTTTTGAAAAAACACACAAACACTGACGTAAATTTAGTTAACAACCAGCATGAACACCGTCGTATCACGGTTCATTATCCACACACTCACACCACCACGTGGCATCATCTTCGCGTCACCGAAGATTCGTTACCGTTGCCTATTTTGAGGTAATCACTGATTTAAATCTCTAGTGTTGTCGAGTTAACTGTTAGTTTGAACTTTGAAGAAATGATTGCGTATCTAACTTGTGACTTTTTGCTTGTTTTGTAGTCATCTTTATTTTTTTTCCATTGTATACATATTTTATGTGTTTTGTTTTGTCACAATTTTACCTTCTTATCTATCCATGTCCCTTTTAAAAGGTAGGGGGAATTAGTCTTAAAGTATACACAATAGACGAAATTAAAAAAGTATAATATATATAATAAAAAAGAATAAAAGATGTTTATAAAAAAATAAAAAAAAAAAGAAAAAAAAGAAAAAAGGCTGCTATTAATAATAAAATTTTTATTACATGATCACAATGAATAATTATGATTTGATGAGAATTCCAATCCTTAAAATTAAAATTATGGATTTCAACCAACACTTCATTTTTATTGGTTCATTCGTTTCTGACAAGCAAAACCAAAAAAATAAAATAAAATGGCAAATTAGTTACATTTTGGTGCCCTTTCAACTGGTGTATAGAACTTTATGCGTAAGAATATACAGAATAGGATAAATAAAAAGTTTATACATTCAACAAGATTAAAAAAAGGATAATAAGGAGAGTATGGTGGTGGTTGGTGGAGGTGCTGCAGGAATATATGGAGCAATTAGGGCTAAAACTTTGGCTCCCAACTTAAATATTGTCGTTATTGAAAAAGCTTAAGCCTTTAGCTAAGGTAGGTAGAATTATAACTATAAAAATGGGATTCTTTTTGGCATTTGAGTGATAGTATTGTTCTTTTGTGTAAGGTTAAAATATCAGGAGGTGGTCGCTGCAACGTCACAAACGGACATTGTGTTGACAATAAGGTGAGTTTAATGATTCTGTTGCAACTTAATAACGGCAAGTAGGGTTGATGGCACATTGGTGACTATGGATGTACGAAAATTGCTGAACCATTAGTGTGTCTTTAATGTACTGTTTTATAAAAGTATTACTACTCGGTATGTTTGTGCGACTTGTGATCCTAAATTTCAATTAAATATCAGTCATGTTGTGTAAACTTGGTCTATCAGTAGGTGATATGGTCTTCAATCTATACTACTTTATAATGCATTTAGGCCTTCTAAAATTAAAAGGCTTAAAAATTCAGACTTTTTTACTTGCTTATTATAGAAAGAATGTCACTTCTCTAACTAAAAAATTAAGATAAGGAGCTCCAATCATTGAGTGACATGTGTCACTTCTCTAACTATAAAATAACAAAAAAGGAGGACTCTAACAAACTAAAATAAGGATCTCCATAATGACACGTCATAATAACTCTTAACTAATTAATCACCTTTATTTTTAAATTTAAATATCTTTTAATTCGTTTAATTTTTTTATGATCTAATTTCATCATATTTTTTAAAATTTTGTGCTATTTAATTCAACATCCATTTTTATATATTTTTATCAGTTTTTAATTTTTATATTTTTAGTAGGTTTATTTTATTTTTGTTAGTTTTTAATTCGTTTAATTGATGTATTTAATACTACGTATATATTTATTAATCATCCGGTACCCGCCGCCGCGTTGCGCGGGTACCCATCTAGTAGATATTAATGTGCACAAACAAATGTATATACATCACTCTCATTATCGAAATGTAACATTGTCATAGATTTTGGCACAAAAATATCCGAGGGGTAGTAAATAATTCCGAGGTTCATTCTTCAATATTCATTGCCCAGGCGACACCATGTCCTGGTTATCTAATCTTGGGGTAAAACTGAAGGTAGTATTGGTATTTGGTAGCTGGTTCAAATTCTAAAGTTTTGTTACTGCGATTTTTATTTAAATTATACAGGACAGAGCTTATAACTTTTCGAATCACTGGACTTGGCTTTTTGTTGTGGGGAATTTGTAGTAATAACGAACACCAACGGATATGCTTAGTCTCTGAAAGGCGTGTGAACACTTTTAGATCGAATCAATTTGGCTGCTCTACCAAATTATTCAATCGGATACTATCTCAGAGTTGAGAATTTTTCTGTATGTTTTGTGTATGAGATATAATGAACCGTTATATGATAATGACCAAACAAACCGTATATAACATGTTACGGGATAACCGCCAATCGACGGTTTTAGGGTTTCCAAGTTGCTCAAGTTTTGTCCTCAATTCCGTAAAATTAATCGAGGAACAACACTTCAGAATCAATGACTTCAAAGAATCCATTGCATTTCGGCCAGAATACAACTTTCGCAGTAATCCATTGAATTCGGCGAAACACAACTTCAGCAGCAATTTTACATAGCAAACTTCCCGGCCGACCCCAGGGCCTCGCCTGGACTAGCCAGCTGCCGGCCGCCTCGACTTGCTTATCAGGACCCCGTCCTTTCCAGAAGCTTCTACCCCTAAGATCATAATAAACTCAAGTAGATGTGCACTCCGCACCTCCAAACCTAAATGATGTATTATCATGATAAAATTGGTCAAACAAGTTAATCCAATTACACTAAAATATCCAACATTTGTTGCAATAATTCACCAGTCTTTACAAAATGCAATAAAAGCACTGCACTTTGTAAGAAACAAGTGATTTTTGAATGCATTATGGAAATGTGTATGGAACAGCCATCGACCCGGTTCCCGTTCTTTTCCGGTGCACTCGCTTTATATCTCCGACACACAAGGAATGACACGGTGGGAAGGAAGGAGCCCTAGCCTCTATCCGGCCGATCATTCCACTGGCATCTCGCATTCACGTCCCCGTTTGACTGCCGTCATACTTGACACTTTTATCCAAAATTGTTAGTTCTTGCAGAGTGTGGTGTTTTGTACTTTTGTTTGCATACAATAAACAAAAAGTTAGGTATGAATGTATGATGGTTCTGTAATTAATATTTCATACAATGTAATGTATGGGCTAACTGGATTTCATCTTGTTTTCCAAGCGAGCGATAATTTGTCTACAATAGTCGACTGCCTTTTTAAATGAAGCAAGGCGTAGATGAGGTACTTTTTGGTACTAGTCACTACAATATATATCGGTAACTTAAGTGTATTTGTTTGTATTTATAGAAGGACCCCTGGAGGACCAAATGTTGTTGCACCACCAATTTGTTGGAGATGATCTCTTTATCTCTGAGTGATTTTAAACTCCACATTCATTCTTAAATGATGTTTGGATGTGTGTTTTCAAAATGATTATTGCAACTTAAAGAATCATAATAAATTAATCAGATGATTTACTGATTACTGGTAGGGATACTTAAATAATGTTACATTTATTTATTCGTCCTTACTTGATGTCTGACATTGTGTTTATAAAATCAGTTGCCCTGCAAACGGGAAGTCAGTAACATCAGCTTCTACTTCTGCGGATGGCAAGTGTATACTCAAGATTGAGAAGCGAACAATTGATTATGTGGATTATATCGAAGCTAATTATCTATTGATGGCTAGTGGCAGCAGTCAGCAGGTTTCTTTTTTAAGCCCATTAACATGTCTATCATAACATACAGTAACTGGATTTAACTTTTTTACTGTGATACTATTACAGGGTTATAATCTTGCCAAACAACTTGGCAATTCTAATTGAACCGGTACCGAGCTTATTTACATTCAAGATTGATGATATCCAGTTGACAGAATTAGCTAGGGTAATGGTTTCGTATTACAATTATTCTTTATAACAAGCTTCATCATTTCTGATTGATTATCAAAGTTTGATATTTTCAGATTACATTCCCAAAAGGCAAGGCAAATATTAAACTTGAATCTTTACAGAAGAGCATTCCGGAACTTACCAGGCATGTTTGTTTATTCACAAGTCTTACATGACATGCCAAATTCTCGCTTTCTAACTTATGTTGGCTGTTAGATTGGCCCAATGTTGATCACACATTGGGGCCTTAGTGGTCCAGCAATTCTTCGATTATCTGCTTGGGGTGCTCGTTATCTGTTTAGTTCAAGCTATAAAGGCAAGGAACCAATTTTTTTTATTTACTGAAACTTGTTGAATTCTCATTCTATGACTTTGACTTTGGTTTCATATCGTTTCAGGAACATTTCTTGTGGATTTTTCCTCCTGATCTTAATAGTGAAGATCTCAAGTCTTCGCTATCTCAGCACAAAAAAAAGTTTCCGGTAATTTCGATTCGTAAAGCTTGATATTTATTTGTTTGCTCTTTGTTTTAAGGCTTAGCTGTCCCTTGGTGCCACATTGGTCGGGTGGGGCATGTTTGATAAAGGGTCAAAATGTGTAGAATTTTATGATGGGTCAAAAAAGATAGTGGGTGAACCGACTGACACTTTTTTTTTTTTTTTTAACTTCTTTATGAATAGCATAGTAGACATTTTAACAAAGAATTAACTTAAAAAGGCACAATTCAATGTATACAGCAATTTAGGAGGTTGGAAGCACTTTGGTAGATCTTGGGTGAGTCTTAAACTGTTTGAATATTTTCATTTTTTTTTAATTATTTACCTTTTAAGCCAGCTATCAATAAAACATAACCTAAGCAGAACTCTTTTCACATGAATAGTTTGTCAAACTACCGCTGCATTGGTATATATGCTCCTACTAGAATGTTATTAAGCATCTTCTCAAGATACTTGCTTTTGGATGATATTTTCAATTGATTGAGTTATATTTGTTTCTTCACATCTTGCAGAAGCAAAAAGTAGTTGGTTCGTACCCTACGGAACTTGGGATCATGAAGAGATTTTGGAAATACTTATTAAACCGTGAGGTTGTATGATCACTGTAATTATACAAATATGTGCTTTGTATTGGGAGAAATTTGACAGATGTTTTTGTGTAGGGCATAGATGAACATATCTTGTGGGCGTCCATTTCAAATAACTCCTTGATGTCTATTGCTGCTCTGTTCAAGCAATGTTCATTTATAGTTAAAGGAAAGGTACTATTGTACTCTTCATATCATAGTAAATACAGTTCAAGTCCATTTATTTAAAATTGGTCAAAGTAGGTTATATTTTATTGCTAATGGGTAAAAAAAGCTATAAAAGACATGGGTCGAATGGTTTAGAAGTACCTTAAAGTATATGCAAATGCTTATAACCTCCAAAATTTGTTTATTCAAATAAATCAAATTATCATTTTTATAGCAGTTTGGTTAATCAAAATTAAATATACCAATTTATATACATTTGAAAGTTAAGAAAATGGACAAAAATTATTTTGACCTGTGATGTAAGTTTACCTATCTGGCATGTTACTCTATAATCGTGATCAGTCCATTTTCCTCTTTTTATTTCTGGATATATATTTGATGTTAGCAAGTACCTGCATTGATATAGGGCCTATTTAAGGATGAATTTGTCACAGCTGGAGGGGTTCCGTTGTCCGAGGTGCTCTCTCTTTCTTGGGTTTCTGCAAATCCTAACTTAGAATTGTGATATTTTTAAAGATCTCACTGAAAACTATGGGGAGCAGGATTCCACCCGTATGTTTTTTGCGGGAGAGGTATTGTTACTTAATCAAGCTTTTTAGAACTTTTATGTTTGGTTTTTCCTTAATAATTGCTAAGCAAAATTTACATATAAAAAATATATTCAAGTATGAGATAAAAATAAAGGACATCAGTTCATTTCACTGTGAGAAAGTGTTCCGTGTCAGTTAATGTCTCTATTCCCATAATTTGGTGATTAATGGACAATAATGCACCAAAACAAACAAATCACTGCTTCAGTGACTCTGTGACTCTGTTGTATGCTTACACAAAGTATGCGTATATTCAGTCATCTAAAGGTCCAAATCATTTGTTGGTGCAATGGTGCTGAATGTTGATGGGATTACAGGAGGTAATGTTGATGGGATTACAGGAGGTGTCAATTTCCAGGTAAAACCTAGAATTGGGGATGCATCCTTGTTTGGTCTATACGAGTATAGGTGGCAGTCTGAGAATCTGAACCATTTACATATGAAGGGTCTATTTTGGTTGTGTTTTATCATCAAATGGGTCAAAAAGTTCTTTTTAGCTAAAACAGGAACACTTCAAGAGTTGCCCAATGTTAGTTTTTAATGCATACTCAAAGATTTGGATTATCATTGTAACTTTTCTAATCACAACTAATGCGTTAACACTCATCTTTATATAAAGCCTCACAATAAAGTTGTTGTTGGGGAAGTTACGACCGCATCGAAATTGACCCGTTTCCACCCCAACTCAAATTTGACCCGTTGTCCAACCGCCCATCATCCCATCTGTAGAAATGAGTTCACCACTCTATATGTTCTGGCAACTCTATTCTTACTCACAGATCATATTTTTTCTACTTATTGTTACAGAACGCTTGGTCAGATGGGTATAATTTGCTGGAACAAGTATAGGCAAGATGGCAGCCACATCAGCACCTGCTATTTTGACGGAACATGCTGTGTGAAACTTTGATGGATGAAACAACGCAGGTTTTCATCTACAACCATAGCATGAATGGTTTGAGGACCATCTGCATTTTTGACCCGTAAGTTGTATTAAACATAGTTAATCTTTAATAGAAGTGTTGATAACTCGAAACTCGTGCATACCTTGTATGGAAATGCCACAAAAGTGCTAACAAGTAACACCACACACATTGGGCTGAAAACATACAATAAAGGAATATAAAAGAATTCTTGTAGCAGGAAAATGGCACTTGTTTCTGTCATGATAATTTTAGCTGGCCGAAATTGTACATGCAGCGCTAAGTGTCATCTTTCCTGTGACTAGAATTCTTTATCTCCTATTTTTCTTCTTTCTATTCACACTTCGTTTTTCTCATATTCTTATGAATTGCAGATAGATATATATACACATAGAGACACTCTCTCGTCTCTCACACACATACACATACTTGACGTTTAATTTGTTTTAAATCATCTAAACTTTGACTTGGCTCTCCTTTTGTTAAAAAACCTGAACCCAAATGATTGTCACCAACTTGTCAGGCATCTAAATATACATTTTGTCTGAGAAAAACTGATTAGAATTTTCCAAGTTGGTCTGAGTCTAAAAATTATGGATCAAGTTGGAAAACTACTGAGATATATTTTAAGACACCTTAGTATCACTAAGTTTATCCACATGATTATCCAAGTATGATTATATTCATTACGGTAATAATATTGGTATGAGTATTCAAAGTTTCAAACAACCCTAGATTCTTTGTGTTTTGGATTTTTGGTTTCCTCAACGCTGAAAGGGGTCCCCTATCTTTGAGCTGGTGGCCTTTTAATCAAATCCCACTTGGCATTTGCAATAAAATATGTGGGTCCTCAACTCCTAACTCGTAAGGTATTCATTACTTAAAATTTGTCCAGTTCACATAAAGAAGTCAGGTAAACCTCTTGATGCTCTTGACTTTTATCAAATAAACAAGTCAGGTAAACGTCTTGATCTATTCTCTTGACTTATATCACTAATATTATTTGAACGGCACTTGACAATTGTTAATGACTGTAAGACTGAGTGAACCTTAGGTGAATGTGAATGGATTTTTTTCAACTGTTAATTTGGAAGATATTAGGAAAATATATAATCGTATTCACTTTTCCAATGTCTGCTTCTAGAGATATGCAAAACTCGGCATAAACCATTAAACGGGTAAATAATGCTGCAAGACTCGGACTGGTCAAGTACTTTCTGGTTCTCGGTCCAGTTTTGGTTCCGATGCAATTCCGGGGGAAATCAAAAATATTTCATACTGTTCTCCATATTTGAGTAAGAAGACATTTAGGCAAGAAAATAGACTTGAACCAGTAGCCCTTTGACTGCAGCTTATCTAACAAGTAAGACCTATTATACACATAGCATGCAGTTGATATGTAATGATAATTGATTTGGCTAAGCTTATTAAACGTAAGCTCATTTGGGCTTATTTTTTATAAGCTCAAAATTTACGGCTTATTTTGAGACTTGTCGGCTTATATAAGTTTATTATGATATTATAAACTTATATAAGCCGATAAGTCTCAATATAAGCCGTAAAATTGGAGCTTATAAAAAATAAGCCGAAGTTTCATTAAATTTCGGCTTATTTTTTATAAGCTCCAATTTTAAGGCTTATTTTGAAAATTGTCGTTATATCATAATAAACTTATATAAGCCGACAATTTTCAAAATAAGCCTTAAAATTAGAGTTTATAAAAAATAAGCCCAAATGGGCTTACGTCTAATAAGCTTAGCCAAACAAATACCTTTGGGTCCAATGATTATGCCAGAAATATTATGACCCGGACAGATTGGTCGAAGGGGCTGGACACCTCTAAAATGCTAGACATACAAAAAAATATCCACAATAGCATCCATAAAATGAGTTGTCAATGTGTTATTGGCTTAGTAAAAAACAAGAGAGAGAAACTATAGCAAAATACACCAATCACAATCCGACAACACATTAATGTTTTTTTGTGGATCTAGCATTTCTCAATTTCTATATGATGTTTTAACAGTTAAATAAAATATATAAATGCGTATTTATAGAAAAAACAGAATGCTTATATATTTGATAAGATTACTGTTTGATGATATTTTTTTTTTTTGAACATAAAAAAAAAAAAAATTCACCGTAACCTTTTAGCTTTGTTGATGCATAGAAATATATAAGCAAGTGAATGAGTAACCATTCTATCCAAAATGTACCTTACAGAAAAAGCAAGTGTGGACGCAAATTTTTATAGTATGCTAAGATGTAATAAAAGCTAAAAGCAAGTAGTCATTCAAATGGATTACGCTAGTTGGCATTTTAATTTTAAATTCGAATTTTAAATTAGCGCAAATTTAAATTTTTTGGAATTTAAAATCCTAATTTAAAATACCTTAAAGCGTTTGGTTGACACGAAATTTATAAATATTTTTATTTTTAAATGTAAATTTCATAAATATTCTATTTAAAAGTTTATAAAAAATTATAAAAAAAGTTTATAAAAAATTTATAAAAATTTATAAAAAATTTTATAAAAAAAAGTTTATAAAGTTTATAAAAATTATTAAATATTTATAAAAAAAATTTATAAATTTAAAAAAAAAAAAGTTTATAAAAAAGTTTATAAAAAGTTTATAAAAAAATTATAAAAAAAGTTTATAAAAAATTTATAAAATTTTATAAAAAAAATTTTTTAAAAATATATAAAAAAATTTATAAAAAAAGTTTATAAAAATTTATAAAAAAAAAATTTTAAATATTTATAAAAAAAAGGTTTATAAATTTAAAAAAAAAAAAAGTTTATAAATAAAATTTATAAAAAAATTTTATAAAAAGTTTATAAAAAAATATAAAAAATTTATAAAAAAATTATAAAAAAAGTTTATTAAAATTTATAAAAAAGTTTATAAAAAAAATTTCATAAATATTCTATTTAAAAGTTTATAAAAAAACAATAAGAAAAAAGTTTATAAAAAAACTTCCAAGTAAATTAAAATTCTTCACTTTTTTGGAAATCTAATTTTCCATTTCAAGCAATTCAAGTAATTGTAAATTACTTCATTTGTGTTACCAAACACATATTTGAAGGAAATTCAAATTCAATATCCCCCAATATCCCCCAATATGCCCCAACCAAACACCCCCTAAGGGTGCGTTTGGTAAGCATATATGAATCGTTATGAGTTTGATATTTAGATGGAATGGAATCATATATCATTGTTTATAAATTGTAGTTTGGTTTGTATAGTGAATTAGATATATATATATCTATATTACTTTATAATGCATTTAGGCTTTTTAAAATTAAAAGGCTTAAAAATTCAGACTTTTTTACTTGCTTATTATAGAAAGATATATTATAATGCATGTAAAATTAAGATAAGGAGTTCCAATCATGAGATAACATGTGTCACTTTTTAACAAACTCCAAGCCTAACTTCTAACAAACTCCAAAGCTAACTCCTAACCACCAAAAATTAAGATAAGGGGCTCCAATTATAAAATGACATGTGCATCGCTCTCAACTAAAAATTCACATTTATTTTCAAATTAAAATATCTTTTTATCTACTTATTTATATTATAATCTAATTTCACCATATTTTCTAAAATTTTATGCTCTTTAATTCAACATCCATTTTAATATATTTTATGAGTTTTTAGTTTTTATATTTTTAGTGGGTTTATTTTATTTTAATTCAAATTTTACAACTTTAACCTTTATTTCATTTATTCCAATCAATATAATCTTGATTCGTCAAAATCGTGATACTTTTGGGGAGTGTTTGACGCGTAAGAGATTGCGAGGGTATTTTTATATGCGGGAATAATGATGTCGCGTAAAAGTTACGGGTAACCCAACAAACACTTACAACTAACACATATACATTCGAAGTGTTGTGAAACGAATTCACTAAACGGGTAAGCAAACACTTATAACTATACTTATCGCCATTGCCAACACCACCATCTCATCACATCACCGACTCAAAACATTTGTTCGCTACAAAATAGTCATCGGGTACCCGCCGCCGCATTGCGCGGGTACCCTTCTAGTATATATATATATATAAAGATAAAATAGTAAAAATGTAAGGGTGCGTTTGACTTGAACTTATGAGAATAAATGAATGACTATGAAAATGATATATTTTGTTTGTTTCATAGTAATAATAAAAGAGTGAATGGTCCCACAAGAATCAACAATGAAAGATACGTCTCTCCATATCTATGGTTTTATGACCGTATTTTCATACCTTCATTCTCATATTCCTTAACCAAACATTTGCAATGGGTATGATTGTGATTGATTCCGATAATAATGTACCAAACGCACCCTGAAATTTTGATTGTGCTTGCAGTCGCTTGATAAGACTAATAATGCCTGATTTACAGTAACGAAACCATAGTTTTCAACATGCATATCGGGAGTATATTAACAAGATTTTTTTGAGTTAATTGGGTTTTTGACTCGACATTGCGAGCCGATTAATCCCATGACAGCTATCTTTTTCGATGGCTCAAGTCGGCACAGATGAACCTCCGTGGCTACAAGGGGATTAATTTCCCGTTAGATTCGAACCCATGACTTCTTTTTTGAAAGGCCGGTAATCTTACAACTAAATGACCTCTTGTGTAATAATAACAAGATTATGGGAGATGCATAAGTGCATAGTGTAGTAATTTGTGATCGTGACATGATTTTGGGGTTAATGCCGTGCCTCTGGAGATAGCTACATATGGGATGTGAGGACTGCATTGTTTGTTTTACTAGTACCTCGCGTGTCTTACTAAAAAGTTATCTTAGTAACTCGTTTGTTTTACGTAGTACTAGTTTTTGTTATCGTCTTGCATGTAGTTTACTCGTACAAATAGAGAAATATATAATCAACTATGAATCTGAAATGTTTCATATTATATGATAATTTCTCTTCATCTAAACACGAAATGAACAACATATGTGGTTATGTACAAATATCTATATATACTACTTCTTCCGTTTTAAAATTATAGTTTTCGTTTGACTTTTTCGGTATTTCTTTTACAACTTTTACTTTAAATATTTTTGTTTTTATTATATAATACTTGATGCAAAATATATTAATGGATTGAGTTTTAAATGTATTTTCATTGGTATAATTTTCATCGACTATTATATAACACAAACAAAAATATTTGAGGTAAAAGTTTAAAAATAAAGACCAAAGAAGTTAAAACAAGAACTATAATTTTGAGACGGAAGTAGTATCTATAAAGGGTGTATATCCCTATTATTGAATCTTGAAAACCTAAAAACTAAAAATGGAAACCAATACATTAAAACTTATAAAAACATGGTCTAACAACATTTCAAAATGAAAAATAAGAACCGGAAACAAATATACATACATGGTTTATATGAACATAGAAGGGTATCCGCGCAATACGGCATCGGGTACCAGGTGACTATTTTTGTAGCGAAGAATGTTTTTCATTTAAACCTTTCTTATCTGACAGATGGCAGCGACGGCTGTGGTTATTATGGCGACGGTTGATGGTGTCACAGGTTTATGGTGGTTTAGAGTGAGACGGTGGTTTAGAGTGAGAAAAGGGAGCTAGTGTGTGTTTTTATTTGTTGGGTGGTGTGTTTGTGTATTAAAGATTTCATACATCATGTAAAATGTATAAATCTAAATCACATTTAATGGGTCGTTACAACTACACTAAAAAGGTAGTAATTGTTAGATTTTTTTACTAAATGGGCTGTTACAACTTCACATTTAATGAGACGTTACAACTTTATATTTACTGGGTTGTTTCAACTACATTTAATTTACAGATGTTGAAATAAGCCGTTACTATGACCATGCGTTGAAACTAATACATATAGTTTAAACTTTTATGACTTTCTTTAATAAAAAATATTTTTAGTCTTAAAAAAATTTTAATTTTTTTTATTTAGAATATCTTAAATTCTTTTTAAAAGAGTGTAGATTTAAAAAAAAAGTTATAACTATAACTATGTGCATACTCGTCTAGTACACCAAAATGAAACATCACGTCTAAATGTTTAGAGTAAATTGCAAAAATCGTCCTCGTGGTTTAGCCAAATTGCAGATTTCGTCCGTATTGTTCATTAAGTGCAAAACAACCGCATCGAGTTTTTCAATCGTTTGCTTGCTGGTCCTTTGACTTAACTGCCGTTAAATGGACTCCGTTAGTAGTTACACTTTAGCCCCTTTTGACTAACCACCGTTGCAGGCGCCATCCTTCAAACCACAAGGACGATTTTTGCAATTTATTTTTGAATTAAAAAAAAAAAAAAAATCCCACGTTTTATTTTTAATTTTTTTTGAATATTTTTTTTCGAAAATGTTTTTTATGAAAAAATGTTTTATATAAAAATGTTTTATATAAAAAAGTTTTATATAAAAAAGTTTTATATAAAAACGTTTATAAAAAAGTTTTTATATAAAACGTTTTTATATAAAAAGTTTTTATATAAAAAACAATTTATATAAAACAAAAAAAAATGGATGAAAACAAATAAAATCGGATGAAAACGGACAAAAATGAACAAAATGGATAAAAACGGGAAAAAAAATTACGTTTTTGTCCGTTTTTGTTCGATTTTTTTTTGAATAATTTTTATCATCAAGTAACTTTTTTTCGAAAACGTTTTTATATAAAATATTTTTATATATAAAACAAACAAAAATGGATGAAAACAGATAAAATCGGATGAAAACGGACAAAAATGAACAAAATTGATAAAAACGGGAAAAAAATTACGTTTTTGTCCGTTTTTTATCCGTTTTTGTTCGATTTTTTTTGAATAATTTTTATCGTCAAGTAACTTTTTTTTCAAAAATGTTTTTTATATAAAATGTTGTTTTATATGAAACGTTTTTATATAAAAAAAATTTTTAATATTTTTATATAAAAACATTTTTATATAAAAAAACTTTATATAAAAACATTTTATATAAAAACTTTTTTATAAAACGTTTTTACATAAAAAACATTTTTGAAAAAAAAATATTAAAAAAAAACGTGGGATTTTTTTTTTAAATTCGGAAAAAAAATTGCAAAAATCGTCCTTGTGGTTTGAAGGATGTGTGTCGCAGCGGTGGTTAGTCAAAAGAGCTAAAGTGTAACTACTAACGGAGTCCATTTAACTGCAGTTAAGTCAAAGGACCAAAGCGCTAAACAAGCTGGAACAAGACGATGACTGTTTTTGCACTTAATGAACAGTACGGACGAAATCTGCAATTTGACTAAACCACGAGGACGATTTTTGCAATTTACTCAAATGTTTATACTATAATCCCAAATCTAGCGACTCGTCTTATATTTTCATGCCTTGCGCATTTGGACCATCATTGACTTCTTAATTACCTTGTTTTCTTCATCCAATTATTAGAGGCCGTTTAGTTGGTGATTTTTTTATTTATTTATTTTATTATTTTTATTTTTATTTTTCGTTTTTAAATTTAAAAAAAAAGATTGGTTTTTCTTCGTTAGAGAAGAGTTGTGAATTTTGAAAAACCGTTTAGATGGAATTATATTTTTCCATTTTTAAAAAATGAAAAGATGTTTAGATGAAACACTATTCAAACATTTTTTCCTTTTTAAATCAATTTTTTTTCATATTGGATCTTTGTACTTTTTTATCCAATTTATACGGTTTTATATGTCTTCATCCGTTTTTCTCCGGTTTTGTACGTTATCATTCGTTTTATCCATTTTTATACATTTCATCCGATTTTATTACGTTTAACACGCTTTTAAACATTTTTCATCCATTCTCGTCCGGTTTCTTTTGTTTTGTACGCTTTTGAAAGTTTTTATATGTTTTCGTCTGTTTTTATACGTTTTCATCTGTTTGTATACGCTTTCGACCGTTTTAACGTTTTCACTGCTTTTTCGTCTATTTTTACGTTTTCGATGCTTTTACGTTTTCGTCTCTATTTACGCTTTAGTGCGTTTTTGCTGGTTTTTGCCGCCCCGTTTTTAACGCTTTTCACGCTTTCGACTTAAGATAACATACAAAAACGTACAAAACTTACGAAATCATATGAAAACGGATGAAAACATAAAAAAGAATGAAAATGTAAAAACCGGACGCAAATGTAAAAAAATGGACAAAAACGTAAGAAAACAGACGAAAACGTAAATAAACGAATGAAAACGTAAAAAAAAAAAGGACGAAACCGTAAAAAAACGTAATAATCAGATGAAAACGTAAAATAAAATACGAAAACGTAAAAAAAATAGACGATAACGTAAAATAAAAGACAAAAACGTACAAAAACGAAAAAAAACAGATGAAAAGGGACGAAAACGTAAAAAAATAGACGAATACGTAAAAAAACGGATGAAAACGTAAAAAAAACAGACGAAAACGTAAAATAACGGGGTGAAAACGTAAAAACATACAAAACGTAAAAACGAATGAAAACGTAAAAAGAGAAAACGTAAAATGGGGCGAAAATGTAAAATAATAGCGAAAACGTAATAAAAAAAAATAGAGCGAAAACTTTAAAAAATGTGAAAACGTAAAATATCATCGAAAACGTAAAATAATAGGCGAAACGTGAAATAACGGAACAAAAATGTAAAGTAAATGCTAAGAAAACGTAAAAAACGTAAAAAAAAAAAAAAACGCGAATAGATGGATGGGCCTAAAACGTGAAAAACGAGCGAAAATGTAAAAGCAGCGTAAAAACGTAAAATGTAGCAGGCGAAAACAGGGAAACAGTACGACAACGTTAGGAAACGTAAAAAATGGATGAAATCGGTTAAAATTCTATAAAACGGATGAAAACATATTACGACAGACGTATAAAAGGTGAGAATGGAAAAAAGTGAGAAGAGTAAAATGAGTTTTTCAAATTTGTAGCTAAAATTTAGAGAATGAGAATTTCACATTTTATGAAAATTGTTGGAAAAAAAATATAGAGTAAACTCCAAAATACATCCCTGTGGTTTACCTCGTTTCGCACCATACATCCCTCTTGCAAAAGTTTCAACAGATACATCCCTCCGTTAGTAAAGTTGGCACAAATACATCCTTCTGTTAGTAAAATCAGTTAATGAGGACTAATTGCAAATATATCTCCGTTATCTCACATTTGTTAAGAGATATTTCGTAAATCGCCCAAGGCAAATGCAACCAAAGTCCTTAAATTTATTTACAAAGCCTCCTGTGGCTCAATTTAGATGGTCGCGGTCAAGCGTTTGTCAGCGCCACGTCACCAACATGAGTGGTGCCACGCGTGTCATCGTCGAAGCGTTAAATGGGTCGTCGGTAAAGCCGGGTCGGGTTGCCACGTGGACAAAATGAGGTGGTGCCACGCGGGCATTGGTAAAATATACCGTCTTTTGGCTCGAGTGGGATTCAACCGGGTTGCTTTGTGTGGAAGTGAACCTATGCCCAGTTGTGCTAAGCATAGTTTCTTTAATAATACTCAAAATCAAATACATAACCCTTCCCCAGTATTTACCAATTCAATAATAAAAGGTTCAATTTAGGTTTTGGCCTATCAATTTATGAGGTTATATGGACTGCCAAAAAATAAATAACATATTTACGTTGTTGCTCTTTCGAATGGAATTTTTTTCGACTTAGTTTGAACATCGAAAATGCGAAAACAAAGAAAAACGATGATTTTCGATTTTTGGAGGTTCGTTTAAATCGAAAAAATTCCCGAGCATACCATTGGAAAGATAACGAAAAACGAGTCCGATTGGTATGCTCGGGAAATTTTTTCGACTTGGTTTGGACCTCGAAAAATGCAAAAACAAAGAAAAAACAATGATTTTCGCATTTTTCGAGGTTCGTTTGAAATTGAAAAAATTCCCCGAGCATACCATTGGAAAGAACACAAAAAAACGAGTCCGACGCAGATGCTCGGGGAATTTTTTCGACTTGGTTTGGACCTCTAAAAATGCGAAAACAAAGAAAAAACAACGATTTTCGCATTTTTCGAGGTTCGTTTGAAATCGAAAAAATTCCCCGAGCATACCATTGGAAAGAGCACGAAAAAATGAGTCCGACGGTATATTTATTTATTTTTTTACAGTCCATAAAACTCCGTAAATTAATATGCCAAAAACTAAATTGAACCTTTTAATAATAATGAATTGGCTTAACTTTTAGAAAAGGTTATGTATTAAATTTAGGGAAATATACTTGAAGCTATGCCTAGCCCAGTTGGGCAAAGCATTGCTTCCCACACAAACAACCCCGGTTCAATCCCACTCGAGCCAAAAGACAGATATTTATCAATGCCACGTGGCACCACCTCATTGGTCCACGTGGCAACCCGACCTCGCTTACCTACCCGACCCATTTACCGACTCGACCCGATGACACGTGGCACCACTCATGTGGACACGCGTGGACCAAACGTTGACCGGCCTAACCACGGGACGATTTGTAAATAAATTTAAGGACTTTGGTTGCAATTTGTTCCTTGCCACAAGGACGATTTACGTAAATATCTCTTAACAAATGTGAGATAACGGAGATATATTTGCACCGTTAGTCCTCATTAACTGATTTTACTAACAGAGGGATGTATTTGTGCCAACTTTACTAACGGGAGGATGTATCTGTTGAAACTTTTGCGAGAGGGATGTATGGTGCGAAACGAGGTAAACCACAGGGATGTATTTTGGAGTTTACTCAAAAATATAACTAAACGAATTTTTAATTTTTATCTTTTTATATTGAAATTTTCAAACGACCCCTTAATCTCTCTTATTTTCTATATTTCAGTATCTCCTACTCTTCACAGGTCTTTTTAAGCTTTGTTGTCTTTAACACACAAATGAGACTATTCAAGCATCATTCGGGATCCCAATAACTAGTCTCAGGCGTCAAATTCTCGATTATGGCATGCAAGACTAGGACATCTCAACTTTGAATCACTAAAATCAATGACTCAAAGAGAGTTAGTTCAAGGAATACCTGCCATCAAACATACAACACAAATATGTGATGTTTGTTTAATTGGTAAACAAAGTAGAGCACCATTTCCAAAGAAAGCAAAAACTAGATCAACCTCACCTTTAGATTTAGTATATGGAGATTTATGTGGACCAATTACACCACCAACACCATCCGAAAAGATACATATTCTTACTAGTCGATGACTATTCAAGATATATGTGGGTGTATTTCCTAAACACGAAAGATCAAGCATTTGATACTTTCAAGGAATACAAGAATTCAATAGAGAAGGAGCTAAGGATAACATTAAAGATGTTCGTGAACTCGATCGTGGAGGAGAATTCACTTCTAACTTAATTCACTCAATACGCAAAGAAAATGGCATAGCACGACAACTAACCGCACCTTACTCACCACAACAAAATGGAGTAGTTGAACGAAGAAATAGGACAATTATGTCTACAACAAGATGCATGATGAAATCAACAAACATGCCTCAAGATTTTTGAAATTTGAAAGTCAGTAGACATTCAATATATATTCTAAACAGCGTTCCCACAAAAGCCTTAGAAGACATCACTCCATATGAAGCAATAAAACAAAGAAAGCCAAACTTAGAGAATTTAAAAGTTTTCGGCCTGCATAGCATATGCAAAGGTACCATCACAACATCTGACAAAGTTAGATGACCGAAGCAACAAAATGGTATACTTAGGAAATGAACAAGGATCAAAAGCCTACCGCCTATTTGATCCAACAACACAAAGAATTTGTGTTAGTAGAGACGTGAAATTCAAATAGGATGAAGCATGGGACCGAAGGATTACCTAGATGAACACACCAATAATGAACCCGAATGGGTTAACTTCAAAATCGAAAACCTAGAAGCCACAAATGATCATCAGGAACAAGAAATCCAACCAAATGAAGAAAACAATGATATCCCTACAGATGATGAAGATACAACATCAACAACAAACTCACCCTCACAAGTTTTTCGCACACCATCTACAATTTCATCACGAGTAAACGCTCAAACTACACCAACTACCTCAGCACGTTCAACCAATCAAAGTAACTCAAACGCAACTAGGAATTCACATCCAGACTTTGATCATACACCTTTACAAGGTTTTAGAACGTTAAATGATATATACGATAACACCGAGGAAGTATTACCCGAGCAATTATTACTGGCTGAAGATGAACCCAAGAATTATAAGGAAGCATCAACCATTCTAAAATGGATTGAAGCAATGAAGGTCGAATTAGATTCCATCAACATAAACAATACATGGAAACTAACCACTTTACCAAAAGGACACAAAGCCATTGGATTAAAGTGGATATTCAAGACCAAGAAAGATGCTAATGAAAATATAGTCAAGCACAAAGCAAGACTAGTAGCAAAAGGCTACATACAAGAGCATGGCATAGATTTCAAAGAAGTCTTTGCACCAGTAGCAAGAATGGAAACAAACGATTACTATTAGCCATAGTCGCTAATAATAAATGGGAAGTACATCACCTTGACGTCAAATCGCATTTCGCATGGAGATTTGAAGGAAGAAGTGTACGCTTCACAACCCGAAGGATTTATAAGGAAAGAAAATCTTTGGAAAAGTCTACGCACTCACAAAAGCTCTATACGGATTAAGACAAGCACCACGTGCTTGGAACATAAAATTAGATAATACCTTGAAGTCTTTAGATTTCAAAAATGCGCTTGGAACAAGTTTGTCTACACGAAGAAATCAAAAGATTCAATACTTCTAGTTGGAGTCTACGTAGATGATTTAATCATCACCGGCACACCTAAAGAAGAGATAGACAAATTCAAAGCTCAAATGGAAGAAAAATTCGAGATGAGTGACCTAGGATTACTATCCTACTACTTAGGAATTGAAGTCACACAAACCGGAGGTGACATATCAATAAAGCAATCCGCCTACGCAAGCAATATCCTAAAAGAAGTTGGAATGCTAGATGCAAGCGAAACGTTAATACCTATGGATCAGTGAACAAGATTAACAAAGAACACGGAAGAAACAACGGTCAACTCAATGAATACGAAGCTTAATTGATGCTTACGATATCCGCTACATACAAGACCCGACTTAAGTTATTCCATTGGATTACTTAGTCATTTTATAGAGAACCAAAGGAACAACATATGAAAGCTATCAGGCAAGTACTACGCTATGTAAAAGGAACAAAAGACTATGGAATCACCTACAAACACAATGGAGGAAACCAAATATTAGGTTATAGTGACAGTAGCTACAGAGTCAACACTCAAGAAGGAAAAGGCACTACTGGAATTATATTCTACTACGGTGATTCACCAATCGTGGAGTACACAAAAACAAGCCACAGTAGCTCTATCATCATGTGAATCCGAGTTCATTGCGCAGTTAAAGCGGCAGCCAGAACACAAGCATTATGGTTAAAGAGACTACTCAACAAGCTTACACATACCCAAGAAGAAAAGGTTACGATAATGGTCGACAACAAGTCCGCCATCGAACTAATGAAGAATCCCGTATTTCACGGAAGAAGTAAGCATATTGATATAAAATATCACTTTATACGAGAATACGTTGAAAGAGATGATTTACAAGTTGAGTTTATAAGCGGAGAATTTCGAAAGTCGACATGCTCACAAAAGCACTACCGAAGATCGATTCTAACAATGAAACAATTAATCGGAGTCAAAGACCTACAGAAAGCGATTGTGATTAAGGGGAGAATATTGGGCTAATCCCAATCTTACCCATTTACCCCTTTCGACCCAGTCAAACCCAATGGGTCAAATCCGAAAGTCAACTTTGACAGTTACAAATGTAAGCGCTAAATAGTACACAACATAATCGCCATATGGCGATTATCCCCAACCGACATACCCTTTCAACACACCTCTTCAACTTGTATAAATAGATTAGAACTTGTAACATAACAGATGATGACTTATATTTATTTAAATTGATACGAAAGCAATTCTTTGAAACATATCGTGTTATTGGTATTATTGTGACCACGTTAGAACCAACAAAGATCCAACGTTGAGGCCAACATAAGATAGTCTAAAGTTTTAACCAACAGGTTAAGGAAAGTTTTGGACGACATCATAAGTGATGACCAGAATGCTTTCGTCTCTGGAAGATACATGATGGATAGTGTTTTATTGGTTAATGAATTATGGACTTCCAGAAAGCGTACGATTCTGTTTCACATTAGTTTATCTTTCAAGTTATGCAAGCAACTGGTTTTGGTGGTAGATTCATAAAATGGATAAAGGCATGCATCAAGAATGTGTATATTTCAGTTCTTGTGAATGGTTTCCCCAACTAAAGAAATAATCATGCACCGAGGGCTTCAACAGGGAGATCCGTTATCTCCTTTTTTGTTCTTATTGGTGGCAGAAGTTTTGAGCAGAATGTTACAGTCTGCTCAGCGAAAGGATGGATAAAAGGAATTAAAATTGATGATCAAGTGAGAATCAATCATTCTCAGTTTGCGGATGACACAATTCTCTTTTTATGCCCCTCCAAACAAGAAGCTCGAAGTATCAAAGAGATTTTACATATATTTCAAATAACATCAGGGCTGAAGATTAACTTTGCAAAAAGTGCGCTATTTGGAAGGCATGTCTCGGTGGGTAGGTTACAACAAATAGCTGGGATTCTGGAATGTCAAATGGGATCCCTACCTTTCATTTACTTGGGAATTCCGATTGGAGTTTCACCATCAAATTTTAAAACTTGGCAACCTGTTATCGACAAGTTCAAATTCAAGTTAGCATCATGGAAAGGAAGATGTTTATCATTTGATGGAAGGCTAGTAATGATCAATGCGGTTCTTAGCAAATTACCAACTCACTATATGTCCATATTCAAAGCTCCAAAAAAGGTAATTTCACTACTAGAGAGGTATCGTCGGAATTTCTTATGGACGTGATATATTCAGAAAAGAAAATTGTCTCTTGTTCCATTGAGCGATGTTTGTAAGCCGAAGGATAAGGGAGGTCTAGGGGTGGTGTCTGGAACAGGTACAATGCAAACAAGACAATGTTGGGGAAGGCAGTAATCTATTCCCGGCACAAAAGGACGATCCCATTTAAGTTAATGGAGGATCTATCGCATGTAAAGGGTTCGACCTTATCCTTTGTTTGGAAAAGCATTGTGCAACTTCAAATACATTACCCAATGAATGATGTGTTGGGCTATCACAACTGGGTGTGGCGTTGCGGTAAAGGAGATAATATATCTTTCTGGGATGATCGATGGGTGGGTAATCAATCTTTTAAAAGTCTGTTCCCAGCTCTGTTTGCATTGGATTTAGACAATAAAGCCAAGGTGTCTGAAAGTTACGTTATCTTAGATGACGGTGAAGTATATTGGAACATTTTTTCTCTAGATCCTTATCAGCTGAAGAAAGAAGTCAAGCGTGTGTTTTGTTGTTAAAACTTCGAAGCATCCATATTAGAGTTCATGAAGAGGATGAGGTATGGTGGACTCCTGCTCCAAATGGAAGGTACTTAGCTGCTGACGCAACTCAAATGGCTCTAGAGTTACTTCCAAGTAATAATGCTTTTTGGGTTTCTCAAATATGGAACAAGGAAATTCCATCAAAGGTTAGTTTCTTTCTGTGGTTGGCGTAACAGGGAAAAATTCATGTGTCGGAAATATTAAGGAACAAACATGTAATTTCATATGATGAAGACATTTCATGTATATGGTGTCAACCTCAACCAGAAACATACATCATTTGTTATTGCTGTTAGGATTTATGTTAACGTTGGCAAGTTGGCAACTCATAAAGCAGAATGTACAAGTGTTCAAAGGTGTAACCATTTGTACATGTCATACAACAAAGAGTACAAAACTTATATTAAGCCATTTATATGGCTCATGGTTGACCTGATATGTAGGAATCAATTCTTAAACTAGGATGGTTATTGAAAGTATAGCTAATTGTAGGGTGGTTTGCTTTTTGTGTTCTAAATATAGGATGATTTTTTTTTACATTCTAAATATAGGATGTAAAATAACAACTAGACATCAGCAACTTTCTTAAACAACATAATACGTAGTACATACAAGTGGGATGCATACAAACAACTAGACATCAGCAACTTTCAAATTCAGCATCTCATAGCTAGCAACTAAAGCATACAATACAAGATCCACCTTCATAATAACAGTTCGAACAAATTAAAGCATACAAACATGTAATTTAAATCCTAGAAGAATAAGGACGGACATTTTCTTTGATTGTGACCAGCAACTTTGCACTTTCCACACTTACGAGGTTCTTTAGGATCACGAGTGTCCTTTTCATTTCTGAATCGACTTTGTTGTCTTCGTCCTCTACGCTCAACAAGTTTCGTCGAATCCGCTTGAATGCTCCATTGGGGATTGATCCAGTAATCAACATGAGGTAATGGGTTAAAAGTAGCACTATATTGTTGTCGAAAAGTCGAAGTAGAGTACACATTATCAACGATGTGAAGTGGGTTGTCTCTTTTTTGTCGACAAACGGCGAGTGCATGCGAACATGGAAATCTTTACGCTTGCCATTTACCACAAGTGCAGGTCCGCTCGAGATATTTAACGGTGTGTACATTGCCACCAGACCCATTTATTTGTTGTTTTGTCACAACTCTATAGACACCTTTACTGTTATCAAACTCTTGTACTCGATGACTTTGAGCATGAATACCATTCTTCTTAAATATACGCCATGGGGTTGGTGGTAGAGGTGCCTTACTATTTTGTGCCACAGAACTATACTTTTGGAACATGCTTACAGTTCTATTAAAAGTAAGGTTTATCAAGGCCTTAATTGGTAGTAATCCAGACCCAACGTGTTATCTCCCACATCTGATGAGTTTTCTTCTTAAGAGCGCGTACATACCAATCACATTGTGGTTCATAGTGAGCGTTATTCGAAGCTTCAGCTTCTTCTACTTTATAAGTTTTGCATTTTGCGACCCATGTATTACCTTTGCTTTCAACAACCTTAAATTCTCCATTATTAGCCAATGACCAAAGTGTTATAGCCTTCTTGAGTTGCGCCTTGCTTTCAAATCGCATCCCAAGTCGAATTTCTCTTTCCGATTCACTCCAAAGATCAATGCGAATGTTGTCATCTACATCTGGTATGTCTCCATCACTGCCATCTTTAATGTCATTAAAAAACTTCATTACACCTTCACTATATGGTTGGGTTGGGTTCTCACTTTCATCATCATTAGAATCTTCCCCAACATCACTAAAAGAGTCACTATCATCCTTACTTGACTCGGAGTTGGATTGTTCACCAAACTTATCAACACACTCAAATCTATCATCATTAGGAAAACTAGAGGAAGATCCTGGAAAAGGATGTTCGCTAAAACTACATAGCAAACTTACAAAACCTATATCATTTAACTGATTTTCATGTTCTTGCTGAATTTCCTCCATTACAACATGTATTTGACCCCAAAAACGAGCCTCTATCTCAGCTAAAAAATACACCGAATTCTAAATGCATAACATATAACAATTTGATGAATTGATATATGACTAATAGTTATAGATAAGAACATACATACCTATTTGGAATTTGAAAGGAAGCATTAAGTGAACATTTGTGAGTCCAACTACTAGCCAAGCGAGAAGTTATAATAAGTTTGTAGGTAAAATTAAATAAGTTTGGTAGGAAGAATTTATTGTTGGGTAGTTTATAAAATTAAAAATTGACAAAATCCTACTTTTAGAATAAATAAAGCAAATCATCACATATTTAGAACATTAAAATGATTTCATCCTACTTTTAGCTAACTTTTGAAAAACCATCCTAGTTTTAGAAAATTTTCGATATGTAGGGATATATATATGCATGGTTGGACTTGGTATGTGTTTTTATCACTTAAGAAAACTGCCCCACTATCTCAACAAATAAAGAGAAGTGATTGTGATAACTGTGAACACGTTCCTTTACAATGAAATTATATATAGGACATGCAGGGTGCTTAGCTAGGCTTGGAGACTCAGGCAACTTATGGAGTGCCGAAAGTACTTTGAAGGACAGGGATTTGACATCCCGTATGGTTCTTTTTGTTTCGTGTTAGACAGGTTCAAAGGCGCAAGATGATCATGGTGATGATACTCGTTGCTATTATATTTGGTTTCGGGTTTTCAAATGTTCGAGCATTGGATCTGTGTCCTCACTTGCTCGGTTCGGTCTAATGAGACTGTTATGGGTTGCCCTTAAATCAGCAAGGTATTAGTTATACTATGTTTATTTCATCGTAACAATAGTTACGAGAGAACAAATAGTTCAACAATTGCATTGTGGATGGACACATCGAATATGGAGGAAGTTGTTTTCGTGGTGGCATGTGGTGTGGGCGCTACCTTTTTCGCTGGAACAATTTGCTCAAGATTGGTTCGAAGGAATGGAATTCAAGATTCTAAAATTTTGAGCATTAATAGGTCCATGTGCAATATGGGAGATTTGGAAAGCTATAAATGAAGCAATTTTCAACGGAAAAATCTTATGTTAAGATAAGGTGGCAACATCAGTGGTTTTGAAAAGCTTTCAGTGGTCGGTGGCAGTTGGCTTATGTCAAACACACCAATATTACATATGGGTGTCGCAACCATGGGTGTTGTAATCATGTTATCGAGAGTAGAATTTGTAGCTTGTGCTTAGTCACTTTTTGATAGATCTTCTTTCATATTGTTAATCCATTTGCAATCAGATATATAATCATTTGTAGTAGCTTATTGTATAGTAGTATTCAACACTTGTTGATTGTCAATAAAGATACAATTTTCGCCAAAAAAAAGGTATGGAGATGTAGAGGTGCACAAAAAAACCGGTTAACCGAACCGTAGCCGAAAAGAAACCGAAAAACCTAACCGGTCAAAACCGGTTTTGACCCAAACCGGTCCGGTTTTTATCCAAACCGCCGGTTTGGAACCGGTTTGGGGTTTTGGAAAAACCACCGGTTTAGAGACCGGTTTTTATTAACCGAATAACCAAACGGTTAGCCGGTTAACGGTTTGGAACGTTTTGTGGTAGAAGGCGGGATTTTTGGTTTTTAAATTTTGAAATTTTGAATTTGAATTTTGGGAGGAGGGGGGGGGGATTTTATTAACTAGATGTGTTATGTATTTGGTTAATTACCACTTTCAAGCAATCAAAAAACACTCCAAAAAAATCAAAACCGAAAGTATTTCACTAAACACTAATGGAAAGTTCAAACACCAACAACACCACCAACACCACCAACACCGAAGCTGGTTCAACAAGTGCAGCGACGGTTTTGAAAGTTTTACCGTGTGACCGTGTAAAAGATCCATGGGAACACTTCAACTACGTCCTAATGTCGGACGGTAAGAAAAAGACTCAATGCAAATATTGATTGAGTATATTGTCTAGCGGTTCCAACTCGACGTTGAGGGCTCACATCAAACAAAAGTATTGCAAAGGCACTCAAATCGGTTCCGGAAGCCGGTCAATCGTCCATGGCTCGAGACGGGACTATTTTTGCATACGATCATGATTTACTCCGTGAAAAATTGGTCGGTTTGGTGATTCAACGTAGTTTGCCGTTCAACCACTATGACCACGAGGAGACGACGGATGTGTACCAGAATTATATGCAACCGCAGTACCATCATGTAAGTCGTATGACTCTTAAACTCGATGCTATGAAAATGTGGAAAACGACTAAGCAAGATTTAAAAAATACTTTTTTAAATATGGATGCTTGTGTTAATTTAACAACCGATGTTTGGGCCGCTCCTCATTGGGTTGATCCCGAAAGTTGGCAAATGATGAAGCGAGTCGTAGCATTTGAAAACTTTCCGGTTCCTCACTCCGGAGAAGCTTTATACAATTTGTTGAGAAAAGTGTTTCATAAGTTTAACATGACAGAATTTTTTTTTCAATAACGTTGGATAATGCTAGTAACAACACAAATGCAATTGGTCGACTAAAAATGGAATATGAGCCACCTTGTAATGGCGAATTTTTTCATAGTCGATGTGTTGCACACATCATTAACTTGGTTGTGCAAGCGAGATTAAAAGATCCGCATTTGAGTGAAGTGAAAGAAGATTTTAAAAGAATGTTAGTCGATGTTTTTAAAAAGGGTAATAAAAGATATAATGCATACATTCGGATGTGTGAAACTGCGGGGAAACATTGGTTACAACCTTGTTGGGATATTGAAACACGGTGGAACTCCACTTATCTTATGTTCATAAGTGGTTTAAGACAAAAGGTGACTTTGCAATATTTTCATGATGAGAAATGGTCGGGGAGGGGTAGGTGTGCTCCATTTAGTCAAGATAATTGGGATACTATTGAAAAAATAACCCGACTACTTGAAGTTTTTTACAACGCAACAAAAAAATTGTCGGGGGTTTATTATCCAACGGCTCATTTGGTACTCGAGCAACTATTCTTGATGTCTTCACAAATCACCGCATTTGAATTTAATGGTGGTGTTTATACTAGCATGGTTTCCGGGATGAAAGAAAAGCTGTTGAAATATTTTGAAACTTTGCCACCGTTAATTACTTTTGCGGCCGCATTAAATCCATGTTATAATGTAAACGGGGTGGAGGTTCTTATTGACTCGATTGTGACTGATTTGGGTTGTTTCGCGTCAAACCCAAACTATGCTAATGATGCAAAAGAGTCCTTTGGCCATTCTTTTAAAAGTTTGTGGCAATATTATTTTGAAAAATATGGCAACCCACCTCCTACTGTGACGGAGTCTTCTTCATCATCATCAAGGGCTTTTAGAGGGAATCCAATACTTGCTTTGCATAAAAAGATAAGAGAAAATCCCAACAAACGGTTAAGAAATGATGGTTTAGCGAACAGTGAATATGAAAGATATATCACAACCGATTTTATCTCACATATTCCGGCTGAACAAGTTGAAAACTTTGATGTGTTGGCGTATTGGAAAGCAAAGGAAAACAATGTTTCCGTTCTATCTCGAATGGCTCGTGATGTACTAAGTGTACAAGCTACTTCGGTAGCTTCCGAATCCGCTTTTCAACAAGTGGAAGGGTTTTATCAAATCTGAGAAATAGACTCACACCGGCTTCTTTGGAGATGTGTATGGGTTTGAAAGATCACTTGGGCCAATGAAGCGAGTGCAACATAAAAGTAGTCTTGATGATGTCGGAGACTTCGAAGGGGAGATCTACGTGGAAGAGGCACAAGCGGGTGAAATCGAGATGCTTTCCGATGAAGAACTAAGGCAAGATGCAACTGCTCAAGAAGCTAGGGGATCCGATGACGACTATTAGTTTATGTATTTCCTTTGATGTATTATGTTTTAAGTTTATGTATTTCCTTTGATGTATTTCTATTAAGTTTATGTATTTCCTTTCAGTTTATGTATTTCCGACGTTATAAATAAAAGTTGAAGTTTATTCAGTGTAAGTTTGAATAATGTTGAAAAAAAAAAAAAAATCCGGTTAACCGGTTAAAAACCGGTTCAAACCGGTTATATGTTTTAAAATTTTGAATTTTTTAACTAGGCGGCAATTTTTTTTTAAAATGAAACGGTTAACGGTTAAAAACCGGTTCAAACTTTTGAAAATTTGAATTTTTGAACTAGGCGGCAATTTTTAAAATTCAAAATTTTGAAACCGAACGGTTAACGGTTAAGAACCGTCCAAAACGGTTAAAACCGGTCAAACCGGTCCGAAATATTAAAATTTTAAATTTTCAAAATTTTTTTTTTTTTTAGTGGGAAGGCGGGTAAACTTTCAAAATTTGAATTTTTTTATATTTACATGTTTGCCATTGTAAGACTAGTATAAATAGATAAAATGTGTTTTATTTCTTTGAAACTTTTATACTTACATTTTTATATTTACATTTTACTATGGTGATGCTGATCCTGCACCACCTCCGCCACCCCCGCCACCGGTGATTGTTCGTATTTTACCGGTAAACCGTGTACCAAATGTTTGGGCTCAGTACATGTACGTCGAAATGTCGGATGGCACGCGAAAGGCTCAATGTAAGCATTATTTATGTTTATTCAACCCCACTTCCAACACGGCGTTGAGGGCTCACACAAAGAAGTATTGCCGCCAAGCACCTGCAGTTGATGCCTGATTCGAGACCGCGAGTCGACGTTGAGTAGCTTATCAAGTTATCGATGTTTTATGTTTATGTTATTATGTGTTATGTTTTAAGTTTATGTGTAATGTGTGATGTATCATGTATTTTCCGTTTTATTAAATAAAAGTTCTAGTTTATCAATACAAGAAACAAGAAAACTATGACAACGACAAAAAAAAAAAAAAAAAAACTAGAACCGGTCAAAACCGGTTAACCGGTCTAGACCGGTCCCAAACCGAACCCAAACCGGTTTGGACCGGTTGGGTTTTTCACCCTCCACATCCGGTTCGGGACCGAACCGGTTAACCGGCCCGACCGGTTTTTTTTCTCGTTGACCCAAACCGGTTCGGATTTGACCGGCCGTCAAACCGAACCGGTTAACCGGAATGTGCACCTCTATGGAGATGGGTGCCGCTTTGTGCATGACACAAGTTCATGTAGCACACATTCTAGTATTACTAATAACACAAGCAACTGGTCTTCTAATGGGTATAATATCACACGTCGTCAGTCTAGTTATGGATCCATACCACCAACTATTCAAAGCATGGGTCAGGCCCAGTTACTTCAGGCTTAACCCACTTTTTCAGGCTCACAAACAATTGTTGACCCAAGTCTTCACAGGTTCGTAATGGCAGCTCAGCCCACCAGCGATCTAACACCACTCGGCAACTTAGGTGGTGTTTGTTTTTCATTAAGAGGCTCTTAACAGCCTCTTAATCTGAACCGTTCAGACGCGATCAGACATTTTGGTCGTTCAGACCATTTGTTGTTTTTTCCCCCCATTCAGACCCTTTCAGAGGCAGTAAGATCTTAATGGTCTAGACTTGAGAGGGGTGTCTGAATGCCTCTTGCTGACAAAAATTAGTACGAGCAAGCAAATGTGCGGTTCAAACATGAGTTTTTTTCCCTTTCAGATGCGGTCAGATTCAGACATTTAAGCCTCAGATTCAGATTCAGATTCAGAGCCTATTAAAAAACAAACGCCACCTTACTTGAGGCAATACTGTACCCGCTAGCTCAGTCGCTTCGGTTGGATAGCAGGTCCATAACCACGTGGCCCTGTTTAGTAATTCGGGATATAATAGTAGACACCATTCAACACTTTGACCTTACAGGATTTCGGGGATGCTGGATGGAACATGGATACAGGTGCGTCTCTTGACCTCAATTCAAATGCAAAGAATTTAAGTTCCATTTCTAATGAGCGTATTTTTCTATCAGTCTTTGTTGGTGACGGGGTCTCCATTCCCGTCACTAACACATGCCATAGTACATTGCCTAATCCATATCGTCCCCTTCACCTTAACCACGTCTTGTCACACCCACTATTGTAAAAAATTTAATTTTCGTTCGTAAATTTACATGTGATAATAAGTGCTCTATTGAATTTGATGAGTTTGGTTTTTCTGTGAATGACTATTTGACTCGCCAAGTAAGCCATCCATCACAATTGACATTTCCAAGAACTTCAGTTTCATGTTCATCATGTATCTCTTGATTAAATGAATCCTCTAGTGTTTGCTCAAATGTTTCCTCTACCACCACCTCTTTTGACGCTTCTGGTTGCATAAAGGGTTTAAAAAAATAATTAGATTGTAACTAATTAAGCTTAAAATCAAGTATAGAAAGATAAGAATTATGTTTACCTTTAAACATATGCCTGATGGATTAATGTAGGATTGCGTATTGGAGAAGATTTGAAAAAAATCTACTGTAGAAAGAAATGTGTGTGAGAGAGATGACCGGTCATTTATTCCAAATAATATATAGTATAAAAGATTGAAAAAAAGAAAAAAGAAAAGAAAAACAACTTTTACAAAAGTTTTTTTTTTTCTTTTTAATTTTTTTTTTAATAAATCTAAAGTACAAAAAGTACATTGCTACAGTGTAGCGTCAAAAGAGAAAAAAAAATAAAAAAAAATCAGACAAAATTGCCTTCATTTGTTGTGCATGTGATGATTGAGATAACTAGCAAAACTAACGAGTTAGAAAATTGGACCAGCGACATAATATTTTTTACATCTTAGACTAAAAAAGCAATACTTCGCGTTTTGGATGTCGTATGAAATCCGACCCTTTTAAAGAGAATTTAGATACTTAAGCAATTTTTTTTATATAAAAAACTTTAGCTATCTTAATGTGTTTGCATACTTATAAACACTTTAATTACACTATAATAACGAACGATAACTCTTTCTCATATATTATGATTATGATTTTTAAGGACCAACGTGGCAATTATGCCATACCGAGGGTTATCAAAATCCATGAAACAACCTTGAACATAATACATCGAACCAAATGGATTTCTAATAGCATTGGGAACTATAATTAAATTTTGATTTATTGATTTTAGACTGATTGTAGGGTGAAACGACCTTTTACTTTAACATTATTTTGTGAAACATTAGTTTGGAGAGACATTATATGTTCTAAAACTTTATTGGTTTTAGATTTCATTACAGACATGTAAAATGCATTTTTTTTCAATAGGTAATAACATTAGTGTAAAATCATAGAGGGTGATTATTTTCACAATTCATTTAGTTGAGAAAGTTAACATCATCATCTAAACATAAACAACACTACCTCTTTTTATATATTTTTAAAGAAAATATGTTATACGGTTTTCCTAAAATAGACTAAAACTACATATACAAGATTTTTTTCTTGAAGAGGTGAAAGTTTATATATATCAACTACTAACAAGAAATTACAAAACGAACTAAGATGGCAAGGTTCAGTAAAAACTATAACCGTTATAAGAGCTGTCACGTGAGCATGTATCTTATAACATTCCAAAAACATGAGCATCCTCTCCAATATAATATTTTTATAACACACCACCAAAAATACAACACTCGCATAAAAACAAGGAAAAAACGTATGACACAATGTGAAAGAAATGACATTGGCACTTATAACACCAAACAGTTGTGCGGTTATAACCTTTATAAGGATGTTATAGGTGTCATTTTGACTTTATAACGTTTCATGAGTGAACTGCACAATTCCCCCTAGTGAAATCGGATGTACAATTTTCACAACAAAAAAATTAGCGTGATCACTAGCCATCCAAATAAGCTGCTACAATACATCAACTACCTCCATGCTAAAGATTTTGATAACTAAGACAATCGATCTCAAGTTACAAAAATGAAAATTTGCACTCCTTGGTATCCAAACTCTTGCTTCAAGAGTAAAAGATGGGCATCTATGAATTAGAATCTAAACCTCGAAAGTAAGGCTAATACTAATGGTAACCGTAAATATTGTGGTCACCCTCATCTAGGGGTGTGCACGGTCTGAAAACCGGACCGGACCGGCCAAGACTGAACCGGACCGACACCCGAGTTCGGCGAAAATCCTAGACCGAGACCGGACCGAATGTGGTCGGTCCGGTCGGTCCTTCGGTCGGTCCGGTCCAACAAGGCCAAATTCGTCGGTTTTGGTCCGGACCGAGGACCGAATTACCAAAAGCCGATGGCGCATCAGGACCGGACCGAATGTGGTCGGTCCGGTCGGTCCTTCGGTCGGTCCGGTCCAATCGGGTCAAATGCTCACCCCTACCCTCATCTCTTCAAGATTGCACCCAACCATAATTCGCTAATAAGACGACCGCACCAAAAAAAAAAAAAAAAAAAAAAAAAAAAAAAAAAAAAAAGGCCATACAAACAAATCAATTTTTTCGGTTGGCAACCCAACTATAACTTTGGAAAACTTAGGAGTGACCATTTATCAATCCGGTTAGGCTAATGAAGGAAGATCGGTCGACTACGAGATTGTGGTGCAACCAAACATGTCATTAGCATTGTCCTAATACAAACTTACTCCTTATATCAGTTTGCATATTTAGAATATTTATCATTCATTATCACTCTCTTCCGAGGTAATAAGAGATTCTTAACTAAGAAAAGAACAAATTTTTTACACGGTGATAAAAACTCACTCCTTTTGTTTGTACTTTTTGTTGTGATGAACACAAGCACCAAAAGGGTAATGCTTTTTTTATTTGTTTACCTCTCCTTTTTCTTGAATGATACTATCAATCCCAATAAATTTTGACCTGATTCTCCTATTCCTCCTTCAATTTTCTTTGCTAACTTGTCACATGCTTCACGCTCACATTCACCAATTTAGTGAGTATTGTGAAATGTGCCTTTTAAATTTAGTACCCATATATGTCACACTCTTTTTCACCTCTAGGTTGCTTTATTGTCACACCAATAAATCACCTGCTCCCCTATAATGAAGCGAAGTTACATCATATCCAAAGATATTGTAACATCTTTTACTTGATTGGACACACCATTTTGAATTTGGAAAGAAATTGAGAACCGGATGAAAGTAAGGCAATGATGATATAGAAACTAAAACATGATTCGCCTTCAGACTAATATTAATGGAACCACAGCAAGAGACCAAACCAACTTGTCACGTCATAGACAACGTATTTTTCTAGACCAAACACCCGTAAGGCTGGGCACAATTGTGACCCAGGTCACCAGCGCCACATCAGTTTTCTCTCCCCGACGACCAGACATGACCAAGTTGCCACAGTCGATGACCGATTTTTTTTTCTTTTTTTTTTAAATTCAAACATTTTAAACAACAAATTTAAAATTCATTAAAATAAAAACATTACAATATATTAAAAATAAAAACGGTACGAAATACATAAATCATAAATCATAATCTGAATGCTCCCCGCATGCAGAGTCATACGAGGGAGTCCGATAACCGGAAAATTTCTCGATGCGAGCCAAATCTTCCCGTCTAGCAGAGATTCCCCAACAAAGCTGGCGAAGTTGATGCACCTACACCATTTTTTCGTTCTCCGATAGTTCCAATTGATTTTGGTGCTGATGTTGTTCATTATCTGTTGAACACACCAAAACTTGTCAGCAATGTCGCGCTCTTTGCGGGCTTCGTTATCCATCAAAATTTGTCGATCATTTGTTCGGCGTAACGTTGCAGTCAGTAGTGCTCTCATACATTGCTTCTCTGCTAATACTATTTAAGAGTTTCATACGTGATAATAATATTTTTCAAAAAGTTCGTTACCAACAATTGAATTTTTTTAAAAGTTCATGGCCGACTAATGAAATTAACCCTTTAGATAACAGCTTAGTAATACTAATTTTGGAGTATTGTGCATGACACAATTGTGACATAAATTAAATTTAACGAGTATTTTTATTTAGGGCATCCTTAATGCATTATACTCAAAATAGTTTAATATAGTGTCACGTCACTACCATATTAATAATATACCTTTTTATACAAAATACTCACAATGCATTAAATCTTAGATTGGTTTAGTAAATTTTCACATCATCAACTAATTTACACTACTTTTAAAATACAAGACCAAAGGTTACAATATCAACATATTCTAAAATACGAAATATTTAGTTACAGGTTATTTTAATTTACTTGCTGAAAAAATGTCTAACTTGTGTTCATAATATTGCGATTTTTTTTTTTTAATAATATTTTTGGAACGGCGAATTTTATTACGACAACTAGCAAGGAGCTAGAAAATTACAATGAAATAAGATAAGGTTTTTACACCAATCAATCCAACTAAAGGAAGCTTTACATCTAGAGCGACACCAATAAAACGAACGAAAAACCACATCTTAAAAAATAACCGCCTTTGATGGAATCTTCAAACCAAAAATGATCTTATTACGAAAAGACCATATATGCCACCACATGATATAGCAAACACCACATGATCTTATTATCATATTGCGATTTACCACAACTAAAACTCTTAACAGCATATACATATATTCAAACATACTAACCAAGGTTTTAAGATCGGGATCTTACTTAGAATCGTTTTCGTTTTTGCAAGATCATGATCATAAGATCGGATTGGGATCATAAGATCTTACTATAATGTCATTTTCTTAATAGGCGTTGTAAAATTATGCAAATTTATGTAATATTATCTAGAGAAAATTACCAAAAAGGTAGAAAAATTCAAGCTTGATCCACTATGTAGATACTTTTAGCATCATTTTCTCATTTAGGTCATGCTCGACTGCTCAACTGCTCGTCTCCACCCAAATTTTTACACTTGTCATTCTTTTGTACTTTTTTTAGAAAAAGAACAAAAGAATGACACGTCTCAAAAATTGGGTGGAATAGAGCAGTTGAGCAGTCAAAGTCGAGCAACCAAAGGAATGACACGTGTTAAAATTTGATTGAAGTCGAGCAGTTGAGCAGTCGAGCATGACCATTTTGGGAAAAAGGTTGTTAATACAAATAAGCCATAAAAATGTTTATTTATATTTTACGATCTTCTAATATTTTGTCGATAACAAACGCAAAATCATTTTAACGAAACAAATATGTGGAAAACTAGAAGGGGGGTTGAATAGTTTTACCAATTAAAACTTCCTTTTAAACTATTTAGATCGACTTATGTCAATCTATTTGGATGTGTATGTTGGATGTTGATAAACAAGCATATAAAGTTAAGTCATGAAAAGATAAGAGTAAGAAGCACAAAACCACAACACGAGTATTTATAGTGGTTCGGCTACAAGAACACCTTCCTTGCCCGACTCCACTCCCCGAGTCACCTACTCGAGAGTTCGTAATCACTACACCAATCTCCTTATTGCGGAGAAGCCTTCACAACGTCGCCTACCCTTTTCCGTGCTAGGCTAACCACCAGGTTCTTTCACTCCAAGGTGAACCACTCCTACACAACGTCGCCTACCCTTTATAAGGTACTAGGCTAAGTACCTAGTTCTTTCACTCCAAGGTGAACTACACCTTCACAACGTCGCCTACCCTTTATTAGTACTAGGCTAAGCACCTAGTTCCATTGCAATGGAGGAACTACTACCACACACCAACGACTAATCCCAAAGGAGATCTACTCCTTTACAACATCATCAAGGATATCAATATCCTTGGATCCTATACTAGTCTATCTTGTACATCGAAACACACCATATCGATTGTACATCTAAGGCACCTTTCACTAATGCCTTTGACTAGTTCTACAAGACACCTTTCACTAATGTATTGTGTCTTCACTTCTAAGCACCTTTCACTAGTGCTTCTAGTCTTGACTTCTAAGCACCTTTCACTAATGCTTCTTTGTCTTGACTTCTAAGCACCTACCACAAGTGCTTATCCTATAGACGATAGATACCCTTCACTAATATCTTCGTCTTGACACTTGAGACATCTTTCACTAATGTCTTCAACACTACACTTCTTTGAAGAAAGAAAGGAATCATCAACAAGAGGACTTCAGTAGCCTTGATGATGAAGAAGCATGGCAACTCATGGACTTGAGCTTGCTCGACTTCAAAGGTGGTGATCTTGCCTTTAAGAGGAACCTAAAAGATCACACAAAAAATCAAAACTACAAACATAGATCTCTTGGATCTAAGGTTAGTGAGATTTAACTCAGGGGAGAAAGTATGTTGGAGAGGGGTAAGAAATAATGAAGAAATGGCTCACTATTTATAGAGGAAAAATCCTACTGTTCCCCGGATCCCACGGATCCCTTCCACTTGGGATCCGGCTAGCACAAAGCTAGGGATCCGTGGAACGCTCCTCTTTACCCATGGGTATTTTTGGTTATGGGTCATGGGTCATGGGTTATGGGTTGATCCATGGTTTTATTTCTCGATACAATGTATGTCACAATTCCCAAATTCCGGTCATTTCTTAAATTAAATATGCATCATATTAATTCATTCATGGCATTTCATTTCACATTTAACGCGTAATTTTTATATTTAATAAACGTTATCGCGTGAGTTATTATTTTGAACATCTAATCCGTTACTTTCAAAAATGATCCCGATATATTTTTATACTTATATTTAGTTTATAAAAACTATATTTTGAGTTTACCTAGTGTTCTAAATTTATTTGGTATATAAATCGTTAAATTTATATTATTACGACGCTTTTCTTAAAAATTACTCGATAATTATTTTATCACTCAAATTTCACAAGGAATGTATTTTTACAATTTTTATTATCTCATTATATTCTATTTTGATCTATTAAAAATTTACTTGTACCAAAAATCTACCATTTACCTTCACTTATACATTTTTCTATATTTTCAATAATTACACAAACAATTATACAATACATTTAAAAAAAAAAAAAAAAAAAGATATTTTTGTTGACACAATCCCCCCAAAACCGGTCCAAGGGGGGGGGATGTATCCTAGTTGGTAGATATTTTTTTTATGTATACATTTATACACTACTTAAAAGTCAAGATTCATTCATTTCATTTCATTCATCCTCATAATTCACATAGTTAGATAAAAACTTTTTCTTTCTCTCCTTTGTTCTTCCAAAACCGGCCATCATAGTGTCTTCAAAGGGATCATCACAAAATTTTTCTCAAGATCAAGTTAATATCAATCTAGTTATTACTCTTTATTAGGTTTTGAAATAAAAACCAAGAGTATTTAAGTTTAACATTGTTACTTGCACCTCATCATATTCACTTGTAAGCATGTTTCTTTCATTTTCATGTTTCCTTTTCATTTTCATATTCATCTTTTCATTTTGGAGCAACATGCAAGACATATGTGATTTATACCATTTTTCATGATTTTAGAGTATATATATATATATTTGGTCATCCTATAATTATCCCCATGGTATTCTTTGGTTTTGATGATGATTAGGAACCCATGACACCCTAAGAAGGTGTATGGTAGGATTAGATTAGCTTTGGAGTTGATTTGAAGGGATTAGAATAGGTTTTGTCCGAGAAAAACTATTTTCGATAAGTATATATTGTGTTCTGTCATTGTTTTGATTTTCTGGAAAATCCGACAGTAGGCACGACCTTTTGGCCTTGATATTTAGAAAATATACTTTAAAACGAATCCGTGGCCGCTTGAACGGAATTAAACGGAGTTATAACGAAGAAGTTATGGATTTTACAAGTTTGACGACGAAAAATATACTTTTCAGAAATTTCAGCTTGCTGTTTTTACTTTGTCCAAGTCAAAAACGAGCCTTAAGCTTCACAAATTATTTCGACTTCTCCAAAATATATTAGTTTACTTCGATACGAAGCTAAGGACGTATTATACGTAGAAAACGGATTTGAAACGACAAATATATGCGCGTTTTCATAAACTTGCCGTAACTATTATTTTCTGAAAAACTATATTATTTTTACGATACAAGTGTTACGGTAGCTGTAACGTCCATGTTGAGGGCTGTTTTTAACGAGGTTGTGAAACTTTTTGGAACGAAATGTCTTATAATAAAATCAAGTTCACCGGCCATATTTTTCAAAACGACAAACTGTTTGTAAAGCGGGTTGTAGTAAATTATTTACGGATGTTCAAACTTGGCCGAAACTCATTTTTCTGCACAACAATTAGCCAAAACCACCATCTTTAACCCTTATTATCTTTATGTTCGAGACCTTTTGGTCGAAAACTCCTGAACTGAAACTTTTAGATTTCGATACAAACTTTCCAAAACCGTCGAGTTCGTTCTCTAACGTGCGACGTACACCGTTTTACGACTAGTTTTCCAAAGCCATTTTTATCACTTTCAAGAATTTCCGACGACATTGTTTTGCGGCGAAAAGTGATAATTTCACTATAAATCATTATAAAACCATTGTAGGATGACATTTTGACGTAAATGCTTGTAAAGTGATTTTTGAGTGGTCAAGGCGTCAAAAGAGTATTTTTCGACGATAAGTATTATTTTCAAAACTCATAAATGGTATAAATATCATCCGAATTGCGTGCATAACATTACATCATGACTTATTTCATATCATATCATTCATAATAGGTCAGTTTTGAGACTCACGCTACATTTCGGTGTAACCACTTTTGTCGTCACATCTGTTCATCAAGTGAGTATTCACAGACTTCCCTTTTTAAATGCTTTAAATTGTTTTGGGGTGGAATGCATGATTTATACTTGAACTAAACTAACTATGTTTTATGAACTTATTGAACATTTTATGCTAGTGAGTAATCACATCCCCTTTTTACCGTTTACTATATTTTGGGGCTGAATGCATGAACCATACTTGAATTAAATTGATTCTTACTTTTGTGAACTCTTTTGGCTTGAACTTATGAATTTGAATCAAATCCTTGAACTTAATTATGAAATAATGCCTTACTTGAACTTATTGAACCGTACGTGTTATGACCTTGTCGCAAAGTCTCCCATGTTCGGAGCATCATTATAAAGTCTCCCATGTTCGGAGCATCACTATAAAGTCTCCCATGTTCGGAGCATCACTATAAAATCTCGCCTTATCGGTGGAGTGGTCAAAGTCTCGCCTTATTGGTGGAGCGTTCTCAATAAATCTCGCCTTATCGGTGGAGTGTGCAAAGTCTCGCCTTATTGGTGGAGCGTTCTCAATCAATCTCGCCTAGGTGGTCAGTGACAAGAGTCTCCCTTGTTGAGAGGCAAAGTCTCCCATGTTGAGCACTCTAAATTATTATATACTTGGTACTATATTGTGAACTATTCTGACCACTTACATTTGACTACTTGACGCGCTATATTTTGTGCAATGGGTTGTGTACACACAGGTTGCAAGTTTTGTATGGGCGGAACTTGGAACTGAGTGGATATACAATGCCTTTGCTTTGTGGACTATTTTCGTTGACCGAAATCTTTGAATATTCTTACGAGTTTTCTTATTTCACTAAACGTGTTTACTCACCAACTATTTTCATAGTTGACCCGTTTTCTCTCATGCATTTCGGTGATCTTTTGTAAGCTTTTCTACGGGTTTTGCATAATGAAGTTTTCACTTGTCACTACAAATCATTATGTAATAGAACGCAATATTTTGGGAACTAAACTTGTGATATATTTTGCCGATGACGGCTAAACTAGTATTGTAATGGTGTACTCTTTCTTTTTAATATTAATGTTGGTATGTTCTATTATCTTGTGCTTATGTTCCCTTCCGTTACCCCTCGTGTTTCTGCCTCCGAGGTGTATGATTGGTATCGAGCCAAAGGTTATAGAGAATGCCGATTTTTCAAAAATAAAAATCACAGCTATAACCGGAAAAAAAAAAAAAAAAAAAAAATTATTTTATTTTATTTTATTTTATTCAACATTGAACATCATCCGAGTCATCTAGTCCTATCGTTGCATCGTTAATCATAAATTATACATAGCCTGATCAACTATGTCTAATTTATGAAGAACCATGCAATGATAAGAAGGGTAAATTTAAATCATGTTTAGTCGAGTCTTTTGAGTCTGGTCACCTGAAGTTGCATTGGTCGGGTGGGTATGCATAGCATGTTTTTACGTTCACGTCTACATTACCGTACCTTGTTCATATCTTCTCTTTTCCATCTTTCGACGTGTTAGACATAGCATGCCCCCGATCACATGTCATATCTCGATCACTATAACACATTACCACCGTTCTGCACCTCATCTGACTTCGTTAGAATGTCGTTTACTCAACCCGATGTTTTGGTTCACTGTAAGATCATGGTGCAAGAAAGCAGACGCTCAGGAGGTAATCGTCCAAACCTGGCATTGGCAATAGAAGGCCACAAGATCGAACATTGAAATTCCTCCCGCACGTGGTCGAGCATTCTATCTGGGTACCGAGGAAGCCCGCAACGCTTAACGGGTACATTCTTTCGAACAACTACCTTATTTCTGTGCGACATGATTTTGAGTGCATAACTTCCTTCCAATCTTTACCACGTTCACGACATTGATTAATTTGAGACCTATTGAGATCGACCTTAGTTGTTATATATATTTTGTTGATTTGATTTGATTTGTGTAAGCAAATCGAATATCGAGCAAATCTTTCAAAAGACTTCATTCAAGGATGTTGATTCCTACCTTTCTAACAACTTGTTTCCTAGCTTGATCTAGTGACAGTTCTTGTTTGATGAGTTGCGAAAATCAAGCTAAGAGACAAGTTTACTCAAGTCGGTTTAGTTTAATCTCATGACAGTTCTTGTTTGATGAGTTGTGAGATTAGATTAGAATCGACCACCTAAAGGTCTTTTGAGAGCTACGTTCGATATTGGGTAAGGTTACACTATCAAATCTAATCACGGGCACGTACTTAGTTGAATGGGGAACCCATGCATGGACATTGATATGATCATTTAGACTGTTCGTACGAGCATGAACTTTTAGAACTCTTGTCGAGGTTCGGACCATAGTATCGTTAATCGAATCACGGGGACGTGATTCCGCTGACATGGGAAGAATGTCACAATTCTCAAATTCGGTCATTTCTTAAATTAAATATGCATCATATTAATTCATTCATGGCATTTCATTTCACATTTAACGCGTAATTTTTATATTTAATAAACGTTATCGCGTGAGTTATTATTTTGAACATCTAATCCGTTACTTTCAAAAATGATCCCGATATATTTTTATACTTATATTTAGTTTATAAAAACTATATTTTGAGTTTACCTAGTGTTCTAAATTTATTTGGTATATAAATCGTTAAATTTATATTATTACGACGCTTTTCTTAAAAATTACTCGATAATTATTTTATCACTCAAATTTCACAAGGAATGTATTTTTACAATTTTTATTATCTCATTATATTCTATTTTGATCTATTAAAAATTTACTTGTACCAAAAATCTACCATTTACCTTCACTTATACATTTTTCTATATTTTAAAAAATTAAAAAAACAATTATACAATACATTTAAAAAAAAAAAAAAAAAGATATTTGTTGACACAATCCCCCAAAACGGTCCAAGGGGATGTATCCTAGTTGGTAGATATTTTTTTATGTATACATTTATACACTACTTAAAAGTCAAGATTCATTCATTTCATTTCATTCATCCTCATAATTCACATAGTTAGATAAAAACTTTTTCTTTCTCTCCTTTGTTCTTCCAAAACCGGCCATCATAGTGTCTTCAAAGGGATCATCACAAAATTTTTCTCAAGATCAAGTTAATATCAATCTAGTTATTACTCTTTATTAGGTTTTGAAATAAAAACCAAGAGTATTTAAGTTTAACATTGTTACTTGCACCTCATCATATTCACTTGTAAGCATGTTTCTTTCATTTTCATGTTTCCTTTTTTATTTCATATTCATCTTTTCATTTTTGGAGCAACATGCAAGACATATGTGATTTATACCATTTTCATGATTTTAGAGTATATATATATATATTTGGTCATCCTATAATTATCCCCATGGTATTCTTTGGTTTTGATGATGATTAGGAACCCATGACACCCTAAGAAGGTGTATGGTAGGATTAGATTAGCTTTGGAGTTGATTTGAAGGGATTAGAATAGGTTTTGTCCGAGAAAAACTATTTTCGATAAGTATATATTGTGTTCTGTCATTGTTTTGATTTTCTGGAAAATCCGACAGTAGGCACGACCTTTTGGCCTTGATATTTAGAAAATATACTTTAAAACGAATCCGTGGCGGCTTGAACGGAATAAAACGGAGTTATAACGAAGAAGTTATGGATTTTACAAGTTTGACGACGAAAAATATACTTTTCAGAAATTTCAGCTTGTGTTTTACTTTGTCAAGTCAAAAAACGAGCCTTAAGCTTCACAAATTATTTCGACTAGTCAAAAATATATTAGTTTACTTCAATACGAAGCTAAGGACGTATTATCGTGAAAGCGGATTTGAAACGACAAAGATATGCACGTTTTCATAAACTTGCCGTAACTATTATTTTCTGAAAAACTATATTATTTTTACGATACAAGTGTTACGGTAGCTGTAACGTCCATGTTGAGGGCTGTTTTTAACGAGGTTGTGAAACTTTTTGGAACGAAATGTCTTATAATAAAATCAAGTTCACCGGCCATATTTTTCAAAACGACAAACTGTTTGTAAAGCGGAGTTGTAGTAAATTAATTTCGGATGTTCAAACTTGGCCGAAACTCATTTTTCTGCACAACAATTAGCCAAAACCACCATCTTTAACCCTTATTATCTTTATGTTCGAGACCTTTTGGTCGAAAACTCCTGAACTGAAACTTTTAGATTTCGATACAAACTTTCCAAAACCGTCGAGTTCGTTCTCTAACGTCGCGGCGTACACCGTTTTACGACTAGTTTTCCAAAGCCATTTTATCACTTTCAAAATTTCCGGCGACATTGTTTTGCGACGTAAAGTGATAATTTCACCATAAATCATTATAAAACCATTGTAGGATGACATTTTGACGTAAATGCTTGTAAAGTGATTTTTGAGTGGTCAAGACGTCAAAAGAGTATTTTTCGACGATAAGTATTATTTTCAAAACTCACAAATGGTATAAATATCATCGAATGCGTGCATAACATTACATCATGACTTATTTCATATCATATCATTCATAATAGGTCAGTTTCGAGACTCACGCTACATTTCGGTGTAACCACTTTTGTCGTCACATCTGTTCATCAAGTGAGTATTCACAGACTCCCCTTTTTAAATGCTTTAAATTGTTTTGGGGTGGAATGCATGATTTATACTTGAACTAAACTAACTATGTTTTATGAACTTATTGAACATTTTATGCTAGTGAGTAATCACATCCCCTTTTTACCGTTTTACTATATTTTGGGGCTGAATGCATGAACCATACTTGAATTAAATTGATTCTTACTTTTGTGAACTCTTTTGGCTTGAACTTATGAACTTGAATCAAATCCTTGAACTTAATTATGAAATAATGCCTTACTTGAACTTATTGAACCGTACGTGTTATGACCTTGTCGCAAAGTCTCCCATGTTCGGAGCATCATTATAAAGTCTCCCATGTTCGGAGCATCACTATAAAGTCTCCCATGTTCGGAGCATCACTATAAAATCTCGCCTTATCGGTGGAGTGTGCAAAGTCTCGCCTTATTGGTGGAGCGTTCTCAATAAATCTCGCCTTATCGGTGGAGTGTGCAAAGTCTCGCCTTATTGGTGGAGCGTTCTCAATAAATCTCGCCTAGGTGGTCGAGTGACAAAGGAGTCTCCCTTGTTGGAGCAGTGCAAAGTCTCCCATGTTCGGAGCATCTCTAAATTATTATATACTTGGTACTATATTGTGAACTATTATGACCACTTACACTTGACTACTTGACGCTATATTTTGTGCAATGGGTTGTGTACACACAGGTTGCAAGTTTTGTATGGGCGAACTTGGAACTGAGTGGATATACAATGCCTTTGCTTTGGGAACTATTTTTCGTTGACCGAAATCTTTGAATATTCTTACGAGTTTTCTTATTTCACTAAACGTGTTTACTCACCAACTATTTTCATAGTTGACCCGTTTTTCTCTCATGCATTTCAGGTGATCTTTTGTAAGCTTTTTCTACCAGGTTTTGCATAATGAAGTTTTCACTTGTCACTACAAATCATTATGTAATAGAACGCAATATTTTGGGAACTAAACTTGTGATATATTTTGCCGATGACGGCTAAACTAGTATTGTAATGGTGTACTCTTTCTTTTTAATATTAATGTTGGTATGTTCTATTATCTTGTGCTTATGTTCCCTTCCGTTACACCTCGTGTTTCCGCCTCCGGCGAGGGTGTGACAATGTACCTTAAGGATACATTGAACTTGGGTAAGTGGTATATATAAAACCATGGGTTATGGGTCAAAACCATTTGCTAGTTTTTATCTATTTAGTATATACTTGTTTTTACCCATTTTAGTATATACTTGTTTTTACCCATTTTAGTATACTTAGTTTAAGTATATGCTAACCAAATATGTAAACACTAGTTGTTGTACATATGTATCTAAATCATAAAATCACTTATACTTGTTAACCCAATATGTAAACACTAGTTGTTGTACATATATATATCTAGATAATAAAATCACTTATACTTGTTTTAGTGTTTTATGTGAAAATGTGAATATGTTAGAAAACTATTAGTTCAAACCATTTACGTATTTTATTTGTTTCGTTAATATGATTTTACGTTTGTTATCGACAAAACATTAGAAGATCGTAAAATATAAATAAACGTTTTTACGACTTATTTGTATTAACAATCTCCCCCTTTTGTTGATGACAAAACATAAAATTATTCTAAGGAAAAGCTAAAATTAAATGCGTTTGAATTTGTAGTTTTACCTTCTTCTCCCCCTTTTGTCCGAAACAAAAGTGTCTGAAGAAAAGCAACACATCGTTTATAAGAAAAACATGTGAAAATAAAAGGAGATAGAGAGCAAGTAACGGGAAGGATCTCGTCTTTACTCCCCCTTGACGAGTCCATCCCTAGCTAAGGGCGTCAAGAAAGTAATTCTAATCTAGTTCATTTGCCACTAACTTTTGCAAAAGATTGTGTCTATGACGGGTGTGCTCCCCTAGATGATTGCAATTATGCAACGGGAAGACACGAAATGTAAACCTAGTATTGCAAATAATTTGCAATGTATTGCTTTGACGTAAAGTTCCCCTAGCTTTGGGATGTCAAAGTCTTCACATGTAAATTGAACAACTACAAAACAAAAGTTAGAAAACAAGTATAATTCACAATTTCCTGCAAAAGTGGTCCAAGTTAGTAGAAAGAAAGCTTTCTGTCTCACGGATCCCGCGGTTCCCTCCTAGTAGGGATCCGTCTAGGCAATTCTGAAGGATCCGTATTAGCTGATAAATTTCAGCAAAGGTGATATAACAAGTAATGTTATCACATAAATGAGATATGAGTACAAAGTAAACATATGCTTAATAAAATAGCAAGTAGCATGTAATTCCATTTAATAAAACTAGAGTTATGACAAACAAGACTCTAAAAGCTAAGAAAATAAGAAAATACATGATTAGGAATTTCTAAACCAACTAACGCTTAATGCTAGGACACCACGAAAATCTTCTAGCTCAAGTTTTGTTTAGGTTTGATCTCGTCGAAACGTTCGAGGAGATGATAGAACATGAAACGTTGGTCTTCTCGTACTTCATGTATCAAACTTTCAACGTGTTGACAATGATAGCAATCTTTGTCATGGCTAGGTAGTGGAGGTGGATGAAATGAAATGGCTTGATGCAAAGGATCAAGTGAAGCGGCTTGTGGAGCTTCAAACGATGGAGGGATTGGTGGAGGCGCATTTGAGAATGGCTCGACCAAGGATGATAGTGGTGGTAGAGAAGTGTCAACTTCCATATGATCGGGTGGTTGACTTTGATGATTTCTTATAATCCAAATGGGATTATATGATGGAAACGGCGAAAAGGAAGCCGGAGCAAGTGTTGACTCAACACCTTGATTTTGAATCATTATTCCTCCTAATGAGGAGAATGTTGTCGGCGGAAGCGGATGAGATGGCCTAGGTGGCAAGTCCTCTAAATTGTAGAGGTGAGGTGATGATTGTGGGGATGTAAATGAGATAGCTCTAGGAACCAATGGTGATGGTTTAGTGGAGATGATATTGTTTGGCCTAGGAGGTATGGTGGTGTTTGGCATTGGTAGTTTTGTGGGTATTATCCTTTTAGGAGTTGGTTTGATTGGATGATGAAGGATCCTATCATTTGTTGGCTTGACCGGAGATGATTCGGTTGAAGAGATTTCGTGTATAACACGAGCCTTTTTCGTGGGTGGTTCTTTGGTGGATAAGTTACTACTTGGGGTTTTTCTCAAGATGAGATGATTTTAAGAGGTTGCAAGGGCTGAAAGTTAGGATGAGAGTGATGACTATGGTGGTCCTAACAAGGTGATTTATAAACTAAGATATTTGGCAAGTGCATTTAAGCCTTATGCCACTAAGATTCATTGGAATGTGATGATTAACATGCACAAGAGTCAACTTCAGAGTTTGCACTGTTCTAGGAACTCATTTAAGATGAGATGGAGTGTTTGAGTTAGGAAGATGAGTTGAAATGATTGTTTTAGCAAGATTTGACCTAAACTGTCATCCGGATCCCACGATTCCCTCCTCAGAGGGATCCGTCTAGGCTAATCCTAGGGATCCGGCTATCAGCAGCTATGGAAGAGTGGAAATGATGTTTCTAAGATCTAAGACCTATAACATCTTGAGTGTTTCAGTCTTCCTAAGTGTTTTAAATAAAGGGATGCTTAAGTGCTTGAAGGCAATGAGTGTTGTAGCTAATGATTGTCTTTTATGGAAGGATTTGGAACTTTCATGAGTACCAATGAATGAGCAAGAATGACACTAAGGATTTGGAGTGTCATTTGAAACTAAATGATCCTAGAGATCAGGTTGTGTTTTAGGATAGTGTTTTGGAAGATATCCTAGAAGCTTTGAGATAGGAAAGCTAGATTTTGATCAACTTTGATCAATTTTGAGGTGAGGATGATTAATGAGAAATTATGCCATAATCGAGAGATTTCTAAGGCTAGATGTGAAGGATCAAGTAGAAAATGAAGTGTGAGTTTGAGAGCGGAAGAGTAATGGGTTGAAAAATGAAAAGGTAGATCTATAAGTGTCTTGGAGTGTGATCTAGGTGAGTTGTGTGTGAATAGGAAGAATCAACCTATCTTGATAAGGACTTAATTTGCCTTAAGATACTATGTTTAGCTTAGTGTGAGATGTTCTAAGGATATGTTTGAAATATAATGCTTGCAATTGCATTTTCTGTTGGCCGGATCCCACGGTTCCCTAAGTGTAGGGATCCGTCTAGCACAAACATTGGGATCCGCCCATCTGCTTAGCAGAACCTTTACTAAAGGTATGCAATGATCTTGACAATGCATTATATCTCAAGGATAGTCTAAAGGGAGTTCTAAGATATTAAATGTAAGATGTTTTATTTCATAAAAGAAATTGGATTACATTTAATAAAGCACGAGTACAAGAGAATTGATCCTATTTTGGAGTACTAAGTTGCTTAAGTGTTTTCGCTAGATGGATCATCAACAGGTTGATGAGTGTTAACGGATATAGGAATGAAGAACGTCTTCATGAGGGAAATGTTCGCGGTTTCCATCATCCTGTTCACAAGAATGTACAACGGACTTTGAAATTGAGGATGAAAGTGCATGACATTGTGATAGAGGCGCGTCAAGAACATTCCATATGGAATGAGTTTATTCTTGGAACCTTGAAGGTTTGCAATTCGCCTTGCGAAGAAGTAGGCGAGATTGTATGGTTGTTGTGTTAGCAAACAGTACAACATGTGAGCACAACAAGCGAGAAGAATTTCTCGATTTCCCCTAAGACTCCAAACATTCTCACGCAAGATGAGTGCAAGAGGCTTGTACTCTTCTCGGATGTCCCGTGTGAAGATAATGTTTGGATCGGAGTAATATGGTTGAGGTTTGCATATAATGCGATGTAAATCTTCCTGGGAGGGTATGTGTGAGGAATATGGACTATTTTCTTCACGAAAGTTGAAGAGAGAATCAAGAGACCAATCTTCGGTGAAGGCACAATGTCCATGGTTTGGAATTCGGAGGATGTGAGCAAAATGCCCAAGGCTTAAAGTAAACTTTTGGTTTTTGATATAAAACCAAAGAGATGAAAGAGCGATCCTCGTTACGAGCGAGTTCCACTTGAGGAAGAATTCCATTATGAACCTTGGACATATCTTCGTTGATTTCAAGAAGACATTCTAGTCCTATGGCTCGGAAGGAGGTATTGATACCTTCTTGGTGTAGAAGGTGTCTACAATACGTCCTTCATAGAAGTGAGCGGTTTTGAGATTATTGAACCCACGGACATGATTGCCAGGTGTGTTGGGTTCGAGAGAGATGTTCGGAGTGTAGACGCTAGTGAGTGAAAAATCAAACTCATATTCATGCGTCATAGTTGAATCTAGAGAAAAGACGAGTTAATAGAAAGAGATGATTGTGGTTAACTAAAGATTATCTGTAACACCCCAACCCGACAAGGGTAAATATATCACAATACGGTTTCATATCAGAACTTTAAACACTATACAAAAGCTGAAGCCTTTACAAAACTTACAAAAGATAATATAAATAACTTAATATTCAAAATAAATCTAAGATCCCTATATTCAAATCTTCGTCTCTACTCTCAACCCAGATTAGCTATCCCATAAGCTCATCTTGAAAGCTTAATACCTGCCGCAGGAAAAGAAAATGCGGCTGAGCTTACAAAGCCCAGTGAACAGATATAACAGAACAAAAACTAAAAAAAACAGAAATGCGAAATGAAACAAAGATACGAATAACGAAATCACAACGGAATGAGAATACTGAATCATTGAGGATTCTGCGGAAGCACAAATATCTGAAATCGAGAAAAACACATAACATTAACGCCTGTGTAGCATTAATGACACAAATGCAAACACATCGAATAACGGACACTTAACATATCAAGAAAATAGATTACATATAAGCCAAACGAAAAGTCTAAAGGCTAACGGAAATAATTACCAGAAAATAAACATGGCATTCAAACAAATTAATTAACCTACATTTAACACACTTAATTCAATATTGCAGCAGCGGAAATAGCAGTCCAATCATGGCAGTCTCATACAGATAGAAACACAGTAGACATACTATAACTAAATAGACAAAGACATAACATAGCCAATAGCAATTACGAGCAGACATCATAATTAAACAGGTTTGAGATCAAATCTTAACATCAGCAGAGTTTAAACATAGCAGATCAAATCATAAACAGATAGATACCCTAACGTATAGGCAAAGTTTACGGTCTTATGGAACAATTGTACTTATCAACTTTCAGGATACTTACTTTCACATTAGCACATTCATCTCTCAGATAAACGAATTCACATAACGATAAACTAACATAACATCGGATGACGACATGCGAATCATATTTAAACATATTAATCATATCCTAGCATAGTAGACGGTAGTCACATAAACATACAAAAGCATAAACACATATAATAACATAATAATAAACCTAACACATAATTATAAACACTTGAACATACCGAATCATAATCAGAATACTTAACATAGAAATAACAGATAAAGATTTAGTCAACTACCACGAGCCGGAACATATCATATCGAGTAACTTTCTTATTCGGAGGGTGACCTCGGGAATACCTTTTTATATGAGGAGACCTCAATAACAAATGGAGTAACTAGCTCCCGAATTTGTGAAGAGCGTATTGCACACGACATCATTCACCGGACAAATCATATCGGATAACAGATCAGATCTAGGATGCATCCATACGCCCCTTCCTACATATACAAAATATGCTCCACCATCCGGGGACGTGGCAGAACATCACTCTACTGCCTAAGTCATATCAGAGGTGCATCACGGACATGGAACCCCATGACTAGTGAAATATTGGCTCGGTGTCAAACTAACTTAGGTCAAACAGATTGTCATAAATGACACAGATCATAATTCATCATAAAGGTCAAAGCAGTTTACAAATCGGAGTTTTCATATCATAAGTTCAAATCGGATGTTTCATGCTCATACGGAGATTTGGATAAGCAGCAGATCAAACAATTGAGAAAGGGTTCATATCAATTGTTCAGAAATCAAAGGTTCATATCACAGTCATATATCATATGTTCATAATCGAGGTTCATAATCGGATGTTCATAATCGAAAGATCAAAATCAAATGTTCATAATCGAAGTCCATAATCTTAAATTCAAATCAGATCGGCAAGATTCAACATCTGAGAGGTTGAGACAAAAGCAGAGATTCACATAAACGAGAGGGAGTCATAGCAATGGTATAGGAGATCCTAATAAGCATAAGGGAAATGACAAAGAAAGGAAATCATGAGAAACCTTTTCTTGAAAGGTCGGAATATCGTACCTTAAAGCAAATGAGAGAAAAGCAAGCGAGCAGTGAATCACGAAGATATAACGTCGCGTCTCCTTCAACGAATCTATACGGATTATGATTTATTTAATACTTATTAGCATCATTAAAGTTATAACGGATTCATCGCATTAACATTCTTAGAGTTATAGGTATATTCTCATTTTATAAGCTTCTTATGCATTGGTAAGTGTGTTACCTATTGATATCATATTTTATCTTTCAGTTTCCTAAACTCATATTCGGACCAGACTTTAGCGATTTTTATAAAATACTTACTTAGCTCAAATGAAATCAAGCAAAATCCCAGGGGTTCCCATATGAGTTAAAAGAGTCTCCAAAATTGGTGGGTTCTATCTCTATGCCAAATGGCCTATGGAAAATCACAAGTCCAGACCTGTCCAAAAAGTAATCAGAAAATACACCTTAAAAGTTTACACTTATTGGACCTGTTTAGACACCTTGGAAAAATTCCCAAAACTCCCAGAAATTCATTTATATCCTAAATGTCAATCCTGTAAAGGAGAGCTCCCAATTCCTTATGGTTTGAAAATGAAAAATCAAACAATCCAACCAAATTTCAGACCCGTTTTCTCAGCTTTGACACTTGATCTTGTAAAATTCAAAATACGACTTAGACAACTCCAAATTCGACCAAACCACTTGGAAAACTTAACTAAGACATAAAATAAACTTTTCCCACAAAACCCAGATTATTGCACTTATAAAATTCGATCTATAACACACACAAATTCGACATATGATGCTGTCCAGTTTTAGGGTTTATTAAAACCATTATAATCACATGTTTAGACCATTAATTACACTTAGGGTTCCATTCCAATTAGGGTTTCGAATTTATTAGGCATGATAACATTTATATATATGTGATTCGGTTTCATACGGTTCGACAAACACAAGGCCCGATTCAAACATGACATATTACAACATATTATTAACGTTAGGTGTATCAAATGAGACGAGGAAGACTTGGTTATACCTTAGCTTGCTCACGTTGGGACTAAACTTACGACACCAAGGGATTAAGGTTCGGCCGAATGAAAAAGAAAGAAAGAAGAGGCAACCTAGGGTTCCAAATTGAGGTTAATGTGTTGTATATATAGGTGGTACAAATAGGTTAGGGCTTTAGGGGGGTGGGCTTCGGCTTGGGTCCAACCGAACAAACAAACACACGGCCCAAGGGGCTCCCTTGGACTCTCGGCTGGCAAAAGAAAACGAGCCCAGCATGGTTCACCATTAAACGAAAACAAGGCCCAAACGATTTACGCGAGACGTTTAATCTTTCGTCGTACAATTAACGTTTTCTTAATATACTCGTTAGGTTTTTCAAATAAAATATAAGTTAGGTTTTTAGTTTCGTTAAATGAATGTTATTATATTTTACGTATTTTATATTTTTGATTTCAAGGGTAAAATAGTCTTATTATGCGTTTATATTTTTAGGGTTTTACAACTCTCCCCTTCTAAAAAGAAAATTTCGTCCTCGAAATTGAACAAGACGGAACAGAACAGAAAACAAATCGGATTTCAGAATTTCAAGGAAATAAAGCAAACGCGAATCTTATTTCAGAACAAACGGATTCTTATCAGAATATTCAAACTCATACTTTTCGGAAATCGAACCAATAATCAAATACTTATAACAGATAATCATATACTTATCAAGTAATGGCAGAAAACAGATGAGATGCAGAAAATCAAACACACGTTCAAACTCATTCGGACATCTAATGATGAGAACAAACATATGCATAGACAGAAAGAATCCTAACGGTCTCACTAGTCGCAGATAATCAAACTAAAAGGATCTAATGTTCCTCAAACACTTCACGAAATATCCTATGATCACAATAAGGTACACGGAGACGTACATATTTAGAGCAACATAGCAATCCATAGTTCACACAAATCATAACAATTTCGGATTCCAATCGTACAAAACTTATACGTATGTACGGATACCGACGAAAATCTCATTATTAGGTACGCAATTTCAAACGAGCATGAGAAGTGCCAAATAACAGATACAAGTCAAAGTCCATTCACATATCAACCACAGGCATTTCCCCAAACGTCATTAAGTCCAAATTATATGGTCTCGTTATTATCACGTTGATCAGGCGTCATAATACTTGCATCACATAACAAGTTCTCATTGTCATCATATTCTGTCCCGGGTCATGGTAAACCACATAACTAATATCATAACAAAACATATCACATACAGATAACATACAGATCGCAAGTAGCATACTATAACAAACCAGATCCACATGAGTATACCATCATGATGGTCATACTTCATTTCAAGCTGTAATTAAACAACATCATTAAGAAAACAAATAGCAGACGAAACTTATGAGGACTAACGGAAACTTAACGAATCTATCAGAAAGAAACAACAAACAGGAACTATACTTTCAAAATTTTGCTTTATTTTCACTAATCAAACAAATTGCAGAATTGTCATAAGATGAACTTCCAAAACAAGACTTAATAATCAAAGATTCAATCATCTAAATGAAAACAAAAGGACCTAAACTCAAAATCCAATGTCAGAAATTTCTCATAAAGAGGACAACTAATCGGGAGCGCAATTTCTATTCTTGTATCGGATTAAACCTACTAGTAGCCGTAGACTCCAAATCCGGGTCCACCTCGCATTCTTCCTCTTCCGGCACACGATCTACAAAAACATACAAATCGCGACTCCTAGCCCAAACTACTCCTCCATCTTCCAAGAACTCGGGACATCTATCATGATACCTAGTAGTGAAGCCTTGGTTGTCAACGACTTTAGTTTCGTACTCCTCTACTACTTTTCCGTCAACGGTTCCTCATGACTCATTACTGACGATTCAAAGGAAAAGTTGAGATATACTCAAAATGCTAAACGATAAAACTTCACGATTCACACCGAGTTCCGAACAAATCAGAGAAAGGCAATACGGATCAGAATCACTTAACAAAACATCAAACCGTCTCGAACGCATGACAAGCGAATCAGTGACATAAGTCGCCCAAATCATATGAAGTAGATGAATCTTCAGCCACGGTTGAATCTTGTCTCCGTCTCTTGCGCCTTTGGTTGGTCCGTCCAACTTCTTCCAGCAGCATCCTGATGTCTCCAACAGCACGGCGGTCGGTGTGGCTTCGCTTCACGAACCTCTCGGCCGGGGACTGTGCGGCAATGCAGGGTCGGCACTATCTTCTTCGGCTCTACGGGTAGTCTCCATCTAACGATCGACAAACGGACGGCGAAAACAAAAACAAAATTCGATGCGAGCGAGAGGAGGGCCAATTCAGTGAAGGCAAAAGGATATCGAAGTCAAATCAGAACGACCATCAAAAGGAATCGAAAAATATCTGAACAGACGGAAACCTAATGTCTACCCAATCCTCACAGGTCATAGCCTAAGCTCTAAGGGTCCTAAAACCTGGCTCTGATACCATAAATTGTAACACCCCAACCCGACAAGGGTAAAGATATCACAATACGGTTTCATATCAGAACTTTAAACACTATACAAAAGCTGAAGCCTTTACAAAACTTACAAAAGATAATATAAATAACTTAATATTCAAAATAAATCTAAGATCCCTATATTCAAATCTTGCTCTTGTCTCTACTCTCAACCCAGATTAGCTATCCCATAAGCTCATCTTGAACGCAATACCTGCGAGGAAAAGAAAATCTTGGTGAGCTTACAAAGCCCAGTGAACAGATATAACAGAACAAAAACTAAACAAAACAGAAATGCGAAATGAAACAAAGATACGAATAACGAAATCACAACGGAATGAGAATACTGAATCATTGAGGATTCTGCGGAAGCACAAATATCTGAAATCGGAAAACACATAACAGATTAACGCCTTGGCACATTAATGACACAAAGCGCAAACACATCGAATAACCGACAAATCATATCGATAACAGATCGGATCTAGGATGCATCCATACGCCCCTTCCTACATATACAAAATATGCTCCACCATCCAGGGCGTGGCGAGAACATCACTCTCTGCCTAGAGTCATATCGAGAGGTGCATCACGATACGGACATGGAACCCCCATGACTAATGAAATATTGGCTCGGGTGTCAAACTAACTTAGGTCAAACAAATTGTCATAAATGACACAGATCATAATTCATCATAAAGGTCAAACAGTTACAAATCGAGTTTTCATATCATAAGTTCAAATCAGATGTTTCATGCTTCAATAAACAGAGATTTCAGATAAGCAACAGATCAAACAATTTAGAAAGGGTTCATATCAATTGTTCAGAAATCAAAGGTTCATATCACAGTCACATATCATATGTTCATAATCAGAGGTTCATAATCAGATGTTCATAATCAGAAGATCAAAATCAAATGTTCATAATCAAAAGTCCATAATCTTAAATTCAAATCGAATCTGACAAGATTCAACATCTGAGAGGTTCAGACAAACATAGATTCACATAAACAGGACGGAGTCATAGCAATGGCATAGGAGATCCTAATAAGCATAAGGGAAATGACAAAGAAAGGAAATCATGAGAAACCTTTACTGAAAAGGTCGGAATATCTGTACCTTAAAGCAAATGAGAGAAAAGCAAACGAACGAGTGAATCACGAAGATATAACGTCATGTCTCTTTCAACGAATCTACACGGATTATGATTTATTTAATACTTATTAGCATCATTAAAGTTATAACGGATTCATCGCATTAACATTCTTAGAGTTATAGGTATATTCTCATTTTATAAGCTTCTTATGCATCGGTAAGTGTGTTACCTATTGATATCATATTTTATCTTTCAGTTTCCTAAACTCATATTCGGACCAGACTTTAGCGATTTTTATAAAATACTTACTTAGCTCAAATGAAATCAAGCAAAATCCCAGGGGTTCCCATATGAGTTAAAAGAGTCTCCAAAAATTGGTGGGTTCTATCTCTATGCCAAATGGCCTATGGAAAATCACAAGTCCAGACCTGTCAAGAAAGTAATCAGAAAATACACCTTAAAAGTTTACACTTATTAGACCTGTTTAGACACCTTGGAAAAATTCCCAAAACTCCCAGAAATTCATTTATATCCTAAATGTCAATCCTGTAAAAGGAGAGCTCCCAATTCCTTATGGTTTGAAAATGAAAAATCAAACAATCCAACCAAATTTCAGACCCGTTTTCTCAGCTTTGACACTTGTTCTTGTAAAATTCAAAAATACGACTTAGACAACTCCAAATTCGACCAAACCACTTGGAAAACTTAACTAAGACATAAAATAAACTTTTCCCACAAAAACCCAGATTATTGCACTTATAAAATTGGATCTATAACACACAAAAATTCGACATATGATGCTGTCCAGTTTTAGGGTTTATTAAAACCATTATAATCACATGTTTAGACCATTAATTACACTTAGGGTTCCATTCCAATTAGGGTTTCGAATTTATTAGGCATGATAACATTTATATATATGTGATTCGGTTTCATACGGTTCGACAAACACAAGGCCCGATTCAAACATGACATATTACAACATATTATTAACGTTATGTGTATCAAATGAGACGAGGAAGACTTGGTTATACCTTAGCTTGCTCACGTTGGGACTAAACTTGCGACACCAAGGGATTAAGGTTCGGCCGAATGAAAAAGAAAGAAAGAAGAGGCAACCTAGGGTTCCAAATTGAGGTTAATGTGTTGTATATATAGGTGGTACAAATAGGTTAGGGCTTTAGGGGGGTGGGCTTCGGCTTGGGTCCAACCGAACAAACAAACACACGGCCCAAGGGGCTCCCTTGGACTCTCGGCTGGCAAAAGAAAACGAGCCCAGCATGGTTCACCATTAAACGAAAACAAGGCCCAAACGATTTACGCGAGACGTTTAATCTTTCGTCGTACAATTAACGTTTTCTTAATATACTCGTTAGGTTTTTCAAATAAAATATAAGTTAGGTTTTTAGTTTCGTTAAATGAATGTTATTATATTTTACGTATTTTATATTTTTGATTTCAAGGGTAAAATAGTCTTATTATGCGTTTATATTTTTAGGGTTTTACATTATCTAACGTTTTTATTAGATTTTTATTAACAATGGTATTTAACACTTCAACATACTCACGGTTTTGACTTTTTAATGGATTATTATTTTTAGAAGGATAGTGGTTTTTTGTCTTGCATGAAAACTGTTTTCCAGTAATACGGATCCCACGGTTCCTTTACAAAAGGGATCCGGCAAGTATATCTTCCGGGATCCGTGGATCTGTAGTAGCAGAAACAGATTTGATAGAGACATAGGTTTTACAGTTTTTATACCACGAAATATGTTTTATCCTACATTTTCTTTTAGCATGCATACATGACTTCTAATGTATCACGAAAGAATATAAAACATATAGATCAAAATGAAAAACACATTATAACAAAAACAACCTAGATAAACTAGATTATTAATAATATTGCATTTCAATGCTAAGGATGATACAAAGGATTGGGTATATGACCCCAATATAGATTAACAACACAAAGTAAATGTCTCATTATGTGAACTTCATCATAGGGAACACAAGTCTTGATGAGTGTTAAGGCGATGATGAGCAGTGCGATGTAAACCATGATGATGACGGATCTTCTTGGTTTCGGTTGGGATTGAATGAGGAGGAAGATGAAGTGTTTGAATGAGAGGAAATTTTTGAAATTGGAAAATTTGAAAAAGTGATGGTTTGCTAGAGGAGTCGACGGTGGGAGTATAAATAGGGAAATGGGAATTTTTAAAATTCGTGTTTTGTTTTATTATTGGATTAAAAAGAAATAAAACATAAGTTATATATACTATGACTATAGACGAGAAATATAACACATATGTGAGAAAAAGGCTTCCTAATGAAGCTTCATGTAAATCATGTGTAAACACAAAAATCTACTCAAATAAATGCCTAACAAATAACACTTATTTACTAAACTAATATCATTTAGATATAAGTGGAAAGTCATACCTCGAATGCACTTAGGAATGTTTTTACAAATGACAAATGTCACTTAGACGATTCCCGCTCCTTTGCGTTTAAGATACCTTCTTAAGGAAGGTATTCTTGTTACCAAGCAACTCCTAAAGCTTGGTGGGTATGAGCTTTGACTAATCAACATGACAAGGAAGATTAGTGCAATTAAATGGAAAAGAAAATAAGAAAAATTTTGTTATCAAATCAACATCCAAACATATCATTTTCGGAAAAAAAACATGGTGTTTGTTTTTATGAAAAACCTTCTTTGTAGTTTTCAATTAACTATGGATCGTATCAAGTTTTTAAAGTACAATATACTTCAAGAAACTTGGTGATGAAGCTCTGATGCCAATTGTGGAAAACTAGAAGGGGGGGTTGAATAGTTTTACCAATTAAAACTTCCTTTTAAACTATTTAGATCGACTTATGTCAATCTATTTGGATGTGTGTGTTGGATGTTGATAAACAAGCATATAAAGTTAAGTAATGAAAAGATAAGAGTAAAAAGTAAAAAACCACAACACGAGTATTTATAGTGGTTCGGCTACAAGGTCACCTTCCTTGCCCTACTCCACTCCCCGAGTCACCTACTCGAGAGGTCGTAATCACTACACCAATCTCCTTATGGCGGATAAGCCTTCACAACGTCGCCTACCCTTTTTCCGGTGCTAGGCTAACCACCGGGTTCTTTCACTCCAAGGTGAACCACTCCTACACAACGTCGCCTACCCTTTATAAGGTACTAGGCTAAGTACCTAGTTCTTTCACTCCAAGGTGAACTACACCTTCACAAAGTCGCCTACCCTTTATTAGGTACTAGGCTAAGCACCTAGTTCCATTGCAATGGAGGAACTACTACCACACTACACCAACGACTAATCCCAAAGGAGATCTACTCCTTTACAACATCATCAAGGATATCAATATCCTTGGATCCTATACTAGTCTATCTTGTACACCGAAACACACCATATCGATTGTACATCTAAGGCACCTTTCACTAATGCCTTTGACTAGTTCTACAAGACACCTTTCACTAATGTCTTGTGTCTTCACTTCTAAGCACCTTTCACTAGTGCTTCTAGTCTTGACTTCTAAGCACCTTTCACTAATGCTTCTTTGTCTTGACTTCTAAGCACCTACCACAAGTGCTTATCCTATAGACGATAGATACCCCTAATATCTTCGTCTTGACACTTGAGACATCTTTCACTAATGTCTTCAACACTACACTTCTTTGAAGAAAGAAAGGAATCATCAACAAGAGGACTTCAGTAGCCTTGATGATGAAGAAGCATGGCAACTCATGGACTTGAGCTTGCTCGACTTCAAAGGTGGTGATCTTGCCTTTAAGAGGAACCTAAAAGATCACACAAAAAATCAAAACTACAAACATAGATCTCTTGGATCTAAGGTTAGTGAGATTTAACTCAGGGGAGAAAGTATGTTGGAGAGGGGTAAGAAATAATGAAGAAATGGCTCACTATTTATAGAGGAAAAATCCTATTGTTCCCCGGATCCCACGGATCCCTTCCACTTGGGATCCGGCTAGCACAAAGCTAGGGATCCGTGGAACGCTCCTCTTTACCCATGGGTATTTTTGGTTATGGGTCATGGGTCATGGGTTATGGGTTGATCGATGGTTTTCTTTCTAGATACAATGTACCTTAAGTATACATCGAACTTGGTTAAGTGGTATATATAAAACCATGGGTTATGGGTCAAAACTATTTGCTAGTTTTTATCTATTTAGTATATACTTGTTTTTACCCATTTTAGTATATACTTGTTTTTTCCCATTTTAGTATACTTAGTTTAAGTATATGCTAACCAAATATGTAAACACTAGTTGTTGTACATATGTATCTAAATCATAAAATCATTTATACTTGTTAACCCAATATGTAAACACTAGTTGTTGTACATATATATATCTAGATCATAAAATCACTTATACTTGTTTTAGTGTTTTATTTGAAAATGTGAATATGTTAGAAACTATTAGTTCAAACCATTTACGTATTTTATTTGTGCCGTTAATATGATTTTACGTTTGTTATCGACAAAACATTAGAAGATCGTAAAATATAAATAAACGTTTTTACGGCTTATTTGTATTAACAATCTCCCTTTTTGTTGATGACAAAACATAAAATTATTTTAAGGAAAAGCTAAAATTAAAAGCGTTTGAATTTAGTTTTTACTTTCTTCTCCCCCCTTTTTGTCGAAACAAAAAGTGTTTGAAGAAAAGCAACACATCGTTTTTAAGAAAAACATGTGAAAATAAAAGGAGATAGAGAGCAAGTAACGGGAAGGATCTCGTCTTTACTCCCCCTTGACGAGTCCATCCCTAGCTAAGGGCGTCAAGAAAGTAATTCTAATCTAGTTCATTTGCAACTAACTTTTGCAAAAGATTGTGTCTATGTGACGGGTGTGCTCCCCCTAGATGATTGCAATTATGCAACGGGAAGACACGAAATGTAAACCTAGTATTGCAAATAATTTGCAATGTATTGCTTTGACGTAAAGCTCCCCCTAGCTTTGGGATGTCAAAGTCTTCACATGTAAATTGAACAACTACAAAACAAAAGTTAGAAAACAAGTATAATTCACAATTTCCTGCAAAAGTGGTCCAAGTTAGTAGAAAGAAAGCTTTCTGTCTCACGGATCCCGCGGTTCCCTCCTAGTAGGGATCCGTCTAGGCAATTCTGAAGGATCCGTATTAGCTGATAAATTTCAGCAAAGGTGATATAACAAGTAATGTTATCACATAAATGAGATATGAGTACAAAGTAAACATATGCTTAATAAAATAGCAAGTAGCATGTAATTCCATTTAATAAAACTAGAGTTATGACAAACAAGACTCTAAAAGCTAAGAAAATAAGAAAATACATGATTAGGAATTTCTAAACCAACTAACGCTTAATGCTAAGACACCACTAAAATCTTCTAGCTCAAGTTTTGTTTAGGTTTGATCTCGTCGAAACGTTCGAGGAGATGATAGAACATGAAACGTTGGTCTTCTCGTACTTCATGTATCAAACTTTCAACGTGTTGACAATGATAGCAATCTTTGTCATTTCTAGGTAGTGGTGGTGGACGAAATGAAATGGCTTGACGCAAAGGATCAAGTGAAGCGGCTTGTGGAGCTTCAAACGATGGAGGGATTGGTGGAGGCGCATTTGAGAATGGCTCGACCAAGGATGATAGTGGTGGTAGAGAAGTGTCAACTTCCATATGATCTAGTGGTTGACTTTGATGATTTATTATAATCCAAATAGGATTATATGATGGAAATGGCGAAAGGGAAGCCGGAGCAAGTGTTGACTCAACACCTTGATTTTAAATCATTATTCCTCCTAATGAGGAGAATGTTGTCGGCGAAAGCGGATGAGATGGCCTAGGTGGCAAGTCCTCTAAATTGTAGAGGTGAGGTGATGATTGTGGGGATGTAAATGAGATAGCTCTAGGAACCAATGGTGATGGTTTAGTGGAGATGATATTGTTTGGCCTAGGAGGTATGGTGGTGTTTGGCATTGGTAGTTTTGTGGGTATTATCCTTTTAGGAGTTGGTTTGATTGGATGATGAAGGATCCTATCATTTGTTGGCTTGACCGGAGATGATTTGGTTGAAGAGATTTCGTGTATAACACAAGCCTTTTTCGTAGGTGGTTCTTTGGTGGATAAGTTACTACTTGGGGTTTTCCTCATGATGAGATGATTTTAAGAGGTTGCAAGGGCTGAAAGTTAGGATGAGAGTGATGACTATGGTGGTCCTAACAAGGTGATTTATAAACTAAGAGATTTGGCAAGTGCATTTAAGCCTTATGCCACTAAGATTCATTGGAATGTGATGATTAACATGCACAAGAGTCAACTTCAGAGTTTGCAATGTTCTAGGAACTCATTTAAGATGAGATGGAGTGTTTGAGTTAGGAAGATGAGTTGAAATGATTGTTTTAGCAAGATTTGACCTAAGCTGTCATCCGGATCCCACGGTTCCCTCTTTAGAGGGATCCGTCTAGGCTAATCCTAGGGATCCGCTATCGGCACTATGGAAGAGTGGAAATGATGTTTCTAAGATCTAAGACCTATAACATCTTGAGTGTTTCAGTCTTCCTAAGTGTTTTAAATGAAGGGATGCTTAAGTGCTTGAAGGCAATGAGTGTTGTAGCTAATGATTGTCTTTTATGGAAGGATTTGGAACTTTCATGAGTACCAATGAATGAGCAAGAATGACACTAAGGATTTGGAGTGTCATTTGAAACTAAATGATCCTAGAGATCAGGTTGTGTTTTAGGATAGTGTTTTGGAAGATATCCTAGAAGCTTTGAGATAGGAAAGCTAGATTTTGATTAACTTTGATCAATTTTGAGGTGAGGATGATTAATGAGCAATTATGCCATAATCGAGAGATTTCTAAGGCTAGATGTGAAGGATCAAGTAGAAAATGAAGTGTGAGTTTGAGAGCGGAAGAGTAATGGGTTGAAAAATGAAAAGGTAGATCTATAAGTGTCTTGGAGTGTGATCTAGGTGAGTTGTGTGTGAATAGGAAGAATCAACCTATCTTGATAAGGACTTAATTTGCCTTAAGATACCATGTTTAGCTTAGTGTGAGATGTTCTAAGGATATGTTTGAAATATAAAGCTTGCAATTGCATTTTCGTTGGCGGATCCACGGTTCCCTAAGTGTAGGGATCCGTCTAGCACAAACATTGGGATCCGCCCATCGCTTGCTTGAGATTCTTTACTAAAGGTATGCAATGATCTTGACAATGCATTATATCTCAAGGATAGTCTAAAGGGAGTTCTAAGATATTAAATGTAAGATGTTTTATTTCATAAAAGAAATTGGATTACATTTAATAAAGCACGAGTACAAGAGAATTGATCCTATTTTGGAGTACTAAGTTGCTTAAGTGTTTTCGCTAGATGGATCATCAACAGGTTGATGAGTGTTAACGGATATAGGAATGAAGAACGCCTTCACTAATATCTTCGTCTTGACACTTGAGACATCTTTCACTAATGTCTTCAAGACTACACTTCTTTGAAGAAAGACAGGAATCATCAACAAGAGGACTTCAGTAGCCTTGATGATGAAGAAGCATGGCAACTCATGGACTTGAGCTTGCTCGACTTCAAAGGTGGTGATCTTGCCTTTAAGAGGAACCTAATTGATCACACAAAAACAAAACTACAAACATAGATCTCTTGGATCTAAGGTTAGTGAGATTTAACTTCGGGGAAAGTATGTTGGAGAGGGGTAAGAAATAATGAAGAAATGGCTCACTATTTATAGAGGAAAAATCCTACTGTTCCCGGATCCCACGGATCCCTTCCACTTGGGATCCGGCTAGCACAAAGCTAGGGATCCGTGGGAAGCTCCTCTTTACCCATGGGTATTTTGGTTATGGGTCATGGGTCATGGGTTATGGGTTGATCCATGGTTTTCTTTCTAGATACAATGTACCTTAAGGATACATTGAACTTGGTTAAGTGGTATATATAAAACCATGGGTTATGGGTCAAAACCATTTGCTAGTTTTTATCTATTTAGTATATACTTGTTTTTACCCATTTTAGTATATACTTGTTTTTTCCCATTTTAGTATACTTAGTTTAAGTATATGCTAACCAAATATGTAAACACTAGTTGTTGTACATATGTATCTAAATCATAAAATCACTTATACTTGTTAACCCAATATGTAAACACTAGTTGTTGTACATATATATATCTAGATCATAAAATCCCTTATACTTGTTTTAGTGTTTTATGTGATAATGTGAATATGTTAGAAAACTATTAGTTCAAACCATTTGCGTATTTTATTTGTTTCGTTAATATGATTTTACGTGTGTTATCGACAAAACATTAGAAGATCGTAAAATATAAATAAACGTTTTTACGGCTTATTTGTATTAACAAAATAAAATAAGTAAAAGGTTTGAGCCAATAGTTTACTAACACACTTACATTTTCATATTAACACTAAACAAGTAATATTGTTTACATTTTATAGAAATGCATATGTATAACAACTAGTGTTTATATAACATGGAAATTTACATATATACCTTGTATATATTGTAATGGGTAAAAACCAAAGTCCATGACCCATGAACCATTGACTAGGTACAATGAATGTTGTTGGGTAAAACCCAAAGTCCATAACCTATACCCATGAAGCATGATCCATAACCCATGACCCATTGCATGACATTATGCATGAAGTCATGCTGGGTATTATCCATGATCCATGACCCAAGACCCATGACCCAATGTCTAGATACATTGCATCTTGTTGGATATCCATAATTCATTACCCATAACCCATAACCCCGTTTGCAACCCGAAATCCGGACTTAAGCTGACCCAGCAGCCGGATCCCTATGATTGCACTTGCCGGATCCCTCTGGGGAGGGATCCGTGGGAACCGTGGGACAGTAGACATTTTTTTCTATAAATAGTGAGCCATTCCTCTCTTGCTTATCACCACTTTTACACATACTCTCTCATAGTATTGTAACATCTCTAACCTCTGATCCAAAGGATAATTCTATGTAGTTTTATATTTGTGTGATTATCTAGGTTCCTCTTAAAGGCGAGATCACCACCTCTTGAAGACGTGCAAGCTTAAGGTCATGAGTTGCTAAGCTTCGTCATCATCAAGAGCATTGAACTGTCTCTTGTTGATAGTTCTTTTCTCTCTTCATAGAAGTGTTGTTTTGAAGGCATTAGTGAAAGGTGTCGAAGGGTCGTGTCGAAGGCATTAGTGAAAGGTGCCGAAGGGTCGCGTCAAAGGCATTAGTGAAAGGTGCCGAAGGGTCGTGTCGAAGGCATTAGTGAAAGGTACCGAAGGGTCGCGTCAAAGGCATTAGTGAAAGGTGCCAAGGGTGTACATTCGATATGGTGCATCGATGTACAAGATAGTTAGTTTGGGTTAAAAGGATATTGATATCCTTATGATGTTGTAATAAGGTGTGTGTCTCCTTTGGGGTAGTCGTGTAGTGGTGTAGTGTTGGGTAGTAGTTCCTCCTTTGTAATGGAACTCGGTATCTAGCCTAGTACCGGATAAAGTGTAGGCGACGTTGTGATAGGTGTAGTTCTACCTTGTGGAAGAACTCAGTGTCTAGCCTAGTACCGGATAAAGAGTAGGCGACGTTGTGAAGGCTTCTCTGCCACATTATGGAGCTTGTGTTGTGTAGTGCATACGAACTCTCGAATGGGGAACTCAGGGAGTGGATTAGGGCAAGGAAGGTGTCCTTGTAGCGGAACCATTATAAATACTAGTGTCGCGGTTTTGTGTTCCTTTACTCTTTATATTTGCATTACTTATTTATATGCTTATCTATCATTATCCAACATACACATTAAATAGATTGACATAAGTCTATCTAAATAGTTTAAAACGAATTTTTAATCGGTAAAACTATTCAACCCCCTTCTAGTTTTTCATAATTGGTACCAGAGCTTCGTTACCAAGTTTCTTAGAGTATATTGTAATTTAAAAACTTGATACGGTCCGTGTATGTTTGAAAACTACAAAGAAGAAAATTTCTTAAGACAAAAAGTCATGTTTTTAGAAACCATTATACTTTAAATGTTGGATAGTGATAGATCATTCTAACATTTTCTTTTGAGAATTCTTCATGATAGGATTCGGGTATTTTAAAAGCTCATGAAGAATTTTGCGTCTATGATCTTCAAAAATCCTAAAAAGAGTATATATCATAGGTATGTTCTTCTATACTAATTATTTATAGATAAATTATTAATATGTACTTCCTAATTATATTAGTATTATAATACTATTACATATAGCATGTAAAGAGTCGTAGACTTATTGCTTATACTCAACTCTCCAAATGGTTGATTTCTATAGACAAAACTACAAACTAGTCATTATACGTCTTTACCTCGTAAGGATAACTTGACTAATCAATTTTGTTCATCATTTCTCACATGAAGATATTGGCATTACATTAGTAATCTATGTCAATAGTGTCCATGTGAAACTTTTCATATCATGATAAAATAATATTTTGTCATGATTCTTAACTTCCCAACTTATGACTTATTCGTAAAAAGGAAACCCCATCAAAAAGGACTTGTAAACACGAAAACTCGTCAAAACCTCGAACCAAAAACAAAACCTAAGTTATAGAGCAAGAACATTGACAAAAACAAAAAATCAAAACTCCAGTGTCAAAGTTATCAAACTTACTTAAACTGTTTTTGCTGCTGATCTGCCGGATCCCTGCGATTGAACTAGCCGTTTGCCTTTTCCAAGGGATCTGTGAGAACCGACACATCAGAAGACAGAATAGGTGCTTGATAATCACTGTAGATTTCTACTTCCAACTTTACTCTCCCACATACGAACATAAACCCTAAATTACTGTTCATAGGAGATCCTTCTTCATCATTCCAAGGAAAGCAATCACTTGTGTAAGTATTATCTTCACTATATTGTAATTTCCATTCTCTAGTTCCTAGTAGTATAATTTTTCATCTTGAGAACTTTGGTTCAAGTGGCTTTTTCAAAATTTGCTATCACATTGTTTTCTAAGATTAACTAATTAAAGAATAAACATTGTTAATACAAATTAGAGCTCATTTTGAATTCAATAGAGATGTGTTGAGCAAAAATTGTGATGAACCTCATTAAGGAACTATTCACATAATTGACACCACATTGTGGTTTTGGTGTTTAGGATCAATCATGCCAAGCTCTAGGCAACAAAACTATCAAGATACGACACACTACATACCAATGTACCATAGAAAGGAAGGTCTTAGCCCCGAAGACCGAAAGTCTTTCAAAATGTTACAAAAGAGGTTGTTTCACGAGGGCCGTGTAGTCGAACCATCATTTCTCAACAATACCGACATTCTCGAGGTCTTTCCAGGAATCAACTTTCAATGTCTTCTAACCATCAACGAACAAATATGCCCCGTATTTGTTCTTGAGTTCTACAAGAGTATTATGATCATAAGGAATGAGGACAGAACCATCTCAATTGCTTTCATCATCAATGAACACAACTATTCCTTGACCCTTGTTAAGTTTGCTCGGATACTTCGTATCCCTCACCAAGGAGTATGCTTATACTTCAATGAATGGTCACTAGACAACCTTCATGATATGGTCGATGAGCATGAGATCTACTTCACACCCCTCCCGGAACCGGCTACGGTGAGAGATACCGTTTTTATCCAAAGAGCCTCCCCATCTCAGGTCACTAGGAAATCAACGGTCATCTATCGGGATCCCTTCCAAATGGAACCTTCGGAGATGTTCCATCTATACAAGAAATGGTAACTAGTTCTTAGGAAGAATGTCCTTTGCTTGGTTGGAAACAAGGATCATCCCAATGCATGTCTAGTTTACATGATCTATTTCCTTGTCAACTCAACTCCTTTCAACCTCACCTACTACATGATTAAGCGGATGGCAAGTGTTTCAAAGACGTACAAGATGGTGCTACCTTATGCCATGCTCCTCACACGCTTGGCTAACTTTGTCTTCGACCTAGAACCATCTCCCTATCTGATGACCACTTACGCAACAAAGTCATGGTACCCTTATCCAATGAGAAGACAACAAGGTTCATGGTTGAAGTTAAGAGACCTCATCCACCGACGAACTCATCCGAAGAAAGGGAGGGAGAAGGAAGCAACCCTATAGGAAACTACCAACTTGACCCCGTGGCTTACATTGAGAAATTATCGGACATCCCAAGCCCATCTCAAGAGTTCCAACAAACGAAGGGGATGTCTAAATGTCTTGCCAACTTTCTTATGGGGAAGAAGAAGAAGTAAGCTTGAAGGGTTGGAAGGTGAAGCTTGGAGGTTTTGGAGGAGAAGTTTGATAGAAATGGGAGGTAAGGTCGAGGACTTTAATTCGAACAATGTGTTGTAAACATCTTAAACAATATTTCTTTATCTTAGAACTTAGTAGTAGTAGATGGTATGACAAAAAATAAAGACACCCTAACCTAGGAGACCATAATAGGAATTTTACGACTATTTAACATAATATCAAAAAGTCGGTATTCCTCAAAATTGCATGCCTATATGTCACTTTTATATGCCATGCTTGATGTGATTTGCTTACATATATGATTGCTTGATGTAGAAACGAATAGGTTTGAAATTTGTTAAGAGGTGCAAAAATCTGCACACATTCTGTGAAGACACTGGTCAACAGTTGCCGGATCCCTGGGCTATAACTAGCCGGATCCCTCAAATGAAGGATCCGTGGGATCCGGGTGAACAGATATGGAAATTCTACACTTTCACATCAATCCAATCTTCCAGACCTTATTAGACTAGTTAAACATGTTACTTTAGGATCACTTAAGTCTTCTTTAAGCTCAGTTGGTCTCACATTCACTCATAGCTAACTTAGGATCACATTAAGGTGTTTTTGATTTTTCACTTCTTCAAAACTCACCATATTTCCGCTCCAATGTTCACACACTATTTCTCACGTCTTAAAACACCTAGCTTGATATTTCTCTCAATTTTAGCAAATTGATTTTAGTCATCCTTCTCTCAAAATAGGCTAAAAACTAGTTTTTCACTTCTTATGATTTTTAAGGAATTTTCCAAATTTCCTTAAAGTTACCATCTGATCTCTAGAGTCATTTGACACCCTCAAAATCTTAGTATCATGCTTAAGCACTTATTTGCATACATAAGAACTCTATTTTCTTTCCAAAAACCATCATTAGATATTCTGACTCATTATGGTTGGACATTTAAGTAATATACCATTTAAATACCTTAGGGAACCTAAACACTCAACATTTATATGTACTAGACCTTGATAGAACATCATCACTCAATTTCGTCACTGTCTGAAGACGGATCCCTAGTTTTTAACTAGACGGATCCCCAAACTTATGGATCCCTGGGAACCGGGTCTACAGAACAGCTCAAGTTCACTCTACTCATCAATTTCAAACTCTCTTTGGTAATATAAAACACTTTACCTTGCCTTAAATGACTCCCTAGGATAGAACAACACCATAGTTGACCTTAGTGCATGCCAAAATTCTTAGTGGTCTAAAATTTAATTCACTAACCTAATTTCATCCTTTATAAGCCAAGTATGCTTATGCTCCCAAACCATCATTCAAACCACCATTCAAATTCAGTAGCTAAGACATCCATTACATCTTCTTTTTCACTATGACTAGAGCATCTAGCACAACCTCTTCAACCAAAGGTTTCTCCAAGAAAAATGCTCATATGGTCCATGAGATTTCCTCAACCGGGTCATCACCCATCAAGGGCTCAAATACTGGAATTCCTCCTCAACAAACTCAACCAACCAAAGCTAGAAAAACCGGTAGATTAGTATTCGACCTTTTGGATTAGAAAGACCTTCACCAAACACTACCATACCCTTTAAACCAAACACACCTAAAACATCTAAGCCATCATTCCTAGAACCTAGTCTACACTCCTTTACCACACCTCTTTCACATCCAAACCTTTACTCCTTAGAAGACTCACCACCGAGAATTCTCATTAAATAGGGAACCACCTTCACACCAAAACATTGATGATGAAACATCACCAACACCCGCATTCTAATCACCTTCACCATCTAATAGTCCATCTTTAGGAACAAGGAATCACCAAAGACCTAACCACATAGATGACTTCCCATCTCCACCACCAATCCATACATCATCACCTTCATTAATAGTTGAACCACACCCTACGTCACTCAACTCACCTCCACAAATCCCACCATCCTTTGTGGAACCTCCTCAAAACATTCCATTTCCTCCATCTTCTACTAATGACAATAATTGCTCTAATTGTCAACTTACCCAAGGGTTAGTTCAAGAAGTACGAAATGAGTTGCATTTCATGTTTAATCATCTCCATGAACGATTTGACCAAATCAACAAATCTACTCGTCCTTAAAACTTGGGATTGCAAGCACATTGATGTTTTTTTGTTAGTTTTTGGCACAACTTAGAATTATTAGAAAATGTACTACATGCCTTTGTCATTCTCTTAGTTTTAGAGGTATGTATATCATTTCTCGTATTTTATTGAATGAAATTACGTGTTGTATTTCATATGGTCTTGAGAATATGTTTGGTGCTATAAAACATAACTTGTTTTGATGTTAACATCACTTTTCACATCCACATTGTTGTCATAAGAATGCAGGTACACGGATCCCTCAGTTTTGCCTAGACGGATCCCTCACAGAAAGGAACCTTGGGATCTGTACAACAGAGGCTCATTTTATCACTTATATGAATCTCATTTGCAGGAAATTATGCATCATATACTTGCTTTCTAACCTTGGTTTTGTAGATTTTCAAAATACACATGAAGACTTTGACACCCTCAACAAGGGGGAGCTTTTTCATCAAAGCAAAGCGATTGCAAAAAAGCTTGCAATACTTTCACTTAGGATTTCCTTACTACTTGACGTCCTCACTCAAGGAGCACTCGTCGAGGGGAGCATTTCGTCAAAAACGAAACCATTTGCAAACAAATTGCAACACACTCGCTTAGTCTTCCTAATTACTTGACGCCCTCAACAAATGGAAGCATTCGTCAAGGGGGAGCTAAAACGAGAATCTTTCTCTCCTCTTAATATTTATTTCTTATATCATTACTTTTCACACGTTTTTCTCAAAGCAATGTGTTAGTTTCTTTTCGACGCTCTTTTTGTTTCGACAAAAAGAGGGAGAAGAGAGTAAAAACTCCAATTCAAATTTTTACGACTTTTAGTTTTTCCTTAAAATAATCTTATGTTTCGTCATCAACAAAAAGGGGAAGATTGTTGAAACAAATAATCCATAAAACGTTTATCTATATTTTACGATCTTCTAACGTTTTGTTGATAACATACGTAAAATCATTTTAACGAAACAAATAAAATACGTAAAAGTTTTGAGCCAATAGTTTACTAACATACTTACATTTTCATATAAACACTAAACAAGTAATATTGTTTACATCGTATAGAAATGCATATGTTTAACAACTAGTGTTTACATAATATGGAAATGTACATATATACCTTGTATATATTGTAATGGGTAATGTAATTGGTAAAAACCAAAGTCCATGACCCATGATCCATTGACTAGGTACAATGAATCTTGTTGGGTAAAACCCAAACTCCATAACCCATACCCATGGATCATGATCCATAACCCATGACCCATTGCATGACATCATGCATGAAGTCATGTTGGGTATTATCCATGATCCATGACCCAAGACCCATGACCCAATGTCTAGATACATTGCATCTTGTTGGGTATTCATAATTCATTACCCATAACCCATGATTCATAACCCATAACCCGGTTTGCAACCCGAAATCCGGACTTAAGCTGACCCAGCAGACGGATCCCTAGGATTGCACTAGCCGGATCCCTTTGGGGAGGGATCCGTGGGACAGTAGACATTTTTGTCTATAAATAGTGAGCCATTTCTCTCTTGCTCATCACCACTTTTACACATACTCTCTCTTAGTATTATAACATCTCTAACCTCTGATCCAAAGGATCATTCTATGTAGTTTTATGTTTGTGTGATTCTCTAGGTTCCTCTTAAAGGCGAGACCACCACCTCTTGAAGAATGCAAGCTCAAAGTCATGAGTTGCTAAGATTCGTCATCATCATGACCACTGAATTGTCTCTTGTTGATAGTTCTTTTCTCCATCCATAGAAGTGTTGTGCTGAAGGCATTAGTGAAAGGTGCCGAAGGGTCGGTGTGAGGCATTAGTGAAAGGTGTCAAAGGGTCGTGTCGAAGGCATTAGTGAAAGGTGCCGAATGGTCGCGTCAAAGGCGTTAGTGAAAGGTGCCAAGGGTGTACATTTGATATGGTGCATCAATGTACAAGATAGTTTGTTCGGGTTAAAAGGATATTGATATCCTTATGATGTTGTAATAAGGAGTGTGTCTCCTTTGGGGTAGTCGTGTAGTGCTGTAGTGTTGGGTAGTAGTTCCTCCTTTGTAATGGAACTCGGTATCTAGCCTTGTATCGGATAAAGTGTAGGCGGCGTTGTGATAGGTGTGGTTCTACCTGGTGGAAGAACTTCGGTGTCTAGCCAGTCGGATAAAGTAAGCGATGTTGTGAAGGCTTCTCCGCCACATTAAGGAGCTTGTGTTGTGTAGTGCATACGAACTCTCGAGTGGGGAACTCGGGGAGTGGAGTAGGGCAAGGAAGGTGTCCTTGTAGCTAAACCACTAGAAATACTTGTGTCGCGGTTTTATGTTCCTTTACTCTTTATCTTTGCATTACTTATTTATATGCTTATCTATCATTATACAACATACACATTAAATAGATTGACATAAGTCGATCTAAATAGTTTGAAATAAAGTTTTAATCGGTAAAACTATTCAACCCCTCCTTCTTCTAGTTTTCCACAAAGGTGTTGAAAATGACTATATAGTTGATCAAGCTTGGATTTTTCTACCTTTTTGGTAGATTTCTCTATTATATATCATATGTCATGAAAATGCATGTAAAGATTATGATTATGAAGTGTTCAATACACTTAGCCTATTGTTTTTCATATTCTACAAAACGTAATACATAAATTCGTAGTTTCTTAGCTTGTGGTTCGAGAAAAATAATATTGGATCGATCAAGATCTTAAGATCCTATGGTTAAGATCAGGATCCTATCTCGTAAAAATCCAACGTAGGATCGAGATCATTTTTACTTTGTAGTATCGTAAAATTGTAACATTTTAAGATCAGAATCGAGATCTTAACAACGATGATACTAACATAGTCACTAGGAAAGAAATAAACAATCGGCATATATCCTTGCAAAATAGAGGAAAAGGGAAAATGTGGCCCACCTCCATAGCATAATAAGGGTGATGTTTAAATGTATCTAGGGCTGAGAAACGGATCGTTCGATCGTCGCCGACAAAAGCAGAGCGGATCAAATCGGAAAAGTGGCGGGCGATCTCGGCCCGATTTTTACTATTTGATCTAGGTCATCCGGTCGGTCCAGAATAACCAAAACCGAAAGTCTTGCCTATTTGGATCGAACCGACCGAAGACCGGACCGAACCGGACCAACCACATTCGGTCTCGGTCTCGGTCCCTGTTTTTATCTTAATTCGGTCTTCGATTTTGTCGGTCCGGTCCGGTTCCGGACCGATGCTCACCCTTAAATGTATGCATGCGTTTTCACAATGCATTCAACGTATGCCACGTCCTTTTAGACTTTTCATTGAACTATGCATTGTAGATGGCCTTATATGTGTTATAATTTTTTATAAATTAAAGACATTTTATTCACAACTAGCAGGGTACTCGCGCGTTGCAGCGGCGGATACATTGAAATGCGGTGAATCATGTATTTTAGTTAATTATGTTCTTTTTGACAATAAATTTACGGATATCAAGAATTTCGTTTATCCCGTGCGTTGATTTCGAGCCCGTTTGGCCTGTTGCTCGTTCGGACTTGAATACTTGTATAATGTGCTTTATTATTTGTATTAGTGATATTTAATAATTGTGTTTAAGTTGGTTGTATAATATGCTTGATAATTTGTATTTTTTATATAAGAGGTGTTTTAATAACTGCATTAATTTTATTTATTGACTTATTAATTAATTGACTACATTAAATATCTTGATCACATTAATGTCTTGTTAATTTCTTATTATAGAAATGTTTTTTGTCTTATTTTTTTAAGACTTTTAAATATAAATGTCTTAAATATATTATAAGGGCAGTATAGATATAGATAAAAAGAGAAATCACAAAAACTATAAAGGATGTTGACGAAGGGTTTGGTCTAGTTAATGTGTCTGTTTGTGAGCACTCTGACTGTGATCATTTAGGAATTATGAATAAAGGAGCAATGCACTTGGGTTAGTCGTTATTGGTGAAAACGATGATGCTTGTAGGAAGCAGACAACATACGAGGAGCTTATTCACACTATGAGTACGTGAACGATCATCTTAAACTCAAATATCATTTCATAGGTTCAATGAAAGCCCAAAGCTCCGCTATTTTAATATTCGTTATTTTGTGGGTTTGGGGTTTTGTGGTTTAGGAGATTTGTAGTCAATGGCTCTTTGGTCTTCTTCAATAGTTTTAAAGGTTTCGTCTTGTAAGTTTGAAGCTCATTCAAAGAGGTCTTAGAGTTTCCGAGGCGGCTCATTCAAAGAGGTCTTCAATAGTTGGTGTTCATGTTCACAAATCACAGCTTGTAGGCTTTCTTCGACGGCCACGTTCGCTAGCTTAAAATTTTTAGGGTGTAGGTGTTGTTTATGTTCAGTTGTTGTTCGCTTTCAATGGCAAGCTTTCATTTATGTTGTATTTCGTGAGCTCTTTTTAACTCTTGTTGGAGAGTCTCTTTTATTTATACTAGCAAAGTAATCGCATAACGAGGTGGCTGATACACTATAATTAATACATTGTTTGAGTCACATAACTTATTACTAATACATATAAGTTAATCCATGTAAAATACAACACGATTTGATTTTGCAGTATGGTAACGCAATAATGAAATAATTAGTTTTTTGAGTGTCTCGTAAATTAGATTGTTTACCTGTTTAATGTAAAATGACTAAAAAAGATGTTAGATTGTTAAACTAATTAAATATAGAGTATTGATACAACCACAAAACATTCACAAAAATATCAAAAAAAGATAAATAAAAATAAAATAATAAATATCAAAATACATCAATTAAAATACAACTTTTTTTTAGATTTCTTTTATGTAGATGTTTGTAATTTATTTGATACTCTTAGAACATACATGAGTTTATTTTTCTATGACTTGTAAATATTTAGTTAACTATAATAAATGCTCCTACATAGTTAATTTGTATAGACGAACATACGACATACAATATTGAAGAAGATGAGGTTGATGGAGTTCAATTTAATAAAATAAAATAAAAAAACTTTACGATATCAATATATAAATTGCCTCTTTTTGCCTATTTGTTTTCATGTTGTTTTCCTCTTCATCTTCGAGTAAGCTGCATGTGTTTTACATTACTAGCAGGGTACCCGCGCGTTGCGGCGACGAGTAACTTATAACAAAAATTTTGACGAGCGTTTTTTTTAGATTAAACATTTTTTCGTGATTATAACTTTAAGGATGATGAGAATTTTAGATTGAAATAACTTTATGAAATCACAATACATTTCATATAAAATAGCAATGTGTATGCGCAATGGTTGTATTCGAAAGGATAGTTCTCGGAGTTGGGTTTTTAGATGTTGAGGTTATGTTGGTGACGTAAGGTATATGTGAACGATGTTGTTTTATTTGTGATTATACCATTATTGTGAAATGTGAGGATGAGTTTTAGCTCGAAATACCGGACAATGGTCAATTTGGTCGACTCATGATAAACAAGCATATTTCAGAGAAACAGATTGAAGATGAGAAAGTGAAGATGGTTTGTTTTTAAGTTTTAGAGGGTGAAAGTTTAACGATTTCAACGCTGACCGATTTTAACGAACGATAGAAATGCTATATTTCAATTTAACATCGCATTTATATGACCGTAGACTAACAGTGGCTTCAGCACAACTTTCAGGACGAAACAATGGGAACCGTGATCACAGGTCATCCATTGATTTCGACGTTTCGCCGTGTTTCGTTCTGGCATTCACATTTCGATAGTTCGTTTTTTCCGCTTTTCATCCGCTGTCGCTTTTTCTTACGCTTTCCGCTTCACGTTTTTATCGCTTTTCTTCCGCTGGCCCTTTTTCTTACATTTTGTCGTTTTATCCGCTTACGTTTTGTTTGCTTTCGTTTTTGCTGTTTTCATCATGTTTTACGTTGTTCATGCCAGACGCTTATCGGTTTAATTCGTTTTTATCCGTTTTTCTTACGTTTTTGTACTATTTCAACATGTTGAAAAATTTTTCCATAAGAAAAAAAAAATTGAAAAAATTTTCCAAAAATTTGAATTTTTTCAAATTTGAAAAATAAATAGGAAAAAAATTTAAAAAAAATTAAAAATGTAAGTAAAAATTTCAAAATTTGAAAGAAAAATATTCTTCAAATAATTTTTTTAAAAAAATAATTTTCGAATATATATTTTTTTTTAAAAAATCTTAAAAAAAATTTTGAAATCTTTTTTTCGAATATATATTTTTCGAAAAAAAATATTTTTCGAATATATATTAAAAAAAAAATCTTTCGAATATATATTTTTCGAATTTTTTCAATATATATTAAAATATTTTGAAATTTGAAATTTGGATATATATTTTTTTTGAATATAAAAATTGTATATAAAATATTTTTGTATATTTTGAAATTTCGAATATATATTTTTGAATATAAAATATTTTTTTTCGAAAATTATATATTCAAAAATTCAATTTTTTTTAAGATTTTTAAAAATATATATCCTAATAAATATTTAAAAAATTATTTGAAAATATTTTTTATTCAAATTTTTAAATTTTACTTACATTTTTATTTTTTTTTTCGAAATTTTTTCCATTTATTTTTCAACATGGCAAAAATTCCAAATTTTTGAAATTCTTTATGGAAAATTTTCAACATGTTCAAAAGACAAAACGTGAAGAAAACGGACAAAACGTGAAGAAAACGGACAAAACGAAATTAAAACCGATAAAAGCAGTTAAAACGAACAAAACGTAAAACAACAGATGAAAACGGGCAAAAACGAAAGAAAACGACAAAACGAAGAAAAACGGATAAAAACGACAAAATGTAATAAAGGGCCAAAACGGAAGAAACCGATAAAACGAAGAAAATCCGGACAAACGAAGAAAACCGACAAAAATGGATGAAACGGAAAAACGGATCAATCCGAAAGTTAATGACCAGGACCATTATTGAAACTTTTTAACCTGAAATAAAGTCAAGGATGACTCGTGAAAGTCAACCAGCCCACAGGACCATTTCTGTCATTTTGAAGTTATGACCTCGGTAACTTATAGTTACCTGGCTATATTACAGATATCGTTCTAAATTTCAAAATATATCATACATTAAATGGTCTTTCTTTCAAAATTGCCATGCATTATCATCGTTTCAAAAATCACGCCATGTTGCTTTTCTTTCACCCTTTTAAGAGTGTTGTAATTTATATGAATGTTACAGGAATGTTACAATTCTATAGTTTAAAGAATTGAATGACATTTATTTTTTTTGGTTGTTTTAAGTTTATAGAATTTAAGATATTTAATTTTTTAAGTTGTTACAAGTTTATTTAATTTAATACATTTTAATTTTCTTTCTTCAACTTTAATTATGTGTATAATACAAGCTTTGTAAAACATTTTTTTTCCATTATAAAAAGTTTGTTGAATCTTAATTTTTAAGCCTTCTATTAATAGCATGTCCTAAATGTATTATATAGTAGTATAGAAGTATAGATATATTTGTTCCTTCACTCTTTTTTTTGGGATATTTTGGTAAATAGGATAATGTTATAACCACGGTTTTTTTTTACAAAAACATGAGATGACTAGCTTTTTTAATTTAAGCGCTTTATTGTATAAAACATTTCATAGTACCATTATCGTTAAAAAGATACACGATGTCCTTTTTCAAGTGCTTGACAAATGGACATTGATTGCAAATGAACATAACCTGCCAAATACATCCTTTACTATATAGCATCCTTTGAACTCACAAGAAGTGAAACCCGAAAAGAATAAATAATTCACTATATTTCTTTTTGTTTTCTCAAAAGTGATATGTTATTGATTGAATCACAAAGATATTTTGGAACTACAATGAGGGAGTAGAGATGTCTGTCCAACGGATGATTACAATTAACGAGCTGGATAGCCCGCGCGTTGCTGCGGGAGTTTTGTGAAAAACATTTATTGAAAAATGAAGAATGTACTCGACCTTATCACCATGGGTCAAATTACAAATATATTTGTTCCTTTTCATGTTACAAATACTGAAACCCATGACCCGTAAAAAATAATTTGGATATATTCATGTAAAAAGATTACATATAGTTGTATTTACGTAAGCAATACTACATGGAGGAATAATAGATGGGATACAGAAAGGAAAGTAATGAAAGATGAAAACTCAAAAGTACATGGAGGAATAAAGGAAAAACCTTTCATTCAATCATTAGTTCCATGTTCAAGGATCCGTAACCGTACCAAATGTGGTGCGCAAATGTTTCACCAAAACATGCTTATCTAGACGTGAAGATCGCAGCCATAAGCTACAACGAATTGACCTCAGATATTTTGCATAACAAAATAGATAGATTAACCATAATATTTTTCTAAACTGTATACAAGAAGTAAAAAGTTAAAACTCTACAACTCAAATGATATATGTTTGGCTTCAATTTAAGTGTAAAATGAAAATAGTTATCCATAGTCTGTTCATATATAGCAAATCACATTTATAAAAAATTATCAGTCATGTCAGTCCCCTCAAGGAGTATCACAAGAATGATTTGCAAAACAATAACGATATCTTGGTATGATATTTCGGTTTGAATGGTTTGATGCTTCGACCAAACCATTTGAAACAATAACGACATTCAAAGTGTGTTTGGCAATGTATATCTTTCTCGCCTCAAAAAAGATCTTCAATTCTAGTAAACTCAAGCTAAAACAAATACCTTCTATCGAATCACTAATTACAAACACTTAAAACACTAAACGTCATTATCTCAAAACACATGTATCTGTTTTAGATGAATCACCCACGTTATTTCACTGTGTATCGTTGTTTCTATTTCTTTGAGAGTCCTTATAAAGCTTATATGCAACCCAAAACAATGTTAACATATTAAGTACAACTCTAGAACAAGAGAATAAACTATATGGTTCATTATCAATAAATAGCTTGATTACCCGGATATATTCCTTCCACAGTTCTATACTTTCTTTATCTAGTTCAAAAATTAAATCAATAGTTACCGATGTTTTTGCATCAGTGGCTTCATCTCATAGATCAAAATGAACGAACCTGGGTACCGCTACATATGTGGGTTACTTTAAGCTCATAAAGAAAATTAGAAAAAATAACATAAGCCACCTATATAATTGTATAGATTTGGATTCTAACAACAACAAAACTGGTATTCTCATACTGCTTGTCTTGATAGGTTTTAACACCAAACCCGCTTTTGCAAAGCTTCAAGCCAAAAGGCTGACAAAAGCATAAAGTAGCATATGCTTTACTTTGTGAATTGAGAGTTTTTCTTTTGATATACCTCGGTATTCAATGAATCGTGACCATGACAGTCCAATCATACCACCGCCAACGCTGTCGATACGTGAAACAACTATAAGTAACAAACAAATGTAAAAATATAGGCGACAATCTTTGAATTAAAGCGACAATAAGTCGCTTTGCTTACTTATCATTGTCATATCATAGATCGCTAATTCCATACTAATTAGTATCTTTGGAAACATGTGCCCATCACTATTTTCGATGCGAGGAAGAAGTCGATAAGAGATGCTTCTCGTATCGAAAGCAAAGCGATACACTAAGTGGAGCCTGCCAAAGAAAACAAATATTAAGGAAAACCAACAACTGACCAAAGTTTGCTACAAAGAAACCAATGACAAAGTCATGAAGGGTTAAAAGACCATTCATTACCGAAGTTTTAACATTTTGAAGTGGAACAAATAGTCTATTCAACCAACCCTTCTAACCGTGATATTAGCTTAACATGTTTCATCATAACAACTTACCAGACACCAACGCAATGGTTTTCAAAGAAATAAAAATGAACCTTAAATGTTTGTCGTTGTTGACATTTAAAAATCAAGAATATAGGCTCGATAGGCAGAATCGAAAGAATTGATGCACCATATCGGCATGGTGCTTAAGTGAAGATATAATGAGGCTCGATGGACAAAAGATTGAAAGAGGACACGTCAAGAATGGTTGCAAGTGTAGTAACTTGCCACGCCAAGATATGGACCATCTCAGCCTTTTAATACCTCAAGAGACTCATCATAGCCTCGTGATTGATATCGCTAATAAGGGGTAGCCGCCCAAACTGTTTCAGCCATCCGCTTTCAACTTCCGCCTCCACACCACCTCTTCCAAACCCAATCCAAGTGTCGGCTGTACTCCAAAACTGCCATGGCTGCAACCACACGGCTACCATGCCAAGATACACATTTCGGCAAACAACACATTTCGGCAAACAACACTTACAAAAACAGGTTCCAAAACAGGTTCCAAATAATCGTGACAAAAAAATGCCATGCAGGCCTCGCATTGCAAGGGATTTGCCCCAAAAAGTGCAAACTTTTATAATGATCGTGATAATCGTAGTGATTTGCCACCACCAAAGTGCAAACGTCACAACTTTTAGTCAAATTTGCAGAGATTCAACGAAGCTTTTTATAATAGATCATACAATAATCGATATCTGATATCACAACACATACATTCGCAATTTCAACCATTGTGGTTATAATAGATATAGATAAAGGAAAAGTTAGCTCGGTTAGTTGATAGGCATATGGTGTCTGAGAGCCACGATCACTCCATCATCATCATGACATGACATATATTCAATTCAAAATCATCTATGCTCATTATAACCAATGCTAACTATGATCACCGCCTATACAAAGCTTGTGATAACAAGCTATAATCATATTTGTGGCCATGTTTTATAGTGGCATATAAAATTAGTTTCGATACCAAATACGCCATGGTCGCAACTACGCTTCTGTATGGTCGCTCGCAAGATACATGACATACCTTTAGAAATAAATCACGACACCAACCGCACAATGAAGCTCATACCTAGTTAACTAAACAACATCATCGTAACAAACCTCCTAATAATCCCGGCGAAGCCATTCAACTGGGCCACAATAGCAAATCATTTATACCCTTTATCCCAAATCGCTCAATAAACAAAACCCACAAGTAATTTACTTATTTCCTTAAAAATCTTTCATTCAAAATTGTTGTATCTCGCTTATAAAATATAAGATTTATACCCTTTGTTGCAAATTAATCAATAAACAAAACCCACAAAGCAATTTAAAAAAAAATTGGAAAAACTGGTTCTTGAATCGAACTTACTCATCGCATATGGTTAAAATTTCTTTGATTCCCCATCGAATCCTACCTACAACGTGTCGCTCCCAAGGAAAAAATACGACGGAATTTGTTCGGTGTGTCTGGGTGTGTGTGTGTTTTTTGTGAGTATTTTGTTGGGAAGAAGATTAAAAGGGTTGGGTTTATTAGACATGAGAGAAGCTTCAAGAGAAGAAGCAAAACGTGAAACCGACATACTGTTCATTCCTTTGGTGTACTTAAATTTGTTACCCAATCATAGAATGGCAAGTGTAAAATATTATACTAATGACATTGAAACAACCAATAAAATGTGAGATTAAGATACTAATGACCATGTAAAGCACTTTCTTTGGCCCACCCACAAAACGCTCTTTAATATATATATATAATAAATGCTATGAACGAAAATTCATTTGAACTCGGCCCTAACAAGCTTGAGAAAGTCAGAAAACTATTGATGTTGCATTTGATAGATGCAACATTTATTTGTTTTATTTGCCTTTCCAGGAAAAAAATGTTGCATTTGATAAAGAAATGATGACGTATAGTCCACATCCATGTCATGAACCCGACCAATGAACGCTACTAGCGAGCCCAGTACGAATGAGCTAATCCGGTAACGGTTTGGGCTCACGAAGGCCCAAAACCGAAGTTATTTATGGCTTTGGAAATCAGATATCTCTTATTTATGGGATATGCATTGATTGACCGACTTAGGCGGATACGAAGGTTGCGAAACACCGAAACCAACAAGGATTTCATGTGTATATAAAGGGCATCTCAAGCCTCTTAAGCTAGAGTACCTATCTAAAACCCTAACTTCCACTAAAACCCTAAAACCGACATTTACTTCCTCTCACGTGGGAGGATAATCGCGTGGAAGACAATCCTACCGATAAGCCTGCTAACGTTTCTGTTTACTTAGTGCGCATGTCTCAAGCATCAAGATCCAATTGATACAAGAACCGAGTCCAAACAAAGGAACGCCCAACTTTTGTATCAACAAGTGGCGCCATCAGGGAACCAATCACTAAGAACTAGAATGACGGCAAGGAAACCTAAGCCGCGCGGCGGTGACCTACATGGGAAGAAGAAGGTGTGGATCGCCTCTAAACAGGCCTCTGGAACAACCGCTACCAAACCAAGGGTTAGGCCGTGATCTGGTTTTTCCGACGATGGAACCACGCCGGGACAAACGGAAGCCACCACACCACCACCGGGCGAGAAGGTCCATCAAGCACTTTTTACTACACCTCCAATCGGGTGCGAAACGGACCTCACAAAAGCGCGTGAGCACCCCAATCAAACAAGGGTCCAGTAGAAACAGACATACCTTGCTCTATGGGTCACGCCGGAACTCGCGCCAAGTGATTTTGTATCTCAAAACTACGAAACCTTGGCTGCCCTCATGCAAGAGGAAGCAAAAAAGATGTCGGAGCCTGCAAGCCCGACTCAATTTCGCTATCGTGAGTATGAAACATCTCCACCGCGTCATTAGAGGGAGAAGCGCGGGAGGGATAGCCGTCGATCCCCAGTGTTCACCAGGATTTGGAGGAGAGTTGAGAATGATGAGACAACTGACTTGCAGTATCTAGAAGAACACGAAGAGGACGGACGGCGTGCCAATGTCCATGCTAGACTTGGTAGCCGCAGGGTCCATGACAGACTTGGACAAATGCACTCCCGTGAAAGCTCTTAAGCTCGATTCTCGAGGGACAGGGCGCAAGCGCCAGCAGGAGGCTCGTCCTTCCGTGATTCCTAACAACGACTAATAAACAGACACTGAAGTCAGTGGGAAGATATCGCATCGTGAGATGAAGATATGTCCCTTCGGCGCCGCCAAAAGGTGGATGCCAATTTACGCATCGCTGATTTCTCGAAGATAAGAGAAGCCATGCCCGCCAATGTGAAAACTCACGATGGAACAGGTGATCCTGACGATCACCTAAAATTTTTGAACTGGGCCGCTACCATCGGAATTGGCCACAACCTCGTATGGTGCCACATGTTTTGATTTGTTGATCACAACATGATTACGGGCGCATTGTGAAAGCGTTCGTCTTCGAGGTGATGAGGCACCCTCCGATCAGGTCGAAGACCCCCTTCGCCTCATCGAAATTGCATTACGAAGACCCAAGTCTTTCTTCATAAGTCATTGGTATGCAAACCATTCATCATTGACATGGTTACCGCTTTGGGAATCCGCCAACCGAAGGCCTATGCCCTTCGGTGTTCTTCCCTTTGAAGATGCCAAGACAAATAAGAACCTTGACTTGGTCTTCCCCTACGTTCCCACTATGTCCTTAGCTTCCCCGCCAAGTCCGAGATAGTGGGATGAAGCCTTAGCGTTACCACAAATCAGGGGACGCCCCATGATCTCCTAAACGTGCTAACACTTCCAAGCTATTTTCATCACCTATAAATAGGTTGGACGAGTCATTTCAATAGTAGGTTCACTCAACACAGTATTTCACATACATCATATTATTTACAACTCATATCACATACTTACCTTACACGCCGGGGTGGTTCATAGGCTCAAAGACCTCAAGAATCATCACTAACCTAAGTGTCTACTATTTCTTATTGCAGACTACAAGTTTTCGCAGCATATACACCCCTCACGTCCCCATCACCATCGAAGGCCTGGTCGTATGAATTATTGTACAATCAGGAGGTTTGTCTGAGGTTAGAGTTTGAGTTGAACCAGACCAACAAGTTGAATAGGAAGTTAAATAGGAGGGAGAGGAGGATTGAAAGTTTGAAGGGGAAGGTGGAAGAGTTAGAGAATGAGGTTGCGGAGGTGAGGAGCCTTTGCGAGCGTGTTGGTGTCTTGGAGTCTGAGTCGGAGGAAGTGAAACGGTTATGCGGAGCTGTACCGTACTGAGGGCATATTTCGCCCAAGGATGCTCAACACGCTTTGACCATTGAAAATGCAGAGTTGAAAGGTCAAGTTGCCGGATTAAGCACAGTTTGTGATGGTTTGAAAGAACAGGTAAAGGAGGCAAGTTTGTTTGACGAGAAGCTGAAGGCGTGCGAGGAACAGGTCCAGAGTACCTATGATGATCACTGGGCAGATTTTGATCAGAGGTTGGCGGATTTGAACCATGATTTTGATGAGGAGTTGTTTCCCAAAGACCTTCTGCTGAGGTAGATGGGTAGTAGTGGCATGGCTTCAGAGAGGTATTGATGGCGAAGCAATCGCATCATTGCGCACTAGTTTGGGGATTGCACCGTAAGAAGGCTACCGGGCCAGGTTAAGGCAGGGGTTGGAGGTCGATTGTTCATGGAGCCAAGGGCATTAAACTGGAACAAATTAATGCTTACAATCCCCGAGCGAAGGAAGTCTACCGCGAGTCCGTTGTGAGACTTAGCGACGTCCCTTTTCTGCTGCTGGATTCCCTAGAGGCATGTAAGGATGCCCCCTTGGAGTACCACATGGCTCAGCTTGTGTTGCAGGAGGAGCGACCCAATCGGTCGGGGGAGTTTGTGTTTAACTGCCGGACGACGTAGGAGGTGCTGCTACCCAGCCTCCTATTACAACTATTACTAAAGGCCCTCACAAGTATATTGCCGCTAGCATACAGGATGAAAAGCCAATTCAAGGGGAAGAAGTTTGATATCTAGAATCCTGACCTGATAGTATCCAATGTTGGGTCTATCAGATTACTTCTTCCGGGGAACCCTCCATTGTTATTGATGACGTACCCTCCGATCAGGTCGAAGGACCCCTTCTCTCACCGAAATTGCATTACGAAGACCCAAGTCTTTCTTCATAAGTCATTGGTGGCGTAAAACCATTCATAATTGACATGGTTACCCAGTTGGGCCAGCCGAAGGCCTATGCCCTTCAGTGTCTTCCCTTGAAGATGCCAAGACAAATAAGAACCTTGACTTGGTCTTCCCCCACGTTCCCACTATGTCCTTAGCTTCCCCGCCAAGTCCGAGATAGTGGGGATGAAGTCCTAGCGGTTACCACAAATCAGGGGACACCCCCATGATCTCCTAAACCTGTGCTAACACTCTCCAAGCTATTTTCATCACCTATAAATAGGTTGGACAAGTCATTTCAATGGTATGTTCACTCAACACAGTATTTCACATACATCATATTATTTACAACTTATATCACATACTTACTCTCACGCCAGAGGTGGTTCGCAGGGCCCAACCCTGCGCAATCACTTAACGAAGTGTCTACTATCTTATTGCATTGGCTACAAGTTTGCGCAAGCATATCACCCCTCACATCCTTCGATCACCATCGGCCCGGTCGTACAATTATTGTACAATCAGTGTGGCCATCCGTGGGACCCGCTACTATTGGTCTCGTTATTCCAAACTTACACCCAATCAATCACTCTCACTAGTTTTACGGCATGAATCAAGGAAGAGAGGATACACCCCTCCGGTTTCGACCTTGACACCAATCCCAGTCAATGATCCTAACAACCTTCCCAATATAAACGCATCCACTTTTACCACACGATCTCACCCTGAAATAACTCCCAACAACCATGCTTCAACCGGGCAACTCGAACCGTAATTAGTCCAGCGTTTGTGAAGCTAACATCGGCATTAGAATCTTTACTAAGGGCTCGGCAAGCTCGGAATGTGGAGATGCGTAGGGAGTTAGAATACTCAGCGATGAGTACACAAGAGTTGGAAATGGAGACTGCCCTTGGCTCCTGAGCACGCCAAAGCTAAGGATAGGGTCTCCGAAGCAGTCAAGGCCTAGTGGAAGGTCGGTTGGTTTTGAAGACGTTCGGAGAGGGCTCCACTAGACGGAAGGTACGATAGAAGGCTCCAATGGAAGGAGTCACCGAAGGGATGCTACGAAGGTTAATTTGCCACCACTTTTGGCGGCTCATGGGAAGAACTGGAAGTGGGTTCCTTGCAGCCTTCTCACCATCCGGCGTAAGGCAATCCATCTCAAATGAATGGGGAGGAAATCTTCCTCCTCATGGTATGTACCCTCCTTTTAAGGCTCAATCTTACCCTCAAGGGGTTTATCCCCCACCTAATGGGCAGCTAGCAACCCTAGTTTTACTCTCACCATACGGAAGTATGCCCTACGGGCAACCTATGGTATATCCTTCGTACCCTGTCAGAAGTCACCCACCTTATATACCTACTGCTTACCCTCAATATGTTAACCAAAACCCTGTTGGAATACCTCCAAATCATAACCCGTACAATGCTGCCCCTACCTGCATGCCACCTTATAATCGCTTTTTATTCGGAGCCCATGGGCTCCACAACATCCTTCGTAAGATGGATAGAAGACTACCCTTTGCCTGATGGGTTGAAAATGCCCTCGCATATTGGTACCTACGAGGGAAAGGGATCCGGATAACTTTTTACACTTGTTCGAAGGGGCTATTAGAATGCAGTGGGTTATGCCCTGTTTGTCACATGTTTTCATACACCCTACGAGACTCTGCTCGTATATGGTGGAACGGGCAAAACAGGTGCAGCATTGTAATTTGGATGATCTCAAGGCCAAGTTCAGATCACATTTCAGCCAACAAAAAAAGTTTACAAGAACGCACCTAACAGTGCACAACATCAAGCAGAAGGAGAACGAGAGCACCAGAGCTTTCATCACCAGATACACCGATGACACGCTACAGATAATGGGCTTGCATGAGGACCACGATCTCAAGTTTCGTGCATGGCCTACGAAACAGAAGTTTGGTTGAATTCTCTCCACGACCTCCCTGCAACCTAAGGGTAAGTTTGGTGGAAAGGCTTACTGGATCGAAGCAAAAGAAGTGTCTACCAACCGGCTCCGGTTGAAAATAAAGAAAGTCACATAAAGCCCCGAAGCCCTTCGTGGAAGGGTCAAGGAACAAACACAAAAACAGGGACAAGTTTACACCGTACAAAAAACATCAACCATAGCTCCTGGCATCTGTCCAAATCTCCAAGGGAGATATACTTGCACGAAAAGGTTGCGAAGACCTTTGATCCTCCTCCTGATTAGGCAACAGAGGAAGGCCCGAGATACTTCCAAATTCTGCTATTTCCATGATGATTACGGACACGCACAACCAACAATAGAGCTCAAGAAACAGATAGAAAAGGCCGTGAAGTCCGTCAATGGGACACTTGGTGAAGGGTATAAAGAAAGGTAAAGACAAGGTCTCCGACACACAGTTGGATACCACACCACCGAAGCACCCATCCTCATGGTATACAAGGAGGACTCGTTTGAAGAGGAAGCGGAGGAAGCTTGTGCGGAGTAGGAGATGTCACTTTTCCTTCAATCACAGGGAAAATTCTTTCAAATGACCCCGTGGTCATCAAAGTCTTGATCTCCAACAGAGAAGTAAACAGGGTCTACCTCGACTGCGGTAGCCTGCGGTTATCTACGAACGATGTTTTCTAAAGCTCAAACCTTTGATAAGGTCGAAGAGAGTAGATTCGAAGGTACCCTTAGTAGGGTTCTCCGGGGAACACTCATGGCCCTTGGGAGAAGTCCCTCTAGAGGTTACGATTGGAAGGCTAAAAAGAACAAACTCTGATTTTCACGATCGAAGTCTGAATCTCCCAACCTATTGATAGGGAGAACAGCAATGCAGAAGATGGGCATCGTTGTCTCAACCATACATGCCGCGATCAAATTCCAAACACCCTTCGGCATAGGAACGGTTTTCTCCACTATAAGGTGAAGGCCTACGAAGTAGGCAAAAGGATCAAACAGGTTTCGGAAGAGCCTCCGAAGGATGTCCTCAGTTGTACTGACGCTGAAGAACGCATAGTGGTAAATGATCTCTACCCCGATCAGACGGTGGTAATCGAAAAGCAGCTCCCAACCTCCTTCAAAGCAAAATTGGAAAAGGTACTTCGTGCTAATGCAGATGTCTTCGCATGGACCTACTCTGACATGACGGGGGTCCCCAGAACTCTCAACATAGACGGAAAGCCCTTCAGCACTGAACACAAGCTCAATGAGTTCAAACATATTGAACCCATCAAACAAAAGCGTCGAAGCATGGCTCCTGAAAGAAATGCCGCGCATGCAAAGAAGTGGACGAGCAGTAAAGCAGGCATACTCAGAGTGTGAAGTATCAAACTTGGGTAGCCAATCCGGTGATGGTCAAGAAGCATGATGGAGGATGGAGAATGTGCGTAGACTTCACAGATATTAACAAAGCCTGCCCGAAGGACTTCTACCCTCTGCCAGAGATTGATTGGAAGGTGGGATCCTTGTCAGGGTTTTGGCTAAAGTGTTTCCTAGATGCTTATAAGGGTTACCATCAGATACAAATGGCGGAAGAGGATGAAGAGAAGACAGCCTTTTTTATAGGAAAAGGCGTTTATTGTTACAAAAAGATGCCTTTTGGTTTGAAAAATGCAGGTGCCACCTACCAACGTTTAGTAGACAAAGCCTTCCACAAGCAGATAGGTAGGAATCTGAGGCATACGAGATGATATGGTCATCAAGAGTAGATCAGAGGAGGATATGCTCTCCGACATTAAGGAAACCTTCGACCAGCTTCGCGCCATCAATATGAAATTAAATCCCAAGAAGTGTTCCTTCGGTGTGGAAGAAGGACAATTTTGGGCATTCACCAAGCAAGGTATTAAGGCCAATCCTTCGAAGGTCAAGGCCATCACGGATCTACAGCCTCCTAAGTCCCTAAAGGAAGTGCAAAGTCTGAACGGAAAGCTAGAAGCCCTCAGCAGGTTCTTCGAAGGGCAGGCAGATCATCTTGCCGTTCTTCAAAACACTCAAAGGATGCACGACAAAAGACGTTCCAGTGGAGTATAGATGCAGAAGCAGCCTTCCAAAAGCTCAAGGATTTCATGGCTATTCTACCTACACTTACGGCCCCAATCAAAGGCGAAGTGTTATTCATGTATATCGCAGCCTCCTTCGAAAGCATCACTGTTATTGGCGAAAGGGAGAAGAAGCAAATCCCCATCTACTTCGTTAGCAGGGTTCTACAGGAGTGAGCTAAATTATCCAGCATTGGAGAAGCTAATTTTGGCCTTGGTCCATGCTGCGAGACGCCTTCGAAGGTACTTCCAAGCTCACCCCATAACCGTACTTACTGACAAACCAATTAAGCAGATACTTTCGAAGCCGGAGAAATCTGGAAGGATAGCTAAATGGGCTATCGAGCTAGGAGAGCATGATATTGAATACAAGGGCAGAAACTCGGTCAAAGGGCAAATATTGGCAGACTTTTTAGCAGAAACACCCTCTGAACCGAAGCATAACACAAAGGTTGTTGAAAAGAAGCGTGATAAGGCAATCGAATGGTGAAAACTTTAAACTGACGGAGCCTCCAGCTCCGATGGTTCAGGCGCAGGTCTCATGCTTGTTGATCCCAAAGGGAAGGAGTACACTTATGCACTTCGTTTTGAATTCGACGCTACGAACAATGAAGCGGAGTACGAAGCCTTGCTAGCGGGCCTCCGATTGGCCAAAGACATGGAGGTAGAAGACTTGTCTATCTTTGTTGATTCACAACTCGTAGCCAATCAGATAAAAGGCTCCTACGAGGCAAGACAACCTGTGATCAAGCAATACCTGGATAAGGCCAAGGAAATGCTCGAAGGGTTCGCATCCTACAACATAGAGCATGTTCAGAGAAATCAAAACAAGAAGGCGGATGCACTTAGCAAACTAGAATCAATGGCATTTGCTCATTTAACTAAGGAAGTTTTGGTCGAAGTGTTGGCAGATAGGTCCATCGTCCGAAAGGAGGTGTCTGACGTAATACAGGAAGACTCGAATTGGATGACTCCAATTAGAGAATATCTAATAAGTGGTATATTGCCGGAAGATCAGAAGTTAGCTCGAAAGGTTCGCATCAAAGCACCACAGTACAAAATCATGGGAAATTACCTATACAAAAGATCTTTTCTGTCCCCATGGCTTCGTTGTGTAGGACCAAGGCAAGCTGCCAACATCATTCAAGAAGTGCATGAAGGATCCTGCGGACTTCAGGCAGGGCCCCGCTCCGTTGTCTCCAAAATCACGAGGGTCGGATATTACTGGCCTTCGATGCACAGGGACGCTGTCGAAATCATTCAGAAGCTTGAAGCCTGTCAAGTCCACTCAAGAGTCCCAAGGCTACCAAAGCAAGATATGACTTCCGTAACGTCCGCATGGCCCTTCAGCCAATGGGGGATATATATTGTAGGCCCTCTCAGTTGCTCCGGAGGAGTAAAGTTCTTGGTCGTAGCCATCGATTGCTCCACTAAATGGGTGGAAGCAAAGCCTTTGGCATCCATCACAGGAAGACACATGGAAAAATCTATGTGGGAGCATATTATCTGTCGATTCGGAGTACCTCACATCATCATTTCAGATAATGGGAAGCAGTTCGCCGAAGGGGTATTCCCAGTGTTTTGCAGAGGTCTGAATATCAAACAATCTTTCACTTCCGTTTACCATCCTCAAGGTAACGGTCAAGTGGAAGTTACCAACAGAGACATCATACAAGGAATAGAACGAAGGCTGGGATACACACACGGTTGGGTAGATGAACTACCTCAAGTACTTTGGGCTCATAGAACGCATACGAAGTCAAGTCACGGAGAAACACCTTTTAGCTTGACATATGGCACGGAAGTTGTCATCCCTTCGGAAGTGAGTGTCGAAACAGAAAGGGTCATGAACTTCAAGCAGCAGATACGAAGAAAGACTCCGTAGTAACCTGGACCTACTTGAAGAACAAAGGGAAATAGCCTCAATTAGAGAAGCTATCCATAAGCAAAAAATTGAAAAATACTACAACAGCGGGTTCGCCTTCGACCTTCAAACGGGGAATATCCCCCACTCAACAGGCAAGTAAGGCTGAGTACCTGGTAAACTAGGACCTACATGGGAAGGGCCCTATGTTATTAAGGAAGCATATGGCAACGGAGCCTACAAGCTGGAAACCTTAGAAGGAGATGCTATTGATAGAACCTGGAATGGCACTACTCTTCGTAAGTTCTACGTATGAAACTTACAATGTCTAAGGACAAATTTTATTTGCTTTCAATCAATGTATTTGCATTCTTCTCACTTGGGGAAAGAAGCATTAATGGTAGGCGTCTAGTATTCATTTCTTAAAATGATGTAATCCTCCCTACCCACTTAATGATAATAACACATTTCCCTCAAATCTCTTGTTTCATTCAATACAACAAAGATTTGCCCACCAAGTCGCTTTATAAGTTTGAATGTCGAAGGGATGTACAAAGACTAAACAACATGTCTTGCTCATATGCATAACATCCATCTCAACTTCACATTAACTTTCCTATATGGCCTTAAGGTATTTTAAGCCTTTCGCTGCCCAAAGGATCAAGACGGAGTGGGTCGCGACCCTCTGTCAGCAGTCAAATTATACGATTGCTAATATTCTTGGTGAAGTAACTACACACAATGAGGCTATGCATCTACCATATGCCTTAGGTTGTAAAAAATATTTTTTACGCAAGTAAAAATAAAAAGAGAAGAATCACACATGGCAAAATTCGAGCCCTAGTGGCTTTAACTAGTCTAAAACAGGCCGTAGCCTTAACGATCCAACAAAATAAAATATTGTCTTAGGCCGTAGCCTACATCACACATACTACAAGTTAATTGTTTCATCAGGCACGAAGTCTGGAAAGGAACACAGACAATTGTTTTAAACAGGGTACATACCACCCTGGGGATCAAATTACAACCACATGGTTGCCTTCATCAAACCTTGGAATGAGTGGGATCAGCTGAGCCTAGAGAGGGAACCTTGGGTGACGGAGTCTTCTTGGAGGAAGTCGGAGGCTGGACTGTCCTTGGCTTCTTGGCCAGCAGGTCCTTAATTGAGGTTGCTAGGTCCTTCGTCACATCTGCAAGGAAAGGGAACTCTAAAGCAGTTAATTGATTACCTGCATCATAATACTCTTTTTCATGAGTTGCCCTGTAGTAAGGAACTTTTTCCAGTACCACCGGTTCCCCAGTCTTGGCTATCTCCTCCAAAATGGTACAATTACCATGGAAAATGGCAGCGTTCACCACATTCCCAATGGCAATCCCCACATCATCGCTATGCTAAAGTTCCATAGCAATGTAGGGGATCACCTTGGTTACCAAGTCTACCCTGTCCTTCTTCAGCATTTTCAGACGAAGGTTTAACCCATCCACCTTTTCTCGGAGCTTGATCTCTTGGTCCAGCAACTTCGCCCTCTCTTGTTCGAGGCCTCCACACTTGGTCGAAAGGACAGATATATGCTCCTTATAGCCAACGACCATTGAGCCTTCGACAATTAGCATGCTGCATTCAGCCTCGCGTTGCCAGCTGACCTTTGAGCTTTTCATTCTCAGCTCTGAGATCTTGCACCATGGGGTTCTTGTCAAAATCCTCCAATGCATCCTCACACTTCTTCTCCAGGTCTGCATACTTCTGATCCCTAGCCTTCTCCCTCCTCAGCATAACATCCATTTCTTCTCAAGCTTTGGTGACAGCATGGAGCAATTCCCTTGTCCTAGCATTGAGTTGGTTGTTAAGCATGCACTGGCAGACATAGCTTTTATCATGAAGGTCGCAGAGCCTTTCTATGGACATGTTATCCATCACCCCTTCCACTTGGGTGGGATTACATGGCTCACAAGTTGGTGACAAGCTAGGGGAAGGAAGTTCTTCGTATGAGGGAAGTCCTGCAACATATGTACATTCGTTAATATATTATTGTTGGCACCTAATTTTGTTTCGCAGGAAAGAAACTTTACCATGGATATCATCGCCGTTGGGCCCTTCGATGGCTGGAAATTCCACAGCCTTACCCTGGGCACTCTTTTGTCGGGTAGTTCGAGAGGGAGGAGTAGGTAGGATGAGCTTCCTTTTCGAAGCAGACTTCACAGCTTTAGCACTGGCACCTTTCCTGCTTCGGACCCTCTCACCTATGCCGGAGGATCCTACGATGACCAACTGTCCTTCGGATACTGGTTTGTCAGAGTCAGCAACGTTCTCCACAAGTTGATTCTCCACATCTATGGGTTCCTTTGACGGAGGAGCAGATGATACAGGCTCGATGGGCTGGGCTTCCACATCATTGTTGTTTATGGATACTGATGGGGAGCCCACGCCATAGCTTGTCTCTTGGGGATTCTTTGGAAGGAAACTCACCTCCTTTGCACCACCAGCTACAACAAAGTTCCTGAACGACATTTCTGCACAAAGAAGCAAATAAGATAAATATCAGAAAGATAAGTTTTAATTTCTTATGTTAATAAAAAAAGTACATACTTTCTCCATCACAAATTATCTCAGGTACCAAAGGAGACCCCTCCCATCTTTCAGCAATGCCAGCCATGAACAGGATTGGCTCAGGGAATGTTTGGCAATCAGCTGGATGATATCCAAACACTGATACAAAGGGTTTCTTCTCACAATATAGGGTAATGGATCGGTGAATCTTTTCTCATCATATTGAAAGTCTGGGTTTAACAATGCAGAGTATGCTGGAGGGATAATGGTATTTTGGATATAAAATAATTTGCCTTTCCAGTTCCTTATGTTCGTAAAAGGTCTATCTATCCGAATGGGCACGTCCCTTTCACCTCTTTTGGCTAAGGTCAACCAATCTCCTCCCTGGTATACATTCAAAAAACCCCTAAGCACAGTCAATGATGGTTCGTACCCATAAGCTTTGCACATAACAATGTATGTCGTAAGCTTGGCTAGGCCAAAAGGGTTGAACCTAGACATGTGTACCTCATAATACCGGAGGAATTCTAAGATTAAAGGATGCAAAGGTATCCTAAGGTTGGAAGTGGTGAAAGCATGGGTATACAGGCCTACATAATTTTTAGGCGCATCAAATATCCCTTGATTTTTACTCGGTAGCATGATTTTATGTTCCTTTGGAATCGGGTAATCAGTGAGGAACGCTTTAAGCTCCTCCCTTGTTAGTGTACAACCTTGTTGTTTTATCACAAATTTTTTATTGGTAGACATTGAGCCTTGTAGGATCGATAAAACTAGTGATTCATGTGGTTCGGGAGGTCGGGGAAGCTCAAAGAATGAATAAGACATGGTATTGTTTAGATTGATGTAAAGGGAAGATGTGTGTGTTTCTAGAGAGAAGAAGAAGAAACCACACACACTTCTTATTTTACAATGAACTTCCTACCCTCCTAGTTGGGACTAGGAGGTGTATTTATACTAAGACAAGAATAACTTATCACTATTGACTAAACTAGTCCTTGTGAATAAGTAAAAGAAGAAATAATCGCATTCCCGTAATGACTTCACTTTAGCGAGGCTAACCATCTCTCCCCAAGTGATGTCATACGGGAGTTGCTACAATGTTCCTCTACAAGCAAAATTAAATACAACAGATAAGCGCCAGCTAAAGATCAAGAGTGTCTTCACAACCATCAAACTTCATGAATCTTCTCACCGCCATCTCTTTACTTTAAGAACAATATGAGCAAATCTAATTAAGGATTAAATCTGACCTTTTTGCTCTCCCCTAATTAGTGCTCTCCCCCAAACTGACAACCTTTCGATGAATTTTGAATTAAGAAGTCTTTTGATAATTAAATTAGAACCGTCTTTAGTCTTCTAACACGCAACGGAAAATGTAGAAAAAGACCACGACTCGACCTTCTTCAAGATTGTCCATTCGGGGAATAAGATATCAACATCTTCATCTCACCAAATGCATTCCAGTTATCTTCATATATCAATCAGCCCATAATGTACATTTCTTCCCTTGAAGGTTACGATTTATCGAATCAAAGATATAATTGTGTACATGAAGCATTAACCGGAAGCATTCTATCATAAATCAAATCAGCCCGTGAGAAGATGTCGATGAACAATACCATTTGAAATTGTCTAAATCATCTCAACCCCCTCAGATCAAAATTCAACTACTGCCTCAGAGTAAACCACATGTGAAGATAACCCAATATGACGAACTTGAGGATGAAGTAAAATCTCCTGGAATAGTTACTTAAGCTTGTACTATCCGGTGAAAAAGAACGTGTACGCATTGTACAAAACCTCTTGACGTATCCCCTCACTACGTGAGACAACCGAAGTGATAGCTACTTTGTGGGTTAAGAGAGAAAGAATCACAAAGGTAACTAGATAGCAAGTCTTCATCACACTCATATTTGCCGCAGACAAGTCATCTTCACGGAAGGGAAGAAAGAAAGAAGACGAAGTAAGTAAATTCATCCGTCAAACTTCACGTCAAACCCAAATAAATAATAAATAGTCATCTTCGTGGTCACACTTCAAATTCATCGAAACCTTTAGCCGTGAACATGTATCCTCCGTGAAATTTACCATACCAAAAATACCACACTTTAAACCATAATAAAATTTGTATCCTAAATTTTGTAAATTGAATTCGGATAACAGATTTTATAGGTTAACATCAGCCCAAAGATAATAATTTGAAGCATGTAGCAGCCCAATATCCATTATAAGCAAAACACGACCCAATCAAAAATATTTATATCCGATCCATTTTCGCTTCATATCTCGCTATAGAGTGTGAGGCCCACGATCCATTAATATTAGTACCCGATCCATGAACTATTATGACCAGATATATAACAATCCCACCCCTCACATCACTTAACCTAAACCTAAAAATATCACTTGAGATAAAACACGCCTACCACTTCTGCTTTCCCAAATCGACTGAGAAGAGAGAAATAACACTCTCATCCAACTTCACATAACAAACACCAACTCACCTCTAATCTCAATCATCGATTATCATCATTAAAGCACATGAACAAAAACACATAACCATCTTTCTCCTTTTTCATTAGAACGTGAAGAACAAAGAGCTTCAAGATCAATATATTGGTCTCGGGTAGGGTTATTTTTTTTTTGTGTTTATGTTTTAATGTCATGAACGAATCGAGAGAAAAGAGATAACATAATTTGTTATAAACTTTTCTTTTAAATTCGGATAGTAGCACAAATTGTGGTCGATGATGATGTGTGATTCATTTGAAATAATCTATAAAAGATTAAAAAATGAGTCCGAATCTGAGATTTTGGTATGTTTTTCGTTGTTTGAGAGTTGGGGAGTGATATGTGAGGGTTATTGGTGAGTCTAGATGTAGGTAAAGTTTTGGATTTGGAACTTGCGGACTTATGATGTTAAGCTGAAGTCGATTGTGATTTGGTATACGGTATAGTGGTCTTGGTCGAGTCTACGCGTAACATTTCCTTTCATTTCCTTATGCGTAAAAAATATCAGCTACGCGTAACTTTTGGTCGGACCTGCATCTGCTTGGTCTTACGCCGTAGCAGCTTATATATGCGTAAACCCATGTCGTTTATGCGTAAGCAACGGCTATGCGTAAAGACTTACGCGTAACACCTTACACGTAACTTCACAGCTACGCTAATATTCAAGATCTCCTTATGTAGAAAAAGGGTTTTGACCCTTTGACTTTTGCTTCGGCGAGATTCCGACCCAAAAATTCACCGCTTCATAAAAACCGCAAAACAGCATAAAGATCGCTTCTTTTGTCAGTTTGACCATGAAAAGATGAAGGTTTGACCACAACTATTATCACGCTTGGTACAAAAGCTATAATAAGGATATGTTTGGACATGAAAGACACAAAAAGATATAAAGCATGTATGGACCATAACTTTTGTTTAGACCAAAGATGGGATACAAATATGTAAGAAACTGTTTTACCCACAAATCGGAAAAAAAATTTCCGACTACCAAAATAAGCATAAAAAACAGTTAAAAACATGATTCAAACCAACATAAATCAATAACACAACAACCTTGGCTCGTTATACCAATTGTAGGATCGATAAAACTAGTGATTCATGTGGTTCGGGAGGTCGGGGAAGCTCAAAGAATGAATAAGACATGGTATTGTTTAGATTGATGTAAAAGGAAGATGTGTGTGTTTCTAGAGAGAAGAAGAAGAAACCACACACACTTATTATTTTACAATGAACTTTCCTACCCCTAGTTGGGACTAGGAGGTGTATTTATACTAAGACAAGAATAACTTATCACTATTGACTAAACTAGTCCTTGTGAATAAGTAAAAGAAGAAACTAATGCAATTCCCGTAATGACTTCACTTTAGCGAGGCTAACAAGCCTTCTAAAGAACACAATAATGTATTTGCAATACAGAGAAGAAGGAGCACTTTACCTTGTTTGATCGAAGGCTTGATCGGAAGAGGTTTTTGTACATATCACTTTCGACTGGGGGGCTTGATGACATACCCTCCGATCAGGTCGAAGGACCCCTTCGCCTCAATAAATTGCATTACTTAAGACCCAAGTCTTTCTTCATAAGTCATTGGTGGCGTAAAACCATTCATCATTGACATGGTTACCAGTTGGGAATCCTCCAGCCGAAGGCCTATGCCCTTCGGTGTCTTCCCTTGAAGATGCCAAGACAAATAAGAACCTTGACTTGGTCTTCCCCCACATTCTCACTATGTCCTTAGCTTCCCCGCCAAGTCTGAGATAGTGGGGATGAAGTCCTAGCGGTTACCACAAATCAGGGGACGCCCCCATGATCTCCTAAACGTGTGCTAACACTCTTCAAGCTATTTTCATCACCTATAAATAGGTTGGACGAGTCATTTCAATGGTATGTTCACTCAACACAGTATTTCACATACATCATATTATTTACAACTCATATCACATACTTACTCTCACGCCAGAGGTGGTTCGCAGGCCTAACCCTGCAAGAATCACTTAACGAAGTGTCTACTATTTCTTATTGCAGATTGGCTACAAGTTTGGCGCAAGCATATCACCCCTCACATCCTTCGATCACCATCGAAGGCCTGGTCGTACGAATTATTGTACAATCAGTTATAGTTCCTTCTAGTCCAACCCCTTCTGCCCTGGTCACTGGTCCAACCGAAGAAGAAGAAGAAAAAGAGGAGGAGGAACAGGTCACTCATGATGACATGTTTGACACGGAAATTCTTGACCGTGCCGGGGATGTTTGAGGTGCCTTTCTACGGGGCGGCATTTAGACTATGCCGCCTCTCTAGTACACATGAAGCTTTGCTACTTTGATTGTCTATTTAGTCGGGGCTACGGTTGTCGTGGAACCCTTATCTTGTAATCCGGGGGTATGCCCCCGTGTACCTTGTATATATATTTTGGATTTATAATGGAAACACTTTTTTATGTTTAGATTACATACGTGTTTTTGTTGGTTGCCGGTATCATTGTTCCGGGCTTTGTTTTGTATCCGTGTCCGTACTTTAGTAGTCCGGAGGTAGGAAGGGTTGGTCAATGGGTTTACAATACCACTTACATGCCTGAGTCAATTGTGAGGTTGCTCGTCCTTTTTTTGTTGTTGTGCGATATGTGTGTCGCGGACGCACGAAAAATGCAATAATATTGAAATCTAAACTATGTTTGGAAAATTTGTAAAGCGGGCCAGGCTCTACGTTTCATTGAAAATTTAGAAATGATACAAGAAAAACCTATATTAGAAAATGGAAACTACTTTCCCCGTTGTCCGGATCTGATCCGTGATCAACCACAAAAGATGGGGATAACAGACTTACACTTACATATAACATTTTTTCAAATTGCGGATATTCCATGTTCTTGGGAGTACTTCCCCACTCGCGCCTCTGAGTTTGTATGCTCCTTTTCCCAATTCTTCTACTACTTCATATGGCCCTTCCCACTTTGGGCAAGCCAGTTGTCTTCTTATTCGACTGGCTTCATTGCTGCGGTACACAAATTCTCCAGGCCTGAATGCCGTGCTTTGGTCTTTGGCATTGTAATATCTTTCCATCTTAGACTTGTTGCACGCCTCTTCAATGTCCGCGGCTTCTCTTTTCTCCTCCAAGAGATCCAAGTTTAGACGGAGGTTCTGGTCGTTGGAGATTTGGTTCACGGCTGTGCCTCGGAGACTTGGCATTCCGATCTCCACTGGGATGACTGCTTCGGTGCCGTATGTGAGGGAAAATGGGGTTTCCCGTTGCTCGTCTTGATCATGGTTCTGTGTGCCTAGAGCACGTGCGACACCTCCTCTATCCAGTCCTTGCTTCCCTTCTCCAGCCTTGCTTTGATACCTTCTCCCAAGCTCTTGTTCGCGCTTTACACCAATCCATTTGCCTGCGGATGCTTAACCGAGGCAAATCGTTGCTTGATGTTAAGCTTCTTACACCAGTCCTTGAATGGGTTGTCGCGGAATTGTTTTCCGTTGTCCGACACTATTTCCCCTGGCAAACCAAATCGACAAACTATGTTGTCCCAAACCAACTTCTTCACTTGTTTCCCTGTTGATAACATCAAATAGTCCTGAATATTAAGTGTCAATTTCCCCCGTTAATGCTCGTTATTTATATCATTTATATGGATTTACGCTTGTTTTCCATTGTTTTCCACTTTCAGGTAAATTACGAGCATTGGAGCTAAAGAGACGCGGAAATGGAAACATTACTAAAGATTTATCACAATATGCTTATTTTGAAGAAGTTACGGCGTAACTCATCTCTCACATTTGCCGTAACTATGCGTGACCCGAAGTCCAACTTATCAAGAGGTTACGGCGTAACTCTTCCCAAAGGTTACGACGTAACTCCATTAGGTCAAAAGAGGTTCCACGCCGCCGATACTTATGCCGTAACTACTGCATCACTTACGACGTAACCGAATTTATTGAACACTACGGCGTAACCACTTATAAGGTTACGCCGTAACTAGCAGATCTAGTGCATTTACGAAGAAATAGAAGGTTATGACGTAACTCCTCTATTGGTTACGCCGTAACCCAGACCTGGCCTAAATACCCCACGATTTCCAGCATTTCAGAATCATCTCTCTTCCTCCCCTTCTAGGGAGCGATTAGAGCAAGCATCCCATTCCACACACAACACTCTGAGAACGTGGGAAAAAGCTCAAGGGAGGTCTAGGGAAGCATACGGAGCTGTTTCCAAGGAGAAGTCACACCATTACGATAAGCTTTAGCGTTTATTATTTCTTTTACTTTCAATTCATGTATTTCGTACCTTTGAATATTGAATTGATGTGCATGATTAATATGAGCGGCTAAGCACCCTTTGGTACTAGCCTAGTTATGATTCCTTAATTGTTTTGTTTGTGTTTGGAAGTAAATTATTTCTAAGTGTATGCATGCATAGTTCTTTGGTAGTCACCCCTGGTTCGGTAGTTTTGAATGGCGGTAGAGGCCAATTGCCTAGGAGATATGACCAACTGACCCTAGGTGAGCGGACTGAGACGGGAAGGGTAAGATATGACAAACTGACGACCCTTTCTACTTGTGCGATTTGACCAACTGATCACCTATCGTTTGGATGAACTTAAGAATTGAGGGGTGTAGTGTCTAAGTTCCTAACGGCCGAGCACTCACTATTTAGAATCTAGCATGTAGCGTACTTTATGACTGGCTTAGGGGACCAGAACAACAGACTTATGATGGTGCTCCTGATTTCTCCTGTGGTGGCATCTTTGCTGATAGGTTAGGGCGAATTGACCAAATGTTGTCCTCTCGAATTTGACCCCACCTGAAGTAATTGGAAGTAGGTAGACGGAGACATAACTAGTTAGGAGGATTAACTAGGTTAGCACCACTATTCCTCTATTGATTTCCCTTCACACATTTAATTGCTTTTATTTTATTTTTCGCATTAGTAGTTTAATTAATTAAAACCCTATCAAACCATTTATATTCTGTGAGAATTAGACTTAGTAATTATCCACACACATAGTTATTGGGACGACCTCGGCTTTACCATTTACTACACTACACACGACCGGGTACACTGCCCGTTAGTGCATTAGGGTAGACCATATGTATAGCGAGACACTATAAATATTAAGACCTGGTCAAGAAACCTGCATCAAGTTTTTGGCGTCGCTGCCGGGGAGTTATATTAGAATTGCTATTAAGTCTTTCATTTTCATTTTGTTTTAAATTTTCTGAAATTCTCACAATCTTTTTCAAGTTTTCAGGTACCATGGAAGTTGTTAACATTGATGACCTCACTCTCGAGGAATATTTGGCGTTGACAAGAGAAGAACAAGGGTCGGGGCTCGTAAGACCGGAGATTGGAGCAGATGTCCAGTTTGAAATCAGCTGTCAGTTCATGAGGGAACTGAGACAAAAGCTTTTTGCAGGGACTGATAATGATGATGCCCACTTACATGTACGAAGAGTTTTGGAGATAGCCGATCTTTTTCACGTTCCAGGAATTACTCATGATGCTCTTATGCTCAGGATATTTCCTATTACACTAACTGGGGCACCCAGAAGATGGTTTGACAGAATTCTAGCAGGGCCGATCAATACATGGTATCTTCTGAAAAATTCATTTATTCGAAAATATTGTCCTCCTTCCAAGATTGCCAAAAAGATGGAAGAGATAAGGAGTTTCAGGCAAGAGATGGATGAAACGTTAGATGTAGCTTGGGAAAGATTTAATGACCTTCTATACAATTGCCCAATGCATGATCTCAACAACCATCGAAAGTCCTATTTTCTACAATGGGTTAAAAATCCCTTCCTCGCCAATGCTCGACTCTCAAGGGCCAATCCCTATGATGCTCCGCACAAGCCCTACATCAATTCAAAAGATAATGAATGACATACAAACCGGTAATGAAAAGCTACTACCTGGGCCACTAACAGCAATAGCTTGGACGATTTTGGTGATATCACCAAAGGAATTGATAAGCTCAGATATGATATGAAGATGGTTAAGGAAGACGTTCATTCCCTCCAAGAAGAATGCAAAGCACATGAGCAGGTCAGATATGTTTAGTCATTGGAGGAAGCCGTCAATGAATTCTCTGACAATTTAAATAGGATGCACGACTCGAATGACGAAATGAATAGGAAATTCAAGGAGGGCGCGGATTTGAATTTAATGAAGCTCGACGCTAAGAGGAAAAGCTTAGAGGCTACGCTTGATGAATTAAACCAAAAGGTCCTGGAAAGTAAAACGAATGTGGTTGGAATGATGAGAGAAGTCAACAACGAGCCTGTTCCTCGTAATTTACCTAATGTCAGACCATATGTACCACCTATCCCATTTCCAGGACGTTTAAAGACTGTGCGACAAGAAGAAATTAGCGATGATCAAATGGAGAAAATGGAAGCAAAGAGATTACAGAGTGATGAAGCAATTCCACAAACTAATGAGGAATCTACCACAACATAAAACGGTATGACTTCTAGCTCTTCTTTAATTCCTAACAATCTTGCTTGTTTTTCTATACAGGTTGCTGATGATATTGTGCGACCATTGACCTCACAAACCTCACATGTCGCATCACCCGATGACGGTTATGTAGCTCCGGCTACTGAACCAATTTTAGTTGATCTTGCAAAGGAAATTGAGGACAATATTTTTGACACTTCAGTGGTTAACAAGGAGTTATATGAGCCAATTAATCTGCCACATCACGAGGTGAACAATTTATCAAGGTCATCGACTAAAACGGGTAAGGTAAGGAGGGAAATGGTATCTCCTTTAATGTATGATCATTATCCATCATTTCCCCATCCTTTAGCAATTTCACACCCTCATGGTGTTTATCGCTATTTTCACCCACACTTAGTTTCAAGTGAAAGGAGAAACACCCTCTTACTTGGTAAATAATGGTGGAGTCAAGCTCGTGACTCGAACAAAAACAAGCGCTTCGTGGGAGGCACCCCATGCTTATCTTTCCTTTTTTCATTTCTGTTTGTTTTATTTCTATTTCTGTTGGGTTTTGTGTTTTCTAACCATTTTTGCAGGAAACAATGAAGTAATTACTGCTGCAGTTGCTGATCTGAACAGAGTTACGGCGTAACTCATCTTGGTGATTATGCCGTAACCAACATTTTAGCAGCAGAATTCTTGACGCATTACCAATTACGGCGTAATACCATCTCAGCGGTTACGCCGTAACTATTCGCTTCACAGCTCATACCAGGTTTTGCCAGTTACGACGTAACTCTCTCATAGGAGTTACGACGTAACTCTCCTCTGCTTTAATTCTTTTATTTTAAAACATAGTAACCTTGTATTAGTTTTTAAATGAACTTTATGAGTGTGTTCCTTGTAAACCCTCATGAGACTTCACTCGTCCACTTGGGACACCAAATGGTTTAAAAGGCTTGTTGCATTCGCTAAATGCAACCGTGATTCCTACGAAAGTGAGTTAGGTTTATATTTCATTTTATTTTTTTTTTTATAATTATGCTTGTCGGTATTGTGATTTCAGGGATTGAAGTTTGTTCATGACGCTTAAACGAAGGCACGATCCTTTCTCGTGGGCCTTCTTCTTTTTGGAGCAAATTTCAGGGAAGTTCTCGCTCTAATTCTACCTTTCACTTCACCTTTATTTTAATGCCTAGTACAAAAGGGACTTTGTACAATTCAAGTGGGGGGACGGGAGTAGAATTATCTCTTGAACCTTATTTCACCCTCATTTTTCTAGTTTATTTTGAAAAATTATGCCATTTTTAAAATTTTAACATGTTTTTCCGAACCTAACTAGATTAGACCTTAGCCGAGCACATACAACCCTTGATATTACATGGTGAGATTATCCTTATCCGTTTCCAATATTTTACCCCAAATCCACCAAATTATGAGTGTGCCGGTAGCTTGTAAACTTTAGAACTTGGCCTTTGCATCATTTCGAGACCATAGATGAGGTATGTTGAGTTAGCTCGATGTATTTGGACTTTTCAGTTTTAGAAGGCAATATTATAGGATTATCACCCAAACTGCCTACCATTGTGAGTCTATCGATTAGTCACCTCGACTTTTCGACCCCCATGTGAAACCCTTTTGTTGCACTCCCCTTTAGTGCAAGATACCCTAGATACACCCTTCTGAGCCATTCCTTTCATTTTGTCACCCCAATATATTGTTTCGTTTACCCTTACACCTTAGCCTACCCAGTAGTCTTTATTTGTAATTGGGAAGTCATCATTTGCCTAAGTTCAAGGTTCGAGTGGAAAGGTTTGGAAATCACGCTTTCATCGACAACAATTATGAAGATCATTGAAGACCCCCGAATTCCCATTGTTCATCTCAAGTGGGGGGGATGTTATGTTATTTAGTTATGATTAAAAAAAAAGGTTAATTGAGTTATGATATTGTAAAGTGCGATGTTATAAGCACTATAGTATGAGCTTTATTGTTTAATATCGAGGAGGCCACCTCGGTCACATTTGAAGATTGGAGTTGGAGTTATACCAACTGAGGAAGAAAAGGTAGTGTGCCCATCACGACATCCTCTAATGACACATCTACCTTGCATTTCATGATCCGGTCTCTAGACTTGTAAGCTTGAACTTTGGGCGGACGGTAAGTGGTGATGACTTAGTTATAGATTTAGACTACCTGCTTGTGTTTTTTTTACACCATTATATATCCCATGTCTTATCCTACCCTTTAGTCATGAAGCGTGTCTAGGTGATGCAGCGAGCAATCTTTGGTGTCTTGGCCATGGATTTGGTCATGTATCATTGATTTTGTCCACTTTGCCGTGACATGTTAGTAATGACGAGTCACCCCTAAACCTTTGTCGTGTCTAACCATATTGCCTTCGAGAATTGTTTAGCCCTTAACTATAGTGGTGGAGATTTGTGTAACCGCCAAGCTTATGATAGAATACATGCTATGACTGTGCGATTGAGTGATCACCCAGAAATTGACACTTAGAAGATTTGAGTGTTTGTTCCCCTTTCGTGAGGTGTTCGGCTTTGTTTTATTCTAGCATAAGGGATTTTTAAACTCATATTTTTTAGGTTTTAGGAGATATCTTTTTAGGAATCTATCTAATAAGGTCTACTTGAGGGCAAGTAGAGTTCAAGTGGGGGGATATTTGATAACATCAAATAGTCATGAATATTAAGTGTCAATTTCCCCCGTTAATGCTCGTTATTTATATCATTTAGATGGATTTACGCTTGTTTTCCATTGTTTTCCACTTTCAGGTAAATTACGAGCATTGGAGCTAAAGAAACGCGGAAATGGAAACATAACTAAAGATTTATCACGATGCTTATTTTGAAGAAGTTACTGCAACTCATCTCTCACATTACGAATATTATGTGACCCGAAGTCCAACTTATCAAGAGGTTACGGCGTAACTCTTCCCAAAGGTTACGACGTAACTCCATTAGGTCAAAAGAGGTTCCACGCCGCTGATAATTAAGCCGTAACTACTGCATCACTTACGACGTAACCGAGTTTATTGAAGACAACGGCGTAACCACTATATAACGCCTAACTAAGCAGATCTAGTGCATTTACGAAGAAATAGAAGGTTACGGCGTAACTTCTCTATTGGTTACGCCGTAACCCAGACCTGGCCTATAAATACCCCACGATTTCCAGCATTTCAGAATCATCTCTCTTCCTCCCCTTCTAGGGATCGATTAGAGCAAGCATCCCATTCCACACACAACACTCTGAGAACGTGGGAAAAAGCTCAAGGGAGGTTTAGGGAAGCATACGGACAAGTTTCCAAGGAGAAGTCACACCATTACGATAAGCTTTAGCGTTTATTATTTTTTTACTTTCAATTCATGTATTTCGTACCTTTGAATATTGAATTGATGTGCATGATTAATATGAGCGGCTAAGCACCCTTTGGTGCTAGCCTAGTTATGATTCCTTAATTGTTTTGTTTGCGTTTACCTTTACTTCCGTACAATTATTTCTAAGTGTATGCATGCATAGTTCTTTATTAGTCACCCCTGGTTCGGTAGTTTTGAATGGCGATAGAGGCCAATTGCCTAGGAGATATGACCAACTGACCCTAGGTGAGCGGACTGAGACGGGAAGGGTAAGATATGACCAACTGACAACCCTTTCTACTTGTGCGATTTGACCAACTGATCACCTATCGTTTGGATGAACTTAAGAAACGGGGAGTGTAGTGTCTAAGTTCCTAATGGTCGGGCACTCACTATTTAGAATCTAGCATGTAGCGGTACTTAATGACTCGGCTTAGGGGACCAGGAACAACAGGACTTATGACGGTGCGCCTGATTTCTCCTGTGGTGGCATCTTTGTTGATAGGTTAGGGCGAATTGACCAAATGCTCTCCTTTCGAATTTGACCCCACCTGAAGTAATTGGAAGTAGGTAGACATAGACATAACTAGTTAGGAGGATTAACTAGGTTAGCACCACTATTCCTCTATTGATTTCCCTTCACACATTTAATTGCTTTTATTTTATTTTCTGCATTAGTAGTTTAATTAATTAAAACCCTATCAAACCATTAATATTCTGTGACAATTAGACTTAGTAATTATCCGACACACATAGCTCTTGGGACGACCTCAGCTTTACCATTTACTACACTACACACGACCGGGTACACTGCCTGTTAGTGCATTAGGGTAGACCATAAGTATAGCGAGACACTATAAATATTAAGACCTGATCAGTAAAACATGCATCACCTGTGATGGAGGCTAGAGGTTTAGCCTCAATCCACTTGGTAAAATAGTCTATTCCCACAATCATAAATTTCACTTTTCCTGGTCCTTCTGGGAAAGGGCCGTAAATATCTAGACCCCACTTGTAGAAGGGCCAAGGGGAAGTGATTGGGGTCAAGTTTGTTGCGGGTTCTTTGGTACTGGACGGTGGACTTGACAATCCAAGACTTCAATCACCGGGCATCCTTATGCATTGTTGGCCAGTAGTATCTAGATCGGATCGCTTTGGCTACCACCGCCCTTGGCCCTGAGTGCATGCTACATGATCCCTCATGGATCTCTTGCAGCATGTAGTTGGCTTTGACGGGGCCCACGCATCGGAGCCACGGTTCTAAGAAGGATTTTTGGAATAGAACTCTGTCCTTTAACATGTACTACCGTGCCTTGATCCAAGAACTTTCGGGCTCTTTGCTCATCCACTGGCACTATCTCGTCCCTTAGGTAGTCAATTAAGGGAGTCATCCATGTGTCTCCGTCTTCTTCCATGACTGCCAACAATTCCTTTTCTTCAATGGATTTATCCTTCAAGACTTCCACAAGCACCTGTTTTGTCAGGTGAGCGAAGCTGGTGGAGGCTATCTTGCTTAACGCGTCTGCTTGCTTGTTCTGGCTTCGGGGAATCTGTTTGATGGAGAACGTCTGGAATCCCTCAATTAGGGCTTTAGCTTTTGCCAAGTAACGTGCCATGCTCGCTTCCTTAGCCTCGTACGCTCCATTGATTTGATTTGCCACGAGGCGGGAGTCAACGTTTGCTGACAGGTCCTTCACCTGCATCTGTTCTGCGATCCTCAACCTTGCGATCAGTGCTTCATATTCGGCCTCGTTGTTGGATGCCTCGATTCAAACGTAGGGCATATGTGAATTCTTTCCTCCGGCTTGTTAGGATTAAACCTGCCCCGAAACCTTCCTGACACGCGGATCCGTCCGTGAATAATTTCCACGGCTCTGAGTACGGTTGCTTGTCCGCTTTCTTGTCTGGGATTCCCTCTTCTAGAATTTTGGCAATGAAGTCTGCTAGAACTTGCCCTTTAATGGCTGTTCGGGGTCGGAAGCTAATGTCATGTTCGTCTAGTTCTATCGCCCATCCAGCCATTCTTCCACTCTTCTATGTTTTGGTCAGGACTTGCTTTAGTGGCTGATCTGTGATAACCGCTACTGGGTGTGCTTGGAAGTATCGCCGCAGTCTGCAGGATGCATACACCAGTGTGAGAAAAAGCTTCTCAATTGGGGTGTAATTCACCTCAGGGCCCTTTAGGGCGCGGCTGACGAAGTACACGGGCTGTTGCCGCGACTCTCTCTGTGCTAACAAGACTGCACTTATAGATACATGATCAGTTCTTCCTTTGGGCGTGGTGAAATGACCATTGGCAAGTTGGGAATGTGTTTCTTCATTTCTTTGAACGCCTGTTCCGCCTCGTCTGTCCAATGAAAGTCACTCTTCTTGATGCACTTCTTCAGTGTCTTGAAGAATGGGAGGGACTTTTCCGCTGATTTGGACATGAAGCGGCTGAGGCTAGCTAACTTTCCATTCAAAGATTGCACTTCCTTTTTGGTTTTTGGGGATTTGAGTATAGTCACAGCCTTGGACTTGTCCGGGCAAGCTCTAATGCCCTCCTTGCTCACCACATGGCCCAAAAACACCCCCTGTTCCGCCCCAAATGTGCATTTTTTGGGGTTTAGCTTCATGTTGATATTTCGTAAGGTCTTAAAAGTCTCCTATGTATCCCTGAGCACCTCTTCCTCTGAATGGCTCTTGATGACTAAGTCATCAACATATACTTCCATGTTTCCTCCAATCTACTTGTCAAAATCTCTGTCCACCAGCCTTTGGTATGTTGCTCCGGCATTCTTCAGACCAAAGGGAATTTTTGTGTAGCATAAGATGCCTTGGTTTATGTGGAATGCCGTTTTTTCCTCATCCCTGGCTGCCATCTGTATTTGGTGGTACCCTTTATATGCGTCAAGGAAGCATTTGAATGGGTATCCGCAGAGGGATTCGACTTTCCAGTCGATCTCCGGCAGGGGATAGCAATCCTTCGGACAAGCTTTGTTCAAATCTTTGAAGTCTACACACATTCTCCAGCTCCCATCACTCTTTTTGACCAGAACTGGATTGGATAGCCAGTCTTGATAATGGACTTCCTTCATAATCCCGGCTGCGACAAGCTTGGTAACATCCTCGTTGATGGCTTTATTCCTTTCCGGGGATTGTCCCCTTTTCTTTTGTCGCACGGGGTTGTAGCCTTCTCTGACATTCAATTTGTGTTCCACGATCGTCCGCGGGACCCCAGTCATGTCAAATGGTTTCCAAGCAAAGATATCCAAGTTCTTTTTAAGCAAATCGCAGAGGTTCTTCTTTCCTATTTCACTTAAAACTTCTCCGATGGTGATCGTTTGGTCAGGGAACTCGGGGTTGATTGCAACTTTAATCCCCTCTTTTGTCTTGGCCTCTTCAGCGTCCCGGTTGGGTTGTGGTTCTGCAACCATTCTGCATTCAACTGGGACTACCTTGTCGCTGTGCAGAGTTACGACCCCATCGTGGGTGGGAAACTTCAACATTCCATGTGCTGTGGATGGGACTATTTTCAACAGCCTGATGCCTGGACGCCCAATTATCCCGTTGTAAGGAGAGGGGGACCGTACTACCATGAAGTTCATCCAGGCACTGGCTGTCTTCTTGCCGCCTCCCAATGTCACCTCTAAGAGGATCTGTCCTAGTGGCCACGAAAGCTCTCCGCTGAAACCTGGTGATGAGGCGGGGATCAATCTTCTCCGGATTTCCGGACTTAGCTTATTGAAGCAGTGTTCGTATAGGACTTTCGAGGCACTTCCATTATCCACATACATCCTGTGGATTATGCATCCCTCAACGCCCGCCTTGATCACCAGCGGATGGTCGCCCCAATCATCCCCAGATATGGGAGGAAAGGATATTTCCATATTTGGGACCGCATCCGCGGTCAGCTTTGGTTTGACTGCCCGCTGCCAAGTTTGGACCATGTATATGGCGTGAGCTTTGTCTTTGGCCATGGAATCCTTCTTCCCACCTTCTGGACCACCATTCTTCTGAGTCCCAATCTTGATCTAACCGCCTCTTCTGAGTCCCAATCAGGGTGCAAGTTTTCCGGACCTCTTCGACTGCTTCTTCAATGATAGCACTTCGGCCCCATTGTGACCCTTCTCCCTATGGAAGTCGCAGATTTTATCTTTATTCCGGGATTAAATTCGGCCGCCGGACATTGGCGGAGGGGCCGTGAACTTGAAAGTATCCATGGCCAGGATTTCCTTTGGCGTTTTTGTGAGGGGGGTAAATCTGTCGCCCCGTTTTCTTTCTGGCCTTAGGCGGCCTTTGAACTCTCCATTCCTTTCAAAGATCTGAATGTTCTTCTGCCCGCTCTCGTGGTTTTTCCACTAGGGGTGCTTCTTCTTTGTTTGGTTGGCCGCGGCCAACTCTCCTCTAAGGAATGCCTTGGTCACCTTCCACATCTCATCCTGCGCGGTCTGGGGTATGTTGTCATTAAGCCTTTTGATTTGCTCCGGGTTTGTTATTCCATGAATGAAACCCGATACCCGCATACACTCCGGAGCTCCCTTCACGTGCATGCTTTCCATTTTGAAGCGTTGCACGAATGCTTCTGTGGATTCTCCTTCCTGTTGCTTTATGTGGTGCAACTAAACAGGGTCTTTCGTATATTTCTTTTGCTGAAGGAAGTAGGAAAGAAAGCTTGACCTCAGCTCCTTAAAACTATCGATGCTTTCTGGTCGCAGCTCATCAAACCTGACGCGAGCGTACCCAATCAGGGTGGAGTTGAACATGTGGCACCATGTGGGCATGGCCCACCTTTCCACTTTGGCTGCTGTCTGGAAATTTTTCAGATGGTCTTCCGGGTCTCCTGTCCCGTCGTACGTTCTAATATGAGCCGGCATCCTTGTTCTTTTTGGAAATTCAAAATTCCGTATCCGCTGAGTGAAAGGGTCCACATCGGCTATGTCATATGGGGAGTAGAGTTCGTCAAGCTCACTTCCCATCTTGCTTTTTGGGTTGGATTTCCAGTGCCCTCCCGTGCTTTCCTCACTTTCCATGGGAGACGCTTCCCTAGTTCTGCTACAGTATGAGCGGTGCGTTTCTTCCCTGTTGTACTTTGAGTGGGAGGCACTGTCGTGGGTCAGGCTTCGGCTTCTCCGGTATCTTTCAGGCGAATGCCTCTCTGCCGCATCCAACCTTCTATGCCTTTCGGCTTCTTTTTTTGGTTGCCCGCGGGAAGACACTTTTGATTGGAGCCTGGAAAACACGGCTGGCTTTTGGTCCCCTAGCCTTGTGGTCACGTGTGGACGTTCTCTTTCCAGCCTAGAGAACACATCCGGTCGCGGCCTCTTTGCTTCCAACTGGCTCCTTTCTCTGGAACACCTATCGTCTCGACTGCTAAATCTCGAGAAAACACTTTGTGACTTGGAATACTCCGAAGGGTCTGATTTGGCACTGGGCTAGCTCTCTGCCTCTGATAACGCTACACGCGTCGTTCGGGGTCAAAGGAACTTCCTTTTCGTCGAGCAAGTTTTTCAACACCCTAGGCAGTGAACCTAATCGTTGTAGTGTAGTATAAGGGTAAGCCACGGGTATTGATATCGTTCTCTAGGGGAATAGGAATGCTAGTGAGAATTTACTACGCTTGGGGTTGAGGAAGATTATTTTTTATCTTTTTATATTTTTTAAGGAAAGGAAAGGTACGAATCTCGGGGTTTGGATTTGGGGGGTTGGTATTGCTACCGATTACTCTACTTATCTAATTATCTAATCTAAGGTTTATGTAGTCTATGTCTAATTATTGTGTGCTCGTATGATAGTTTAAAGATGTGTTTACTTAGGTTTTACTATTCCTTAATTATCTCCTATTGGTGGTTGAATTGTCACGTCTTTATTCTTAGTTGCGTTGTGTGTCTAAAGTTGTAAGGTATGCGTTTCTCCCTAACTCTTTGAACTTACCAAAGGGTCTTGTCTAGAAAACCCACTAGGGATAATAAACTCTTACTCTAAGACACTCTTTGGATGGTTTAGCTTACAACTACTCAAGGAGTTATATTCTAAGGTTCACAAAGATTTAATCAAGCATTAAGTACACAACGAATGACCTATCGCATTACTAGATCATTAATCAACTAAGATAAGAGACAACCAATCAATATTCAATAATTAAGTTTCATATTCCCTAAGCAAACACACAAGTAAATTAGCCGGACATGGAGAACATGCAAGCATACACACAAATAATCAAAGACATAATTGTATTAATGAAGTAAAACACTTATCTTGGTGTAAGATAGGGATTGGAACCCTAAAATATCAGACAAGACAGCCTTGGTCGGTTTGTTTTTACTCCAAAAGACTACACACCAATACTTGAAAAATCGGATTCTATATATAAGATTACACATGCGACGCCACCTTATGTTTTGGCCGCCGTGTCGCCTATGTAGGGTATCGTCTGGCCACGTTAGACTTGCGGCGCCACCTTATGCTGACACGCCCTTCAGCCTTCGACGCCGTCCGGATTGCATCTAGCCGTCGAGTTGCGACGGCCTACTCTTTTATAACTTGACGTCGTCACTTGAAAATAGGAGTTTTGGCTTCTTTCCCGTCACAAAATCCTCCACCGTCGCGTATAAGGCGTGGCCGTCACCTTATGTTTTCAGCACCTTTGAGTGTCTCGATTCTGACTTTGGCCATTTTCTTCGTATATTCGCGCTTTTTCGTCCAAATAAGTGCCATTCCAGCATTTTGCCTTCAAGAGACCTAAAAAGTGAAAAGGAACGATATTAAGCAATAACGGATATAAAAGTGATCAAATAAGGGCTTAAACGACCCCTAAAAAAGGTACCTTTTAAAACCTTATCAGCCTCCTTCTAGGTTTTCGTTTTCTTTCAGACTCCGGGCAAGTATTCCGGGCGTGTTCTCGAGATCTTTTATTCCTGGTCTCATCATCAAAATCTAGGCAGGTCTTGAACCGGTCTAGCTTCTCTTGATGGACCTTCTATGCCATTAAGCATAAGATCTGATTGTAGTGCTTTTCGCAGAACTCACTTATCGCCGCGTCGGTCACGGCATTAGGGGGTATTGCTCAGTGTTTTGCACTTTTTCACTTCCACCTGTGTTTCTGGCCGTGGAAGGCTCAGGGGACGGGGAAGGATTGTCTGCCAGGTTACTCGTGAGAGTTTTTGGAAACGCAGTTATGTCACTGTCTCACGGATGGCGTCAACTTGTTAATACAATTCTGGGCGCTCCTTTGCAAAGATTAGTGTAGGCTAACTTCTTTGGGAATAGATCTTGTATTAAGTATTAGTCTTGGTTTAAAGTTGCTAGAAAGTGAACACCGTTAGTCTCACCGCGGAACGGGGTTCCGCGGTCAACCTCCAGCGTGAGAGTAAGTAAGGGTTTTAGAGAGATAAAGTCAGTTCTAGAGAGAGAGTGAGTGTGTATTACCCTTTGAATAGTGGCGAAACCCCTATTTATATGGTTGAACTTTATGTCGTGTTCTCATAGTCAACGACACGGAGAGCTTACGGGGTAAGTGGGAGTGACGTAGGTCAACCTTAGTTTGTCCCGTATTATGACAGTGTTGCTTTTGAACGGGAGTTTGTCCCGCTTCCCTTTTGGGGACTCGCAGTTACGTACCTTAATCCTGGGTGAGATTCCCTACCTTTTATGTGGGGCGCGGTTGTGGCCTCCTTCGGACGTATCTCTTACCCGCGGATTGGTCCTTCCCGTCGTGTTTACGCCGTGCGTATATAGACAATGCTTGAGTGACCTCCGACGGGTTACGTGTTTGGTCCGCGCCCGACCCGTATGAGTGCTGGGGGGGTCATACGCGATCAGCCAGTATGGACACGTGGTGCTGAGTTCGAGACCCTGATTCGGATCGAAAACAAAGGCAGCAACGTGATGGTTTTCTTTTAATAATATGGCGTCAACAATTGGTCCAGGCGAGAGGTTCATCAGCTCAATAGAAGCTCCAGTAAGCATCTGGATCGTTGTGGAGGCCATGTCCGTCATCACTATGGCCACGAAATGACCCTATGACTTTTGATCCTCAACCCAGTGGTGTGTGTTCCTTGCAAGAACCAACAAATGGTGGGTTTTGTGAAGAAGAAGAAGAGCTTGCCATATTATCAAATTTAGTAGGGGAAGCTTTATGTAAATTTTGATCGATATTGTTGAGAGAGTAATCAAGTTACAAAGTTGTGAAAATGAAATAACAATCAGCCATTATATAGAGAAAAGGAGGAAAAAACTATCATGCAAACTTTTGAAGTAAAATTACATTCACAGTCCATATACTATCATAACTTGGCAAAAATGTATTTTACACAAAGCTTAAACATCTATAACAAACACAACTGTCTTCTAAGTCAACACTCGCTAGTTTTTTTTTTTTTTTAATCTCGAAAAAAAGGTAAGTAACAACTACACTATTAGATAAAATAACATCTATCTATCTATACTACATATAAAATGAAAATAAGCAAATGTTGAAAGTTGAAAATTAAAAATTGTCAAAGCTGAGAGAAATGTATAGTGTAATTAATACTCTTATTAAAAGTGAGTTTGATATGCTGCCATGTATCACAATGGGTATGAGTTTGAAAGTAGTGGTGGGTCCATCACCTATAAAAGATCCTTACCTAGCTCTCTTGATGTATGTGGAGTATGGATTATATCCATCATTCATTTCCATAGAGGTGAACCCTTCATCTTAAACAAACACATTGATTGGAATGAAAATTCATTCTGTGATTCCCGATAATGGATACCCAACGCACCCTAAAACACCATATTACTTAAAAGTACAATGATTTATTCACATTGTATAACCAATTAAAAACATATACATCAAATTAAATACAACCAATTAAAACATCCCTTACTAAAAAGTAGAATAAAAAATTCACAATATACAATTTAAACAAACTACAACATAATCCAAAATATAAAACAATTAAACACACTAATTAATGTTATTTTTAAAACATCCTAAAATGAAAAGTACATGTTATTATACACATTAATAAAACATACAAAACTTAATACAAGCTAACAAGTTGATGGTACATATAGTTTTGAAAACCGGATTGGACCAACTGGTTCAACCGGGAACCGGTGTCGCCACCGGTTCGGCTAACCAATAAAAGCTGTAACCACCGGTAAATTTCACCTTGTATTAAACTAATATAATATTCTAATAAAATAATATTTAACTATTTTCTACGTCAATGTTTTTTAGATAAAACGTTATCAGTTTACTGATTAAGTAAACCAACTAATGTGACGTAAATTTTCATAAGGCTAAATGAAGGCATTTTTCTGCCTCAATTTGTAAAAAAATAAAATAAAAATAAATATAGTTTTATTATCAACAAAACACCATGGGGGCGTTTAATCTTGTGGTATAACTGTATTTTGTATACGTGTTATGTGTTAAACTTGTGCCTTAGTGTGTATTTGTGTTAATCAATTTGTTAAAACTTGAGTCTTATATATTCGCCCATTAAACATTTGAACTATCGAGATGTAATTACTTGGACTTTTATAAACGTTGGTAGCTAGACTTGTATTGGACAGCACATACACTTGACATCGGATATTAGACTTGGACATTTGGACGATTGAATTATACTAGACAAACTCCGGACAAATTGACGAATATGACTATCGGACTCGAATTATATTAGACATAAAGGACATGGACTTATTATATTTGACCAAATAATAAGAATTGATAAATGGGCTATGTATATCCTACTTAAAGGACTAAATTAAATATATATATATATATTATTAGACTAAACTTATTGGACATAATTAGACTTGTGATGGACTTAAGATATCGTACTAAGAACATTGGACTTCAATTAGATTTAAGTCATACTATTATCGGGCTAAAGTCCAATTGACTTACTTTCTTGGCATAATTTCTTGTCATTATCTTATCACCTAAAATTCACTCGTCCTTATGACTCGTTTTCTTGAGATATTTTATCCATTCTTTTACTTCATAATATATATATATATATATATAGAGTTTGGATCATTTAAAAAGTTGATCTCAAGAGAAAAGTGAGAAAAGTAATCTCAACCATTGGATCACCCCCTCTTCCCCTCCCTTTTTTCACACCAAACTACAGGGACCTAATTGTATTTTCCTTCATTCTTTAAGGAACTTTTGTAAATTAAGACCCTACCCCCACCCTAAAAAATTTTTTTTCCGCCAAAAAATTTTTTCTGGGGGCCAAAAATTTTTTTTTGGCCAAAATTTTCCGCCAAAATTTTACAACACCGATGCACCTTTTATTTTGGTGCATCACGCTTATAAAATTAGTTATAACTATGATGCACCAGATTTTATAACCGAGATGCACCCAATTATTGTTACCTAATATGCTTCAATAACATTGCAATAACTTAGTATACTATGCTTTTTAAGGGGCATTAGGTGTACACCCAGAGACGGATCCATGGTAGCCACGGTAGCGTCGCATGCTTTGTCATTGGGATAACACAAGTGCATATTAACAATCGTGAATTGATGAAAAGTATGTTAACCATGTGATTAATAAAATAACTCTGAAACATGTTAGGATAGTTGATTTCATTGTATATTAACCATGTGATTAATAAAATAAGCGTGTTGAATCAGTTAAAAATCTCTCTTTTTATACAAAAAGGTTGAGGGTTTTAATTCAAAGTTTTCTGTAATAAGTTAATCATATGCGATTGATGCACCTTTTTATATTGGTGAATCACAGTTAAAAAAAGTAGTTATAACTATGATGCACCGATTTTTATAACCGATATGCACACAACGATCATTACCTAATATGCTCCTATAACATTGCAATAACTTAGTGTACTATACTCTATAAGGGGCATTAGTTGTACAACCAGGGACGGATGGTAGCCATGGTAGTGCCGCATCTCTTTGTTATAACATGCTTTGTCATTGCGATAACGCCAGTGCATATTAACCATCGTGAATTGATGAAAAGTAAAACAAAATAACTCTGAAACATGTTAGGATAATTGATTTCATTGTATATTAACCATGTGATTAATAAAATAAACGTGTTGAATCATTTAAAAAATATCTCTTTTATACACAAAGGTTGAAGGTTCTAATTCAATACTTTTTATGGAATAAGTTAATAACATATGCGATATGATGCACCTTTTTATTTTTGTGAATCACAGTTAAAAAAAGTAGTTATAACTATGATGCACCAATTTTTATAACTGAGATGCACATAAAAAAAAGGTGCATCACGCTATAAATTTTATGCGGAAAAATTGCCCAAAAAAATTTTTGGCGGGAAAAAATTTTTTTTTTGGGGTGAGGGTGGTTTTCAAAACTTACCCCTAAGTTTGAGATGTTTCAAAATTGACCCTATAACTTTTTTTCTCACTTTTCTCTCTAATTACACTTTTCTCTAGAACCAGACTCTATATATATATATATATATATATATATACACACATTATACTTTGGCGTGAGTTGTATTTCGAGTCTGTGATCATCAAACCACCACACGAATGATGATTCTAAACTGTTCTTACGAATTATGTCAATAAACTCTTATATTTACTAATACGAATATTCCACGAAAACTAAAACACTTATCTTTTGGAAACTTATTTACTTTACGATACGCATTCTGAGATAATCCGTATACTATTAGGTTGTGCCAATGACGTACCGTTGTGTCGGTACTCTTGTATCGTTGTGTGTTACTCCCTTGTGATACTATTGTGTTACATTTCTCGATGTCAGTCGTGTTAGTTGTGATTCTTGTATTTCTTAAGACTAAGGTGAGTTTCACAACCCCATTTTACTGTTTTACTCGTTTTGGGGTGAAAAGCATGCTATGATTACTTAAAACTAAATTGGTTGTGCATTCATGGAATTATGGATTTACTGAACTGATTTAACCTACTGAGCTATGCTCTGCTACTTTGTGCAAATTGATATGTATGCTTATGTATGGCTGTAAAAGTCCCCTGTTACTACACTACTTATTAACTCACTCCCACTGTACGGGACGAGCCGTTGATATCTATGGATATCGCTATTTAGGGGTAAAGCCATCCCCTCACTCTACTAACCAGAGTGCATAGTATCACCTTCTCATGCTAGGTTAGAGTATGTTGCACGTAGGGGCAAGTTACGGCTGAATCGACTTAAGTAGTGGAACCTTTAAGGCATGAACATGCCGCATACATGATGGACCCTTTTGAAACCTTGACAACCAATTGATCTTCCTGTTTTGGAAACTACTTTGTGTATTAAAACCTGTGAACTCACCAACCTTTGTGTTGACACTTTTAGCATGTATTTTCAAGATTGTAGGCGATAGCTAAACTTTGGAGGCGCTTGGGCATTGGTATGGCATGGTTATAGAAGACATTGATATAACTTGGGGACCACTTAAATTCTTTTTATGGGCCTACATCCCACAATACACATTTTTTAAAGATGTAAACACAAATCTTTATGAAATAAGATTTCTTAAGTTAAATCGTTGTTCTATACAAAGGTGTTGTGATATCAATCGAGTAATACCCCAGTAACACTTACTTCCGCTGCAAACCATATTTTTTTGGGGTGTTAAAGATTGGTATTAGAGCCTCGGTTGTAGAGAACTGGGTATTTTTGAAACCTATACTATAACTACTTTTACGAAAACTTAACCCTATGACCGACACATGCCTGCCTGCCAAGCAGATGCCTCGCTTATGACTTGTTGAAGTCATACTTGATAAAATATGTATTATATTACCATCAACTTAATGACTTGTTGATGCCTCGCTTATGAATGCTTTCTTATACTTATTTTTACGTACCACAACGCTACGCCTTATCCCCACATAAATTGAATGCTCGTTTTACTCTTTCGTAACAACTTCTAAAAGTAAAGGACATAGTGCTAGTGTAACTAGGCCGAGTATTTCAAAGTTCATGTGAATATAGATTGATCACCTATATTCACCAGGGAGGAAGGGCATAGACTGATCACCTATGTCCAACCCTGAGATGAACTTTGCAATGCTAGGGATGGTTGTTTTGGTTTTGGGAACGAAAAGATTTTGTATGTGTATACAAGCATGGACATGATAAAATTTTAACCCTACACACAACGCACTGGCATCACAATACTTATTCATAGTGATATTTTTCCACTTTTATGGAATGTCTTTCATCGCCGCTTGGTTATGTTACGACTATGAATTACTTTCGGAATTAATGAAAATGTTTAATCGTGCTAGACCCGATTAACCACCATTTGAATTCAAGTTGTGTATCTTGACACTTTTGATATCGTAATAAGTTCATTGAACTTATTGATGGAGTGCTTTGGAATTAATCTTGACTATGTTTGATTTTGGACTATTTGGTATTGAGATTCTCGGTCTTGTTGCGGATTTAGATTAGCTACTTTATTTTAGCCTTGCCTTGATTGTGGTTTTGCTACGGACCTCCTACCCCAAACCTTATCTTGGAACAATTGTTGTTCATTTTTCCGAATCGATGCCATTCACTTGATATTATTCAATCGAGGTTATCCAGTCGATGTTGTTAATTTTTCTGAATCGATAATGTTCCACTAACGTTGTTTCATCAACAATACTCGATTAAGGTCGTACCTTACACTTTATTGATGTAGTACTTCACGCACTATTGGTGTTGTACGTTATGCTCCATTGATGTGTTCATATCGATTTTGTTCTGTCAATGCTGTTTTATCGATGCCGTTTTATCCATATTATCCTATTATGTTGATTTATCGATAACATTCTACTGATGTTGTTCTAACGATGCTATCCTATCGATAGGTCCCTACACTCAATCGATGTGTGATCCTCTATCGTACCCATTGGAAATTATTGACTTTTACTCGTATTTGGAGCTCGACTTGATCTCGACTTGTTGTTGGAATTCTTTTGAAAATATGACTTTGAACTCGAACTTTGTTCCCTTCTTCGTTAAGTACCGAGCCAATCGACAGATTACTGGTAGTAATTAACTTTCTCCTCTGGAGTTGTACCCCGAACTTGCTAACCACTCCCTTTTACATAGATTTTATACCCAACAGAGATGATGTACACTATTTAAACATTACTCATGATATACTAAATCACTGTTAACAAGTTGTTGCAACACCATGTCATCTCTATCCCGTCCCGTTATCATTTTCTCAGACGTTGAGATCGAGGTTGCCTCGTCACTCACTGTTGCAATAGTGTCTCCTCTATCCCAAAGCTCGTACTCAATTGATGAGTCGGAATACATCCTTGCCGTTCTAGGAACGACACATCATGACATCTACGAAGGGTAACCCTTGTTGAACATAAATAACGAGCGACCTAATAAACTTTTAACAACCTATAAACATACTACGAGTTAACTTGCAACTCGAGCTACTATTTATGGGAACATATATCTAATCCTCTATTTATCCCTAGAGAATACCAAGAGTTTGCTCACTACTTCCCCTTATAAAATAGTAAACTGTGTCGTTTTCTAACGCACAAACTGTAATCAATCATCTTGTCAACTATTTCGTGGTCAATCTACCAAATGTTGTACTACTTCATAATTGAATCAAAATTTTGACCCTACCTGTATTTTATGAACAATGAGTCTTCCTCAAATCGTCCTACAAACTTTTTGTACAAATCACTTCGCGGACCACTATATTGTAATAAACCGATTCATTACTGTGCTTCTACTTCATTAGACAAGAAACACTTTTTCTAACATTTTGTGAAGTATATTACAATTACCCTACAAGTTTACCAAAATCCTATGAACAAGCTTTGCCACTGAATCACAAAATGAATTACAAATATTTATATTATTAGACAATTAATAAATTGTTTTCTTACCTACTCTATGAATTATTTACAAATCATTTCACGAGTTATGTTATAACCTGATCTGTTGTCTTACCAAAACATCACAAAATTTAACTATGATTTCACTACTATTCTATAAATAATAAATCATTTTCTATTATCCTATAAGATGTTTTAAAAGTCACATTACCAAGTTATTACTTCAATACTAAATCACAATCTACGATTTACCACTAATTTGAAAATAATAAAATATCTTCCTCGTAAGGATAACCAATACCTTCTTTTGTAATTGTACCAAATTTCCAGAGTAGATCAAACTCTTTGTTATGAAACAATAGATAATAAACGTTTAATGGGAAATTGCTAAGGAACAAACTGATTCATTATCTACAAAAGCTGAGGTGTTGGAATTATCTGAATTTAAGAAGAAAGATTTAAACTCATATAGTGGACATGTAAACCTTCAACTTGGAACCGATTCCGTGTTGTCACTTAACACTTTATTAACAAATATTTATCTTAAAAGGTGAAGTTCAACAACTTTCTCTATATTCATCAAGTCCTTTTCCGAAATTTTAACAAGTCAAGACTTTTTATACAGCCTACATCCGAGAGGACGAGGACACCATGCTAGCCATTATAGGGTAAACTACCAACGAGCATAACCTTAACAACTGGACTCTAACCTTAGGCGTCTAAAACTTATGGATTCATACATACTTAACTACATTTTCTTCTATGACGCTTCACCTTCAAGGACCCTCCTTTAAGAGTTTCATTTGCCTCAACGATAAAACTTGTGATGACATTTTTCTGAAGATATTTGCTCTTACGAATTAGAAATTTCTGGTCAAACCTTATCAAACTTTCTTATGCTAAGAAACAGCAAAACATCAACTTTTGCGAAACTGTCTTATTACATCACGTCTGGAAACCTATCTTACTAAAATATAATCCGTCGGGACCACGAACATCTTACCCAACTATTCATCTCAGACGAAGATACTTGTATAACTACAACTCACAATACTGCCAACTCTTGAAAACAACGGATATAAGTCGTGATATTAATATCTCTGGCAACAAGGTTTCAAAATCACCTTCATTTCTTGCACCTCATTCCGAGGGCAATACTCCTTGTTTATAACTTCTTCAACTTAGTCCAAGCAATCTTATGAGTATTCTCAATACTAATACATTGAGCAACAACATTCTACCACGACAAAGTATCATTCAGAAGTATGCTTGCGACATGTTTGACCTTGCAGTCTTTAGCATAGTTGATGATTAGAAATACTGACTCTAACCACTCAAACCAACGAGCCAAACCAACCGTTCTTTCCGTGACCTTGGGATTGTTGAGCTTGTAGCTCCAGAACTCCTTGCAAGAGCAACCTCTGACCACTGATATGACATTTATGCCTGTGGTGCCTTCAACTGGCCCCGCAACATTTCTCTGAAGTTTTGTTAATCCTCCAATTATCTATATTTTATATTATCCCTTGGAATATACCAATTTGAAGCTTGATATTAATCAGAACTTTTGCACACTGATAAAACCTTAAGAGAATTCCTGATTTCACTTGGGAGCGTGAGATCATAATTCATCGCAAATACCCACTTTTCCTAGACGTCTCAACATTAGACCTTCAAAATCTTCGTTAGAATTGGATCGATAGCTTAAAGACTCGAGATACCACCCGAATTTATCAGTGTACACGACATCATTCAGTTGTGAGTAAAATCCAAAATACATCCCTGTGGTTTGTCCTGTATCTCGCTTTACATCCCTAAACTTTTTTTGGCACAAAACCATCCCTCCGTTAGTAAAGTTGGCACAAATACATCCCCCTGTTAGTAAAATCAGTTAATGAGGACTAATGGTGCAAATATTTCTCCGTTATCTCCTAACGGAAGAGAAAATATTTGCACCGTTAGTCCTTAGGACTAACGATGCAATACGTCGCTCCCCCTAGTATTTTGAAATTGTCACTTAAAAGTAGTATATGAGGGGTTCACCTTGTATCTCATTCCATAATCCATACATCAAAACACAACACCAACAAAGAAGCTATAGAAATTATAACCCAAAGGAACAAATATGTTCATATTCTCACTCTACATTTTCTCTCACTAGAAAATTTTATTTTTCTTGAAACCAAAGAAACTCAATCAAATAAATTATGGGACCTTGTGGATCAACACCAAAATCAAGAACAAAACACGTTCTTGTATTGTGACCACGACCAAAACCAAGCTTATTTCTCAGCTTAGTGGCTTTCTCCATTTGGGTTGTGTTTGGATCTGGACCAAAACCAAGCTTATTTCTTGTGAACACGTTCTTGTATTGTGACCACGACCAAAACACCACGACCAAAACCAAGCTTATTTCTCAACTTAGTTGCTTTTTCCATTTGGGTTGTGTTTGGATATGGACCGGGTGGCAGCGGTGGAGGTGGGGGTGGTGGTGGGTGGAGGTGGCGGTGATGGTGGTGGTAGCGTTGGGTGGTAGGTGGCGGTGGAGTGACTCACCATAATCTACCACCAATGGCTTATTCAACTCTCAATCATCCAAATTCATCACCATTACCAACACTTTATAAAGCCCAAGCACTATTGAAATCAGTTCCTCAACTGGGGTTATCTTCTTTTTCTACTTGGAATGGACTTAAGTCAAATGGGTTTTCAGTATCATTAAAATCTTTAAAGTTTGGTAAGTTAAGTTTTAGTGTAGTTAGTGCTAAGTCAAACTTAAGGAGTTTGAAATGTAAAAAAGATGTAAGCTTTTGTTATGAATGAGATAGTAAATTTGTTTAATTTGTAGTACTTGTTATCTATTTGATTAGTGGCAGGTGGAATTAGCAGAAAGATTTGAAATTGATATCAAATTTGAGGTTAAAATATTACTTACTTTGACTTAATTAGTCAAAATGGTTATGTGTTTGACTCAAAAAATGAATTGGGTTTATCTTATCTTTTTCACCTGGAATGGATTCAGGTTAAATGGATTTTTAATTTCATTAAAACTTTAATTTTGTATGTTTTTGTTCAGTTTTAGTGTAGTTGGTTCAAATGCATCCTTAGGACTAACGATGCAATTTATTTTATTGCATCGTTAGTCCTAAGGACTAATGGTGCAAATATTTTCTCTTCCGTTAGGAGATAACGGAGAAATATTTGCACCGTTAGTCCTCATTAACTGATTTTACTAACAGAGGGATGTATTTGTGCCAACTTTGCTAACGAAGGGATGGTTTTGTGCCAAAAAAAAGTTTAGGGATGTAAAGCGAGACACAAGACAAACCACAGGGATGTATTTTGGACTTTACTCTTCAGTTGTACTATCACAAGAAGTGTCATACTAATGAGGCACTCATTATTTCTCTGGAAGAGATCCAGATTGATGAACGTCTGAACTCTATCGAAAAACCTACTAAGAAATCAAACAACTTAGGCAAGTCGCATTTCTTTTGTCAAAGTTCGATGGAACTCGAGAAGAGTTCCTGAATTCACATGGGAACGTGAAAATGAACTCAAACACACCGTCAGCAAACAACACTCATTGAACTTCGGGACGAAGTTCCCATAAGGGGGTGAGACTGTAACCACCGGTAAATTTCACCTTATATTAAACTAATATAATATTCTAATAAAAGAATATTTAACTATTTTCTACGTCAATTTTTTTTAGATAAAATGTTATCAGTTTATCTGATTAAGTAAACCAACTAAAGTGACGTAAATTTTCATAAGGCTAAATGAAGGCATTTTTCTGCCTCAATTTGTAAAAAAATAAAATTAAAATAAATATAGTTTTAGTATCAACAAAACACCAAAGGGGCGTTTAATCTTGTGGTATAACTGTATTTTGTATACGTGTTATGTGTTAAACTTGTGCCTTAGTGTGTATTTGTGTTAATCAATTTGTTAAAACTTGAGTCTTATATATTCGCCCATTAAACATTTGAACTATCGAGATGTAATTACTTGGACATTTATAAACGTTGGTACCTAGACTTGTATTGGACAACACATACACTTGATATCGGATATTAGACTTGGACATTTGGACGATTGAATTATACTAGACAAACTCCGGACAAATTGACGTATATGACTATCGGACTCGAACTATATTAGACATAAAGGACATGGACTTATTATATTTGACCAAATGATAAGAATTGATAAATGGGCTATGTATATCCTACTTAACGGACTAAATTAAATATATTATTAGACTAAACTTATTGGACATAATTAGACTTGTGATGGACTTAAGATATCGTACTAAGAACATTGGACTTCAATTAGATTTAAGTCGGACTATTATCTGGCTAAAGCCAATTGACTTACTTTCTTGGCATAATTTCTTGTCATTATCTTATCACCTAAAATTCACTCGTCCTTATGACTCGTTTTCTTGAGATATTTTATCCATTCTTTTACTTCATAATATATATATATATATATATATATATATATATATATATATATATATATATATATATATATATAATATATATATAGTGTATCTTTATTTTGAGAACCCTGTTAAGTGCGAGAACTGCGAGAACTCTAATTGACCAATCACAATTTAGTATTCCATTTTTTTTAAATTAATATAATTAATTTATTAGGGGCATTATTGGTATTTTAACATTCACATAATCTTAACTGATAATTCAAAATTATCCTAGAATCAAGGGCCAGTTACAACATCATCCAAATTTTCGGTCATCAATTTTTTGATAATTCTGTATCACTTTCTCTCACGTATTCCCTCTCCAACCCTAAATCCCCTTTTGCATCCATTAAAACAATCTCCATGATCTAAAAAAACCCTTCGAAAATAATTGTAGATAAAAAAAATCTGTATTAGCAACCACACAAAAAACAAACTATTGTAGATCCATGAAGATCTCCTACGACCGACAACCACGAAGTAGATGTACGTTTGCTATATTTATATCCAATCTTGTTTCTTATGTGAGTTACTAAACAAAATTTGATTTAATATATTCCTTTACAAGATGGTTTTCAGTTTCTACTTTGAATTAATATGTCTAAATCGAAGTTTTTTTATATTGTTTCGATCTGAAAAAATAATTTTTTTGATATGATTATGTTTTCGATTGCTTTCTGCTCCTGCGCATTTGCTACATTCAAAGATTCGTGATTCATATATGCTTCCTCAGTTTGTTTCGGATGTCATGAAGCCTCTTCAAATCGCGAGGCTAATGGATCAAGTGGTGGTGAATCTTTCTGGTGGTGAATTGCAAAGAGTTGCATTGACCCTGCGCCTTGGAAAGGTAAGAAATATTTTAATTTTTTTATAGTTTATTTAGTAGAACACCTGTTTTGATTTGCTTGTTGTTACAAAATATTATCATTATGATTTTAGTGCTTAGCTGATAATTCATATGATCTCATTTTAGTTTTCTTTTTTTTTTTCTTTTTTTATTGTCTTTTTTATTTCAGCCTGTTGATATTTACCTGATAGCAGCCCAAATACTGATGGTATTCATATAAGTGAATCCACCAATGTTGAAGTCAAAGACACGACTGTTAGAACAGGTTTCTTGTTATTTACTAAATGTTATATTTGTAATATGTTTATTTACAAATTAGGCTTATCTACTTGATGAACCAGGTGATGATTGCATATCTATCGTTAGCAATTCGTCAAAAGTTACAATGACGAGGATCGCTTGCGGTCCAAGCCATGGAATAAGGTAAAGAGTTGATTAGACAAAAAAAACATTATAGTATAGTTTAACATATATGTTTAGGTATAAAACATATATGTTAAATTAAAAAAGATGATTAGACAAAAAAATATTATAGTATAGATTAACATATATGTTTACGTATAAAACATATATGTTTACGTATAAAATGTATATGTTTACGTATAATGTTTTGTGTATGAATTATAAAACATGTATGTTTTGTGATTGGATTATATATGTTTTGCATGCATAAAAAAATTATCCTATTTATTTGTGTTTGTTAGTTTAAGCTTGTCCATTTGTGTTATCTTGATTTTTATTCTAAAAGTATTTAACCTTGGTTATTATTATTTCTAGGCGTGACGTTCTTTGAAGGCGTGCACACATACTGGAAGTACATATATGTTCTTGGAAAGCGTACATGTATGTTTTTGGAAGACATGCACACATGTTCAAAATAATATGATGAGAAACTTTAAACACATATGTTTTGTGCACATATGTCCGTTTACATTAATTATTGTTAGTGCACAAGTGTAAAGATAGATTATATTCATGTATGTCTTCTTATTATAAATTTGTATTTCAATCTATCGAATTTTGTGTTTAACATTATGTTCTTGGTTATAAATTTACATGGTGTATAAACACATATGCACCTTTTTATTTGAAAAACATGTATGTCGAAAAAACTATTCAAAAACCAAATAAATAAAATTAATTCATAAAAACACATATGCACTAAATCGGTTTTAAAACATGCATGTTCAAAAAAAACGCAAAAAAAAAAAAATTTTTAAAAAATGAAAAATAAATGTTTTTAAAAAACAGGATTTATTCTTTAAAAAATCAAAAATAATATAAAATTGACTTTTACTATTATACCCTTTTGGATTAAAAAAAAGGTTTAACAACTCAAAAATGCTATGTTGCATTAATATGTTGCACAATATGCATTAATAGGAGTACATAAGGGGTTCTCGCAGATTCTACTTAGGGGTTCTCAAAATAAAGGCCCCTATATATATATATATATATATATATATATATATATATATATATATATATATATATATATATATATATATATATATATATATATATATATATATATAATATTAGCTACAATTTATATAGCCAATTGGCTACAATTTTGTGCTATATAATGTGGGTCATTGATTTTTTTGTGGGTCATGATTTTTTTCTGTGGGTCCCAGATTAATTGCTAGTGTATTTTTTATGAGGGATTGAAGTCAATTAGCTACAAAAATTGTAGCCAACATATCCCATATATATATATATATATATATATATATATATATATATATATATATATATATATATATATATATATATATATATATATATATATATATATATATATATATATATATATATATATATAAATGCGGATCGGTGGTAACTTAAAATAAGAAGTGGTGAGAAGTGACCAAAACCATGCATTTGAGATGCAACGACTTGCATTTGATGCATTTCTATTCATAGAGATGCAACATCTTGAATTTGAAAGTTAATTTAATGTATAGATGGTGGAAATTGATTTTCATGATTTCGGCACGTGTAGAGGAACAAAAAACAAGAGAAATCATGAAATGCATCTAATATACGTATATGCACCTGATTAAAAGCTAGAAAACACACTATGGTGAATTATAATGCATCTAAGATTATATGGATGCATCTAATTTAGGTCGGTGCATCTCGGATTTGCGGTTATAGTTCTTCTTATTCCTTCTTATTTTAAGTAATCTTCTTATTTGATCCTAACTCTATATATATATATATATATATATATATATATATATATATATATAAATATATATATATATATTTGGCGTGAGTTGTATTTCGATTATGTGATCCTCAAACCACCACACGAATGATGATACTAAACTGTTCTTACAAATTATGTCAATAAACTCTTATATTTATTAATACGAATATTCCACGAAAACTAAAACACTTATCTTTTGGAAACTTATTTACTTTACGATACGCATTCTGAGATAACCCGTATACTATTAGGTTGTGCCAATGACGTACCGTTGTGTCGGTACTCTTGTATCGTTGTGCGTTACTCCCTTGTGATACTGTTGTGTTACATTTCTCGATGTCAGTCCTGTTAGTTGTGATTCTTGTATTTCGTTAGACTAAGGTGAGTTTCACAGCCCCATTTGACTGTTTTACTCTTTTTGGGGTGAAAAGCATGCTATGATTACTTAAAACTAAATTGGTTGTGCATTCATGGAATTATGGATTCTTGAACCTGATCTAACCTCGAGATGCTCACGCTCTTGTGCAACTTGATATGTATGCTTATGTATGGTACGTAAAAGTCCCTTGTTACTACACTACTTATTAACTCACTCCCACTGTACGGGACGAGCCGCTGATTTCTATGGATAGCGCTATTTAGGGGTAGAGCCATCCCCTCACTCTACTAACCGGAGTGCATAGTATCACCTTCTCATGCTAGGTTAGAGCATGTTGAACGTAAGGGCAAGTTACGGATGAATCAGCTTAAGTAGTGGAACCTTTAAGGCATGAACATGCCGCATACATGATGGACCCTTTTGAAACCTTGACAACCAATTGATCTTCCTGTTTTGGAAACTACTTTGTGTATTAAAACCTGTGAACTCACCAACCTTTGTGTTGATACTTTTAGCATGTATTTTCAAGATTGCAGGCGATAGCTAAACTTTGGAGGCGCTTGGGCATTGGCATGACATGGTTATAGAAGACATTGATATAACTTGGGGACCACTTAAATTATTTTTATGGGCCTACATCCCACAATACACATTTTTGAAAGATGTAAACACAAATCTTCATGAAATAAGATTTCTTAAGTTAAATCGTTGTTCTATACAGTGTGTTGTGATATCAATCGAGTAATACCCCAGTAACAACACTTCCGCTGCAACCATATTTTTTTGGGGGTGTTACAAAAGCCATCCAAAAACGAATCAGAGAGTACCCGTTGAAATCGATACAAATTGGTGAATCAGGCCTCATCGAAATCTATTTCTCCGGTTAATCGTCACAGGGTACCCGTCGCCGCAACGCGCGGGTACCCTGCTATACTCTATATAAATGAAAAACCAAAAAGTGAAAAGTGAAAAGTTGAAACAAAAAAGGAAATGTTAAAAAAATATATTTTAAAAGCAACTATTAATACTAGAGATGGCAAAAAACCCCGAATCCGACGGAGAATCCTATACCCGAACCCGATTTGACCACCTCGAGTTGACCGGGTATGGGGATGGGGTGGGGAATCCCCGATACTTAAAAGCGGGTATGGAGGCGGGGATGGTAATATCCTCGGGTCCCCGAACCCGTCCCAGATTATCTTTTCTATATAAATACAATTATATATGTATATCTTTTTTACATGGGGATGTTGGATTATTTCGCATTTTTTTCCCATTGTATTGATATTTTGGTTTTCGTACTTACGACAAGTCGTACTTTTTATTATGTTTTGTATAAAATGCTTGAATTTACTCAAATGAATGAATTTTGTTTGCTGTTAGTATGGTTGCGCCATTTGAAATATATTTAAAATGTCAATTGTGTAATTGGGAAAATCCCCGATTCTCCATTGGGGATTCCCGTTCCCAATCTGGGACGGGGATGGGGACGTAATTGTGACCCTCGACGGGGATGGGGCAGGGATGGGGATGGTATCAACCATTCCCTGCATACCCGGCCCCGTTGCCATCTCTAATTATACACATCGAAAATTGGGTTGACCCGGGACGCTTCAAGCCTGGCGGGTTGACCCGATTTAATTTGACCTGTTTTTTACCTAACTCGTCGGGTTGAACCGGTGTAAATCGATCTAATTTTAAACCTGAACGGTTCAGCCGGTTGAACCACACGGGTCGAATCGGGTTTCAAAATATTATGTTTAATCCCCAAATCTTCAAACTTTTATTATTATTCGTTTATAACCCATAAACTTTTTTTTATCACTAAACGATCTGTCATTATAAAATTTCGTTGCTATACACGAGTACTCGTTTAATAATGATAAGAAGGTTGTATCCTTAAAAGTAGTGGATGTTGACATTTGTTGGGGTGCAGGATGCACCAACGTCGCGGGAAAATGCAACAAAACGAAAAGAAAAAAAAAATCGAGCGGAAAGCCCAATAAAGTTTTTAAATACTCTACTAAAACAATTTTGAAATAAAAATCAATGCAATATATATACAAAATTATAATTTAAATGACATGTAACATAATATAATGTGTCATTGTTTAAAATTATTAGAACCATTCTTGTTTTTTACAAAGTTGTTATAATTATTATCAAAAATACCATTTGTCAGAAAATTTCAATTATCGGGTAATAAACATCGCAACGTGCGGTTACGATGCTATTTTATTTAGGGAAATGATTTTATTTAAGGAGATGATTTGTACACATTATCTTATAATTCGCAAACTCATATGTATAAGCAGTTAAAACAAGATATATGTACAATATATCAGGTTAATATTAAATGTACAAATCATTTCTCTTTTATTTATATAAAGAAGACAAAATAAAATCAATTTAAAGAGTTTTTGACCAACTAATTGTTTTTAAAAAAATTATTGACCATTGTATGGCATGTTCATAAATGTTGACCATATTGTATGGCATTAGTTTCCAACTTTGATAACATAGCTTATTTTTTAACCTTTCTTAAATGAAAACAAATGACAAACAGTAAACATGTAAAAAAAAAAAAAAAAAAACCCTACATTACTCTATTTCCTGTAGCCGCTTGCCCGCTTGTTTTCATTGTTACATGACTTGCGATTGTGAATCGTCGATTCATCTACATAACAAAGTCCGGTAAACAACTTCAACTTATATATTTGTACATCAATTTTATATAGATAGATGATTAGTTATTTCTTTAGAATTTGTAGTTGTATTTTCCTTGTGACCATATATTGTACTTCTAGTACTCTATGATGTTTGTTATGTAACATTTAGCTCAATTTTAGTTTATGCTTATTTAAAGGTGTGCTAGAAGAATAAAGGACGAGCTAAGTACCGAAACAAGTTGTTGTTGTGAACAATGATGCTACATACAATTATACCATTCAGCATTAGCATAAATTGTTTCAATTTTGTTTTTTTTTAACCAGTTTTACTTTATAAATCTTGTTTGGGTAAAACTAACGAGGAATGCATTTGTGAATCTATTGTTTTGTAGAATGTTATTTTATTTTTTGGCCTAGCATTCTTTTGGTTATGTTTGATGTGTCAAATTGAAATGCCTAGCACATTTTAACTAGTGAATATATTTTGATTGCTTTGGCCAAACCACCTTTCAACAATGTAAACGTGTAAAAATTGGGTTAAAGTAGTATGAGTTCTAGTTTTTGAACAATATAAAGAGTTGAATTCAATTTACCGCATTGCTCAATCATATTAGACTAGATGAGTACCCGCGCCTAACGGCAGCGGTGTCTATTCTCAACAAAATTTTAGCGGCGATTAAGTTTGTTTTACGAATAAGTATTTTAATCGTTAATGAATCCATTTTGAATAATTATATTGTTTTTCCGATAGCGTTGTTTAGTATTTGAGATTGTCTTCTTTGATAGCATTTTTGTAAGTTGCATTAATCAATTAATATTAAAATAATAATAACGCCATTTTTTTGTTGGAAGGGACAATTAACATCATTTTTTTGTGTTCTTAGAAAGTTGTAGTACATAAATAGTTAGTGCACATAAACAAAAAATGCAAATACAAACATTTATTTTTCGTCTTTATGTCTCAACTTTTCACTTATATATCGTATAATTTGAGAGATTAGCATTCATGTGAATATGGTATGTTGGAGTCAATTTTGCATTTAAGGAAGAGAATGCATTAATCTCTCCGTGATTAGCAATAGTTTCCTTTAAACGTCATGGCTGAATACAACTTTTAAAGTTTCCATTTAAACGCCTAGGCATGGTTGAATACAAGTTTTAAAGTTTACATTTAAACGCATAGCCATTTAAACGCCATAGTTTCCTTTCTCACCACAATAATTGACCGAATTCAGTTTTAAAGTGTTGACCGAAATTCAGTTTTCCACTTTCGAGGAAGACCATTTTGTATTTATAGTTAGTAGAGAAGAGATATAATAGAGCCTAAATGGTCTACTGCAAAGTTGATTAAAATTCAAGAAATTTGAATTTTGAATTCTTATTCTAGCATGATAGTTTTGGGTTCTCACGTTTTTCAATGTACGGTATTTTCCATATCATCACAACCAGGAAAACCACTTTGAAACATCAACAAAAAATCAATAAACAAAACAACCTAAAACAAAACTATAGGCTGAACGATTCGGTATATCACGGTAAATTCCGGCATATCTACCGCAACGAAACCACCAAAGACTTACAAAACAACAGTATAACAAACTCAAAATGCATAAGTTTACATACACTTACAAACTACCAACAAACATACAAATTACTAACAAACTTAAAACTACACACAAGAATTTACTAACTACTTTAAAAAGAAACTACACATTTCTTGGCAACAAAAGCAAGTTCGATTGCGACGATGTCCTTTTTCAAGTGCTTGACAAATGGACAGTGATAGCAAATGAACTTAACCTGCCAAATACATCCTTTGGTATATCGCATCCTTTGAACTCACAAGAAGTGAAACTCGAAAGAAATAAATAATTCACTATAATCATGTTAATTTTCTGTTCTTTTTTCTTTCTTTTTGTTTTCTGCAAAAGTGATATATTATTGATTGAATCACAAAGATCTTGTGGAACTACAATGAGGGAGTAGAGATAACAAATAGAATTGATTTGAATGTGCCTTGCTATTGATTTGATAACAAATAGAATTGAACCATTTGAAACTTTCCTTGAACACTAACAGATAACTTGAAACATTTAGACTTCCTTGAACACTAAGAAACATTTAGACTTCCTTGAACACTAACAGATAACTTAGACTTCTCTACAATTTGGCGCCAGAGATTGTGCTAACAAATCTGGCCATTCTCTACAATTTGTACCATACCACAAGCCGTCTGCACCTTGAGCCGGGTACCATATCTTCTTGAAAATATCAAAATCGACCTTAGTAAACCCTTGGTCTCCATATTTATCACCCCAGGTACATTTCACCTCCACATAGTGGTTCGCGGGGTCGTCGTCTGAAACATCGATCCCAACTATGAGCACCGAATGATCTACCGGTTTTTTATACCATTCACGCACTGGATGATGATAAATACCACCTGTCTCTGCACACTCCAGTGCTTTATCTCGATCATTGAGGTCACCAGTAAAAAGGTCTGCGACAAATGGAAATTTAAGACCATTTCCTAGAAAGTGTTCTCTTAGCTTTTTTTTTATTAGCTTCTTTCGAGTTACGTTATTAATCTCCTTAAGGTAAAAACGGGGTCTTGCCACATAGTCTTCGTTGCTCCAACTCTTGTGACTTCGTTCTAAATGCCAGTATAGATACGTGCGGCTGAGTTCGAGACCCCGATTCTCGTCGGCAAAAGCAGCAACGTGATGGTTTTCTTTTAATAATCCAGCGTCAACAATTGGTCCGGGCGAGAGTTTCATCAGCTCAATAGGAGCTCCAGTAACCATCCGGATTGTGGTTGAGGCCATGTCCGCCATCACTATGGCCACACAGTGACCCTCTGACTTTTGATCCTCAACGAGTGGTGTGTGTTCCTTGCATGAACCAACTGATGGTGGGCTTTGTGAAGGAGAAGAAGAGCTTGCCATATTATCAAATTTAGTAGGGGAAGCTTTATGTAAAATTTGGTCAATATTGTTGAGAGAGTAATCAAGTGACAAAGTTGTGAAAATGAAATAACAATTAGCCATTATATAGAGAAAAGGAGGAAAAAGCTATCATGCGAACTTTTGAAGTAAAATTACATTTACAGTCCATATACTATTATAACTTGGCAAAAATGTATTTTTCACACGCTTAAACATCTAGGGATAATAACAAAAAAATGCATCGAACTTGACCACTTCTATAATTGTGTGTAGCCAACTATTTTTTTCATTTTAACACAAACCTTTTGAATTTGTGTTATTGTATGTACTCTTTCCAGCGTGTCCCAACACTTGTATTGCCAACTCATTCAGGTGTTACACATCGACTACCAACTCATTTCCCCACTATTATTTTTTAAGGATAATGCAAAAAAAATGCATCGAACTTGACCACTTTTTTTATTGTATGTAGCCATCTATTTTTTTTGTCATTGTATGCATCCAGTCAAGCTAAACTTGGGATCGTTAGTCCTTTATACTAACGGCCGTTAGTACATAACTTAAAAATCCGTTTTTTTTTACGTTTTCATTTGATTTTGTGCGTTTTCGTCCGTTTTCTTACGTTTTCATCCGTTTTTATATGTTTTCATCCGTTTTCTTACGTTTTTATACATGTTCGTCCATTTTTATACGTTTTTCGTCTGCTTTTATAGGTTTTCATCCGTTTGTGTACGTTTTTATACGTGTTCGTCCATTTTTATACGTGTTCGCTTGTTTTTGTCCGTTTTTATGTGTAAAAAGTATGAAAACGCAAGACAACATATAAAAACATATGGAAACGTAAGAAAGTGTTATAAGAACGTATGAAAACATATAAGAACAAAGCAACGTGTAAGATCAAATGAAAACGTATAAAAACGAACGAAAAATGTAAAAACGGACGAAAACTTATAAAAACATATGTAAACGTATAAAAACGTATGATAACGAACAAAAAAAGTATAAAATGAACGAAAACGTATAAAACGAACGAAAATATGTAAAAACGAACGAAAATGTATAAAAATGAACAAAAACGTAAGAAAACATAAGAAAATAGGTGAAACCGTATAAAAACATACGAAAACATATAAAACGGACGAAAACGTATAAAAGCGAACAAACACACATAAAAACGGACGAACACGTATAAGAATATAAATAAAATTGATGAAAACATATAAAAACGGATAAAAACGAATGAAAACGCATGAAAACATAAGGAAACGGAATTTTAAGTTATGTAATAATGGCCGTTAGTATAAAGGACTAATGATGCCAAGTTTAGCTTGACTGAATGCATACAATAACAAAAAAAAATTAGATGGCTACATACAATCACAAAAGTGGTCAAGTTCGATGTATTTTTTTGTCATTATCCCTAAAAATTAATAGTGGAGAAATGAGTTGGCAGTCGATGTGTAACACCTGGATGAGTTGGCAATCCAAATGTTGAGACACGCTAGAAAGAGTACATACAATAACACAAATTCAAAAAGTTTGTATTCCAATGAAAAAAAATAGTTGGTTACACACAATTATAAATGTGGTCAAATTCGATGCATTTTTTTTATCATTATCCCAAACATCTATAACAAACACAATTGTGTCCTAAGTCACCACTCACCAGTTACTGTAATCTAAAAAAAAGGTAAGTAAACAACTACACTATTAGATTAACATCTACTTAATTGTCTTCATTTGACTTTTTAAAGTCTTAATTTCTCAACTTTGATCTTTAATATTTTTGTATGTGTTATATAATACTTGATAAAATTTATACCAATTAAAAAAAATTAAAAACCAATCAAGTCATATATTTTGCATCAATTATTACATAACACAAACAAAAATATTTAAGATGAAAGTTGAAAAAAGAAGATTTCAAAAAGTCAAAAGAGGACAATTATTTTGAGACAGAGGGAGTATCTATTTATACTACATATAAAATAAAAGTAGTCAAATGTTGAAAGTTGAAAATCGAGAATGGTCAAGAGAAATGTACAGTGTAATAATACTTTTATTAAAGGTGCGTTTGATAGTAGTGGTGGGTCCCTCACCAATGAAAGATCCATACCTAGCTCTTTTGATGTATATGGAGTATGGATTATATCCATCATTCATTCCCATAGTTGTGGGATCTTCATCTTCAACAAACACCTTGATTGGAATGAAAATTCATTCCGTGATTCCCGAGAATGGATACCAAACGCACCCTAAAACACCGTATTACTTAAAAGTACAATGATTTATTCACATTGTATAACCAATTAAAAACATATCTAACAAATTAAATACAACCAATTAAAGCATCCCTTACTAAAAAGTATAATAAAAATTTCACAATGTACAATTTAAACAAGCTACAACATAATCCAAAATATAAAATAATTAAACACACTAATTAATGTTATTTTTAAAGCACCCTAAAATGAAAAATACATGTTATTATATGTAACACCCTCCGAGATCATAATGACAGCGGAAGACTAATCGGGGTGTTACTCGAATGGAGATCATAGTCAGAAATCATAGAAAACGACTCGAAAGAGACGTTTTATTGAAAATAGTTATCATTCATCGAAAAATCATAGTTGTTACAAAACATTCCAAATTGTTCAAGTGTTTTCCCAAAATAAAGAGCATGAGTTTGAAAGAAATGACAACTTTATGTTTACACCACAAGAAAGGTCTTGGTATGCCCCACTCCGTGCCTTGGACATAATCTTCACTGATTACCTGAGATAACATGCTAAAAAGGTCAATAATAATGTTGAGTGAAATCTATAGGTATAAATAACAGTTGAACACAAGAATATGAGCATGATAATTGTAAACTAACAATATCGTAAAGAAAATCACAGATTATCATGCGCTAAGCTCATGCAACCAAGACTCAACTGCATACACCGAATTGCGGGTATGCGTAAGTTTGCCCCAAAGGAGGTAATCGCCAATTACCTAATGCAATTCAAATATATTGCGCCCCGGTTATTTCCTATAACCAAGACGGGGTCGTTACTCCCCATAGTACTATTCATGATATCTGCGTTCACTCGTGGTGACTAATGGTTCATGATACAGGGGTCTTATGGCTAAATACTTAGGCAGTACCAATAATCAAGAAGCGAACATTTATGAAAAACTTTTTGTTCTAGTTTAGAGCATGTATCTCCCTCGCGGGGTTTGCAAATAAAAGTAAAAGTGAGGCTATGAACTCACCTTGATGATAATGAACAAGCACAATGTAGCGGAGGTTCCAAACCGAAACCTAAAAATGATGAGATTGCGAGTCTCAGAATATGATAAACATTTTGGTTCGCGACCAAAATAATAGAGCATTGAATATTCTTATTCAATAGATCATTGAATTGTCCAATTCAATAGGGTGTGTGCGTGCTTAACGATTTAAGTTAATTTATGTGCTACATTGTCTTAGTTAGATATTTATCAAAGATCCTCACTTACGCATAAGTGAAATGTTTAACGATTTCAGTTAATTTATTTGCTACATTGTCTTAGTTTGATATTTATCAAAGATCCTCACTTACGCATAAGTGAAATGTTCCCCCGTTGTGATCTCGTAAGAATGATGGTGTTATTGAGTATTTTAGATCCCACATGTGTTTTACCGGATTGTTGTTATATATATAATTAAAATCTTATATATATATATATATATATATATATATATATATATATATATATATATATGAGAATATATTAGCCAATTAATTGTAGCTAATTAGCTACAATTTTATGCTAAAACTGTGGGTCTCTCAGTTATTTTTGTGGGTCCGATTCTTTTACGTGGGTCCCTGAATCATTGATAGTGTATTTTCTATAAAGTGTTGTAGCCAATTGGCTACAAAAATTGTAGCCAAGCTATCCCATATATATATATATATATATATATATATATATATATATATATATATATATATATATATATATATATATATATATATATATTTATATATATATATATCGTTGATATCGATAGTAAAATACTTTTAAAACACTTAAATGATCAAAACCCTCGTTTTTACGAAGTTACGATAAGTTTATAAGTTTTTCTAAACTTTTTCTCGAATTTACACTTTTTACCCTCAAGTTTCAAAATGTACAAGTTTAGTCCCTCAATTTTGAGTAATTGACACTTTTTACGCCGAACTCATTTTATATCAAACTTTCGAAAAATGACAGTTTTAATCCCTAGTGAAACTGTTTTACGAAAACTATCCCCCGAGATATACTTTAACGCGTTCAAACCCTAAAGTTTCAAAGTTTACATTTTCAACCCAAAATTATTATTATAACTAGTTTCGGCATATTACAAAAATGGCCCTTGTAATTTTAATCGTATACATGCAAGCGTATATAACTACCTTTTACTTTCGAACATGCGCATGTTTGGTCCCTAGACTTCCCATGCAAGCTATATACGTATAGTCTAACCCTTTATCTTTATAAAATGTTCCATATTCTACCCATGGGCTACACGTTTTTTATTTTTAGTCCGAATGTTCATTTCAATATACGAAAACCTTTCAAAACCTTTCAAGCTTATTACTAGCTTATTTTTAGGACTTATTAGCTTATTTTGAGCTTAATGGGCCGGGTATTGGGCTGATTAGGCTTAGATTATGCTTAATGGGATCGAGTCGTGGGCTTTAGGCCCGTTTGGTCTTTGTGTATTTTTTTAAAAACAGTCGAGGGTTAGGGGGTTTTCAAAAGGGTTTTACAACTTATTTTCAATAAGTTTTAAAAGTTATAATAGGTGGGTATGTTAACTAGTGAGTGAGTAAAGGTGTCGAGTGGTGATATTGTGATTTAATACGAAGAAATAAAAGAACATAGGGTGAGTGGTGATGACTTGTGAGCAATGAATCGAACTCGAGAACCCCGTGTTCTCCTTATAACTTAATTGATTTACCCAAGCTCTTCCTATTTCTCTTGTTTGTTACGATTTTTCTTTCCTCCTCCTTTCGCTACCAAAGTGGACGTGTTCTATGGATGTGTGAGAGTTGTGAGAATTTGTTTAAGTGTGAGTGTTGTGAGCTTAGAGTGTGTTTGCGGATGATGTCTTATAGGAAAATCAAGCATGGGATCTTGATTATTATAAGCATGTTTCTTCCTTTGTTCCAATAAAGTAGAGGTGATTTTTGTTGTGTTTTGGCATGCCACAAGTTGGCAGCCGATTTTTAGGAGGATGCATGGTGTTGTCAATCAAGAATGGGCATGAGGAACACATTAACCTTTGGGTCACAAAGTCAATTGGGTGGTCAAATGATTAGGGTAGTATTATATTATGTCTTAGGGTATTAGTTTATTAGTATTAGGGTGGCTTGAGTTTGATTTGTGTCCCCTTTGTCTACACACTTACACGCCAACTAGGAGGATCCAAGAAATTAATACTTAGTTTGGTTTGCTTGCTTTTGTCATTCGATGTAGTCACAGAAAAGGTGGTATCAAGGTTTTGATATTTCGTCTACATGGTATGAAAAATTCACCTTGTGGGCTTTGGCATTTCGACTAGGCGGCCCAAAGAAGAAATCAAATGGTTCGGTTGGGCTTGAAAGAGTGAACGAGGTCCACTATTGGTTTGGGTTGAGTGGTAATTGCAAGTCCAAAGAAATAGTGAAGTTGGGCTTGGTAAAAGTCCGGTTAAGGTCCAAGGTATCTCTACGGGTTGGGTTCGACATGATAACAAGGCCCAATTGAAATGAAATGGTGAGTTGGGCTCGATTGGAGGCCCAATAAGGATCCTAGGCCCGATCCAATATTAGTGTATTTTTATTTTCATTTATTTTATATTCTTATAAAATTTCATATCTATATATATATATATATATATATATATATATATATATATATATATATATATATATACTATGTATTTTAAGAATATCGGGATCGTGGGGAATTTCATTCTGATCACAACGGTATATTTATAAACGCTCAAGCTGCGTTGATCATGCATATGTAAAATGATATGCAAATGTGATAAGTAGAAAATTTTATGATGATGTAAATCGTGCTTTATTTCTGATTAAAGGCTTAAGTACGATGAAATTTTCTGGGAGCTTACATTATACACATTAATAAAACATACAAAGCTTCATACAAGCTAACAAGTTGATGGTACATAAAGTTTTGAAAACCGGACTGGACCAACTGGTTCAACCGGTAACCGGTGTCGCCACCGGTTCGGCTAACCAATAAAAGCCATCCAAAAACGAATTAGAGAGTACCCGTTGAAACCGATACAAACTGGTGAATCAGGCCTCATCGAGATCTATTTCTCCGGTTAATGCATTCTGAGTACCGCCGCCCATAGCCTTCGAGTACCACTCGCTATACTATATATAAAGGAAAAACCAAAAAGTGAAAAGTGAAAAGTTAAAACTAAAAAGAAAATGTTAAAAAAAATATATTTTAAAAGGAAACTATTAATACACATCGAAAACCGGATTGACACGAGGCGCTAAACGACGGGTTGACCCGGTTTAATTTGACATGTTTTCGGCCCAACCCGTCGGGTTGAACCGGTTTAAATCGACCTATTTTTAAACTAGAACTGTTCAACCGGTTGAACCACCCGGGTCGAACCGGGTTTCAAAACATTATGTTTAATCCCAAATCTTAAAACTTTTATTATTTTTTGTTTGTAACCCATAAAGTTTTTTTTAACACTAAACAATATGACGTTATAAAATCTCGTTAGTATACACGGGTAATCGTCTAGTAATGATAAGAAGGTTGTATCCTTAACAGTAGCGGATGTTGACATTTGTTGGGGTGCAAGATGCACCAACGTCATAAGAAAAAGCAAAAGAAAACTCTTTTTAGAGGGAAAATCCAATATCATGCTTGCGGGAAAGTGCAACAAAACGAAAAGTGTGAAAATCGTTTATTAGCTCAGCTAGGGATCAATAACAAAGACTAACAACATGCACAGTGGAATAAACTAATCAATTCTTTGTTATTCAACAAGGTTTTCATTCACCATAAACTAACTAACTATAATAAAGATCAAAGACTTGATCTAACACTAACTAACTAATAACCTAGGCGTTTACAAGACTATACGCCTAGGACACACACACACCTTTAAGTCGTCTACATTATGGAAGACTTGTATTTAAAACCTACACCCCATGTCCTCTTTATATACTAGAGGATTAGGGTTTACAAATCTCTACAAAGGACTAATAAATAAAACTTCTTTTGCAAGCAAGTCCTTCCATCTTTTTGTAGGTTTCCTTGTTGTCATATTAAGTCCCTCTTGTTTCATTCTTTTTGTCTTATCAACTCAAACGTATAATTCCCAACAATCTTCCCTAGTTGATAATGACAAAACCATTCTTGAACGAACTTCCCTAGACGAAGTAAAGAAATTGAGATCAGGGATCTCACCATGAATGAAACAAGTATGTGGGAACGTATGCAAATAATGATCTTGACCACCACGAACCAATATCATACTTCCAATATAAGCCGTCCAATGTTTCGAATTGCCCTCCATGAAGAACACCAAAATGCTTACTAAAAATGAATCCAAAACAGTAGAAAACTCCAACTAGCAGTAGTAATAATGATCAACAGTAGTAAAAATCAAACACTTCTCCTTGAGTGGTGCATGAACATCAAATGATTCTTCAAATCTGTAAGCTCCATGTAATGATTACTAATGAAGAAAACTATGTATAACCAATTTGATCTTTGAAGTAGAACATCCCAAACTCGTGTCTTATGTCTTGTACTAACCACGTGACTATGAACTCATACCTGATGATATATGAGTAGACCTCGATCTCTTGATAAAATCCTCATCTTCAATGAGACACTTAGCACAACAACGTAACTCCTTTAAGTGATAGCAAACCCTACTTGCTAGATTTACCAAGTCTTAGCCACAACATAAACGTATGAACAAGTTACCTCCTGCTGAAAGGTATGATAAAACACGCATCTAAGTAATTCCACTTCATCGTCAAATAAGTGATAATCAATCCTCTTCGTAACCAATTAATCCAATAAACCAAATATGAGCTAATTAAAACCTTTTAAGAACAAAGTCCAAAAACCAAACTCCAAAATTCTTGTGTGTGTGAACCAATCTCCTATGTGTGTGTCGCCAAAAATCCATAATAATTATTACGCTCGACTTCCCCTCAAGTCCAAAACCATTTGAAAATAATACCATAACATTACATGGCCATTCTTCTCTTTAAACCTTCGAACAGTAGCAAGTCCAAAATCAGTACTAATAATCGACCAGAATCCATGTGTTGACTCACCTTTAATGGATGAAAACCAAACTCACCAACTCATCTCAAATTATACACACGTTAAACATCCAACTCAATTATACCACAAATTGAGTTTAATAATAAGCCCATATACTAGATTGGTTGAATCTTAGCCCAACAATAAAACTATTACACACCTCCTGGTGTTATACAAAACTCAGTCATTGCATGCCACTTAGTATAAACCATAATACCATATTCGCTCAGTATTATAAAGTAGTAGGGCACACCAAATTCACCACTCAATAAGTGTAATAATTATGCAACTAAAAATTCATTGTCCCTACAAAGACAAATTCTATACACCTCCAACGACCAATGTTTATATAGCTAATGACAAACCCACCTTGTGAAGGAACCAATCAAAGAGTATTATAATGAATAGAAGGTCGGTTTGCATGCAACTTATTCCATCTACATTCGAAACTGTTTGTTGAACCCCTCATAGCAGCAGTAACTTAGGAACATAGCAGCACAAACGAATAACATAAACCTTGAACTCCTCACAATGGTTATGAATCAACATGTAGCGATGTGTAACAACTAGCGATTAATAACCGTTTAGCTTGTACTTTCTAAGTCTAAGAGCAGTACTTTCGTCCAAGCGCAGTACTTTCGTCCAAGAGCAGTACTTTCAATAACAGCAGTACTTTGTGAAATCATCAGTACTTTAAACTCACGTAGCAGTGGTAGCGTTTAACCATTATAAGTAGCAGTACCAAAGTTAAAATCATGTAATAAGCCCACGTGAAACCAATCTGCTATGCCCAATCTAACCGACCAGATGGCAATAAAAAAACTTAATATGCTCGATATTAATAATCCATCCACCAATCAAAGTAATTTAACCACCGACCCACTATCTCATTCATTAATTTGAATGACATATTTGGATGACATATTTGAGCAAAGCAGTACGAGGATATCATCCAATTCATATATACTCATCATCAAGTGATCTATTGTTATAAAGATCAATAATAAGTCACCTTCCAATAACCATGATCAAGAATATCTTATGAGCAGTGAGCAATGGTGAACATGAAGTGAACAAGCAGTACAAACGTATCCTTTAACACGAACAAGCATAAACTTCATGTAACGAGCAGCACTAAAAACTCCCTCTACAGCCAACTTCGAAAGTCTATAACTTTCACATTAAAGCTCCGATTGACGATCCCTCTGGTGGAAAGTTAGATGAATATATAGAGAACGTCCACCTAAAATTTCGTCACGATCCAACGGTTAACAAAAAAGTTATTATCATTAAAAAACAGTGCTGTAGTAACCTTACAAAACTTTTTCAGTTTCTGCAGCAGACTTCGACATTGAATAACTTTTGATTGCGAGCTCCAATTCACAATCCCTTTGGTGAAAAGTTAGATGGATATACTGAGATGCACCAGAAGAAATTTTAGCTCGATCCAACGGTTCAAGAAAAAGTTATCGCTTGTTTAAAACGACCCTGCAGAAAGATGCGAAAATTTTTAACAGCTTCGAATTTTGTATCTTTTCTTCGAAAAACCTTGTAGATCCCTATATCAAGAGCTCCCCGCTCTGATACCAATTGTGAAAATCGTTTATAAGCTCAGCTACGGATCAATAACAAAGACTAACAACATGCACAGCGGAATAAACTAATCAATTCTTTGTTATTCAACAAGGTTTTCATTCACCATAAACTAACTAACTATAATAAAGATCAAAGACTTGATCTAACACTAACTAACTAATAACCTAGGCGTTTACAAGACTATACGCCTAGGACACACACACCCCTTTAAGTCGACTACATTATGAAAGACTTGTATTTAAAACCTACACCCCATGTCCTCTTTATATACTAGAGGATTAGGGTTTACAAATCTCTACAAAGGACTAATAAATAAAACTTCTTTTGCAAGCAAGTCCTTCCATCTTTTTGTAGGTTTCCTTGGTGTCATATTAAGTCCCTCTTGTTTCATTCTTTTTGTCTTATCAACTCAAATGTATAATTCCCAACAAAAGAAAAAAAAAAGTCGAGTGGAAAGCCCAATCAAGTTTTTAAATACTCTACTAAAACATACTAAAACAATTGTGAAATAAAAATCAATGCAATATATATATATATACAAAATTATAATTTAAATGACATGTAACATAATATAATGTGTCATTGTTTAATATTAGAACCATTCTTGTTTTTTACAAAGTTATTATAATTATTATAAAAAATACTACTATATGTCAGAAATTTCAATTATTAGGTAATAAACATCGCAATGTGCGGTTACGATGCTATTTTATTTAGGGAGATAGTTTGCACACATTATCTTATGATTCACACACTTATTTGTACAAGCTAGAGGTGGCAATTTGTGCCAAAAATAAAAAAAAAAATTGGCTAAATAGGCAAACTTTTTAATGATTTGAGCACATTTGAGCCCCTCTTTTTTTTGAAATGGGCATGTATTGCCTATTTAGAAGTTAAATGAGCATAATGGGCACATGTTTTTCTCGAACATTAGATTGTTTTTAAAGAAAAACTCACCTCCACCAAAATGTTTTGCAGGAAGATAATGTTCTGGGGTATTACTCGATTGATCTCACAACACAAAGCATAAAAAAATGGCTTTCCTTAAAATATTTCATTTATCGTAGTAAAACAAGGTTTACAAAAGTTAAATTGTTGCGGAAAATGGCTCATTAACAAGATGTCCCGATACATAAATCAGAGTCGTCTATTACCATGCATGCCATATGCCCAGCCTCCAAAGTCTAGTTATCGCCTTTTTAATACCTGAGATAAACATGTTTAAAAAGGTCAACACAACGGTTGAGTGAATTCATAGGTTTAGTGTGAAGTTTGAACACAAGAACATGAACATGATAATTGTAATCTAACAATATATCATAAAGAAAATCACAGATTATTATCGCTAAAGCTCGCATGCAACCAAGTACGCATACAATTATCGGGTAATGCGTAAGTTTGCCCCAAAGGAGGTAATAGCCAATTACCTAATGCAATTCAAATATGGTGCGCTTCGGTTATTTCCTATAACCAAGGCGGTCGTTTCCCATAGTACTATTCATGATATATGCGTTCACTCACGGTGACTAATGGTTCATGATACATGGGACTTATGGCTAAATACTTAGGCAATTCCAATAATCAAGAAGCGAACATTTGTGAAAAACTTTGTGTTCTAGTTTAGAGCATGTATCTCCCTCGTGGGGTTTGCAAATAAAAGTAAAAGCTATAAACTCACCTTAGTATAATGAACAAGCACAATGTGATCAAGTACGATGTAGCGGAGGCTTCAATCCGAAACCTAAGAATATGATGGCAAGTCTCAGAATATAATAAACATTTGGTTCGCGACCAAAATAATAGAGCATTGAATATTCTTATTCAATAGATCATTGAATTATTCAATTCAATAGAGCGTTGTGTGTGCTTAATGTTTTAAGTTCAAATAACGTGCTACATCGACTTTGTTTGATATTTATCAAAAGTTCACACTTATATATAAGTGAAATGTTCCCCGTTGTCGATTTATGAAAATAACGACGTTGTCAAGTATTTTAAGTTATTTACTATCAAGGTGCGTCGATATCGAATAACGATTTCATAAAATTATATACTTATAATTATATATATATAAGTTTAGTGAATTATAGACATAATACTTCTCGTTATAGTCTTAGATCATCAAAATACTCGTTTTTACGAAGTCGTAATAAGTTTACAAGTATTCTAAGCTTTTTCTCAATTTTACACTTTTTACCCTGATTGAAGAGTACAAGTTTAACCTTTATACTTTGGAACAATGACATTTTATACCCAAAATGTTTCATGCTCAAAGTTTCCAGAATTGTCAATTTTAGTCCATTGTTGAAACTGTTTTGGTAAGATTCTTTCAAAAGTCGATTTTTACACTTTTAGCCCCCAAGTTTCAAAGTATATATTTTCAACACTAAAACTTCTATTTCATGTTAAAGCAAGTTTTCGTTATTTACAAAACTTACCCCGGACCTTACCATGCATACGTTAAATGTACTAAAACAACCATTAACTTTTCGAAACTTACAATTTTGGCCCCGAAAGTACATACTTTACAAACTTAGTCCTCAAAAATCCATTTTTTTCCACTTAACTTATTTAACTTTTTTTTTTCAAAATTTCTTTGTTAGCCTAACAGTGGCTTGTGAGCTTATTTCTAACGTAATGGGCCAGGTTCAACTCCAAATAAACCACATACTTTGATTTCGTTTGGGCCATAGGGCCCAATATGGGTGCATGTAGTTTTTAGCCAAAAGAAAAAACGTGACTTAGGGGTTATAACGTTGTTCTTGGTTATTAGGTCGTAATGGTTTGCGTCATTTCATACTAGTCAACCTATTTAGGTGCGTACAACATATATATATTAGGTGTGATGTGAAGTTAAAATGATAAGAATGAAATGGAAGCGAGAAACTTACGACACCCAAAGGGGTGGTGACAAGATCGAAAGAAGTATATGAACGTGACTAGTGATCTTTGAAGCGGCCAATCTATAATCCTTCGCCTACACTCAACTACATGAGCTAAAACACTTTGCGTTCCACTTTAACCGATTCTGCCGATTGGACGATATGTTTTGAAAGTGAGAGTGAGATGAAAGTTGTGATATATGAGAGTAGTTTGAGTGAGTTAGTTTGAGTTGTGAGTTCACCAAGTTTCAAGGATTGCTTATAAAAAGAAAAACAACATGGTTTCCCCCATATTTTATTCATGCTCTTAGGCTGGTCCCAATCGAGTGAATCAAATCAGTTGGGCATCAAAAAAACACACCCTCGACCGATGTCAATATCGGGCGTGTGGGTTGTGGAAGTCGGTTGCCATATCGGGCGAAGTGGCTTTTGGGACATCAAGCTAAAATACGACGACCTTTAATGCCACTATTTCCAAGCTTTTTTGCCCTTTTGGGCTAAATTCAAAAAACTTTTAAATTTTTGACCGTTTGGTCATTTAAACTAAAAAAAAAAACTTTTTTTTAAACAATTTTACCACTCTATAAATACCAACTTCACCTCAAACACAATTCACCACTCACCATTTCTCATCTATATTCATTTCAATCTAATTCTCATCCAAGTTCAAAATGTCAAAGAAAAATACCCCACAATCAAAAAACTGACGATCCCGACTACCACAAAATCAACCGAATATGAATTTCTCGCGGAAAACAACTTCGAGTTAACCGGCATAACACCACAACAAACCTACCGCTTTTCGTCCAAAGTTTTGATTATCAATCACAGCCTAGACAAATCAAAACCAAAACCCGTTTATGTTAACCGTCCTTTTGTCCCACATAGCGTCATTACAGATTCTGCAGAGAACCTAGTGGGCGTCGTACCATCCAAACATGGACTTCATTTATCCTTCTCAACCGTATCAACCTTATTCCTCGATTCGAAGTACTAATCTTGACATGAATTTGGAAGATTATTTGCCGGAGTATAATACACAAAACTACCAAAGTCAAGATGCTTCGATGGGCCAAGGTTGGTCACGGTCGTACCATGATTCCATTCCCATTGAAGATTACGATGATGAAAAACCGGCTTACGCAAGAAATGTCCCCATCAAACCAAAGCACCATCAAGACGTTCTTCAAGGCCAAGGACAAAGGCAAGCAAACAAGCAAGGGGAAAGCCAAAAGCACGTTGAAGCATGGACAAAGCGGAAGAGGTCGCTTTGTAAAGCTTGGGTTTATGTGTCGAAAATCGTGAGAGGAAACGCTACGAGCCGCTAAGTTTTGGGAGTTAGTGATAGACTACTTTAGAAAAGAAACTAGCAACCAAGACATGACTCCATCACTACCAAATGGAAGAGTAGGATTCGTAATAGGGTTGGTAATATTGTCTATCATGGAGAATATCAAGAATAACCATGGAAGCGGTGATAATGATAGCGACACTTAAACTCTTATGACGTCGGTCATGATTTCATATGACGTCGGTCATGATTTCACTGGAGGAGTGTTGGGAGGTTTTAAAGGGTCATCTTGCTGGAAGAATATTGAGATGCCGACTTTGAAAATAGTCGGAAGAAAACAAAGGGTTCTATACCTGCCGTTCAACCCAAGCTCGTGATCCTTTCGATGTCCAAGTTGTTGATGATTCTGATGAGGAAGGGACTAGAGAATCACGACCGGTTGGTCGTGACAAAACAAGGAAGAAACCATCCTCCTCCTCTCATGATGATGATGTTCCATCAGAATCATTTGTAAAATTGTTTGCCAAAACTTTCTTCAAGACCAAGAAGCCGTCAAAAGGGGAGAAAGGTAAGAATAAGGAGGGTTTAGAAGATACTTGGTTACGGTTGAGGGAAAAAGAGCTAGAGATGAAAAAAGAGAACCTTGAGCTCATGAGGCTATCAAAACGGGAGTCCGACATAATCTTCTACAACACCCCAATTGACCCAACTTTGACCGGAGGACAACTAGAAGAATTGATGAAGGTCAAGGCAACAATCAAGGCACGCAACGAGTTAGATTATTAGTTTAAGTATTGTAGTGTTTATGTTAATTTCGTATTGTAATGTTTTTTTTTTTTTTTTTTTTAATTTCGTATTGTGATGTTTTTTATTTTTATTTTAATGAATTTAAATTTAATGTTTATTGAATTAAAAAAAAAAACGGCTTATCGACCGTGGATCGGATGCAGTGGTTTTGAGAGAAAAGGCGGCGTGGACTGGTGACCACTGAGTGATCTCAGGTCACGATTGGGACGTGCCTTACCTAGTTCCAAGAAAAAAAAATAAGTAGAACGTGTGTTTGTTCCTCAAGTATGCTCGAATGGAAGCTGAAGATTGGGTATGATTGAGGTCTTGTCACGTCAAAATGGACAGGGGGAAGTCAAAGGTTAGTCAAGGTGGGTCAGAGTATCTAGTGTATTTGTTTATTACATAGCCCTAGTACTAGTTAGATGTTTGTTCATCTATAAACGCAATGTAGGAAAAAAAAAAGAACATGTCTTATGTCTTGGCTGTCGAGTAGCAGGAAGGAAAGAAAGAAAAAAAAAAGGAAATGCATGTGTCTCCCTTTTTCCTACATACACGTAAAGTTTGGATTGTCCAAAGGTTAATGTTTTTGTTTTGGTTGATTCTTGATCACATGCACACGCATGCATATATGGGACAAGAAATGTGATATTTGAGTTTTACTTTTGTGTTTTTAGCTTTGCTTGGTGTCGAGGGTGGTCACAGGAAGAAAATGAAAATCTATTTGTGTTATGTTTGCTTGGTCGTAGGTCCACAGAAACATAGAACTTCCACATTTAATTTCCAACTTTACTCATGCATATGGACCAAAGGTGTAAATGTTGTGTTTTGTTTTGTGTAAATCATTGAGGAGTCAAAATTCATACAAAAACACTTGATCCATTGAGTAATATAGTTATAGGTGGTCATGTTATGCCTAGGTTGATATAATAAGAGTTTCGGTGGCTTAGCATGTCCTTTGTGTCTCCTTTTGATTAATTCTATACGCAAGGAACACCAAAAGAAATGTTGCGTTTGTCTTCTGTCGTGAAGTAGCAGCAAAAGAAAGGTAAAAAGATAAGGTGTGCCATGGTTTCCTTTGTCTCCTTACTGGTCAAATTATGGGGCAAAACAAAGGATAGTCAAATGTTTTCTTTTGAAGTCACAGGGGTTTGTAAAAGTAAAAGGGGAAACAATCTAGCATGGTGTCTTGTGACTATGCATATAGACGTGGGTTTGAGATGGGACACGTGAGAAATGTTTAAGTTTTCTAGCTATCAACAACAACATAAAAGTATTCACTAATTTTTGTATTATAGCATAGTTAAAGTGTGCTCCTTTTGATAACCCTTTTTTAAGTACATATGTCTCGAGCAAAATTATATTTCGTAAAAGAACAATGTGTCTAAGAATAAAGTTGGTCAAACCATTGAGCAAAAATTTATAGGGCAAATGATTAAAAAAAGTATTATACTTGTCATCATTTTTTTTTGTGGGTAGCGAACAAATTTTTTTGCTTTTATGGGTACTCTTCTTTCAAATTCTTCCATTATGTATATGTGACATTTTCTTGCCGGAGAAAAAAATTTATTAGCTAATAGAGGCAATCCCAAAAGTTACAAAATCCCCTAAAGGATAAATTTGAAAAACAAGACTGCAAAAGCAAAACTTTTGTTTGCTACCCACAAATATTATCTTTCAATCATTTGCATTCTATCATATACATTTTGGTGCAAACTGAAAAGAATTAAATGTAAGGGTATTTATTTTTATTTAATCTCTTCCGGTTGCTAATATAACTTTAATGAGTATTTTTGTTGTTTTTCGAATGGTTTATAGATTTATAATTCAAAAAAAAAGTATGGCATCAATTTCGGCATTGATTTGTGTTTATGTTTACAAATGGGAATTTTTCGGGTTTTTACAAAACCTATATTTAATTTTTTAAATATAAATGAGGTGTTACGTTCGAGGAATTTATTTCGTCGTTTTGGGTCTTTTTAAAAGCGATTCATATAACGTGAAATTTGGTAGGTGTCACTTTAGCCCGTCTTGCCGTTTAGCTCCATTTAGTTTGGCTGGCAGTGCCCGCCTGGACCCGTCCGTTTTGCCACATCTAGTGCAAGCAGTTAAAACAAAATATATGCATAATATAACAGGTTAATGCACAGTATATATTGTGTCAATCAAAATACTGAATGTACAAATCTTCTCTTTTATCTATATTACATATAATGAATGTATAGTCAAAACTTGAAAAGTGTAAATTTGAAAGTCAAAGGTGAGAAAAATGCATAGTGTAATTAATACTCTTATTAAAACACTCTATTACTTACAAGTACAATAATTTATTCACATTGTACAACCAAATAAAAGCATATCTACCAAATTAAAAACAATCAATTAAAACACCCCTTATCTATCTAATATAATAAACAAGAGTTTTGTACCACTCTTTGAAGCATTTTTAAAAATTAATGTGTTGATGTGTCTTTGATATAATTGGCTCATTGCTTTGGAAAGTACATCACCAATGCAATACTCTTCTAATATTGTTTTCTTCTTTTATACGCTCATTATATTTGTTAAGCAATAAATGATTGTAACAACTACAATACTCTTCTATACGCTCCAATAATAATTCAATCACAATTAATGTCATAAAACTTCCAAAAAACATTAAAAATAAATCACATCTTTGTATTCCTTCATTCGATTATGCCATTAACAATATCGTAACAAATCCATACCATCATAGTTCTTTTTTTTTTAATGTACATGTCATAAAATTGATAATAATTTTGATTGTGGTGGAATACTTTTTTGGTTTATATCTCAGTGACATTCGCTACACAATTTGTAAGCTTTTTTTATTTGGTTATTTTTATTTTGTTATGATCCATTATAATTTGTATGATAGTTTATTCTAAAAGAGTTTGAAAGTATAAGGCATGAATTTCGGTTGTGATTCTAAATGTGTTATTCTATTGTTTTTTCTATTTTTCTGAATTGATTTCTTTATTTATATTTTGTCTTTGATTTATTTTTGCTTTCATTATTTCTTTAAATATGTTTATTTTTTTTTATTATTTTAAATTGTAGAGATGCTATATGTTTAGTTTAAACCTTCAAGAATTTCGTAAATATTTCACGTTGTTTTATTACCACGATTTGTATATTTATTGAATGCATTTATTCTTTTATATGTGTTGGTTTCTAAATCATGATTTGTTTTCTATTGATGAGATCTTATGCATTTTTAGTGTTTGATGATATGTCTATGAACACAAAATGTGTATATGATTAGTTTAATTGGGTTTGAAATCATTATTTACCTGTTGTTTGAAATGTCTATCACGACCAACATTATGCTAGAGTTATGCAGATATTATAGTAAGCGATAAATATGAATCATGAAATGAGATTAAAATAGTCATTATGCGTCGGCTCATGTAAGTCTATGTTTTGAGGCTGTAGGAAACGAGGGTATACGCAAGTAATTGGCTTGATATCAACTCCTTCCAGAATGCTTATGCTACATATTGAAGGTAACATACCTCCCAAATCGTGTAAACGATTGATGTAAATGACATGGTAAGTTTGCTTTATATGCACAAACTTATATCTAGATACTTTTATATCAAGAGCTGTCTAAGTTTTTTTCATTTTAGAACTATACAATTAAACCCATACCCATACTGATTACCGGAACGTACATGCTTTTTGTTAACAAATGTGCATGCTTTTGTTGCTCCTAAGATAATAGGTGGAAAGAATGCGCCTTCGCCAGCTGGGAAAGTTGAAATGGTTGCAATGACACAAGCTTTAGAACTAATCAATTTTTGTTATGTGCAGGTTGGTATGAACTTTAATCTATAAAATTTAAATATATGATAAAAAAAAAGTTGATAGTTTGTGTGGTAACAAACTCCTGAATAAAATTGCAGGTATGATTTGACCTGCTTATTAGCGGATATCTACAACCTATTCCTGATCTAATGTTGTGCCTAATTTGTGTCTAAGAATATATCTTCAGAAATCATAATATCAGTTTAAATTCATATTGAACATTTCTCTTTCCAGTGATGCACTACACGATTCAGGAATACCATTAAAAACAGTTCTGGAACTTGGACACGAGGTACCTCTTTCTGGTGTATGATGGGATTACAGTGCATTGGCAAAGCTTTTGGAGGTGAGTTGAATAGACATTATAGCTTTGATTTTGTTTCGTGTGATGTAGTACTCTCAACGGTGAATGTTTAGTGTAAAATCAAACATAACAACCAAAGAATTATGCAAATGGATGTTGTTATAAAATAAGATTTGAGTGTCTGAGGTACTAATTTGTTATTGGTCTATTGATATGCAACAGCATTACACTAATTCTATTAATGATTATCATATGTTATGTTATAAGAGAATAATGCCAGCTCTCCTACATGAGTCTTCTTTGGATAATTTTCATAATAATTGCTGAAAATAATTATTGCCATCTTTCTTCCAATTTTTAACTTTACAAATAAAATTTCACTACGAGTTTTGTTCATAAATGTTTTTGAAGTGAAGTTATATAGAAAAATAACCTTTCTCAACCAATAGTTTTATCATCAACATTTTAAAAATGTTATAGAAAAACATTTCTCAAATGATACTTTGATCAATTTTTACCTGTGCTGGTAAACATTGGTTGACTGTGGAACGATTGTAATGGCTCTTATAAGTCAGCCAAAGGGATTTCACGTTCTTACAACTTCCTCCATCGCTTTATTACCAAGGAATTTTATAATAGTTTTTTAGTCATTAATGTACATCTGATCAATATATCACAACTTTTGCAAATCTTTGTTTATTGTATTTGATCCTCAAAATAAGTTCTCATTAGGGGTGTCTGGGATTGGTAACTAAAAGGATGTGTTATAAGGACCTCGGACACGTACAATGCATAATTTTACCTATTTGTTGTGTGTAAGTAGTAGAATAAAAACTAAATCTTTTAAAATTTGAATTCATAGCTGATTTTATAAAATATAAATGGTTTCTTTTAAATGGTCATGAGACCCGTTATCAAGTTGTACCATTTAATGTATTCTCATTTATCTGTTTTGCATACCCTTAAAGCCTCATTGTGGTATTAATTCTTGGAATTTCTTTTCTGAGTTGAATCCCACTTGAGTTGGATAATTAACTTCCATTGGGTTAAGTTATAAATGTTCGAACCTTATAGTTATAAGAGATGTTGTACAAGTACTAATCATTTGGGAATTAACACGTATGTGGCACCTCTGCATATTTACACACCTAATGCCCCGTTCCCATATAGACATCTTTGTTCAAGTTCTTTAAAAGAGATGGTTTTTTACGTCGAAGTACCAATCATCATAAGACTATGGAACAAAATGCAACTGATATATTACAAATCTCAATATTTTTATTTTTTTAGGAATGAGATCTGCTTGCATAAATGCTGCAACATTAGCCCTTGCAGATGCTGGTATTCCAATGCATTGGGGTTGGGTCATAATGGTTTGGGTAAAAATGGTTAGTGAAAGTTAGAGTTGGTAGAAAGTACGGGTCAAAATGGTTTAGGTTACAACAACAATTTCGCATGTTAAAATGGGTTGGGTTTGGTTGATATGAAACATTCGTAGTATGATACATGAATGTCACCCGTTGACTTTTAGGTGGTGTTTGGGGCTGATTTCCAAATATCAGATTTAAAGGGAAGATTGGGTCGTTTTAAGGGGTGTTTTGATTTGCTTAAAAATTTCGGTTCTTAGACAATCCTTGAGCTTCAGTATGTCTGCAACTAATTGAGTGAAGTGCCATACTGTGCATCTGAGAGCAAGTGTGTTACAGACTCCTCTTCTAGCAACTTAGCCAAACAGACTCTGAACGGGTCAATGCAACTTTTTTTTATAAAATTTCCGATATTATTACGAGTAAGAAAACTCATAATCTCATATTTGAAACTAGGTAAGCCATTTGAGATTGTTTGAAGGTGAATGATTGTAATCTTGGAAGTATTTAGTGTGAAGAATGTTTCCAACTAAAGCATATGGTTGATGTGGCCTTCAAAGGGTAATAGAAGAAGCACCATCGGTGATTTATTAGCCTGGTACTATGGACACTTTGGTGGCCTCTCCTTAATGATTATCCATGGAAATCTTGGGCAGCTTCACCCAAGTTTGAGTTACTTATAAACGCACATTGACACACATGTATATGTATATTCATATGAGAGTTATGGAGGTCCACTGATGGTCCTAAACATTGATTACATTCGGTGTCATCAAATTATGTATAAAAAGACTAAATAATAATAACCCTTATAATTAGTTTAATCTTTAGTTGTTTAAATCCTAAATTGTTTAAATCGCAAATTTATTGCACAAACATAGATATCCACGAAAATGAAGAATCTCATGACTTACTTAGTACATCAAACCGTACATATCCACTGATCAACTCTTTAGCCTTAAGCTGTGTGATCCATTAGTGAGGTGCATGAACATCAAGTAAGAATTACATGTGTTTCACTAGCATACTGGATACTATCACTTATAATATTAGTAACCATTAAGAACCAAATTGATACTGCGTGAGGACTTCAGAGCTTTTGTGATTGTGAATGCGATAGTGTATGCAGTTCTCTAAAACTATGATTAAATAAGGCATGGAATTGATGTAAGAAGAGAAAGTTTATCATTCACATATGTACTTTTTTTTAATAGTTACACAAAAATCTCGATCACAAGTACTTTTAGTTTCAATTGTTTCATGTATGCACAGAGGAGTAGTAACTCAAGCATAAACATTAGTTGTGCACTTTGAGTTTCAATGAGCATGTATTAAGTTCATATAGAAATCATAAATTGGTTGACACAACTAACCCATTTATTAAACATGTTAAGGTTAAAGTTGAACTTCTCGACATGATTAACTAAACAGGTCAGGTTTGGGTTGAGGTTTTTATACCCGCCAACCAACCAATCAACCCGAACCCACCAAACCTGACACGACCTAAATTGTCACCCCTTATTCAAGATCTTTGATCAATGCCGAAGAGGTATGGACAAGTATATATAAATGATGTATTTTATGCCATTTCTTAAATTTACATATAATCTTATCGCCTACTTCCATATGTTGCTTACTTTTGTTTTTTCTTAAACTCTTAGGTGTTTACGAAATGAGCATGGGCTACTCGAATGTTTCACGTTGATTGCATATCCTGCTAATTCAAGACAATCTACATGTTGAACAATACGATACATGCACATTCATTATTTTAAAAGTTATAAACCATATTGTTTATCGGTTCATTCAAATATTAAACTGATGAAACCTATTCGCGATCGGCGTTGTTTGTTTTTTCATCTGTGCGCATAACTCCTTACTAAATAATTTCTTTAAAAATTTCCGTGAATCCACGGGTCTATAAGCTAGTTAAAAAATATAATAAAATTTTCACAATATACAATTTAAACAAGATACAATTTAAACAAGCTACAACATAATCCAAAATATAAAATAATTAAACACACTAATCAATGTTATTTTTAAAACACGCTAAAATGAAAAGTACATGTTATTATACACATTATACAAATTAATAAAACACACAAAGCTTCAGACAAACTAACAAGTTGATGGTATATATAGTTTTGAAAAACCTGACCGGACCAAATGGTTCAACCAGAACGGTTATGCAAGTGGCGCTAACTATTAAAAGCCATCCGAAAATGAACCAGAGAGGACCCGTTGAAACCGATACAAACTAGTGGAATTAGGTCTCATTGAGATCTATTTATTTGGTTAATCGTCACAGGGTACCCACGGCCGAAATATAAAAGGCGAAAGTTGAAACTAAAAAAAGAAATGTTGAAAACATACATTTCAAAACGAAAATATTAATACACATCGAAAATCGGGTTGACGGGACGCTAAACCGACGGGTTGACCCGGTTTAATTTGACCAATTTTCGACCCAACCCATCGGGTTGACTCGGTTTAAATCGACCCGTTTTTCGACCGAAACAGTTCAACCGGTTGAACCACCCGGGTCGAACCGGATTTTAAAACATTATGTTTAATCCCCGAATCTTCAAACTTTTATTATTTTTCGTTTATAACCCATAAACTTTTTTTTTTATCACTAAATGATCTTTCGATATAAAATTTCATTGTTATGCACGAGTACTAGTTTATATAAAGAAGACAAAATAAAATCAATTTAAAGATGCAAGCAAATATCCTGTCTTCCTTAAATGGCAACAATTGATAAGGGAATATTCAAAGCATTGTCAACATCAATTTTCAAGGCATTGTCATTTCTGAAACGTGATGTAATATAAGAAATGAAAATCAAAACTCTTTAATGTGTTCAACCTTTTCTGGGGGTGATACTCACATCACATCTTTTGATGCATGTGAAGAGTATATTACTATGCACAAACTAAAAGGGTACATTTTGTAAATATTTCTTAAATGTTTGTTAAAAGGTGGTTAAGCCTGTTTTCCCACCTATAAGTACCCATTTTATCTTCTCTTTGTATCTAACATTCCAGTTCAATAACATCATTTTCCCCATTTTATTCCTCGTTTATATGGTATCAGAGCCTAAAAAGCTCGATCTGAACCCTAATTTTTGATTCAATTGGTTAGTTATCAATTGAACCTTGATCCGATTCAATTGTTTCTTGATTGATCGATTACCTGTTTTGTTCAAGATTCAATAATTAAGGGTTTAACAACTTTCATCAATGGCAACAAATAATCCAATTCCACTTGATAATTCAATCAATAATCCAATTTCATCTGATAATTCAATCAATGATCCCTTACATATTACTAATTCTGATCATCCAGGCATGGTTTTGACGACCACACCTTTCAATGGTGGTAATTTTCTAGGTTAGAGTAGAAACATCAAGATTGCTTTAGGGGCTAAATTGAAATTGGGGTTCATTGTTGGGACATGTGTTAAACCAGCACTGAATGATGTGAATTATCAGAGGTGGATAAGATGTGACTATATGGTTACATGTTGGGTTTTGAATTCAATGATCACCGATTGTCGATGCTTTTTGTATACTCGCATATGAATTATAGAAGGAGATAACTGAAAGATATGGTCAAAGTAATGGACCACTTATCTACCAATTGGAAAGAGAATTAAGCCACATCTGTAACCACCGGTAAAAATCCATCTTTATACTAATAGTAATTCATTTTACTACGTACATTTTTTCCCTACAACTAGATAATAAGCCGTACTACACATTTGCTCTCTCTAGTTAATGCCTTTGTATACACACTCTTAAGTGACGATGGAAGTCTCATAACAATGGCATACTTGAATTTCCGGCATGGTGACCCATGCCAGTTGTGCCCTCACATAACATACGGGATGTCCGGTATAAAGTAATCTTTATATTATTAGCGTCAATTCCAATACAATGTCACAAGTAAATTAGGGATTTCTTACAATATTGATTTATAACAATTTCGATACTACGTCATAAACCCTAATGTACAAACCATTAAACTTAATGTACAAGTTTAAGGCATAAAGCCGTAACTCTAGGGCATTTCCCGATTAAAACCCTAATATGCAAATCTTATGATTTTATGTAAATAAAATCACAAACTAAAGTTAAAGATATATATGAAACTTTTACCAACTTCCAATGTACAAGTTTATTAAACCAATGTACAAGTCATTGATGCATAAAGGTATACAATTAACTTAAAACTTCATTATAAACCTTAGTGTACTTAATTTTAAGCACATTGTACAAACCTTTCAAAGCACAAGTCTTAAATATATATTTCATTTTTAGTAAAGTACAATAAAACAATGTTAATGTACAAATAATTACTTTTATTATTTACATATAAATTAACCTAAAATATATTTTACTTAAAGTAAATTAGAAACTTTAACCATGTAATTACCATTTACACATTAAGTACAACAATAAAAGCCCTAAGTACTACCATGATGCTTAACCCCCCATAATTACCCTAGTTAAAATTGAACTAACAAAGTTACCATTTAGTTACCTAGTGTTACTTGTATAAACCCTAGCCACAAACTACTTACTTGCATATAAAGGTTACACCTCACTCTTTTACTTTGAAATTTTACCATGGTCAATTTTGGTGGGTAAAACTCTTGGCTAGAGTTTTACCACACTTCCTCATGTTCCCTTGAATTCACATGAACCTCCCATGTGTTTTGGTACACCTCACAATGTCCCTTATCTAGTGAGACAAGGTGACATATCACTTGGGAGTTCATACACTCCCATGTCTATATATAACTCCCCATACACCCTCCTCTTTGAGTCCCATGCAAACACACACATGATACCATACTACCTACATATCATACGCCTCATATAAACCCTCCAATACTCACAAACATTCTGAAATAAAGACCCTAGTTAGTGTTAAGGAAGGATAAGATAGAGTTTGGAAGGTGGGAAGATAACTTGGAGACATTATCATCTAGTAGGCGTTTACCTGAGATACGCAACTCATAAGCTTGTAAGTACATTCACACTCTTTTCTTTAGTCATTTTAAACATTCAATAAAACATATAAGTAACTATAGACTTGTATCAAGTGGAAAAACAAGGTCAAAAATACTTTTATAAACTTTCGTAACCTTTCGTAATGGGCCCATAGATAAACACATATTTGTATCGTTATCCTTAAATGTTAGAACATGTTAAGAGTCCCTTGATCAAGAAAAATAAACCTCTAATATAGTTACCAACACCCTATAGGTTTATACTAAATAAAATGCATGTTTTAGTTTTCTCCTACTAAAATTTTAAAAAAGAGGCCTAACCCCCCTAATTGCCTCGCATTTATCTACTTTGTGTTAGAGGTACTAGGGTCATCCAAGGTACCGTTGTAAAGACCACGGGATACTACAAAAGCGCCCCCAACTCGGCTAAAATCCTAGTCGTTATCTTTAAAACAACCATCACTTTGGTCAAAGTCATAAATGCCAAAAGCTTTTGACAAATATATAGGAAAACGTGGGATTTTTGATAAATTTGATTAGAACGTATTGAAACATTAAAATGGGTAAAACAATATTTCACAAGGTCGCATGCAAAAGATATAGTTTAAAACTGAAATTTTCATAAAACGCGTCGTGGCCAAGTGGCCATGTTCGTGGACTTGTATCTTTCTAATCAAAGACGACTAGGACATGAGACTTATGCCATCTAAGAGAGCTTACAGCAAAGTGTTTGAAGGGTCAAATGCGCTGTAGAAACCCTAGCTTGCCTCGTGTAAAATCTGCCCTCTTTTAGCCCCTGTATGCCCCAAAAAACAAAAAAGCACATAACCCCTACTTTTGGAAAATCATTGTGACCAAACCGTAAGAGCTTAAGACCTCTAGTTTGAACCAGTAGAAAGACCACCAGAAAAACTCTTGAAAGGATCAAGAACGTAGTAAAAACCTATTAAGGCCTCGCTTTTATTCACCCATACTTTTATCCATTTAGGCCAAAATCTAGTAAATTTCTCTTATAAAATTTTAAGCATAAAATTGTAATTTTGTAAAATAAAGTTCCTTTGGACTAATAATGTAATTTTTGTGAAGTTAGTCATATAAGGGCTGATTTTTGTCAATAACCCATAGTTGAGGGTTTAAAGTGTCATTTTTGAAAGTATAAGGTACTGTAAATATTTAAAATTGTAAATTATAACATTTTGGAAACATAAATTATTTAACAACTTTGGTTTTGATAAAAACTTATTATTAATCATTTGAGTCATAATAATAAGTATGATAAGTATATTTAATTTTTGTAGAGACTTCATGTTATCTATAGAACATTTCCATCGCATAAACTTGAATACAAATACTAAATACATGATATACTAACTCAGGTCGAGAGTCGGAGCAGCTTTGTTCATTTTATCTAATTTGTTTTCCATCCGTACTACGATAACACGAGGTGAGTTCATAGTCCCACTTTTACATATTTGTTTTCTAAACTCGTTGGAGATACATGCTACAAAACCTAAACACAAGTATTTTCTCTATGCTATCCCGATTGATATTGCCTAAGTTACCTTCACGATGCCACTAAAAGTCCTCATATCATGAACCATTAATCATTTGCGAGTGAACGCGAATATAGTGAATAGATCTATTGGCGGTTGGCGCATTTGTGTTAGCCGATAGGTAACCAAATGCACGTTATTTGAGAATACTAGGAGAATGGCAAACTCCCGAGGGAATTGTTGCTCACATCATCACTATGATGTTTGTAACTTACGTCATTATTATGATGCGTTCGTGTTAAGGTTTCGTGTCATGAGACTTAGGGCAATATAATGTACTACGATATTCTGCTTTTTACTACTTATCTTGTGTTCAACTGATTATTATTCAAACACTATGGATTCACTCAACCTTTGTGCTGACTTTTTAGCATGTTTTATCTCGTGAAACTAGAGAATGAATCAAGACGAGTGGCAATGGACTTTCTTATATAAAAAGGCGTCCATTTTTGTTATCATTCACAAGAATAAAACTATGTATTTCCGTATTTTTTTGGGACCTTTATTTTGTAAAACTCTGATTTAAATAAATGAATGATAATTGTTTTATCTAAAACGTCTCTTTTGAGACGTTTATCTATTATTATGACTGTGCTCCATGAAGTAATACCCCAACCTTAATCCCTGCATTATAGAATTTGGGTGTTACGATTGGTACTTGAGCCATAGTTATAGAGAACGGAATACAAAACCAAACTATTACTCTTTTTTCACACTTAAATAAAGTCCTCCGTGCCTTACTACCTTTGTTCGACATTTTTTTATGCATGTTTATGGATTATTTATATATATATATATATATATATATATATATATATATATATATATATATATATAATGAGGTATTTATTATTACCGTGTTGTTACAGAGTTATGTCTTTCTACCTCTAGTCCTAGTTTACAGATGCGTGCAGAAACCTATCCTACTACACGATTCAGAACCACTCTCCAACAGGGAGACAGTTGCATTGGATATGAGTCCGTCCTTGGGAACCATTTGAGGAGTTGCGATAGTACGATATTGATCCGTATCTAGGCACACTGGAGTCGAGGGCGTTGGGTGGTGATATCACTCCATTTCCGGATGATCCGTACATGGTTGCTAGGAGGGAACATGGCACGCTTTAGCAAGACCATCGACCCAGATCCACCATCCTCGAGTGTTTGCATCACCATTAGACAAAGGATATTTCGAGTGCTAGAGCCTTACGAACCAGAACCATTCATGGAGGCATACCGTTATCATCCTTATGGTACAACCTATCTAAACACACCTCGAAAAGGGCACTGTTGATTCATTGTTTCTTGATTGATCGATTACACTGCTTTTGTTCAAGATTCAATAATTGGTTTTAACAACTTTCATCAATGGCAACAAATAATCCAATTCCACTTGATAATTCAATCAATAATCCAATTTCATCTGATAATTCAATCAATGATCCACATACATATTAATTCGACTCCAGCATGGTTTTGCACACCACACAATGGTGGTAAATTTCTGGGTTGGAGTAGAAACATCAAGATGGCTTTAGGGGCTAAATTGAAATTGGGGTTCATTGTTGGGACATGTGTTAAACCAAAGACTGAATGATGTGAATTATCAGAGGTGGATAAGATGTGACTATATGGTTACATGTTGGGTTTTGAATTCAATGATCACTGAGTTGTCTGATGCTTTTTTGTATACTCAATCTGCATATGAATTATAGAAGGAGATAACTGAAAGATATGGTCAAAGTAATGGACCACTTATCTACCAATTGGAAAGAGAATTAAGCCACATCTGTAACCACCGGTAAAAATCCATCTTTATACTAATAGTAATTCATTTTTCTACGTACATTTTTTTTCTACAACTAGATAATGTCGCTCACACCGCACTCACTCTCATAGTTAATGCCTTTGTATACACACTCTTAAGTTACAATGGAAGTCTCATAACAATGGCATACTAAATTTCCGGCATGGTGACCCATGCGGTTGTGCCCTCACATAATACGGGTATAAAGTAATCTTTATATTATTAGCGTCAATTCCAATACAATGTCATAAGTAAATTAGGGATTTCTTACAATATTGATTTATAACAATTTCGATACTACGTCATAAACCCTAATGTACAAACCATTAAACTTAATGTACAAGTTTAAGGCATAAAGCCGTAACTTTAGGGCATTTCCCTATTAAAACCCTAATATGCAAATCTTATGATTTTATGTAAATAAAATCACAAACTAAAGTTAAAGATATATATGAAACTTTTAACAACTTCCAAGGTCCAAGTTTATTTAACCAATGTACAAGTCATTGATGCATAAAGGTATTCAATTAACTTAAAACTTCATTATAAACCTTAGTGTACTTAATTTTAAGCACATTGTACAAACCTTTCAAAGCACAAGTCTTAAATATATATTTCATTTTTAGTAAAGTACAATAAAACAATGTTAATGTACAAATAATTACTTTTATTATTTACATATAAATTAACCTAAAATATATTTTACTTAAAGTAAATTAGAAACTTTAACCATGTAATTACCATTTACACATTAAGTACAACAATAAAAGCCCTAAGTACTACCCTATGATGCTTAACGCCCCCCTTAATTACCCTAGTTAAAATTGAACTAACAAAGTTACCATTTAGTTACCTAGTGTTACTTGTATAAACCCTAGCCACAAACTACTTACTTGCATATAAAGGTTACACCTCACTCTTTTACTTTGAGATTTTACCATGGTCAATTTTGGTGGGTAAAACTCTTGGCTAGAGTTTTACCACACCTCTCATGTCCCCTTGAATTCACATAAACTTCCCATGTGTATTGGAACACCTCACTATGTCCCTTATCTTGTGAGACAAGGTGACATATCACTTGGGAGTCCATGCACCACAATGCCTATATAAACGCCCCATACCCTTTTCCTTTTGAGTCCCATGCAAACACACACATGATACCATACTACCTACATATCATAATCCATGTAAACCCTCAAATACTCACAAACATTCTGAAATAAAGACCCTAGTTAGTGTTAAGGAAGGATAAGATAGAGTTTGGAAGGTGTGAAGATAACTTGGAGACATTAGCAGCTAGTAGGCGTTTACCTAGGATATGCAACTCATAAGCTTGTAAGTACATTCACACTCTTTTCTTTAGTCATTTTAAACATTCAATAAAACATATAAGTAACTATAGACTTGTGTCATGTGGAAAAACAAGGTCAAAAATACTTTTTATAAACTTTCTGTAACCTTTCTGTAATTGGAGCACCCCATAGATAAACACATATTTGTAATGTGTTTTCCTTAAATGTTAGAACATGTTAAGAGTCCCATGAGCAAGCAAAATAAACCTCTAATATAGTTACCAACACCCTATAGGTTTATACTAAATAAAATGCATGTTTTAGTTTTCTCTCTTGAAATTTAGCCAAAGAGGCCTAACCCCCCTAATTGCCCCGCATTTATCTACTTTGTGTTAGAGGTACTAGGGTCATCCAAGGTACCGTTGTAAAGACCACCTGGGATACTACAAAACGCCCCCATAATCCGGTTAAAAAGTCTAGTCGTTATCTTTAAAAACAGCCATCACTTTGGTCAAAAGTCATAAATGCCAAAAAGCTTTTTACAACAAATATATAGGAAAACGTGGGATTTTTGATAAATTTGATTAGGAACTGTATTAGAAACATTAGAAATGGGTAAAAAAATATTTCACAAGGTCGCATGCAAAAGATATAGTTTAAAACTGAGATTTTCATAAAACGCGTGCATGGCAAGTGGCGCGTTCGTCGGACTTGTATCTTTCTAATCAAAGACGACTAGGACATGAGACTTATGCCATATAAGAGAGCTTACAGCAAAGTGTTTGAAGGGTCAAATCGCGTAGAAACCCTAGCTTGCCTCGTGTAAAATCTGCCCTCTTTTAGCCCTGTTATCGCCCAAAAACAACAAAAAGCACATAACCCCCCTACTTTGGAAAATCATTGTGACCAAACCGTAAGAGCTTAAGACATCTAGTTTGAACAATTAGAAAGACCACCAGAAAAACTCTTGAAAGGATCAAGAACGTAGTAAAAAACTATTAAGGCCTCGCTTTTATTCACCCGTTCTTTTATCCATTTAGGCCAAAATCTAGTAAATTTCTCTTATAAAATTTTAAGCATAAAAATTGTAATTTTTGTAAAATAAAGTTCCTTTGGACTAATAATGTAATTTTTGTGAAGTTAGTCATATAAGGGCTGATTTTTGTCAATAACCCATAGTTGAGGGTTTAAAGTGTCATTTTTGAAAGTATAAGGGTAAAAACTGTAAATATTTAAAATTGTAAATTATAACATTTTGGAAACATAAATTATTTAACAACTTTAGTTTTGATAAAAACTTATTATTAATCATTTGAGTCATAATAATAAGTATGATAAGTATATTTAATTTTTGTAAAGACTTCATGTTATCTATAGAACATTTCCGTCGCATAAACTTGAATACAAATACTAAATACATGATATACTAACTAAATTAGAGTCGGAGCAGTTTGTTTATTTTATCTAATTTGTTTTCCGTCCGTTCTGATAACACCGAGGTGAGTTCATAGTCCCACTTTTACATATTTGTTTTCTAAACTCGTGGGGAGATACATGCTACAAAAACCTAACACAAGTATTTTTAGAATGCTATCCCGATTGATATACTTCGTTACCTCACGATGCCACTAAAAGTCCCTCATATCATGAACCATTAATCACTTCACGTGAGCGCGAATATCGCGTGAATAGATCTATTGGCGGTTGGCGCCCATTTGTGTTAGCCGGATAGGTAACCAAATGCACGTTATTTGAGAATACTAGGAGAATGGCAAACTCCTACCGGAGGTCATTGTTGCTCACATCATCACTATGATGTTTGTAACTTACGTCATTATTATGACGCGTTCGTGTTAAGGTTTGCGTGTCATGAGACTTAGGGCAATATAATGTACTACGATATTCTTGCTTTTTACTACTGCTTATCTTGTGTGCAGATTATTATTCAAACACTATGGATTCACTCAACCTTTGTGTTGACTTTTTAGCATGTTTTATCTCAGGAAACTAGAGAATGAACGGCGCGGGCAATGGACTTTCTTATATAAAGGGCGTCCATTTTTGTTATCATTCACAAGAATAAAACTATGTATTTCCGTATTTCTTTTGGGACCTTTATTTTGTAAAACTCTGATTTAAATAAATGAATGATAAATGTTTTATCTAAAAGCGTCTCTTTTGAGCCGTTTATCTATTATTATATTTGTGCTCCATGAAGTAATACCCCAACCTTAATCCTTGCGTATACAATTTGGGGGTGTTACAGATTGGTACCGAGAGCCATAGTTATAGAAACAAATACAAAACTATAACTCTTTTTCACACTTAAATAAAGTCCTCCGTGCCACTACACTGTTCAGACATTTTTATGCATGTTTATACCGATTATTTATATATATATATATATATATATATATATAATGAGGTATTTATTATTACCGGGTTGTTACAGAGTTATGTCTTTCTCTACCCTCAGTCCTAGTTTACCGAGATACGTGCAGAAACCTATCCTACTACGGTTCAGAACCACTCTCCAACAGGAGATTTGCATTGGATATGGATGCGATCCTTTCGAGGAACCATTTGAGGAGTTCGCGAGGTACGATATTGATCCATTATCTAGGCACACTGAGGTCGGAGGACGTTCGTGGTACCGATATCACTCATTTCCGGATGATTAGTACATGGTTGCTAGGAGGGAACATGGCACGTTGTTGGACCGAGCCATCTCACCCAGATCCCCCATCCTCCGAGTCATGCCTGCATCACCCACACCAATTAGACAAAGGAGATTTCGAGTGCTAGAGCCTTACGAACAAGAACCATTCATGGAGGCATACCGTTATCATCCTTATGGTACAACCTATTTAAACACACCTCAAAAGGGTACACCTGTTCGATCATGTGTCCACGTCATCATCATCACTAACAACTTCAAACCCAGCCACCGCCGACACACCACAGGGACCGCCCTAGGAGAACCTTTGAGAGAGCACTGAAAAGGACAATTCCCATGCCTCCACCACACACCAGTACATGTTACCTACACCACCTCTCACATCTGCACTGACCCGATCATCACCACATCTAGGTGATATTGAGAAAATATCACCGAGGGAAGCCCGATCCGCCTGAGTAGCTTCACCCCTTATCCCGTCTGCATTATCTTGAAGAGGGGTGAGAGCTATAATTGCGGTACAATTCCTTGATCACCAACTCGACTACCCTAATGCCATGCGAGAGTATTCGGTGACGGAGAGAAAGTTCAAAGCGCAATGGACGACCACCTACCCTTTTCTGCTTGTAGCGTATGGAAAGACACGAGGAACAAATTGATGATGCTTTAGGACACCTTGACGAGTTACCACTTGAGCATTATAGAAGGAATGAAGGAGAGTGAGGAGTTAATCACTAAGCAAGCAACCACGGGAAAAGTTAGACACCTTGGTGCAACTGCACTCGTGAAAAGGTGCATAGTCCGAGCAACAACGGGACATAAGTCAAGACCTCCCTTTGTTATATCATAATGATCTGATGATGTCAAATATAATGGCGATTCAAAGTGATGATATCATGAAGATTTACTCAATTACTACCCGAGATAATGATGGAAGATACTCAGGTCCAACAATGGGAGTATATACGTAATCTTCACACAAGATCGAGAGAACTTGAGAGCCGCCTTGGAGGAACATCCGGAAATCACTAGGATAAACCTTTACCTATTTAGCTTTTGTATTATGTCTTAGCCATGAGTATGTAGCATAAATAAAGATACTTGTATCCTTTTTGTTGTACAAATTTTACAAATTATTTATGGCTATATATGGTTGTAATATTATGCTATGTTATGGTATCAATAAAGGTTTATTGACGAAAATTATTTGTTGTGGTTATGTTGTTATGACTTCTATACACTTACCTTGTAATTTGTTATAACATAACATGATCATTCTAAATAAATTTTTCTTGTGGCATTAATAGAAATATGGCGTGAACAAGAAATAATACCAGAAACAAAACACCGAACACTGTTGACCTAGTGATATCCAACAACTAGTTGCGTGAGGGGCGTTGTAAGCCGCGTACCGAGGGAGTGGCAAGCAGCATTGGCCGCAGACCGAAATACTAGCAGGCCTAATGGAGGCGAGGCAGATGCTTCGCAAGTGTACTACAAATTTCATGACTGTAAACCCACTTTTCAAAGTAGGAAGGAACGGCCAGTTAACCGTTGGTTTGTGAGGAAACGAGCGGTATTCACGAGGCCGGTTGTTACGACCCGCAAGATCACTTTGCTACAGGAACTTTATTGGATGATGCCTTATCTTGGTGGAATGTCTCTGCTCAAACTATGGGTATTGGAGCAGCCAATCAACTCTCGTGGGCTGACTTCAAGACAAAGATGCTAAAGAAGTACTGCCCTCGCACTGAGATTAAGAAGTTGGAAGATGAGTTCCACCAGCTGGTGGTGAAAGGAACTGATCTCAAGACTTACAACCGGAGGTTTCAGGAACTGGCAATGCTATGCCCAACTGTAGTGCCTAATCTTGAGAAAACATTGGAGAAGTATACTGAAGGCTTACCCCGCAGTATTGAGGGGAATGTCACCTCATCAAAACCCCAGTCACTAGAGGAGGCAATTTCCATTGCTCAAACGTTAATGGATCGGGAAGTCAAGCGTGGTTTCACCCAGGGAGGTAATGATCACAAAAGAAAGCTTGATGACAAAAGGACAACCCATCATCACAACAACTACCCTAACCATAACACCCACAATAAAAATTACAACCGAAACAACAACCACCATTACCAACAGAATCGAAACGACCATCACCAGCACAACCGGAAGGCGGAAGTTGCCAAAGCTTATGTAGCCGCCCTCTGAGGCGGTGGCTATGCTGGAAATTTGCCATTATGCAACCGATGCAATATGCACCACAATGGACCATGCTTTGTTAAGTGTGGAAAGTGTCACAAAACCGGCCACAAAACCAAAGACTGTAGGGCCTCAGGTGCTAATTTGCAGCCTGTAGAAGTGATATGTCATGGGTTTGGTGAGAAAGGACATTACAAGAATCAATGTCCCAAACAGAATGGAAATCAGAACAACACGGCCCGTGCAAGAGTTTACGTGCTAGGAGATGCAAACCCTCAGCACAACCCGGATGTGGTCACGGGTATGTTTTCTCTCAATCAACATTTAGCTAAAGTATTATTTGATACTGGCGCTGATAAAAGCTTTATATACACTACTTTCGCTTCTTTACTTAAACTCACCCCAACTGCCCTAGACAACACTTACGAAATAGAACTGGCTAATGGAAAATTAGTAAGCACTAATACTATAATCCAGGGTTGCACTCTAACTCTACTAAACCAACCTTTCAACATAGACCTTATGCCTATTGAACTCGGTAGTTTCGATGTTGTTATTGGTATGGATTGGTTGTCTAAGAACCATGCGAGAATAATATGTGACGAGAAGGTGGTTCACATCCCTTACAAGGGGGAAACGTTGATCATTCGGGGTGATCGAAGTAGGACTAAATTAAGCATTATCTCATACCTCAAAACCATGAAGTATATCGACAAAGGTTGTCACGCGTTCTTAGCTCAAGTGACGGAGAAAAAGACGGAAGAAAACAGCTTGAAGATGTACCAATAGTTAGGGATTTTCCGGAAGTTTTCCCGGAAGAATTGCCTGGACTACCACCTGTTCGTCAGGTAGAGTTCCAAATTGATTTAGTTCCGGGAGCAACACCAGTAGCACGAGCACCCTACCAATTGGCTCCGTCAAAAATGCAGGAGCTATCCAACCAGCTGCAGGAGTTGTTAGATAGAGGTTTCATTCGACCAAGCTCTTCACCTTGGGGAGCTCCGGTCCTGTTCGTCAAAAAGAAGGACGGATCTTTATGGATGTGTATTGATTACCAAGAGTTGAATAAACTTACGGTAAAGAACCGAGACCCGTTACCAAGGATTGACGACTTGTTCGGCCAATTACAAGGATCGAGTGTTTATTCAAAGATTGATTTGAGATCGGGTTATCATCAATTACTAGTAAGGGAAGAAGATATTCCTAAAACGGTGTTCAGGACGAGATACGGTCATTACGAATTTCAGGTGATGCCATTTGGGTTGACCAATGCACCAGCTGTGTTTATGGATCTCATGAACAGAGTGTGCAAACCTTATCTGGACAAATTCGTAATAGTGTTCATTGATGATATTCTTATTTACTCCCGCAATGAAGAAGAGCATGGGGAGCATTTGAGAATTATTTTGGAGCTACTCAAGAAGGAGCAATTGTACGCAAAGTTCTCCAAGTGTGATTTTTGGATTCGCACTGTACAGTTTCTTGGGCACGTAATCGATCAGCATGGAATTCACGTAGATCCTTCCAAAATAGAAGCAGTCAAAAATTGGCCAACACCTACCACACCTACGGAGGTACGTCAATTTTTAGGACTTGCTGGATATTACCGGAGATTCATAGAAGGATTTTCAAAGGTTGCCAAATCTTTGACTGAACTAACTCAAAAGAACAAGAAGTACATCTGGGGAAAAGATCAGGAGGAAGCATTTCAGCTGCTAAAGCAAAAGCTTTGCGAAGCTCCAATTCTAGCACTACCTGAAGGGAGTAGCGATTTCGTTGTTTACTGCGACGCATCACACCAAGGTCTAGGAGCCGTATTAATGCAAAGAGAGAAAGTCATCGCTTATGCATCTCGACAGCTCAAACCGCATGAGAAGAATTACACAACACATGATCTGGAATTGGGAGCAGTAGTATTTGCTCTTAAAATCTGGAGGCATTATTTGTACGGCACAAAGTGTATTGTGTTCACTGATCACAAGAGTCTTCAGCATATTCTTGATCAGAAAGAATTGAACATGAGGCAACGGCGTTGGTTGGAGTTGCTAAGTGACTACGATTGTGAAATTCGTTACCATCCTGGAAAAGCAAATGTAGTAGCAGATGCTTTGAGCATGAAAGAACGGATTAAGCCTCTTCGAGTCAGAGCCTTAGTCATGACCATTAGTCTAAATTTACCATCTCAGATTCTCCAGGCACAGTCTGAAGCAATGAAAGAAGAGAATATTCAGGCTGAGAATTTACGAGGTATGGACAAGATGTTTGAAAGTCGTGCCGATGGAACTCGTTGCATAAAGAACAGAAGTTGGGTTCCACATTATGGTTATTTACGAAATGTGATTATGCATGAGTCACACAAATTGAAGTATTCCATACACCCGGGGTCTGAGAAGATGTATTAGGATCTTAAAAAGTATTACTTGTGGCCGAACATGAAGGCTGACATTGCTGAATATCTTAGTAAATGTTTGACATGTTCACGAGTGAAAGGGGAACATCAAAAGCCGTCCGGCTTGTTGATTCAACCAGAGATTCCTTTGTGGAAGTGGGAGAGAATAACAATGGATTTTATCACCAAGTTGCCTAAGACGTCCAGTGGGTATGATACAATTTGGGTCATCATCGATCGTCTCACGAAATCAGCTCACTTCTTGCCAATCAAGGAGACTGATGAGATGGAAACTCTCGCAAAGTTGTATCTAAAGGAGATAGTTTCACGACACGGAGTGCCAATTTCCATTATCTCGGATCGTGATGCTCGTTTCACATCCCGATTTTGGCAATCACTCCAAAAGCCTTTAGGTACTAAATTGGACATGAGTACTACTTACCACCCCCAAACCGACGGACAAAGGGAAAGAACCATTCAAACGTTGGAAGATATGCTCAGGGCTTGTCTAATAGATTTTGGTAAAGGATGGGATAGACACTTGCCTTTGGCAGAAATCTCATATAACAACAGTTATCATGCCAGCATCAAGGCAGCACCGTTCGAAGCACTTTATGGGCAAAAGTGCCGATCACCCGTGTGTTGGGCCGAGGTAGGAGAAGCTCAACTCACTGGTCCTGAAATCATCCAGGTAACCACTGATAAGATAGTACAAATTCGACAACACTTACAAGCTGCACGAGATAGGCAAAAGAGTTACGCTGACGTAAGGCAAAAGCCTATGGAATTTGAAGTTGGGGATAAGGTTATGCTAAAAGTATCACCATGGAAAGGTACGGTTAGGTTCGGAAAACGGGGAAAATTAAATCCTAGATACATAGGACCATTCAAGATTCTGGAAAGAATAGGTCCTGTAGCCTATAAACTCGAGCTCCCTATAGAGCTCAGTAACATACATCCTACTTTTCATGTTTCCAACCTAAAGAAGTGTTTGTCGGATGAAACACTTGTTATTCCGATGAAAGAACTCCAGCTCAACGACAAGCTCAATTTTGTGGAAGAACCTGTGGAGATAATGGATAGGGATGTTAAGCAATTAAAACGAAGCCGAATTCCTATCATTAAGGTTAGATGGAATTCTAAGGTAGGACCAGAATTTACTTGGGAACGGGAGGATTAATTCTGTAAGAAGTACCCACACCTATTCTCCAACACCGCAACCAACACCGAGTGAATCTCGAGGACGAGATTCCATATAAGGAAGGGAGACTGTAACCACCGGTAAAAATCCATCTTTATACTAATAGTAATTCATTTTTCTACGTATATTTTTTTTCCCTACAACTAGATAATAAGCCGCACTCACAAACTGCTCACTCTCATAGTTAATGCCTTTGTATACACACTCTTAAGTGACAATGGAAGTCTCATAACAATGGCATACTTGAAATTTCCCGGCATGGTGACCCATGCCAGTTGTGCCCTCACATAACATACGGGATGTCCTGTATAAAGTAATCTTTATATTATTAGCGTCAATTCCAATACAATGTCACAAGTAAATTAGGGATTTCTTACAATATTGATTTATAACAATTTCGATACTACGTCATAAACCCTAATGTACAAACCATTAAACTTAATGTACAAGTTTAAGGCATAAAGCCGTAACTCTAGGGCATTTCCCGATTAAAACCCTAATATGCAAATCTTATGATTTTATGTAAATAAAATCACAAACTAAAGTTAAAGATATATATAAAACTTTTACCAACTTCTAAGGTACAAGTTTATTAAACCAATGTACAAGTCATTGATGCATAAAGGTATTCAATTAACTTAAAACTTCATTATAAACCTTAGTGTACTTAATTTTAAGCACATTGTACAAACCTTTCAAAGCACAAGTCTTAAATATATATTTCATTTTTAGTAAAGTTCAATAAAACAATGTTAATGTACAAATAATTACTTTTATTATTTACATATAAATAAACCTAAAATATATTTTACTTAAAGTAAATTAGAAACCTTAACCATGTAATTACCATTTACACATTAAGTACAACAATAAAAGCCCTAAGTACTACCCTATGATGCTTAACGCCCCCCTTAATTACCCTAGTTAAAATTGAACTAACAAAGTTACCATTTAGTTACCTAGTGTTACTTGTATAAACCCTAGCCACAAACTACTTACTTGCATATAAAGGTTACACCTCACTCTTTTACTTTGAAATTTTACCATGGTCAATTTTGGTGGGTAAAACTCTTGGCTAGAGTTTTACCACACTTCCTCATGTTCCCTTGAATTCACATGAACCTCCCATGTGTTTTGGTACACCTCACAATGTCGCTTATCTAGTGAGACAAGGTGACATATCACTTGGGAGTTCATGCACTCCCATGTCTATAAATAACGCCCCATACACCCTCCTCTTTGAGTCCCATGCAAATACACACATGATACCATACTACCTACATATCATACGCCCCATATAAACCCTCCAATACTCACAAACATTCTGAAATAAAGACCCTAGTTAGTGTTAAGGAAGGATAAGATAGAGTTTGGAAGGTGTGAAGATAACTTGGAGACATTAGCAGCTAGTAGGCGTTTACTTGAGATACGCAACTCATAAGCTTGTAAGTACATTCACACTCTTTTCTTTAGTCATTTTAAACATTCAATAAAACATATAAGTAACTATAGACTTGTGTCATGTGGAAAAACAAGGTCAAAAATACTTTTTATAAACTTAATGTTACCTTTGTGTAATTGGAGCGCCCCATAGATAAACACATATTTGTAATGCGTTTTCCTTAAATGTTAGAACATGTTAAGAGTCCCTTGAGCAAGCAAAATAAACCTCTAATATAGTTACCAACACCCTATAGGTTTATACTAAATAAAATGCATGTTTTAGTTTTCTCCTACTGAAATTTGCGCCAAAAGAGGCCTAACCCCCCTAATTGCCCCGCATTTATCTACTTTGTGTTAGAGGTACTAGGGTCATCCAAGGTACCGTTGTAAAGACCACCTGGGATACTACAAAACGCCCCCATAACCCGGTTAAAAAGCCTAGTCATTATCTTTAAAAACAGCCATCATTTTGGTCAAAAGTCATAAATGCCAAAAAGCATTTTACAACAAATATATAGGAAAACGTGGGATTTTTGATAAATTTGATTAGGAACTGTATTAGAAACATTAGAAATGGGTAAAAAAATATTTCACAAGGTCGCATGCAAAAGAAATAGTTTAAAACTGAAATTTTCATAAAACGTGTCGTGGCCAAGTGGCCATGTTCGTGGACTTGTATCTTTCTAATCAAAGACGACTAGGACATTAGACTTATGCCATATAAGAGAGCTTACAGCAAAGTTTTTGAAGGGTCAAATGCGCTGTAGAAACCCTAGCTTGCCTCGTGTAAAATCTGCCCTCTTTTAGCCCCGTTATCGCCCAAAAACAACAAAAAGCACATAACCCCCTACTTTGGAAAATCATTGTGACCAAACCGTAAGAGCTTAAGACCTCTAGTTTGAACCATTAGAAATACCACCAGAAAAACTCTAGAAAGGATCAAGAACGTAGTAAAAACCTATTAAGGCTTCGCTTTTATTCACCCATACTTTTATCCATTTAGGCCAAAATCTAGTAAATTTCTCTTATAAAATTTTAAGCATAAAAATTGTAATTTTTGTAAAATAAAGTTCCTTTGGACTAATAATGTAATTTTTGTGAAGTTAGTCATATAAGGGCTGATTTTTGTCAATAACCCATAGTTGAGGGTTTAAAGTGTCATTTTTGAAAGTATAAGGGTAAAAACTGTAAATATTTAAAATTGTAAATTATAACATTTTGGAAACATAAATTATTTAACAACTTTAGTTTTGATAAAAACTTATTATTAATCATTTGAGTCATAATAATAAGTATGATAAGTATATTTAATTTTTGTAAAGACTTCATGTTATCTATAGAACATTTCCGTCGCATAAACTTGAATACAAATACTAAATACATGATATACTAACTCAGGTCGAGAGTCGGAGCAGTTTGTTTATTTTATCTAATTTGTTTTCCGTCCAGACTACGATAACACCGAGGTGAGTTCATAGTCCCACTTTTACATATTTGTTTTCTAAACTCGTGGGGAGATACATGCTACAAAAACCGAACACAAGTATTTTTCTGTATGCTATCCTGATTGATATTGCCTAAGTTACCTACTGATGCCACTAAAAGTCCCTCATATCATGAACCATTAATCACTTACGAGTGAACGCGAATATCGTGAATAGATCTATTGGCAGTTGACGCCCCATTTGTGTTAGCCGGATAGGTAACCAAATGCACGTTATTTGAGAATACTAGGAGAATGGCAAACTCCTACCGGAGGGAATTGTTGCTCACATCATCACTATGATGTTTGTAACTTACGTCATTATTATGACGCGTTCGTGTTAAGGTTTGCGTGTCATGAGACTTAGGGCAATATAATGTACTGCGATATTACTGCTTTTTACTACTGCTTATCTTGTGTTCAACTGATTATTATTCAAACACTATGGATTCACTCAACCTTTGTGTTGACTTTTTAGCATGTTTTATCTTAGGAAACTAGAGCATGAACTGGCACGGAGTGGCAATGGACTTTCTTATATAAAAGGGCGTCCATTTTTGTTATCATTCACAAGAATAAAACTATGTATTTCCGTATTTCTTTTGGGACCTTTATTTTGTAAAACTCTGATTTAAATAAATGAATGATAACTGTTTTATCTAAAACGTCTCTTTTGAGACGTTTACCTATTATTATGACTGTGCTCCATGAAGTAATACCCCAACCTTAATCCCACTGCGTATACCGAATTTGGGGGTGTTACAACATCTCTTAAGGTAATCTCAGTATTGCTTCTTATTTCAATAAGTTGAAAAGATGTTGGGATGAGTTGCAGAATCTTAATGGTTTTCCCACTTGTAGTTGTGGTAAGATGAGAGAGTGTTCTTTTGGTATACTGGATAAGGTTTTAGGAATGGATAGTAGGTCAAAATTGATGCAGTTCCTGATGAAAGTTAGTGATGAATATGAGGCAGTTAGGAGTCAAATTTTGGGATTGGATCCATTGCCTAATGTCAATAAGGCTTACTATAGTGTGCAGCAGATTGAAAAACAGAAACAAGTGACTCATCCTTCTTTTGAACCAACTGCTTTCTTTGCAAATTTGAATGGTAATAAGGTGGTTATCAAGGAAAGAAAGATTTTAAAGGTAGTTCAAATAGGAATGAGTTCAAGAAAGTATGTACAGGGTGTAATTAGGAAGGTCATTTGGTTGAGCAATGTTTTGAGAAAATTGGTTATCCTGATTGGTACAAAGGAAAGAAGGGCAAGAAGGGTACAGGAATTGTTGCTAAACTGAATTCGAGTTTGGAAGAACACATGGCTGGAGATACTCCTTTTGATTTAGGATATGATAATGGTGTTTGTATGAGACAGAATGGTATGTTTGATCAGAAGCTTGTGGCTGCTGTATGTTCAGAGGTGATGAAGATGTTTAAAGGGAAAGGTATTGTTGATAGCACTGCAAATGCAAATCATGCTAGTTCTTCTATGCATTATGCAAGTATATTTTCATGCTTCACTTCAGCTTTTGCTCTATTCTGTCATCCTGACATGAATGTTACAATAGACTGGATTAGTGATACAGGAGCCTCAGATCATATGTCCCCTAATTTGCATCTATTCATTTCCATCAAAACCTTGAACTATCCAATAATTTTTCACTTACCTAATGGTAGAACAAAATCAGTAACTCTTGTTGCTCAAGTCAAAATTACACCCTTTCTAACATTGGATAATGTATTCTATGTACCTTATTTCCAACTCAATTTACTATATGTGGGTAGATTGATTAAGGATAAAGGTTTAGATGTTCATTTTTATCTCAATGATTTTGCCTTTCAAGACCCTTCAACTAATTAGATTGTTGTTGTTGGTAAAGGGGCAAAATGTCTCTACATTTGCAAGCCAATGCTTGACCCTGCAACATTTTCTTACAATGTATCTGTTTTCTGTCAATCTAATACAAAATATGTATGTAACTTTGTCTTTCCTAAACAAAAGGTAGACACTCATACTTTTCATTCCAGAATTAGTCACACCTCTCTCTCAAAGTTGTCTCATATTCACGATTGTAAACACTTGAATGCAACTGATTTTTCTTGTGAACGTTGTTCTCTTGTTAAGCATCATAAATTGACCTTTCCTAAGAGCATTACCTTTAGTTCTTTTGCATTTGAGTTGGTACATATGGGTCTTTGGGGGCCTTATAAGAAGCCTGTATTAAATGGAGCCCAATACTTCTTTACTATAATGGATGATTTTACAAGTGCCACATGGACTTATCTAGTTCATAGTAAGGATCAGATACTAAGTGTTTTATCTCAGTTTGTGGCATATGTTCAGAATCGGTATTCATCAACCATTAAAACAATAAGAACAGATAATCGTACTGAGATTGTTAATGGGAAATGTTTAGCTTTCTTAAGGTCTAAGGGAATTGTTCATCAGAAGTCCATGCCTTATACACCTCAACAAAATGGGATGGTAGAAAGGAAACATAGACATCTCTAAGAGTCTGCTAGAGCTATTAGAATTCAGGCTAATTTTACAATAAAATTTTGGGGGCATTGGGTACTAGCAGCTACTTATCTCATTAACAGAATGCCAATGAAGACTCTGAATTGGAAGACTCCTTATGAGTAACTACATGGTAAAGTCCCTTCCTACAGTCATTTGAGAGTCATTGGATGTTTATGTTATGCCACTGTTACATTACCACATAGAGACAAGCTTGAACCAAGAGGCTTGAAGTGTGTACTTCTAGGATATCCTCCTAATTCCAAAGGGTATTCTTTGTATGATCTCACTACTAAATAGGTCTTTCATAGTAGAGATGCCACCTTTGAAGAGAACATCTTTCCTTTCAAAACACAATCAATACAACATGTATGGCATGGAGGTGATTTTCCTTCTTTTAGCTCTCTTAATGAACAAACTCAAACTTCTTCTTCTTCTACACCTACTGTTGATTTTCAAGACAATGAGATCTCAGCAGTTGACAATACAACCAATACAATCAATGAACCTTCCTCTGAACCTTGTTCATCAGCTTCTACTGAATCTGTTCCCACAAGAAGGTCAACCAGAAATACAACTAAACCAGCTTAGCTAAAGGATTTTGTTGTCTCAAATAACCATGTAGCTTCTGTAAACACTATCACAAGTAATGACAGGCATCCCAAGTATCCTTTGTTCACCACATCAGACTTTGTTGGCTTACCTAAACATCATATAGCTTTTCTAGCTAATGTGTTTACATCTACAGAACCTTCATCTTATAAACAAGCCAGTCAACATCCAGAATGGGTCAAGGCAATGGAGCTTGAACTCAATGCTTTAGAAGCAAATGACACATGGGAAGTGATTGTTTTGCCTGCTGGGCACAAAGCTATTTCTTCAAAATGGGTTTTTTTAAGATCAAATACAAGGCTGATGGGACAATTGACAAGTAAGGAAGGAAAGGATTACAAGCATACTTTTTCAATTAGGGCTGGTCTCTCTCTTGGGTTAGCCCGCTTCTCTCTTTTAGGAGGAGGGAGAGGACTCTGCTAATTCTTTCTCAGTATGCTTAGGAAGCAAGGTTTTTAGGGCATGGAAGGAGGGGAAGAATCTTGGACTAGGAGGGGAAGGGATGGTTGTATGGCATCTATGAAAGCATTGACTACATTTCTCCTTCGATATTGCGAAGGCAAGACGCTCTATTGGCTTAGGTTTAGTTGGTACAAAATCAAGTTCTAAATGGATAGGATAAATTTGATTGACTGATGGTACAATGTACTTTTGTACAAAGTCACTTCTCAATTCGTATTTGGTATACGAAAGTGCGGAAGGAAAGCCCTTCTATCTGACTTTGGCTTCTCAATTGCATATACCAAAAGATTGTGCCAAAAGAATTGCTACCTTTCTGTTCGATATTGAATTGACCTAGACATCATGAAAGAACAAAAATGGATTCATGAAGGTTTAATTACTGAATCGCTTCCCAACGGTATGTTCCGGGTTCGTTTAGATAATGAAGATACAATTCTAGGTCATGTTTCAGGAAAGATCCGACGTAGTTTTATACGGATACTGCCAGGCGATAGAGTCAAAATTGAAGTAAGTCGGTATGATTCAACCAGAGGTCGTATAATTTATCGACTCCGCAACAAAGATTCGAAAGATTAGGTGTTTCCCTATTTATTTCGTAGGAATACCATTATTGTAGCCCCCTTATCCATATCTAGCTACTGACTATGGTACACAACTGTCATTGTTCACACATCATATGTGGATTGGTGGATTTCTCATAGTTGGTGCTGCTGCGCATGCAGCCATTTTTATGGTAAGAGACTATGATCCAACTACTCGATACAACGATCTATTAGATCGTGTTCTTAGGCATCGTGATGCAATCATATCACATCTTAACTGGGCATGTATATTTCTAGGCTTTCACAGTTTTGGTTTGTATATTCATAATGATACCATGAGCGCTTTAGGGCGTCCTCAAGATATGTTTTCAGATACCGCTATACAATTACAACCGGTATTTGCTCAATGGATACAAAACACCCACGCCTTAGCACCTAGTGCAACAGCTCCTGGTGCAACAGCAAGCACCAGTTTAACTTGGGGGGTGATTTAGTAGCAGTGGGTGGCAAGTTAGCTTTGTTACCTATTCCATTAGGAACCGCAGATTTTTTGGTACATCACATTCACGCATTTACGATTCATGTGACGGTATTGATACTTCTGAAAGGTGTTCTATTTTCTCGTAGCTCTCGTTTGAGAGTTCTGATTGCTTTAGCTACTGCAAAGGGTTGGCCACTTCATCAATTAGATGTTAACAATGCACTTTTGCATGGTTTTGTTGAGGAGGAATTGTATATGGAACCACCAGCTGGATATACTGGAGCTTCTACGGGATAAGTTGTTGATTAAAGAAATCTCTATATGGTCTTAAACAAGCATCAAGACAATGGAATCATGAGTTGTCAAAATTCTTACAGTCTTTAGGTTTTGTTCAATCCAAAAATGACTATTCTCTCTTTGTCAAGAAGAATAAGGAAGAATTTACAGTTGTGTTGATCTATGTTGATGACATGCTCATCACAGGTAATTGTGAAAAAGAAATATTATCTACCAAGCTTGCTCTTAACCAAAAATTTACAATAAAGGACTTAGCACTGGCAAAATATTTTCTGGGGATAGAGATTTGCAGAACTTCATAAGGCACTCATCTCAATCAAAGAAAATACATACTTGATCTCCTCAATGATGCAGGCCCTACTGCTGCTAAACCAGTGGCATCACCCATGCCAACAAATTTGAAACTTTCCTTGGGAAAAGGTACTCCTTTGAAGTCACCGGAGCATATAAAAGATTGGTAGGTAGATTACTTTACCTTACCATGACAAGACCAGATATTTCCTATGTTGTGCAACATCTTAGTCAGTTTGTTTCTGCTCCTACTGATTTACACATGCAAGCTGGCAGTCATCTGTTAAAGTATCTCAAAGGAAATGTCAGCAAAGGAATTTTTAATCCAGTACAGCCTCACTTACACATCACTGGATTTTCAAATGCTGACTGGGCAACATGTTTAATGACTAGAAGGTCCAACACTGATATTGCATCTTTCTAGGTCATTCACTGGTAGCATGGAAAACAAAAAAAACAACCAACAGTGTCTAGATCCTCTATAGAAGCAGAGTATAGAGCTATGGCAGTCACTACTTGTGAAATCATGTGGCTAAGTTTCCTCCTAAAGGACCAATATATTCCAGTTAAAGTACCAATTACTCTCTTTTGTGATAACAAGTATGCTCAACAATAGGCTGGCAATCCTTGTTTTCATGAAAGGTCCAAACATTTGGACATGGGCTGCCATTTCACAAGAGAAAAAATACAAGAAGGTTTCTTGCAGACAGCTTTTATCCCCACAACACAAAAACTTGCTGATGTAATGACTAAGGCTTTAAATCATGTGCAGCATTCTACATTGATTGACAAGTTGGGAATCACAGATCATCCAACTTGAGGGGAGGATGACAAGTATATCACTATGCAAAAACTACAAGGGTGCATTTTGAAAATATTTCTTAAATGTTTGTTAAAAGGTGGTTAAGCCTGTTTTCCCACCTATAAGTACTCATTTTATCTTCTCTTTGTATCTAACATTTCAGTTTAATAACATCATTTCCCCCCCTTTTATTCTGCGTTTATAGCATGTACCACAATTTGTGTATTACAATATTATACGGTATAAACTGTAATGCATAAATTGTGGTGCATGCATCAAAAGATGTGGTGTAAGTATCAATTCCCTTTTCCTTATCATGGTACTGAAGCAATAATGTTGGAAAGAAAGGCCCATTTTGGTGTATGTATGTACATTTAGAGACATGGTAAATTATTGCGGGGAAAGAAGGTTATAAACGGTGAGAGTCATGGCGTGACGCCATGATCAAGTCTCACGTTTTTGTGGTTAATGCGAATTTTTTGCGTTTATAAAGCGTGTAATAAATCGGCACAAAATATGAAAATATTTATATATTTATATCATATTTCATATATATCATGTTTACAAAAAGACGTGACATAAAACGACGTAACAGCATGACATGGCGGCATAGCGTGGCGGCATAACCAAGCCTTATAACTTTGCGAAGTCAGAGCGTTTTAAAAACATGCGGGGAACACATCATGTAAGAGCATGTTCAACCGTAACGCTATAACGGCGTTAGAGGGCCAAATAACGCCCGTTAGTGGCGTTAACTGTTGGAGGGATGGCGTTAGTGCAGCGTTAGTCCCTGCGCGTTATACCACTAACGCCCGTTAGTGGCATTAAAAAAATTCAAAAAAATTTCAAAACCAGTCCCTGCAACAGCTAGTAGCCGTTAGATTTCAAAAAAAATTCAAAACCAGTCCCTAACGGCTAGTTTTTACAAAAAAAAAAAAAAAAAAAATCAAAAACATTTTTTTACCACTATAAATACCCAACTAAAACTCCATTTTTTTCACACTTCCATAATTCAAATTCACAATTTATATACTTCCTCTCACACTTTCATAATTCAAGAATCAAGTTCGTTCACAATGGATCCAAATGAATTTGGTGATATTCCTCTGTCTTGGTCAGACAGAGATAACGAAGAAGACTTCGAATTTATGGCGTCCGCGTACGAGTATCACCTTCAGTTGGAACAAGAAGAAGGTTTTGATCCGTCAGCAAATTTGATCAAAAATTTGCATTACGTGACTATAACGAACTGTGGGTGGATCCGTCAGCAAATTTGAGGCAACGAAGATGGGTCGAAAGATGTGATACTCACAGTCATAAGGCAAAAGAACACGACCGACAACGCCATACCCAACTCCAACAGGACCTTATGGAGCATATTTGGCAGAAGAATCTTGAACGACATGGACAACACAAGAGCGCGATGATGAATAAGTATTTGCTATGTTTTTTTTATTTTTTTGCGGTGTGTTTTTTTAATTTCGATGTATTTTTTTTATTTGTTGTAATTTTTTTTTCGATGTATTTTTTTAATTTCGTAATGTAATATGTTTTCAAATTTAATATTATGTTTAGTTTAATAAATGAAGTGTTTGTTTTAGTTTAGGGATTGAAATTGAAAATATGAAATGTTATTGATGTTATTGGGATGTTATTGTTGTGGGTGTTTTTTGGAAATGTTAAGGTGAAATGTTAAAGCTGATGTGGCACTGACGTGGACGGTGTTATTGATGTTATGATGTTATTGTTGGGAATGCTCTAAAGTAGAGTACTATTGCAAAAGTATCATATGTTTTATTGGATTCGTTTATACCAACACCCTTTTAATACAAAATCTCTTATACGCACACCTTCCATTTAGAGTAACTATATTTTTTATCCTTTTAATTTGCTAGATATTTCACTTTCAATCTAATTTTTTATAGTCTAGAAAATGATACTTTTGTTTCAAATTTGATCCATTTCTTTTTAACTCTGTTAATTGAATTTATATAACCGTTAATGGAAGGGTATTTTTGTCATTTAATGAATTTATAACAAAAACCTAATAAAATACGCTTCACTTAAAGCATCTTTAATGTCATCACTAAAACCAACTTTTGCACTAGTTTAGTGTAAAAAAGTACAAATAGCTACACAAAATGTTAGCGCTAAACTTGTCATTAATTTAGTGCAATAAATAATGAACCATTAAATATAGTGCAACACTATTCATGACACTAAACATTATTTTCTTTATTTAAACTCAATGTATTTGTTAAATCTTTAATATTTGACTAAAAATATAAAACCTAGTCTATCTAAATTATAATCTTATAATTGACTATATGGTTTTAGACTATTTTTTTGGTTCATCATGTTGAAATGTAATTTAAACTAGCTCAAAATGTTTTGTGCTAACTTTTAGTGTCGTACTTTAGAGTAACTTTTAATTAATGCAAGCATATCTATACTACTTTATAAAGTGTTTAGAACGTTCTAAATAAAGAAGTTTTAAAATTTTAAAACTAAAAACATTTCTTTAATAGGAAATTAATAAGCCGTCAGTTAATGTTATTCATCATATAGCTTTCATGACAATTTTCATAAATAAAAAGTAACATCCCTTCATACACTTTGTAACAACCTTCAAATATTTATAGAGTCTATTAATACAGTGAAATATATATACAGTCCACTAAGTGTTGACTTGTAATAGCCCAAACCTCAAGGGTATATAAGCCAACCTAAAAACTCAAACACCAATACGAATGATGAGTGTCAAAATACTCATCATTTTTGTTCCTTCTGCACTGCAAAACCAGTCAAAAACACTTTAAAAAGTCTCAAAAAGACAGAAAAAATATTTAGACTGCGTTTTATTCAATAATTGTAAAAATCTAGTCCCTGGTTATTCAAAACATGTAATTTTTCATAAAAGGCCCTCAGGAATTTTTAAGTTGTCAAATTTAGCCTTATAAAGTCTAGTTTGCAAAATGACAACTTGAGTCCTTAGAATTTTAAAGATTGACAGAAATTACCCCGGGACATTTTTTATTTGAAAATTATCATTTTTGGTCCTTGGAAAAATTAATCTTGTCATAATTAGACCTTATGATGAAATTTGGAAAATTACAGTTTTGGTCCTTCAAGTTTGGTCAAATGGCAAATATGGTCCTTGTGTATTACTTCCAATTCAAAACCGGATCATACACACCCAATTAATAAACCCAAACACAAACCCACCAGACACTCAACCAACCCTTTTCCCCCTTTCCCTCCTTTTTCCTTCCTCTTTTCTTCCTTCTCCTGACACACTCAACTTCCCATCCCCTGTTTCCCACGCCTGCTTCTCAACCCATCACCCAAGACAGAGTCACAAGCTACCCAGGGCAGAGTTTTGTCAGAAGAAAGCACAAGTTGGGTTTTGTTTAATCTCACAGAAGCACATAAGAAAGAGAGGAAGACATCTAGTAGTAGTATAAAAGCTTGTAGCCATATTAAGGAGTTACTTTTTTTTAGTTTTAATTTAGTTTTTAGTTTTAGTCTAGAATTTTTTCCAAGTTCTAGTCCCAGTTAATTTACATTTTCATTTAATTGTAATCCTTTATTTTCAATGCAATCTTAGTGTACTTGTTAATCCTTTTATTTCAGTTATGCAGTTTTCAATTTCCCTAAATGCTCTTGAGTTTTGATATTCATGTTTTAAAAGTGTTTGTTAAAGGATTGTTTAAGTGTAGTGGAGCTTTTTGTTAAAAGTCTCACGTAAGTTTTTTTTTAAATCTGTTTTTCACTTGTTTTTTCTGCCTTAAGGCAGTGTTTGGATTTGAATTGTTCTTGGGTAAAAGTCATATTTTTTACCCATTTTGGTTCTGAAAACAGTGGTGAAGACTTTTGCAAGTCATTTGGTGAAAGGTTTAATCACAATTTTAGATGTTAAAAAAGCTTTGGTAGTTTTTTTTATGTCAAATGGTCTTCCTGATTTACTGTCACAGCAGCCCCAAGCACCTTCTTAACAGCTTATTTTTAAGCTGTCAGGACACCCCATTTGCCCCATTTTGTTTTTTTTTTGGAATCTTTGTAGTGTAATCTAGATTAGTGTTGGCTTATTGAGTATTTTAGAGCTTAATTTCTTGCCTATTTTTACCCTTCAATAGGCCCTAGTGGGCTGTTTTGCCCACTGATTCAGCAGCCTTTCATCATTTTTTTTAGCTTAGATTTAGGAGGTTTAAGGTTAGAGTTAGGATCAATGGTAGTTGCAATAAGTAGTTAGATGTAAGGATTTAATTTTAGTTAGCTTATTTACCCTCCTTAAGCTTATTTAGTTGCTTTTTTTTAGGCTCTCAAACCAGCCCACCTTGCCCATTTTTCTGTCCTGTTTACCGCAGCCCCCACACCAGCTTATTTTGAGCTTATTAGTAGTCTTAGATTGCTTAATTCCATGTTTTAGCTTTAGGATTCCCCTAGCTTAATGTCATAGCCAACTGCTTATTGAGCCTTTCCAATTTTTTCTTATGTAGTTCTTTTAGCTTATTGTAGATGTTCAATCTGATTGCTAGCTTATTTCTCTATCCAAACTGTTTTTCATGCTTCATTTTGTGCTTAAAACCTGCTAAGGGGTGTTTGGTTATTGTTTTTGCAAAGAGATTTTTGCCAAACTTTGTGGAATTTTCACAGATTCGTTATAAGTCCATTTGAGCTGAAATTTGGGATACAAGATCTTTGGTTGGTGATCTACAGCTAGGTATTTTTAGTTTATTTTTGTGATTTTTCTAGATAGCTTAATATAGTGCTTAAAGTAGGGCCTTAGAGGCCGTTTGACATATAGTTATTAAAATCTGGTCGCGAGTTTTTTTTCTGTAGCTTGTGCTTTTTACTTCCCAATCAGTTGCATTAGCTCATTTTAGGTTAGATTTAGGCTGTAGTAGCTTATGGTAGCTTTTGGATAGCTTATTGCTTATTTGAAGTGCTTATTTAAACTGCTTATTTGCCCAATTCAGCTTATTAGCGGGCTTATCTAACTTTTTATATTTTCCCAGGCTTAGTATAATATTTTAGATTTTCCATAAAATTTCCAGATTTTTCCTAGCTCATTTAGTCCTTTTCTTATTTAATATTAGTTTTTAAGTATTTTTAAATCATTTTTAATTAATAATAAATACATAAAAAGTCTAAAAAATATATTTTCAGTTTTAACATTAGTTTTATAATATTTTAGATTTTTCCAATTTATAATTTCATTTTTTAGGGTATTTTCCTATTTTCTTGTATTTTAATATATTATTAAATAGTTAAAAATAGTTTTTAATTAATAATAATTAGATAAATAGTTTTAAAAATAATTTTCTTTTTCCCATAATTTTCTAGTATAATAAGGATTGTAAAAATTTATTTTCCATATCCGTAGGTATTTTACTTCTTTATTTTCACGTTTTATTTCGTACGTTCACGTAATTTTATTTAAACGTACGTTTTAGGTTTTAAACGTTAATCGATTTTAAATATAGAATTAAAATGACTTCAAAGTCTTTTATAGATTTAATTTCCTTAGTTTAATCACTTAATCAATCATAACCCCTTTCATGTTCAATATTCACCCGATCACAGATTCGTTGTATTACAGTGTTCACACCTCGTTGGGACTTAACGACCCGGGGATACACTATGCTCTCCTGGTTAATTGCATTGCGTTCTCAAGTGATTGACTCTTGTTGACCATTCACCTGGTTAATTTGGGTTGACCGTTCGGAGCGAATCAACGAAACACGCTCTGTTTTTTTTTCGAGCACCGACAAAAAAAATAATAATAATAAAACTACTCTTATCTTGATGTTCGGTTACCTACAGTAGAAATAAATAAGCTTTACTTCTCGGATTTTAGCAATAGAATGACAACTTTTATTTGGATATGAAATAGTTTGCATTACTATTGCTTATAGTTAATTTAATTAAAAATTGTCATTCATTCATAAAGTTACTGTTAGAAAAAATTGTATAAATGAAAAACATTTGCTCGGCATAATTAAAAAGCATTGCGCGGGTACCCTTCTAGTTTTATTAAAATGGTAAGTTTACACTATTTTAGTGCAAAATTTAGTGTCATGCATTTTTTTTGAACGAATAGTGCCATACATTGGAGATGCTCTTTAGAGCATCTTCAATGTGTACAGTATATGTACTTTTGGTACTAAGATAGTGCACAAAGTACACAAAATTCACTTCAATGTGTGCACTATATCTATGTACTAGAGCTGAGCATTGGGCCGGATCTCGACCCGACCCGACCCGACTAATCCCGATCCCGAAAGGCAGCTAAATCCTAAACCGAATACCGACCCGAAAGTATTCGGTTTCAGTCGGTTTCGGGACTATCGGTTTCGATCCACTTTGCTTGTCTTTTCTCGGTTTTTGGCACGCCAAAAATGCTTAAAGCGAAAACCGAGTCCCGCCAAAAATGCTATTAGTCGGTTTCGGGTCGATCGATTTATGTCGGGATCGGGCCGGTTGTCGGGACTCGGACGGTTTTGCTCACCCCTACCATGTACTTTTTTATTGGAATGAATAATATTACCCAAAAAAAAAAAAAAAATAGTGCAACAATATTTAAGTATTTATTGCAGTAAACGTTTAAATGTTTCACTCTTAACCATATCATCTTATTTAATATTGTTGTTGTGTCCTTGTCATGTGTTAGAACGATAAGTATTATTTGGTTTCGTAAGTAGTGTAATAGGAAAAGTGACGCCATCTCAACACATTTTTTTCATAGTATCAGTTTTGGCTATTGGATCAAAACCCTTCCCCCTAGCAAAACAATGGTACCGTAGAGTAAAGTGGCGTCATAGTAAAAAAAAAAAGAAAGAAGATATAATGTTTTTAAGTTTTCAACTTAAAAATAAGGTACAAAGCATATTTATAAAGCTCTATAACTACAGGTCTTGCACTATTTTGTTGTAGAATAGTGAAAACAAGATATATACAGTATCTTAACTTACAAATGATTTTCTTAACTAAAAAATGCAACCCACTAACAAAAACTAACATCATATGGTAAAAATAATCAAAATGCATGCTTGTAAATTCTCAAATGTATACGAGAAAGTAAGAAAAGGAGATCGAGAATTAGCGAAACCTATACTTTTAAATATCAAACTATAAGTTTTGAAATAAAACTGTGTAGTGAAAATATTACCCTACTTTTAAAGACAAAGGGTGTTAGATTTAATTTAAGGCAATGCTCAAAGTGTTCACCTGAATCCATTCTGAAATTTGTAAAAAAAACAACCCATTTTTGTTCAAGTATTTATAAAAAATCATCCAAAATCTTTATGAATATTACAACTTTTTTACAAGTTCAGTAGACCTAATAAAGTCTGAACCTGCCTTTATAGCAAAGGTATAATCAATGAATCATCAATTTTTATTTCTTTCACTTTTTCCAAGAAAATATTGAATCAGTATATCAAACTGAGTACAATTTAAGATAATTATAAGGTTTGGAAAATTAATAATATTATAAGGTTTGGAAAATTGATATTCATATACATTTCTATTAATTTGCATATTCAGACCATGATAAAGTAGTAATAACGAAGTGCAGGGGCATCTGCTATATTTTTGGATTACCGCATGTGCGAATTCGAAAGCCCTTGTAGTAGGAAAACAGGTAGTTACATTCTGGTTGTTGTTGCAGAAAATGGCATTCCCTACACCGAAAATGTGTTAGCGGGCTTATATTATAGGATAGCTTGGGCTTTGTATTATGTTGTATAGGCTCGGCCCATGATGGTCTTGTGTATTATGTATTTAACCTTTACTGTATCTAGACATGCAACTATAAACCGGTTTTCAAAAAAACCGGAACCGGTTTTCAACAAAACCGGTTTTTACAAAACCGAAACCGGTTTTAGTAAACCGAACCGGTTGTACCGGTTTTAAGTTTTTTCAGCGGACCGGTTTTTACGGTTCTAAACCTGGTAAAACGGTTTTTGAAAAACCGGTAAAACCGATTTTTTTTTTTTTGTCGAAAACCGCTAAAAACCGGTTTAAACCGGTTAAACCGGTTTTAAAAACCGGTCAACGCAAAGTCAAACTAGCCGTTGGATTTGAATACCGGCGAAAACCGGTTTTGAAAACCGGTTTTAACCGGTTTTCGCCGGTTTTTAAAACCGGTCAGCTGGAAAAACCGATCAAGACGTTGGGACATGTTTGTTACCGTTTTTTCTTGTATTTTTTTTTGATTTTTTTAGTATTTTGAAGCTAGAACTTGTAGTATAAATATGTGTTTTGGGTTGAGGCTTAAAACACATCAAATCTCTCTTTAATCTCTCTAAATCTCTAATTTCTTTATAATGGAAAACACACAATCACAACAAGCTTCCACTAATCCTCCCTCCGTTGGGTCTTCCCGGTCACGAAAACATTACACACAAGATGATGTTGCTCATGTTAAACCAACTTCACGAAATCCCGAGGTTTTTAATCATATGGATTTGTGTGTTATGAAGGATGACGGGAAAAGGCGCGTTGCAAAAAATGTTTGAGCTTTTATGCTTCCGGGGCTAACACTACACTAAAGGGTCATATAGCCAAATGTTCCGCGGAACCTCAAAATGCCGACGGTACTATTGGTGAGGATGGTCAAATTTGTGTATATGATAATAATGCGCTTCAAAGAGATTTTGCGGGGTGGGTCATTCAACATACTTATCCATTCAACCTCTTCGACAACGCCAAGCTTACGGCTATCATCAAAAAGAGGTTACACTCGCGGTATAAACAAGTAAGTCGTACTAAACTTAGAAGTGATGCTTTTAAATTATGGGAAACGGCTAAAAATGATATTATTAATGGTTTTCGTGATTATAAATATGGTGTTTCTATAACTACGGATGTTTGGACCGCACCACATGGTTCGGCAAATTCTTATCTCGCCGTTACGGCTCATTGGTTTAATCCCGAATCTTGGTTATTAATGAAACGGAGAATTGCTTTTAAACTATTTGGTTATCCTCATACGGGATCTTAAGAAAAATTTACATGACACTTTAATTGAATATAATTTAGATGATAAAGTTTTTACGATTTCACTAGATAATGCATCTAATAATACTAGAGCTATGTAATTGTTAAAATTACGTATAAAACCCATTTTAGATGGTGCTTTTTTCATTCCCGTTGTGTTGCTCATGTTATAAATTTATCCGTTCAAGCGACATTAAAAATATGTGAGAGATTACGTTTGACATTTAGGGGTTGTTAACAAATATATATCGCTCGAGTAATGAACGACAAATTAACTATAAACGTTTTCGTAAACAATGTGGTGAACCATGGCTAGGATCGAAATTTGATACACCTACTAGGTGGAATTCTACTTGCATTATGTTTGAAAATATATTACGACAACGTACTACTTTAGATGCTTTTATTGAATTACTTGTTGAAAAACCGTCTACTTCGATAGATGACCAAGATTGGCAACGACTACATGCTTTAACTATTTTTTACAAGTTTTTAAAGAGGCAACAACTATAGTATCGGGTGTTTATTACCCAACTATCCCATTAGTTTTAAATCAAGTTTATGCTATGACGGAAAAATTAGACGAATTAAAGACTCACCTACTCAAATGTTTAGAAAAATGGTTAAAGTTATTAAAAAGAGATTTATAAAATATTTTGCTAGTTTACCTTTGGTTTATACTTGTTCCGCCGCATTTAATCCATGTTTAAATGTTGGAGGCGTAGAACTTTTAATAAGAAGAATAATGGAAAATTTAGAATTATCTTTTGGGTTGGACGGTGAAGATCCCAACTATATAGAATCTCAAGTTTTTAAATTTAATGATTATTTTAAAAATTGTTTGAAATTTATGCAACAAAATATGGTCAACAACCAAACCCAATTATCGACCCAATGCGGGCCGGTTCGTCTCGAATGACAAGGGACATTAACATAAACCTTTATAATACTTTACGTGAAGACGCTACAAAGCGTCAACGATCATCGGCCCCGACAAGCGAGTTGGGACAACATATGGCTACAAACTTTTTAACAACTTTAAGTCCCGATGAGTTTGCAAACTTTGACATTTTGGCTTGGTGGAAAGAAAGGGAAATCCAATTTCCAATTTTAGCCGCTACGGCTCGTGACTTATTAGCGGTCCAAGCTTCGACGGTAGCTTCCGAATCGGCCTTTTCTCATAGTGGTCGAATTATATCGGATAAAAGGACAAAACTTAGCCCCGAATCCGTGGAAGTATGTGTATGTTTGAAAGATTATATGGACGGAGTAGATAGGGTACAACATCAAACATCGTTGGAAGGTTCGATTGAAGAAGTTGAAGAAACTATAGCACAAGAAGAAGATGACATGGGGATATCACCTCCGGCTACCTAATTAGATGAAGGTGAATTTGAACCATTTGATGTTGAAGAGTTAGATGTAGAAGAATTTTTAGATGATTTAATTTCTTGAGTATACACGGGTGATGGCAATGCCGAAGCTCGATATACTTGAGTATACTAATATGTTTTTGGGTGATGGCCATGCCGAAGCTCGAAATGTATTAGTATTTATTTATTTTTAGTTATATAATTGTATTGTTTAAATAAAAGTTATGATTGTATTCGAAATGTATTAGTATTTTATAGTTTTAGTTGTATGATTGTATTGTTTAAATAAAAGTTATGATTGTATTTGAAATTTATTAAATGTTTTAAATTCGAAAAACCCGAACCGGTAAAATACCGATAAAAACGGATCCGAACATTTAAAACCGAAAAACCGACCGGTAAAAACCGATAAAAACCGATTCCAAAAATTTGAAACCTAAAAACCGTCCGAACATTTAAAACCGAAAAAAACCGATTCCGGAAAAACCGAAACTGATTTTTGGCAAAACCGGTTTTTTAAAAACCGGTTTTCCAAAAACCGAAAACCGGTAAAAACCGGTTTTTGTGCACCTCTAACTGTATCTAGCGTTTTGGCATTGAATGAATATACAGAAGTTTATACTATTCTATATGGTATCAAAGCCTACTCCACGATCCTAACAATCTGCTGTTGATTTTTTTTGTTTTCCCTTCACCGATTATAGTTTGTTTAAGTTTTTTTTTTTTGGCTAAGTTTAGCCACGGTTTGTGATTGAAGTTTCAATCCGGTTTGGTGTTTGTTTCATTAATTCACTTGTTTAAAACCCCACCATGACTAATGACAGCACACCTCCCCCACAACGACCATTACCCTATCCGACAAACTAATGGCCATGAACCACTTGACAACCTTTGTTCCAGAAAAACTTGATGTTGATGCCATGAATTATTCATCGTGGGTCTATTACTTTTCTCACTTATGTCACGGGTATGGAATTTTGGATCATCTTATTGATCCCGTTGCCTCTACATCCAATACGCCTCCTCCAGAAGCACCTCCTAAGGATGCGGAATGGACAAAGATAGACTTTATCATACGGTCGTGGATATTCTCTACCCTTGCTCCTTCATTACGAAAACGTTTAGTTGATCTCAACCCTCAAACTGCCAAGAATGCATGGACTCACCTTGCGGCCATTTTCCAGGACAACAAAAGACCGCGTGCTATGGCTTTGAAAGCCGAACTTCGCAACTTGAAGCTTGGGGCTTTAACTATTGACGGGTATTTCCAAAAGATCGAATCTATTGTTTCAGTTCTTAATGGTCTTGGTTCCCCTCTCAATAATGATGATGTTGTCACTTTTGCCCTCGAGGGTCTACCTTCCACCTACGAGACCATATCTACCGTTATTGCAAGCCGGGAACCCTTTCCCGATCTTCAAACGGTTAGATCCTTGTTAACTACACATGAGATGCGACTCAAGTATAAGGTTCAAGACACACTCGTTGATGCTACCTCCAGGTCTCCCATGGTTTTAGTGGCTAAAACCAACTCTACCCCTCGTCGTGGTACCTCGTTGGAGAAGGTAAACAACCCGTGTTGGAGTTTTGCTAAGGGTTCTTGTCGATTTGGTGATGCTTGTAAGTACCTTCACAACGGGGTTCATGGAAAGTCTACTTTGCCACCTCGTAATACGGGTTCGGTACCTGGTATGGGACGCTCGGAGTTGGACATGTTACAAACCTTATTGACAAAATTTGGGTTAACAAATACACTTGCATGTCCCTCGAATACACCGACACCTGCTGCGTATACTATGTATCATTCACCTGGATTTGCCCTTCCAGCCCAATACACCTTACAGCCCACACCCCTTGGCCCACAGCAGCTTGGGGGGTCTGTTTTTGGCCTGCCCGGATCTTATCCTATCTCAACCAGTTTACAGCCGCCAGTTCAGCAGCTAGCTGGACCCTCAGCGCCACCGGTTCAGCTAGTGACGGGGGTTCAGCAGCATCCAGGGGGTTCAGTTTTTGCGCCAGGGGTTCAATCGCAGTATGGGGGTTCAGTTTCTACGATGGGGCAGTTTCCTCCAGGGGTTCAAATGCAGCCTGGGGTTCAGTTGCCGCCAGGGGTTCCTTTTCAACCTGGTCATTTGCTAGGGACTGGTTCACAGGGTATAGGTCAACATACCATGTTACCACATGCTTTTAATACTACTACTCTTCATGACCCGACCTCCGGAAATTGGAACATGGATACAGGTGCGACTTCCCATCTTAATGACTCTGTACATAGTCTTAGTGATATTTTTAATATGTGCATTTACCCATCTGTTGCAGTTGGTGACGGGCGTTTTATTCCCGTTACTAACTCTGGTCATAGTATCCTGTCTACCCCTTTTCGTCCACTTCGTTTAAATAATGTCTTAATAACTCCTCATATTGTCAAAAACTTAATCTCGGTTCGTCAATTTGTCCGTGATAATTCGTGTACTGTTTAATTTGACGCTTTTGGTTTTTCTGTGAAGGACTTCCTAACTCGACGGGTACTCCTCCGCTGTGACAGCACGGGTGATCTCTATCCTGTTACGAAGCCCTCCACTATCCCTCAGGCTTTTCTCACCAGTCAGTATACGTGGCATCAACGACTTGGACATCCAGGGAGTGAAGTGCTACGTCGTCTTGTGTCTAGTAATTCTATTTCTTGTAATAAAGAGAAGCTTCCCGTTCTTTGTCATGCTTGTCAGCTTGGCAAACATGTGAAGCTTCCGTTTGTTAGTTCGTCTAGTTCTGTTACATCATGTTTTGATATTGTTCACTCGGATTTATGGACCTCCCCAGTTCCCAAGTCTTCTGGTTTCAAGTACTATGTTTTATTTCTAGATCATTATTCTCAATATGTTTGGGTTTATCCGTTAATGCATAAATCTGATGTTTTGTCTAAGTTTCAGTTGTTTCGTAGTTACGTTCGCACTCAATTTAAGTGTGAAATTAAATCGTTTCAGTGTGATCATGGTGGTGAATTTGATAATCATGCTTTCCACACCTTATTTGCAACCTATGGTATTCAGTTTAGATTTTCTTGTCCACGCACTTCTCAACAAAATGGAAAATCTGAACGTATGATTCGTACCATTAATAACCTTATCCGAACACTGTTATTTCAAGCACATTTGCCACCCAATTATTGGACAGAGGCTCTTAATATGGCCGTGTATTTGCTAAATATCTTACCTTCTCGTGCCATCAATAATGAGATACCTTTTACCTTTTGGTACTCAACCCGATTATGGTGTCTTACGTGTTTTCGGTTGCCTATGTTACCCTCATATTGATACTAATCACAAATTGGGACCCCGTGCCACACCTTCTCTGTTTCTGGGACACGCTGCCAATCATTTTGGCTATCGCTGTCTTGACCTTAACACTAATAAAATTATCATTTCCCGTCATGTTACCTTTGATGAAACTGTTTTTCCATTTCATACTCCTCAGTCCACACCCACTCCCTCCTATGATTTTTTGGAGGATTCTTCGGACCTTATTTCCACCATTATACGCACCACACCTGTTGGTCCGCCTCCGGTACCACTTTCCGATACACCTATTGTCCCTCCTCCACCAATCCCACCTGTTTCCCCGTCCACCCCAACTCCACCACCTACCCCCACCTATGTCACCTACACCACCTACTCCTCCACCTGTTGTTGTTCCCCCTAATCCCCCTACCGTATCTACTCATCCCATGGTCACACGTTCTCGTGTCGGGACTACTCGTCCTAATCCCAGGTACGCTGGTCATGTGTCTACTATTTCTCCTTTACCTCGGTCCTATAAGGATGCTCTAAATGACCCCAATTGGCGTAATGCTATGTATGATGAGTATAATGCACTTATTAAAAATAAAACTTGGACTAGTGTACCTCGGCCTGAGGGTGCCAATATAGTTCGTTGTATGTGGTTATTTCGCCATAAGTATTTGGCAGATGGCACTCTTAGTCATTATAAGGCGCGTCTTGTTGCCAATGGTAGTACACAGATTGAGGGTATTGATGTTGATGAGACTTTTAGTCCGGTGGTTAAACCGGCCACGATTCGCACTGTGCTGAGTTAAATGAGCATGTATTGCCTATTTAAAAGTTAAATGAGCATAATGGGCACATGTTTTTCTCGAACATTAGATTGTTTTAAAGAAAAACCTGCAACACCCCCAAAAATGTTTTGCAGCGGAAGATAATGTTCTGGGGTATTACTCGATTGATCTCACAACACAAAGCATAAAAAAATGGCTTTCCTTAAAATATTTCATTTATCGTAGTAAAACAAGGTTTACAAAAGTTAAATTGTTGCGGAAAATGGCTCATTAACAAGATGTCCCGATACATAAATCAGAGTCGTCTATTACCATGTCATGCCAATGCCCAAGCGCCTCCAAAGTCTAGTTACCACCTTTTTAATACCTGAGATAAACATGCTTAAAAAGGTCAACACACCGGTTGAGTGAATTCATAGGTTTAGTGTGAAGTTTGAACACAAGAACATGAACATGATAATTGTAAACTAACAATATATCATAAAGAAAATCACAGATTATTATGCGCTAAGCTCATGCAACCAAGACTCAACTGCATACACCGAATTAATGGTGTACGTAAGTTTGCCCCAAATGAGGTAATAGCCAAATACCTAATGCAATTCAAATATGGTGCGCTTCAGTTATTTCCTATAACCAAGACGGGGTCGTTACTCCCCATAGTACTATTCACGATATATGCGTTCACTCGCAGTGACTAATGGCTCATGATACAGGGGACTTATGGCTAAATACTTAGGCAATTCCAATAATCAAGAAGCGAACATTTATGAAAAACTTTGTGTTCTAGTTTAGAGCATGTATCTCCCTCGCGGGGTTTGCAAATAAAAGTAAAAGCGAGGCTATGAACTCACCTTAGTATAATGAACAAGCACAATGTGATCAAGTACGATGTAGCGGAGGCTTCAATCCGAAACCTAAGAATATGACGGCAAGTCTCAGAATATAATAAACCTTTGGTTCGCGACCAAAATAATAGAGCATTGAATATTCTTATTCAATAGATCATTGAATTATTCAATTCAATAGAGCGTTGTGCGTGCTTAATGTTTTAAGTTCAAATAACGTGCTACATCGACTTTGTTTGATATTTATCAAAAGTTCACACTTATATATAAGTGAAATGTTCCCCGTTGTCGATTTATGAAAATAACGACGTTGTCAAGTATTTTAGGTTATTTACTATCAAAGTGCGTCGATATCGAATAACGATTTCATAAAATTATATACTTATAATTATATATATATATAAGTTTAGTGAATTATCGACATAATACTTCTCGTTATAGTCTTAGATCATCAAAATACTCGTTTTTACGAAGTCGTAATAAGTTTACAAGTATTCTAAGCTTTTTCTCAATTTTACACTTTTTACCCTCAAGTTACGAAGAGTACAAGTTTAACCTTTATACTTTGGAACAATGACATTTTATACCCAAAATGTTTCATGCTCAAAGTTTCCAGAATTGTCAATTTTAGTCCATTGTTGAAACTGTTTTGGTAAGATTCTTTCAAAAGTCAATTTTTACACTTTTAGCCCCCAAGTTTCAAAGTATATATTTTCAACACTAAAACTACTATTTCATGTTAAAGCAAGTTTTCATTATTTACAAAACTTACCCCGGACCTTACCATGCATACGTTAAATGTACTAAAACAACCATTAACTTTTCGAAACTTACAATTTTGGCCTGAAAGTACATACTTTACAAACTTAGTCCTCAAAAATCCATTTTGATCCACTTAACTTGTTTAACTTTTTTTTTTCAAAATTTCTTTGTTAGCCTAACAGTGGCTTGTGAGCTTATTTCTAACGTAATGGGCCAGGTTCAACTCCAAATAAACCACATATTTTGATTTCGTTTGGGCCATAGGGCCCAATATGGGTGCATGTAGTTTTTAGCCAAAATAAAAAACGTGACTTAGGGGTTATAACGTTGTTCTTGGTTATTAGGTCGTAATGGTTTGCGTCATTTCATACTAGTCAACCTATTTAGGTGCGTACAACATATATATATTCGTGTGATGTGAAGTTAAAACGATAAGAATGAAATGGAAGCGAGAAACTTACGACACCCAAAGGGGTGGTGACGAGATCGAAAGAAGTATATGAACGTGACTAGTGATCTTTGAATGCGGCCAATCTATAACCCTTCGCTTCTACACTCAACTACACGAGCTAAAACACTTCTGCGTTTCCCTTTTCTTTGACCGATTCTGCACAGTGGACGATATGTTTTGAAAGTGAGAGTGAGAGATGAAAGTTGTGATATGTGAGAGTAGTTTGAGTGAGTTAGTTTGAGTTGTGAGTTCACCAAGTTTCAAGGATTGCTTATAAAAAGAAAAACGACATGGTTTCCCCCATATTTTATTCATGCTATTAGGCTGGTCCCAATCGAGTGAATCAAATCGGTTGGGCATAAAAAAAACACACCCTCGACCGATGTCAATATCGGGCGTGTGGGTTGTGGAAGTCGGTTGCCACATCGGGCGAAGTAGCTTTTTTGGGGACATCGAGCTAAAATACGACCGACCTTTAATGCCACTATTTCCAAGCTTTTTTGCCCGTTTGGGCTAAATTCAAAAAACTTTTAAATTTTTGACCGTTTGGTCATTTAAACTAAAAAAAAAAAAATTTTTTTAAACAATTTTACCACTCTATAAATACCAACTTCACCTCAAACACAATTCACCACTCACAATTTCTCATCTAATATTCATTTCAATCTAATTCTCATCCAAGTTCAAGTTCAAAATGTCAAAGAAAACTACCCCACAAGCAAAAAACCGACGATCCCGACTACCACAAAATCAACCGAATATGAATTTCTCGCCGGAAAACAACTTCGAGTTAACCGGCATAACACCACAACAAAACCGGCCTATTCGCTTTTGTCCACAAAGTTTTGATTATCAATCAAAACTAGACCAACCAAATCAAAACCAAAACCCGTTTTATGTTAACCGTCCTTTTGTTCCACCGCAACGTCCTTACACCGATTATCGGCAAGAACCTAGTGGGTCGTCATACCATCCAAACATGGACTTCATTAATCCTTCTCAACCGTATCAACCTTATTCCTCGATTCGAAGTAATAATCTTGACATGAATTTGGAAGATTATTTGCCGGAGTATAATACACAAAACTACCAAAGTCAAGATGTTTCGATGGGCCAAGGTTTGGGTCACGGTTCGTACCATGATTCCATTCCCCTTGAAGATTCTGATGATGAAAAAACCACTTCCGCTGAAGAAATGTCCCCCATCAAACCAAAGCAGCCATCAAGACGTGCTTCAAAGGCCAAGGACAAAGGCAAGAAGCCAGAAACAAGCAAGGGGAAAGCCAAGAAGCACGTTGAAGCATGGATAAAGGCGGAAGAGGTCGCGCTTTGTAAAGCTTGGGTTTATGTGTCGGAAAACTCGGCGAGAGGAAACGCCATGAACCGCTTCAAGTTTTGGGAGTTAGTGATAGACTACTTTAGAAAAGAAACTAGCTCAAACCGAACCTATGACTCCATCACTACCAAATGGAAGAGTAGGATTCGTAATAGGGTTGGTAATTATTGTGCTATCTTGGAGAATATCAAGAATAACCATGGAAGCGGTGAGAATGATACAAACGACACTTCAAAAGCTCTTAGAGAATACCGTATGACGTACGGTCATGATTTCACTTTGGAGGAGTGTTAGGAGGTTTTAAAGGGTCATGCTGCTTGGAAGAACATTGAGATGCCGGCTTTCGAAACGAATAGTCGGAAGAAAACAAAGGGTTCTACCACTACTTCTGGTTCAACCCAAGCTCGTGATCCTTTCGATGTCCAAGATGTTGATGATTCTGATGAGGAAGAGACTAGAGAATCACGACCGATTGGTCGTGACAAAGCAAGGAAGAAACTGTGGAGTTTGTTAGGACTCCTTGAGATCGTTTTGAGCCTCTAGGGTTAACAATAACGATGATAATAAACTTGGTACGCAGCGGAATAAAACAAATCAAAGTTATTGACACAAGGTTTTTCATTATAATCACTCCAAGCCTCAAATATTATTTGATCAGAATAATACGGTTACACTAAACTTGTAACAGGGATCAAAGATCCTTGAGGCTAAAATACACAAATCCTAACCCTAACGTTATATACCCTACGTCTAGGTTACACACACACACCTTTAATGACTACATTATGGAAGACTTAATTAAACCTACACCCCATGTCCTCTTTATATACTAGAGGATTAGGGTTTACAAAATACTACGAAGGACTAAATAATAAATCTTCTTTTGCAAGCAAGTCCTTCCATCTTTTTGTAGGTTTCATCTCTTTCTCTTTAAGCCCTTGATGTTTCATTCTTTTATTTATTTTGTCTCATCAAATCCAAGGAACCTAAAACCCAACAATCTTCCCCTATTTGATGATGACAAAACAAACAAAGTCGTGTACGAACTTCCCTAGACAAAGTAGCAGAAGTTGAGATGTAAACATCTCCCTAAATGAAACAAATCTTGTCTTCCTTTGTCTTCCCCTTAATCCATGCCATCGCACTCCAATATTTCTTCCCCTTTTTGTTATCAACAAATAGAGAATATAAGCAGTAGAAACTTCCTCTTGAGTGATGCATGAAAATGATTCTTCAGTAAGCTCTATGTAATGATCACTTGTGAAGAAAACCAAATATAACAAACTTGATAAAGAAGTAGAATAACCCAATCTTGTGTCTTATGTCTTGTTTATCCACGTGACTCCAAACTTATATTAACACCATATAAGTAGACCGCAATCTCTTGACAAAATCCTCATCTTCAATGAGACACTGAGCACTACAATGTAACTCCTTTAAGTGATAGTTAACTAGGTCTTCATCCATCCACCCCTTGACCTATGAAAACTAGATTTTGCAAGTCGTTGTCAACATCCTTTAAGCACGAACAAGTTATCTCCAAAGTGTAACACCCACTTTGAGATATGATAAGAGCACGAATCTGTGTTACTCAACTACAATATCAAATAAGTGATAAATAACCTCCTTCGTAATCAATTCTTCAAATAATTCAAAAACGAGCTTTTTAAAACCTTTAAGAACAAATACCAATCTTCTTGTGTGTGCGAACGAAAATCCCATGTGTGTGTCACCAAAAATCTTAGTACCAAAAACATGTACAGCTTCCCCTCAATTCCAAAACCTCATCAGCAGAAACAAATAACGCAAGAAACACCAGCAGTGGAATTGAGATAACACTAGCAGTGGTTTCGAGAAAACACTATCCGTGGTTGCAGAAGTGGTTTCAGAAAACACTATCCGTGGTTTCAGAAGTGGTTTCAGAAAACACTATCCGTGGTTGCAGAAGTGGTTTCAGAAAACACTATCCGTGGTTGCAGAAGTGGTTTCAGAAAACACTATCAGTGGTTGCGTAAAAACACTATAAAAGCTGCTTTTAACCATGAATCATAAACACCACACAATGTATAAACAACCTCCATCAAGAATTAGAACAAGTAACACAAATTCAAGAAGTTGAATATGCATGAAAACCCAAAAATTCGAATTTATTAAACCTGTTTCTGCAGCCAACTTTGACACTGAATAACTTTTGATTGAGAGCTCAGATCGACAATCCCTCCGGTGAAAAGTTAGATGAATATATAGAGAACGTCCACCGAAAATTTCGTTACGATCCAACGGTTAACGAAAAAGTTATCATCGTTTTAAAACAGTGCTGCAAAAAAGTTGCGAATTTTGCATAAATCCGATTTTCTTCATTCTTTTTCACCAAGAAACCTTGCGAATCCCTAGGTAACGAGCTCCCCAAGCTCTGATACCAATTGTGGAGTTTGTTAGGACTCCTTGAGATCGTTTTGAGCCTCTAGGGTTAACAATAACGATGATAATAAACTTGGTACGCAGCGGAATAAAACAAATCAAAGTTATTGACACAAGGTTTTTCATTATAATCACTCCAAGCCTCAAATATTATTTGATCAGAATAATACGGTTACACTAAACTTGTAACAGGGATCAAAGATCCTTGAGGCTAAACTACACAAATCCTAACCCTAGACGTTTATACCCTACGTCTAGGTTACACACACACACCTTTAATGACTACATTATGGAAGACTTAATTAAACCTACACCCCATGTCCTCTTTATATACTAGAGGATTAGGGTTTACAAAATACTACGAAGGACTAAATAATAAATCTTCTTTTGCAAGCAAGTCCTTCCATCTTTTTGTAGGTTTCATCTCTTTCTCTTTTAAGCCCTTGATGTTTCATTCTTTTATTTATTTTGTCTCATCAAATCCAAGGAACCTAAAACCCAACAGAAACCATCCTCCTCCTCCTCTCATGATGATGATGTTCCATCAGAATCATTTGTAAAATCGTTGGCCAAAACTTTATTCAAGACCAAGAAGCCGTCAAAAGGGGAGAAAGGTAAGAATAAGGAGGGTTTAGAAGATACTTGGTTACGGTTGAGGAAAAAAGAGCTAGAGATGAAAAAAGAGAAACTTGAGCTCATGAGGCTATCAAAATGGGAGTCCGACATAATCTTTTACAACACCCCAATCGACCCAACTTTGACCGGACGACAACTAGAAGAATTGATGAAGGTCAAGGCAACAATCAAGGCACGCTACGAGTTAGATTATTAGTTTAAGTATTGTAGTGTTTATTTTAATTTCGTATTGTAATGTTTTTCTTTAATTTCGTTTTTTTTTTTTTTTTTTTTTAATGTTTATTGAATTAAAAAAAAAAACAAAAAAAAACAACTTGGGTCATCGACTGTGGCATCCGGATCATGTCTGGTCGTTGGAAAGAGAAAGCTGACGTGACGCTGGTGACCTGGGTCATCTCAGGTCACGATTGGGACCTGACTTACCTAGTTCCAAGAAAATAAGTAGAACGTGTGTTTGTTCCTCAAGTGCTGAAGATTGGGTATGATTGAGGGTATTTATTTTTATTTAATCTCTTCCGGTTGCTAATATAACTTTAATGAGTATTTTTGTTGTTTTTGGAATGGTTTATAGATTTATAATTCAAAAAAAAAAAAAAAAAGTATGGCATCAATTTCGGCATTGATTTGTGTTTATGTTTACAAATGGGAATTTTTCGGGTTTTTACAAAATCTATATTTAATTTTTCGGCATATGGTCTCTTTAGTGAAGGTGGGTAGAGTATCTAGTGTATTTGTTTATTACATAGCCTAGTACTAGTCAGATGTTTGTTCATCTATAAACGCAATGTAAGAAGAAAAAAAAAAGAAAAAAAAAAAAATTGAAATGTGTCTCCCTTTTTCCTACATACACGTAAAGTTTGGATTGTCCAAAGGTTAGGGTGCGTTTAGTTGGAGAACAAATTCTCTTATTTTCTATTTCTAGTTTTGTAAAAATTTGGAAGGAGAATTAATCTCCACAAAACACTTGAAAATATAAAAAACGCGTTTAGTTGATGTTTCTATTTTCTGTTTTGAAGAAAGGGATGGAGGGTGGGTTAAAATGAAACAAGGAAAACAACTAAAATTTGTTTTGTAATTTTCCTTGTTAAGTTAAGAAATAGGGGATTTGTGTTTTGCAAAACATTTTGTTGGAAAACGTTGATTTGAACGCGATCTCTGTTTTCCTTGTTTTCCACAAAACATTTTGTGAAAAACAAGGGTGTTTTCCCTCAACTAAACGCAACATTAATGTTTTTGTTTTGGTTGATTCTTGATCACATGCACACGCATGCATATATGGGACAAGAAATGTGATATTTGAGTTTTACTTTTTTTTTTAGCTTTGCTTGGTGTCGAGGGTGGTCACAGGACGAAAATGAAAATCTATTTGTGTTATGTTTGCTTGGTCGTAGGTCCACAGAAACATATAACTTCCACATTTAATTTCCAACTTTACTCATGCATATGGACCAAAGGTTAATGGGAAATGCTGTGTTTTTGTTTGGTAGTCGTGGGGTCAAAGAAATTAATGCAACAATGATAAAAGGGGTTTGTGATAGCTTAAGCATGCATGACCAGTTGCTGCAACGTCGAGTCTAATCACAAAGAGCATGGGGGAAGAAACACTTGATCCATTGAGTAATATAGTTATAGGTGGTCATGATATAATAAGAGTTTCGGTGGCTTAGCATGTCCTTTGTGTCTCCTTTTGATTAATTCTACACGCAAGGAACTCCAAAAGAAATGTTGCGTTTGTCTTCTGTCGTGAAGTAGCAGCAAAAGAAAAGTAAAAGAGTAAATTACATAAATGGTCACTGTGCTTTGTCAATTTTTTCACTTTTAGTCACTGGATTTTTTTTTTGACAAGGTCAGTCATTAAAGTTTCAAATCATTACAGATCCAGTCATTAACGTTTCAATTTCATTACATAAATAGTCACTGTGGTTTGAAACTTCAGTGACCATTTATGTAACGAAATGGACTGAATCTGTAACGATTTG